>OV702283.1:341302728-342519395 GCA_916181665.1 Avena sativa
ACTCCTTGGAGTCGGCTGAAACTATGGAGCTCCCGCGGATGGTACCAGGTTAAGGCAGTATGGAAGGGAATGGATAAAGGATGCGCAGGAAGGGAGATTCGGACTTGGGAAGTTAGGTACACGTCCCGGGGGAACTAAGCAACCATAGGGAAACTACCTATACTAGGGACAACAAATGAAAGGTTAGGTTCGATTATCCGGACCCCCGTCTATAGTATGTAGAGGGCTGTGGTTATATCCCAGCGGATGTATTGATTCATGTGGGTAAAGTGCACAAACTCTACAGAGTCTAATCTATTCGAATAGCCGTGTCCACGGTCAAGGACGGTTGGAAAGGTTATTACTATGAGTAGCGGGAGATATGTTGAGATGAATAAAAAGGATGTGACATGGTCACGAGGAAAGCTAAGAATGGGTTGGATTTGACTAGAGATGGTCGATAAGGTTTTAAAAAGGGTTTTACAACAAAACTATTTTAAATCCTTTTAACAAGGATGTGAATATGTCCGGATTTCAAAGAGGAGGCATGTTTTCCAAAAACTCTTTTTCAACAAAGATATAGAGATGCCAATGTTAGATCTTTCAAAAACAACTATAGTGTAGAGCTATCTCGCCACAACCCAATATGCATTATTTTATTACCTTGTCTCGGTGGTTTGCGAGTACATTCAAAATACTCACCGGCATTGTCCCTGGCTATTTACTTGGTCAGATTGCAGATGATAAGTGACGACGAAGGTGCTGACGTCTATGCGATCTAGGCTGTCTTCCCAGTCAGTTGCCTGTAGGTTAAGGCACGGGCTCTGCGCTGAAGCCTTCCGCTACTTTTATTGTAATCGCCATAATGGACCCTTTGTAAGTTTTGTACTCGTTAATTAAGGATGATGTAATGATACTTGTCGGTTATGATCACGGCTCACTGATCATGGGAACGTGAATTGTATACATAACGGGTATTCTCGGACCGTAAATCCGGGGTGCCATAGTGTGGCCGGACGACGGGGATTCGACGGGGTGGCCGGCGTTGAAGAGAATGATGACCGTGAGCTCGATTTGAGGCGAGCGGGCTCGTTTCCTTTGTCCAGGCGAACGAGGACAACGAGGCGGAGCTTCCTGCACGCTTGGCTAACCTTGGGGCGGTCAGAGATGACGGGGCGACACAGCATCTGCACGTCTAGGGTTCGGGCAAAGGGGAAAACGAGAGAGGGAAGTTGCGGGGAGGGGATAAGGCCAGGAGAGGAGAAGGCTGGCATGACGTGGCGTTCTTATCCATCTCCAGGAGCTTGTCGGACGGTGCAAACGAAATGGTGGAGATTGACGACGGCGGCGCTGCCACAGAGCTACTTGGCGTCGTCGTCGAAGACGACGAAGAACAAAGGAGGTCGAACCGGTATGGGTCGGCTGGGCTACAGATGGGCTGGCTGCGGGTGCGCTGAAGCGCGCTGAGCGGCAGAAAGGAGGGAGGGGACTAGATGGGCTCGGCCTAGTAGGGTCAGGGTAGGGTTTTTTTTAATTACAGAAACATTTTCTATTTCTGGTTTTCCTTTGCTCTTTGTATTTTCAAATACAAATATGTTTTGAGTTATTTCGAAATACTAGAACTTTTGTAAATACTTTAAATACTATAGAACCCTTATAAACCATTTGGACTCACTTTGTTTTGGTAGTTTTCAAATATTTTAAAACCATTTGAAGGTTTTCAAAGGGAGAAGTTAATTAGGGTTTTAGGGTTTTTGTGGTTATTTTCTTTAATGCAAATTTTAGAACATGATGCTCATGAATGCACAAACAAACCTAATTAGTATTAGTAGAACTAGGGGTGTTACATTCCTCCTATCAGTTCTAGTGTGACTCGTACTATATCTAGCTTACCACGATCCTACAGTGTCAGACACTAAAGGGAGTGGAGCAAGGCGGATGATATCGGACTTACGTAAACCAAATAAGTGGAGAAGTATCTAGATAGGGACACGTGTCAATAGGTAGGATGCATTTTGACTAGGGTTAGGGTTGTGGACTAAGGGACACCAGATTTACCCTCAGCTACACACTATATAAGGAAGGGTTGGCTGGTGGTAGAAGATAGACCTAAGGAACATCACTTCTTTGCTAGCCACCTTCGTGTCCCAAGGCGGGGCAACCGAGGCTAGCAACTCCCCACTGCTATTACACCTTTTATGTTTGTGAGCCATCAAAGGCACCATATTTGGGGTGGACGTGGCAAGGGTGGTGTACTAGACTTTCTTCGAAGATAGGGACGTGGTCGACATAGGGAAGGAGTTTGTAGAAGTCGGGCGTGAGATTGAAGGGAATATGTCCTGAGAGGCAATAATAAAGTTGTTAGTATAAGTATTCTAAGTATATGATAGATGTTTATTTTGCATGCTATAATTTTATTAATACGAAAGCGTTAATACATGTGTGTTTAATAAACAAATAGAAAGTTCCTAGTTATGCCTCTCTTATAAACTAGCTCATTGATTAACAAGATGATCAAGGTTTCTTGATCATGGCAATTGGATGTTGTTAATAACGAGGTCAAAAAATTATTGGAATGATATGATCAATATTCATCCAAAGTATAGTATTACGATCAAAGTCATTGTGTTTATATTGCTATAACATCATATGAAGTAATCATAGTCCTTACACCATGAGATCATGTCAATCACTAACACTAGAAGAGTATATTGATAACATCAAACATCACACCGTAACAGGGTGACTATAAAGGTGGTTTCAGTGCTATGATGGTGTTATGTAGAGGCTCATGGATCAAGAGTGGAATTTTTCCATACCGATGACGGATAGATATACTCCGGGTCCTCTCGATGATATCACATTAGTTAGCTTGCAAGGTGATGTGATCACTAGGATGTTATATCAGGGAACGAGAAAAGAGTACATGTCGGTAACGAGATCAAACTATGTATGGAGATACCGATGATCGAATCTCGGACATGTAATATATCGCGAGACAAAGAGATTAAGTTACTAGCGTAAAAGGTTCTCACGATTACAAGAAGTCATCGTTGAATGTGTGGGAGTCGGTATAGATCTCTAGGTCCCGCTTTTGATTATTGATCCGAGAGGGGTCTCGATCATGTCTGCATTATTCGCAAACCATAGGGTGACACACTTAAGAGACACCAACACCATTTGGAGCAAATATGTTCTGGATGAAAGAATTACAAAGTGCTGGAATTATTGCAATGGACACCGAATTGTTTCGGGTGAAATTGCTAAAATTGTTTCTTCATGTGAAATTGAAAAGTAGCAAGGGGTTTTATGTGAATGTTTTTTAATTAATGTAATTGACAAAATTCTGAATAAATAAATAAAAGGAGTTTTATTTAATGAGAGATTACATTAAATTTGGTGGAAATTTAATGTGAATTTTGAGTGGAGAATATGGAGGGACATTTTGTGAGTGGGAGCTCCACTCACATGAATGGAGGAAGGGGTGGGGCTGCCCCCATGCACCGGCCATGGCATTTGGGGTGACCCCCCTCCTCCTATATAAATCCCCCCTCTCCCTCTCTCTCTCACTCACACACCTCCTCCTGAAGGATCTCTCTCCCCCTCTAGAATTATTCCCCCATGGTCTCGGACTAGCGAGATACATATGTTTCCGGTGGCTTTTCATCTGGAAGGAGTTGCTACTTCCGCTGCATCGCTAGAGCGAGGAGGTGGAGGTTGTTCAGTGGCTTGAACGTGTGTGCGATCATGGATGCGCTGCTAATTTGTGGCGCTGGACTTCTTCTCGATCTTGAGATGGGCAAGCATTCGACTACATCATCCACAAGTACAACCTCATTAAACTTTGT
The DNA here is from genome assembly GCA_916181665.1 of Avena sativa. NCBI lineage: Eukaryota > Viridiplantae > Streptophyta > Magnoliopsida > Poales > Poaceae > Avena > Avena sativa. The sequence goes on from OV702283.1 coordinate 341,306,556, forward strand.
CGGTCTACAAGGGTATGTTCTCTATGGATATATATCCACCCGTTTCTTGTATCTAGTAGATAGATCTTGGTGCTTAGTGGTTCCCATCGTAGGAAATATTTTGTTTTCTATGCTGCGAACCCAACAGTGGTATCAGAGCCGGATCTATGCGTAGATGCTTTGCACGGGTAGTACACATATGAGTATGTGGGCGATGATGATCATGTTATTGCTTCTTGCTTGTACTTTGGATATTGGTGTCATAGTGGGATGAAGCGCCCGGACAAACTTTACATTTCCTCGCACATGAGACATGTTCCACGCTTGACTTGCAACTAGTTTTGCATAAGTGGCTAGCAGGTGTCTGTCTCTCCTACTATAGTCAATATCTGATTTACAATGAGTTGCTAATAATTTGATTATCATCGTTGTGGTTCCATGTTCGTAGGTAAGAACGGTTCTATCTTCAAAAGCTCTAAGCCACATAAAACTTGCAATGGATAAATTAGAAACGTCTAGTTTAGATTGTTGCTAGGCTAGTGTCATGATATGGTAATGTTGTAAGTTGATGTATAGTTGATACTCTTACAACACACCTAACGTGTAAGTTCCATAGAACTTGGTCTTACACACAAAGGAATGATAAAGATCATACCACGATGCACATGATAGTGATCAAGTGCAAGAACCATATCATTTCACTTTTTACATATGATTTTTTTGCATCTTATATTGCATGTTTGGCATTTTAGTAGCATTATAAGATGATCCCTCATATAGATATCAAGATAAAAATGTGTTCTCCCTTAAGTATGCACCGATTATGTTTCGTCGCTTCAAGAGCGTGATGATCGGGTGTACTTGAATCCACGATCATATTTCGGGTGTAAGACAGTTTTACACACGCAAATACTAAGGTTCTTACTTGGCGAGCCTAGCATGTACAGACATGGCCTCGGAACACGGACCAAAAGGTTAAGCATGATCATATATTTGATATGATGCCCATATAGATGCTCGTCTTTGAAACTACACCGATTCAAGTGATGATTGGACTTCGTGTGGATTTGGTTCATGTAATCACCAAAAAGACACGAGGGATGTTGTTTTTGAGTGGGAGTTCATTCATAATTTGGATTAGTTGAAGTCGATCTATCATAAACTTAGTCTAAACTTTACAAATTCTGTTGTAGATGGCACCACCTACTTTTAATTTCAATGTGTTCATGGAGAAAGAGAAACTTGCGACGAATGGTAGCAACTTTACCGACTGGGCCATGAATTTGAGGATTCTCCTCTCTGCTACACAAAAGCAATATGTGCTAGAAGCGCTGCTAGGCCCCCCACCACTTGATGATGCCCCTGATGAGGAAAAGAACGTCTATTTGACTCGTCAAGAGGACCACAACTTAGTTCATTGCGGCATACTGTATGGTCTAGAGCCAGAACTTCAAAAGCATTTGGAAAATGGCAATGCCCTTGATACAATGGGTGAACTAAAAATGATTTTAGATACCCATGCTACTTTAGAGAGTTATAATGCTTCTGAAAAGTTCTTTAGATGCATGATAGAAGAGAACAACTCCGTTAGTGAGCACGTACTCAAAATGTCTAGGTACGCTGATAAGCTTGTGTCCTTGGGATTAACGATTCCCATTGACTTAGGCATACATCATGTTATCCAATCTCTGCCACCTAGGTACAAGAGCTTCATGATGAATTATATCATGCGGGGCATGAAGAAGTCTCTCCCCGAGCTTCTGTCAATGCTTAAGACTACAGAGGTGGAGATCAAGAAAGAATATCAAGTGTTTATGACCACTAAGACCACCGGTTTCAAGAAATACAAGAAGGGTAAACATAAGGGAAAGAAGGGCGTCAAATCTGTTGCCGCTCCTGAAAAGAAATCATGAGCTGACCCTAAGTCTGATACCGAGTGCTATTATTGTAAGGGGACTGGCCATTGGAAGCGCAAATGTCCCAAGTATTTGGCAGACAAGAAGGCCGACAAGGCAAACAAAGGTATATATGATATATATGTTATTGATGTGTATTTGACTAGTACTCGCAGTAGCACCTGGGTATTTGATACTGGATCGATTGCTAATATATGTAACTCAAATAAGGGGTTGTCGAACAAGCAACTGCTATCAAGGGGTGAGGTCATGGTGTGTGTCGGCAATGGATAAAAAGTTGATGTGATCGCTGTCGGAACGCTACCTCTCCACTTACCGTCGGGATTAGTGATAAATCTAAATAATTGTTATTTGGTGCCTGCACTAAGCATGAACATTGTATCCAGATCGTGTTTGATGTGAAGTGGTTATTCATTTAAATATAAAAACAATGGTTGTTCGATTTATATGAATGATATCTTTTATGGTCATGCACCTGTGATGAATGGTTTATTTTTGTTGGATCTCGATAATAGTGTTACCCATATTCTTAATGTTGATCCTAAAAGGATTAAAATTGATGATATATCTGCATATATGTGGCACTGCCGTCTAGGTCATATTGGCGTTAAACGGATGAAGAAACTCCATTCATACGGACTTTTGGAATCACTTGATTTCGAATCGTTTGATACATGTGAGCCATGTCTTATGGGCAAGATGACTAGAACGCCGTTTTCCGGTTCAATGGAATGGGCGACAGATTTATTGGAAATCATACATACTGATGTATATGGTCCAATGAGTGTGTTGGCGCGAGCTGGATATCGTTATTTTGTTACTTCCACGGATGATTTGAGTAGATACGGGTATATCTATTTGATAAAATACAAGTCTAAAACCTTTGAAAAGTTCAAGGAATTTTAGAGTGAAGTGGAAAATTATCATAATAGAAAGATCAAATTTTTGTGGTCCGACTGTGGAGGTGAGTATATAAGTTATGAGTTTAGCGCACATATGAAAGAGTGTGGAATAGTTTCACAACTCACGCATGCCGGAACATCACAACATAATGGTGTGTTGGAATGTCGTAATCGTACTTTATTAGATATGGTTCGATATATGATGTCTCTGACTAACTTGCCACTGTAATTTTAGGAGTATGCACTAGAAACCGTTGCATTCACTTTAAATCGGGCACCATCTAAATTCGTTGAAAATACACCGTATGAATTGTGGTTTGGAAACAAACCTAAGCTATCATTACTTAAAGTTTGTGGATGTGATGTTTATGTGAAGAAACTTCTGCCTGATAAACTCGAACCCAAAGCAGAAAAATGCATCTTCATAGGATACCCTAAGGAAACTATTGGATATTCCTTGAATCACAGATCTGAGGGCAAGGTTTTTGTTGCCAAAAATGAATCCTTTCTAGAGAAAGAGTTTCTCGCGAAAGGTGTGTGTAGTCGGAAGGTAGAACTCGAAGAGGTTATTGAACATTTTCTTCATAAAATGGTGAGTAGCACAGCGCCAGAAATTGTTTTGTAGTTGAATTCACCGAATGAAGAGGGACCTAATGATAATGATCACGAAACTCCAAAAGAGAATACTACCAAACCTCACAGGTCAACCAGGACACGTGCAGCTCCTAAACTGTACGGAAATCCTGTTATGAATTTCATGGTTGATGAAACAGATGACCCGCGACATATGAAGAAGCGATGATGAGCCTGTATTCCAACAAATGGATAGAAGCCATGAAATCCGAGATTGAATCCATGTACGGAAACCAGGTTTGGACCTTGGTGGACTTACCTCACGACCGAAAGGCCGTGGAGAACAAATGGATTTTCAAAAGAAAAACTTATGCTGATGGTAATGTAACCATCTATAAAGCTCGACTTGTCGCAAAGGGGTTTCGACAAATTCAAGGAGTTAACTACGATGATACATTCTCTCCCATAGCGATGCTAAAGTTGGTTAGGATTATGTTAGCAATTGCTGCATATTTCGATTATAAGATATGGCAAATGGATGTCAAAATTGTGTTCCTCAATGACAATATTGAAGAAGAATTGTATATGATACAACCAAAGGGTTTTTTCGATCCTAAGGATGCTGATAAGGTATGCAAGCTTCAGCGATCCATCTATGGACTAAAGAAAGCATCCCGGAGTTGGAATCTCCGCTTCGATAAGGTGATCAAAGAGTTTGGATTTTTCTAAACTTATGGAGAGGCTTGTATTTACAAGAAAGTGAGTGGGAGCAATGTGGCATTTCTGATATTATATGTGGATGACATATTACTGATTGGAAATGATATAGATCTTTTAAACGGTGTTAAAATTTATCTAAACAACAAATTTTCGATAAAGGATCTAGGTGAAGCGTCATTCATATTAGGCATAAAGATCTATAGAGATAGATCAATACGCCTGATAGGGCTATTACAGAGTACATACCTTGATAATATTTTAAAAAAGTTTAAAATGGACGAAAGTAAGAAGGGGATCTTACCTATATTGCAAGGCAAGACATTGAGTAAGACTCAAAGTTCAGCTACGACGGAAGAAAGAGAGATAATGGACAAGAGCCCCTATGCTTCAGCCATAGGCTCTATCATGTACGTCATGCTATGTACAATACTGGATGGGGCACATGCTATTAGTTTGACTAGTAGATACCAATGTGATCTAGGTACGGAAAACAGGATAGCGGTCAAGAATATCCTTAAGTACTTACTAAGAACTAAATAAATGTTTCTCATGTACAGAGGTGAACAAGATCTCGTTGCTAAATGTTATGTTGAAGCTAGCTTCTACACTGATCCGGATGACTCTAAGTCTCAATCCAGGTACGTATTTCTTATGAATGGAGCAGCAGTTAGTTGGAGGAGTTCCAAAAAACCGTGGTGGCAGGATCAACAACAGAGGTTGAATATGTTGCTGCTTCATGTAACATCCCAAAAATATTAATCAAGGTTATCAATTCCAACAAATTTAGGGTTAACGAAAACTTTTGTGAACAAAAATCTTTTTGAATGCATGTGTGTATGTGGTGAATGCATGAATGCTTGAATGGACTTGTGTGATTGTTGTGAATATCAAGGAATGGTTTAAAGATGAAAACAACATCATCTAAACCATTTCCAAGTAGAATCAAATTATTAGAAATTCAAAAAGACACAAAATAAACAAATGGTCATTTTTGCCAATCTTGCTCACTAGACCACTTTGAGTGTTTCTAGTCCAACATTTCAAACAAAACCAAATCCATTTCTTTTCACCCCTTGCTAGACCAAGTGAAAATGAACCCAATCCCACCTTGCAAACCCACAGAAAAATTTGGCAACCTTATTCAAATGACATTTGAAAATTGAATCTAGTTCATATGGGAAGATCACCATTTCTTAAAACCCAACCAAACCAGTGCACCTTGGCAAATCCAATCAACCAGAGACTACCTAGTATGTGACCATTGCATCCACCAAGTTTTATCCAAAAATTCAAATATGAAATTGTTTTGGCCATTTCATCAAACACCTTTTGAGCATAAATCAAATTAAACAACAAACACTATTGTGAGCAGTGTTTGTGCCAAACTTGTTCCCTCTCTAGCTCTCACTACACTCCCAGTAGGTCATTAAACTTGCCTAAGCAGCTCTAGTTCACAGTGAACTCGACCATGCCCTCAATGGCCACCATGCCGAGCAAACTTGCCACCCCCACCATCGACGGCAAGCTAGAAGCATAGCCAGCCTCGCCAACCTTGTCTACCATGCTGATGTGCCTCACTGCCCCCTCTATACTAGCCCCAACTCGAAGACAGAGAAGGGAACCGCCGGAAACGCCGTGCCCGTGCCGCTGTCGACCATGCCGACTCACACCACAGTGCACGTGCAGTTCCCACTCCACCTGACCACCTCGAGTCTTTGCCGCCCGTCTACACGATTGCCACCGTCCCAGGAGACCAATAGACATGCTCGTTTCATCGATCGTGCCTCGTAGTCGTCGCATGCCGTGGATTTTGTTGTCGGTACCGCTCAGAGCAGCGCATGTTCCCGACCGAATCGCACCGCCCCACGCCTCGCCTTTAAGATAGCAACGACCGCCAGGAGACCGCACACAGTCCCCTAGCACCAGCCAAACTGATAGCTACCTGTATCATCGCCTCCGATGACCTCTGCCCATGTCGTGCTACCTCCCTTATCGCAGTATAAATAGAGGCCTCCCCGCTTGATTTCTTCACACCATTCCACTCCCCACCTCTCACTAATTGTCCCCACTTCTTCCCAGAGAAAGGTGAGCATAGCATCGTCGGAATTTCACCGGAGCCTGCCGCTGCTGGAGGAGAAGGGCGCCGTTGATTGCGGCCACCCCAGGAGGAGCTGCCAGTACCAGGAGAACCGCCGTCGTCGACTTTGTTGTTTGCCCCCATCGCCGACCATCGCCTGAGCCCTGGTGAGCCGCCCCAGACCCCCACTAGCCGCGTTAGAGTTAGTTCCTCGCCGGAGTAGCTTGTCATCGACGAAGACCCTCAGTCGTTGATCTTTCATCTAATCCTACGAACGTAATCGCCCCGTACCCCTTCGCACCCCCTGTCAAACTGACGTGTGGGGACAACCACTTAACTGCCCATGCACGCTGTGCATAGTGGGTCGGCCCAGTTAGCTCTCCCGCGCGACCCAGTTAGTTTGAATTTAGATTTATCTATTTAGTTTCAAACCTAGTTTTGGCAGTAGATTTAAAATTCAATTCAGAGAGTTTTACTAAACCAAATTGCATGAAACTAATTTTGCTAGAAAGTTATTGAAATTATTAATCCAAACCCGTTGGATTCAAACCATTTGGAATTATAGATCACCTATAGTAAAAATAACAAGGCAAAGAATTTTCTGCATTCAAACATTTTTCAAAATTCAACCATAAATGCTTTTGAGTTGATTCCAACTCTCAAAAATCACATTTGATAATACCTTTATGAATATATAAAAATATATAGGTTTACTTGCAGTAATAATGAACAAGTAATAAAATAATTCCCCATAGGCATTTCTAGGCTGTTTAATTAATTAAAATAATAAGGTTAAACATTATCAAATTGTGACACCACTTTAAATCACATTCCCAATTATTAAAATATGTGGTGATTCCATGTGTCAACATGATCCAATGTTTTAATTGGAGAATATTAAATCTTAAGTAGTTTTTCAATGAGTAGAAATTACTTTTCTAAAATGAAATAAATAAAACTATTGCCTTAATCCTTGTGATGATTGTGATGATCGTAGACCATCTAGTGTGAGCCCTTGTGTGCTAAATAGAGTAGTTAAGAATTGTTTGGTGATTGTGTACTTCGTATTTATTTATAGACGCTAGTACCGATCAAGGATACAAAGAGGAAGGAGACTACTACGAGGAAGAAGCAGAGGAGAACTTCAACCACTTCACTGCACAAGGCAAGCTTCACAATACAAGTTAACTTTGCAAGATAACACTTGCAAGATAACTATGCCAAACAGATGCCTTAGGCATATGTGATTACACCGCCTTATTATACCAAATCCCAGTTTTACTTGCAAGCTTGGTTATTTTATTTCTTTATCAAAGCTTTCTATTTGTGTTTACTTTGTGACTTGGTAGCATAAAGAGCATAAAAATTGGCCTAAGTTAGATAGAACTTGATGTCATCCTGAGGCATGAGATTGAACTTAGATAAGTCACACTTGATTATCACCCCTCATTAGTGTTTACCCTCAACTTTAGTGGCTAGTGCTAAGCTTAAAACTTGATCACTTTAGATGGGAATACTTGGTGAAAAGGATTATGAAAACCTTAGAATGATGAGTCATTCTAATGAGATGTTTTGACATGTGCTATGGGCACTAGATGATTTTTGATGATGAAACCGTTGAGGCATGAGCCTTAGCCCCTTTATAAACTGATGGTTGTCTGGATGCGATACCATTCCAATTTTACCGTACAACCACAATACCCGAAATTGGGTAGGGCTTGACTGGAAGTTTATATTCCTTAGTATGGGTTCCCTTGCGGCCGAGGTTTGAGCTGAGGCTACCTCGTGATGATTGACCACCTGTGCAATTCCCAAGATGACAGATGGTCATGGTTGGGAGACCAAACTCATAGGAGAGGTGCCTATACTAGGGTGTGTAATTGAAAGGTTAGGATTGATTATCCGCATACTGAGTATGGTGATTCAAGATTGTTCCTGATGGATGATTCGAATATTGTGGTGAAAGTGTACCACCTCTGCAGAGTGTCAAACTATCCGAATAACCGCATCCGCAGTTATGGACAGTTGGAGTGGCCATACTGTTCCGTCGTCAGATGTTTTCAAAATAACTTGTGAAATGAATCATGACTTTGACTTGACCACAACAGGGTTGTGAACATGAAAACTAAGTTCCCACTTAGGTGTTATAAAATATTAAACTAGTTTTCTTTGCTTCTGAACTTAGTTAAGGTAAACCTGGCTTTTTGCAAAACAACCTAGAGCTTAGGATTCCCACTTGAAACCAAATTACCTGTTAGTGATAGTTTGCGAGTACTTAAAGAGTACTCATGGGTTTGTCCCTGGCTATTCCCGTGGCCAGACTATGAAGATGACTATCAGGAGGATGGACCGCAGGAAGGTTACGACAACTAGCATCATCTCCCATCGCCGGCATTGCCTGTGACCATGAAGATGGAGCTTCGCCCATGCTACCGTTATTATATTATTCTGCTGCTTTGATTGTACTAAGACTGGATCATGAGATCCTTTATTTGTAAGACCTTTATTATGGTTTGTAATGGATGATGAACTATGGTACCAATCTGTTATGTCTCGAAAAATGGTAATCTTAGGATTGCGATGCATGGCATGACAGGCATCTGGGATTAAAAATCCGGGTGTTGACAAGTTGGTATCGGAGCCATCCTGACCATAGGAGACCCTAGTTAGAATGGATGCTTGAATCAAAAACTTAGTTACAAAACCAAAATAAGTGAATATTTATGAAAACCTATTCTCATTCTTATCATTTAGGTGCTTTCATGAAAATTCATGTTCCTTAAAAATTCTTGCAAACTTGCATAAAATTTGACACACTTGATCACTCTATTAACTTACTCATCCTACATTCTTATAGATGGACGTGAAGTATAGCAAGTTCTACCAGTTGGGAAATGGAGGAGATCTCATCTTTGAGCGTGATTTGGACCAACTCTCGGAACTTCTAGAGCGCCCGCACCGCGAGTTCTTCGGAGCCCAGCTCAACAATCAGGAAGGAGGAGAATTGCAATGGTTGAATATTGCAAGTCTCAGAGGGAAGATTGAAGCTCAACATAGAGGGAATCCAGTTCACCTTAAGGGAGAACAACTGGCTAGATGGACTTTCCAGGGCCATGCAGGAAGCTCTTGCCCGTATGTGTTGGAAATGCATCAATCAGATCAAGGTCACCCACTTTGAGTATTACCCAAGGCGTGATGCTACGGGACATCCACTGGAGGTGCCACGTCACCCAGAACTGAAGCATCAAGTGGACCATCTCATCTTCATGATGTATGACCGGTAGAAGGAGTTGGACAATGCCCGCTCCTATGCCAACCACAACTACGCCATCGCAGTTAAGAAGGACCAGACCATTGCCATGCTTGTGAAGGATCGCCAGTATCGCCGCCGTCAGCTTGACAAGAAGGATCGAATTATTGCTTGCCTTCGTCACATGGTGACAGACTTGGAGGAGACCATCCACGAGAGGGACATGCAGCTTGAGGAGAGGGAGAATGCAGGGGAAGATATCCATGGAGACCCCTACTCCTACCTCAGTGATGATGATAACTTCCTGGAGGATCAAGCCATGGACTTCTTCACCGATGAGGATGACTTCGCCTTCATTGATGATGATGATGATGATGAGAAAGACACCGATTGCAAGGAGTAGTAGCACTTGAGCACTAGCGTTAGTGAAGTTGTATCCGGTCCCATTGTATCGTAGTTTCACAGAATGGTTCTTAAAACCATATGTTTCCTTGTTGTGACGTGTGTTTGTATTGTGTGTTATGAATGAATGAAAACAAGTTGCTAGAAAAATCTGAGTCAAACTTCAAAAACTTTTCAAAAAAAACCCTTAACCTTGGAAATTTCCCTCTTGTATCATGATCTATCTCAATCTTCAGATGCCTCGCGTAGGAAGCACTTCATCCCCAGCCCAATGTTGCAAATCTTGCAAATGTTGGTTTTGGACCGCGAAGCTGAAAGAGCCGAACGTCAAGCCAACCTAGCCACCCTTCAACATATATCTTAGATGGCCAACAACAATCAAGGCCATGGAAACCAGGACAACCATGGATCCAAGCCCAAGAACTTTCAGAACACCAATCCACCCATATTTACTAAGTCTAAAGAGCCCTTAGATGTCGATGATTGGCTGCAAACCATGGAGAACAACTTAGAAGTTGCAAGAGTGGAGGCCAGTGAGAAAGTACTGTTTGCCACCCACTATCTGGCAGGAGATGCAAGAGCTTGGTGGAACAACGTTCGTGCCATGAATGGAGGACAAATGATGACATGGGATGAATTCAAACTCAAGTTCAGCAGAACTCATGTGCCACTGGGTTTAATCAAGAGGATGAGAGATGAATTCAGAAAATTTAAGCAAGGGAGGATGACCGTAGTTGAATACCGTGAAAAATTTCTGTCACTAGCTAGGTATGCACCAGATGAGATTGACACTGAAGCTAAGAAGAAGGAGAGATTCCTGAATGGTCTGCATGATGAGATGCAAACGGTGTTAGTCAATATTCCATTTGCTGACATTGAAGCCCTAGTGGATTCTGCCATTCAGATGGAAGGCAAGATCAACCAAGCTAATGAGAACCGCAAGCGTAGAATGATGCATCAACCAGGAACCCACCATACCTCAAAGTATCGCCCCAACCCGTCTACAGGATTTTCCCCAAGAAACAATAGACCCACAATGAACCGTCCAACCTATCCCAACCATGGAGGAGGAAACCCAAGGCCCAGAGGAAACCAAAGCAACAACAACAACAACAACAACCACGGAAACTCCAACAATTTTAACCGTGCACCACCCAAGTTCAACAATAACAATGTCGCCAACAACACCAATACTGCCCCAAGGACTGGAAGCAATGTTGTGCTTGTTGCAGGAAAGGACAAGTCTCGGGTGACTTGTTATGAATGCGGAACCAAGGGACACTACTCCAATGAGTGCCCAAGAAGCTTGCAGCAGCTCCCAATGTGAATGCCCCAGCTCAGCAGCAGCGTCGTGTTCAGCCTGGAAGAAGATTTTCCCCAGGGAATTCGCTCAACCACAATGGCTGCCTGTTTCTCATGAATGCCTAAGAAGCCCAGGAAGCGCCAGATGTCGTGCTGGGTATGTTTTCTATTAACTCAGTACTTGCAAGACTGTTGTTTGACACTGGAGCATTACACTCATTTGTTACAGAAGAATTTGCATGCACTAGTAAGATTCAACCAACAAAATTGAAGCATGTTATGATAGTTCAAATACCTGGTTCAACCATAAAGCTAGACAAATTTGCAAGGTCGTACCTATCCGAATCCATGGCATAGATTTTTATGCTAATCTAATAGTACTTGGAACTAAAGGTTTGGAAGTAGTACTAGGAATGGATTGGATGTCGAAACATATCGACTATGCCAAGAAAGCCATAACCATGACCAGTACAGCTGGAATATCAGTAGAGCATGTATCTGAAACCTTGCCCCGTCAATTCAAGTGCAACAAGATTCTAGCCCAACCAACCATTGACCAAGTCAGAGTAGTCTATGAATACCCCGACGTATTTCCAGATGTTTTGCCCGGTATGCCCACGGATCGGGATATCGAGTTTATCATTGAACTAATCCCTGGAACCGAACCCATAGCCCAGATACCTTATAGTATGAACCCGTCTGAATTAGTGGAGCTGAAGAAGCAACTGGATGCTATGCTGGAGATAGGACTGATTCAACCAAGTGTGTCGCCATGGAGATCACATGTCTTGTTTGTGGACAAGAAAGATGGAGGTTACCATTTGTGTATGGATTATCGGAAGCTGAATGATGTCACCATCAAGAACAAGTACCCACTGCCGAAGATAGAAGATCTGTTTGACCAGTTGACCGGTGCCAAAGTGTTTTCTAAGATTGATCTTAGAACTAGTTATCACCAACTCAAGATTCACTGAGGATATTCCAAAGACTGCCTTTACCACCAGATATGGACTGTATGAGTACACTGTCATGTCCTTTGGATTAACCAATGCCCCCGCTTATTTCATGAACCTCATGAATAAGATTTTTATGGACTTCCTGGACAAGTTTGTCGTTGTTTTCATTGATGACATTCTGATTTATTCCAAATCAGAAGAAGAACATGAGCTACACCTAAGGACCATCCTTAAAACCCTTAGGGAGCATCAGTTGTATGCCAAGTTTAGCAAATGTGAATTCTAGTTACAGGAAGTAGGATTCCTTGGACATATTGTGTCAGCCGGAGGAATTGCTGTTGACCCCGCCTAGGTTAAGGATGTTGAAGAATGGCAAGCCCCAACCACTCAAACCAAAGTTCGTGCATTCCTAGGATTAGCGGGATATTACCGAAAGTTCGTAGAAGGATTCTCGAGCATTGCAAGACCCATGACCCAATTATTGAAGAAATATAAGAAGTTTGAATGGATGGACAAATGTGAAGCAAGTTTCCAAGAGCTCAAGAAGAGATTGATCTCAGCCCCAATCTTGATTATGCCGGATATCATGAAGCCTTTTGATGTGTTTTGTGACGCATCCAAGATCGGTCTCGGATGTGTGCTTATGCAAGAAGGCAAAGTCATATCATATCTTTCCCGACAACTGAAGCAGCATGAGTAGAATTATCCTACCCATGACCTTGAACTAGTAGCCATAGTTTTAGCCTTGAAGACATGGCGGCATTACCTCATGGGAAACCGTTGTGAAATTTATTCGGATCACAAGAGCCTGAAGTATATTTTCACTCAGAAGGAGCTGAATATGAGGCAATGGTGATGGATAGAGCTAATCAAGGACTATGATCTGGACATTCACTATCACCCTGGTAAAGCCAATGTGGTAGCCGATGCCCTTAGCAGATTGTCGTGTCGCTTGAACTCTATGATTCTGAAGGAGCAACCAAGTTTGCATAAGGAGTTGGAAGATTTTAGAATGGAGCTAGTAAGCGAAGGATTTTTTGGCTAGCATAGAACTTCAACCCACTTTGATCAGTCAGATCAAGGAGGCACAAAAAGGAAATGCTAGTATCGACGGAATCAAACATCGTATCGGTATAGGAAAGGTACCCGGATTCACTGAAGATGAAGAAGGATTTTTGTGGTACAAAGGACGTATCTGTGTGCCGGCAGATTCAGAGTTGAAGTAAGCTATTTTGAAAGAAGCCCATGATACTCTTTATTCTAGCCACCCCGAAGGAATGAAGATGTATCAGGATTTTAAGTAGCAATTTTGGTGGCATAAGATGAAGAGAGAAATCGGAAGCTACATAGCCAAGTGTGATATTTGTCAGAGAGTCAAGGCGGGACATCAGAGACCCGCAGGACTGTTGCAATCATTGCAGATTCTGGAATGGAAATGGGATTCAGTTGGAATGGATTTTATCACTGGTTTGCCTACATCTAGTAGGGTAAATGACTCTATTTGGGTCATAGTAGATAGACTTTCCAAAGTCGTCCATTTCTTACCTGTCAAGACCACCTATCAGAGTTGAATATTGCTAGAATCGTCAGTTTGCATGGAGTCCCCAAGAACATCGTGTGGAATCGAGGAACCCAGTTTACCTCGAGATTTTGGAAGAAATTCCAAGAAGGACTAGGAACAAGACTATATTTCAGCACATCTTATCACCCTCAAACTGATGGAAAAATGAGGAGCGAGTAAATCAAATACTCAAAGATATGTTGCGAGCCTGTGTGTTAGAATATGGATCTAAATGGGAAGACTATCTGCCTTTTGCAGAATTTTCATACAACAACAGTTATCAAGCCAGTTTGCAAATTGCCCCATTTGAATTCATGTATGTAAGGAAGTGTCGTACCCCTTTGAATTGCTCGGAAGTAGGAGAGAGTCAGATTTTCGGACCCGACATCCTACGAGAAGTAGAAGAGAAAGTTCACAAGATCTGTGAGCATCTCAAAACTGCCCAATCCAGACAGAAGAGTTATGCCAACAAGAGACGTCGAGACCTAGCCTTCAATATTGCAGATTTTGTGTATCTCAAAGTATCACCCTTGAAAGGAATGCAACGTTTCCAGCTCAAAGGAAAGTTATCCCCTAGATATATCGGACCCTTCAAGATTCTGAATCATCGAGGAGAAGTATCGTATCAACTGGAACTGCCACAGGAGATGTCAGTCATGCATAATGTGTTTCATATATCGTTACTTCGCAAATGCCTAGAAGTCCTGGAGAAGACCGGAGTTTTCAAGAATATTGATCACCAAACCATAGAGATCAACACTGACCTGACATATCCCGAAGTACCCATCCGTATTTTGGAGGAAGCTTTCAAAACCAGCAGGACCCGGTGTATCAAGTTTCTCAATATCCAGTGGAATAACCACACCGAAGAAGAAGCTACATGGGAGCAAGAAGATTACACTAGGACTGAGTTTTCGGATCTCTTTAAATCCTAGTTTTCTTTTTCTCAAATCTCGGGACGAGATTTTGTTTAAGGATGGAAGGTTTGTAACATCCCAAAAATAATAATCAAGGTTATCAATTCCAATCACCCAAATTTAGGGTTAACAAAAACTTTTGTGAATTAAAATCTTTTTGAATGCATGTGTGTATGTGGTGAATGCATGAATGCTTGAATGGACTTGTGTAATTGTTGTGAATAGCAAGGAATGGTTTAAAGATGAAAACAACATCATCTAAATCATTTCCAAGAAGAATCAAATCATTAGAAATTCAAAAACAAACAAAATAAGCAAATGGTCATTTTTGCCAATCTTTCTCACTAGACCACTTTGAGTGTTTCTAGTCCAAGATTTCAAACAGAAACAAATCCATTTCTTTTCACCCCTTGCTAGACCAAGTGAAAGTGAACCCAAGCCCACCTTGCGAACCCACAGAAACATTTGGCAACCTTATTCAAATGACATTTGAAAGTTTAATCTAGTTCATATGGGAAGATCACCATTTCTCAAAACCCAACCAAACTAGTGCACCTTGGCAAATCCAATCAACTAGAGACTACCTAGTATGTGACCATTGCATCCACCAAGTTTCATCCAAAAATTCAAATATGAAATTCTTTCGGCCATTTCATCAAACACTTTCTAAGCACAAATCAAATTAAACAACAAACACTATTGTGAGCAGTGTTTGTGCCAAACTTGTTCCCTCTCTAGCTCTCACTACACTCCCAGTAGGTCATTAAACTTGCCTAAGCAGCTCTAGCTCACTCTGAACTCGACCATGCCATCAATGGCCACCATGCCGAGAACACTTGCCACCCCCACCATCGACAGCAAGCTAGAAGCATAGCCAGCCTCGCCAACCTTGTCTACCATGTTGTTGTGCCTCACTGCCCCCTCTAGACTAGCCCCATCTCAAAGACAGAGAAGGGAACCGCCGGAAATGTCGTGCCCGCGCTGTTGTCGACCATGCCGACGCGCACCGCAATGCACGCGCCGTTCCCACTCCACCTGACCACCTTGAGTCTTTGCCGCCCGTCTACACGATTGCCATCGTCCCAGGAGACCAATAGACATGCTCGTTTCATTGATCATGCCCCATAGTTGTCGCATGCCGTGGAGTTCGCTGTCGGTATCGCTTAGAGCAACGCATGTTCCCGACCGAACCGCACCGCCCCACGCCTCGCCTTTAAGATAGCAACGACCGCTAGGAGACCGCACACCGTCCCCTAGCACCAGCCACGCCGATAGCCGCATGTACCGTCGCCTCCGACGACCTCTGCCCATGTCGTGCTGCCTCCCTCATCGTAGTATAAATAGAGGCCTCCCCAACTTGATTTATTCACACCATTCCACTCCCCACCTCTCACTAATCGTCCCCACTTCTTCCCGGAGCAAGGCGAGCGCGGCATTGCCGGAATTTTGCTGGAGCCTGCCGCTGCTGGAGGAGAAGGGCGTTGTTGATTGCGGCCACCCCAGGAGGAGCCGCCAGTACCAGGAGAACCGCCGTCGTCAACTTCGTCATTCGCCCCCATCTCCTACCATCGCATGAGCCCCGGTGAGCCACCCCAGACCCCCACTAGCCGCGTTAGGGTTAGTTCCTTGCCGGAGTAGCTCGTTGTCGACGACGACCCTCAGCCGTTGATCTTGCATCTAATCCTACGGTCGTAATCGCATCGTACCCCTTCGCACCCCCTGTCCCAAGGACATGTGTGGACAACCACTTAACCGCCCGCATGCGTTGTGCGCAGTAGGCCGGCCCTGTTAGCTCTCCCGCGCGACCCAGTTAGTTTGAATTTAGATTTATCTATTTAGTTTCAAACCTAGTTCTGGCAGTAGATTTAAAATTCAATTCACAGATTTTTGCTTAACTAAATTGCATGAAACTAATTTTTCTAGAAAGGTATTGAAATTCTTAATCGAAGCCCGTTGGATTCAAACCATTTGGAATTATAGATCACCTATAGTGAAAATAACAAGGCAGAGACTTTTCTGTAGTCAAACATTTTTCAAAATTCAACCATAAATGCTTTTGAGTTGATTCCAACTCTCAAAAATCACATTTGATAAGAATTGTTTGGTGATTTTGTACTTCGTATTTATTTATAGACGCTAGTACCGAGCAAGGATACAAAGAGGAAGGAGACTACTACGAGGAAGAAGCAGAGGAGAACTTCAACCACTGCACTGCACAAGGAAAGCTTCACAATACAAGTTAACTTTGTAAGATAACTATGCCAAGTAGATGCCTTAGGCATATGTGATTACACCACCTTATTCTACCAAATCCCAGTTTTACTTACAAGCTCGATTATTTTATTTCTTTATCAAAGCTTTCTATTTGTGTTTAATTAGTGACTTGTAGATTTTGGAAAGATATTAAAGGTAGCATAAAGAGCATAAAACTTGGCCTAAGTTAGATAGAACTTGATGTCATCCTGAGGCATGAGATTGAACTTAGATAAGTCACACTTGATTATCACCCCTCATTAGTGTTTACCCTCAACTTTAGTGGCTAGTGCTAAGCTTAAAACTTGATCACTTTAGATGGAAATACTTGGTGAAAAGGATTATGAAAACCTTAGAATGATGAGTCATTCTAATGAGATGTTTTGACATGTGCTATGAGAACCAGATGATTTTTGATGATGAAACCGTTGAGGCATGAGCCTTAGCCCCTTTATAAAACTGATTATTGTATGGATGCGATACCATTCCAATTTTACCGTACAACTATAATACCCGAAATTGGGTAGGGCTTGACTACAAGTTTATATACCTTAGTATGGGTTCCCTTGCGGCCGAGGTTTGAGATGAGGCTACCTTGTGATGATTGACCACCTGTGCAGTTCCCAAGATAACAGATGGTCAAGGTTGGGAGGCCAAACTCATAGGAGAGGTGCCTATACTAGGGTGTGTAATTGAAAGGTTAGGATTGATTATCCGCATACTGAGAATGTGTTTGGTTGGGATTCTAGATCCAGATTCACTATCCAAACGCTGTAATCTCAACCAAAGGGTTGACAAGCGCAACGTAACTTCCCGAACGCGGCAGATTTTGGCAGTGCAAATTGGAATCCACCGGACACCCAGATTCCACCGTGTAACAGCGAACAAAAAAACTGGTATTTACCCACCATGCCACTGGGTAGTGAAAAAACGGGATGGGATTTATTTTTCTCCTTCCTCTCTGACTCCTCTCTCCTCCTCCCTTGTTCGTTCCTTTTCCTCAAGTCCCGCAGAACCCAGCCGCCAGGCTAGTATTTGGCGTCGCCGCCCTACTCCGGCAGCCTCCGGCGGCACACCGACACGAATCGGATCTCACATCGCTGCCGCTCCCTTTCCCCTATTACAAGGACCACGCGCTCCTCCCCAACGAGCCAAGTCGGCACTATCCGAACCGCCGCCGCCTCCAGCAATGACGCCCACCTCCGGCCGGCAGGAGTCATGCAGGTATGATTGCCTCCATATCTCCCTTCTACCCATTCCATTCCTCCTCCTAACATGTCCTGCTCCCCTACGTACTAGATAGCTTGTTCTCTGTTTTTTATTTTTAATTCCCTAATATGCAGTTTTTATTCCTACCGGCAGGAGTCCTGCAGGTACTAAATATGTTGGTTAAATAACAAAGCATATAACTTTATTGATTGAAGTTGGAGCATTTGTAAGTGGCCTATTTTATATTAAAGTTATTTACTTTTTCTTGCAGAAACTGATCTCATGCATACCACTATTTTTTTGATCATGAAGCCTGAATTTAGAGAGATTTTCAGCTTGCTTCAAATAAATAAAGGAAGGTTCAATTTGCTACATAAGGAACACGAAAAGGAGACGAGGAAGATGATGTAGAACCATCCTTGATGTTATGTTGCATTATTGTTTGTTTGTGTTTGGAGCAATAGTTGCTTATGTACGTGAACAAAATTTGTATGGATTGTTGGAGGCCCTCAATCATTCGCGCAAGATGAAAACCGCTTTGTTACGTCATTGTGGATAGTTCATATGAAGTTTAAGAAAGTGTTGTTGTGTTTGCTGAATTAGCAAAAGATAATATCAAACCAAGAGATCTTACTTTCAATACAAACAATGCAAAGGTTAAAGATGCGTTTCTGGCCTAAATTTAAAGGTGATATTGGTGCTATAGATGGGTCACATATCCCAGTTTAGAACTAGAAAATTACATTCTAAATGGTCATTTGCATGTATGTGAGTGTATTAAGTCATTGTTCTGCGATAATTAGCTTATAAATAATCACAAGGCAATGCGGACAATTCCTGTCGAATCTATAGTTGGCAGTTGTCACAACCAAACAGCTTTCAGCTTTCTCACAGTTATCAGCTCATAGCAGCTTTCTCACAGCAGATTTCTCGCAGCTGATTTTCAGGAATCTACAGCTCAACCAAACACACCCTGAGTATGGTGATTCAAGATTGTTTCTGACGGATGTATCGAATATTATGGTGAAAGTGTACCACCTCTACAGAGTGTCAAACTATTCGAATAGCCGCGTCCACGGTTATGGACAGTTGGAGTAGCCATACTGTTCTGTCGTCAGATGTTTTCAAACTAACTTGCGAAATGAATCATGACTTTGACTTGACCACAACAGGGTTGTAAACATGAAAACTAAGTTCCCACTTAGGTGTTATAAATTATTAAACTAGTCTTCTTTGCTTCTGAACTCAGTCAAGGTAAACCTGGATTTTTGCAAAACAACCTAGAGCTTAGGATTCCCACTTGAAACCAATTTACCTGTTAGTGATAGTTTACGAGTACTTAAAGAGTACTCATGGCTTTGTCCCTGGCTATTCCCATGGTCATACTATGAAGAGGACTATCAGGAGGATGGACCGCAGGAAGGTTACGACAACTAGGATCATCTCCCATCGTCAGTATTGCCTGTGACCATGAAGATGGAGCTTTGCCCATGCTACCGTTATTAGATTATTCTGCTGCTTTGATTGTACTAGGACTGGATCATGAGATCCTTTATTTGTAAGAACTTTATTATGATTTGTAATGTATGATGAACTATGGTACCAATCTGTTATGTCTCGCAAAAATGGTAATCTTAGGATTGCGATGTATGGCATGACAGGCATCTGGGATTAAAAATCGGGGTGTTGACACTTCGGAAGCATCTCACGAAACAGTTTGGATGAAAGAGTTCATAACCGAACTAGGTGTGGTTCCTAGTGCGTTGGACCCAATGGTGAGCTATTGTAATAATAATGGAGCCATAGGCAATACCAAGGAACCAAGCTCTCACAAGAATTCCAAGCATATTAAGCATTGGTTTCACACCATCTGCAAACATGTCAAGGATGGAGATATAAAGATTTGTAAAGTACATACGGATATCAATGTAGCAGATTCGTTGACTAAAATTCTCCCTAAGGCAAAACATGATCAACACCAGAACTCCATGGGTGTTAGATTTATCACTATGTAACTAGATTATTGTCGATAGTGCAAGTGGGACACTGAAGGGAATATGCCCTGAGAGGCAATAATAAAGTTGTTATTATAAGTATTACAAGTATATGATAGATGTTTATTTTGCATGATATAATAGTATTAATACAGAAACATTAATACATGTGTGTTTAATAAACAAATAGAAAGTTTCTAGTTATGCCTCTCTTATAAACTAGCTCGTTGATTAACAGGATGATCAAGGTTTCCTGATCATGGACATTGGATGTTATTAATAACGAGGAAGTATAGCATTACGATCAAAGTCATTGTGTTTATATTGCTATAACATCATGAGATCATGTCAATCACTAACACTAGAAGAGTATCTTGATAACATCAAACATCGTACCGTAATAGGGTGACTATAAAGGTGGGTTAAGTGCTACGAAGGTGTTATATAGAGCCTCATGCATCAAGAGTGGAATTTGTCCATCCTGATGACGGATAGATATACTCTGGGCCCTCTTGGTGATATCACGTTAGTTAGCTTGCAAGCAAGTGATGTGATCACTGGAATGGTATATCACGGGAACAAGAAAAGAGTACATGTCGGTAACAAAATCAAACTAGGTACGGAGATACCGATGATCGAATCTCAGACATGTAATATATCGCGAGACAAATGGATTAAGTTACTAGCGTAAAAGGTTCTCACGATCACAAGAAGCCATCGTAGAATGTGTGGGAGTCAATATGGATCTCCAGGTCCCACTTCTGATTATTGATCCGAGAGGGGTCTCGATCATGTCTGCATTATTCGCGAAATGTAGGGTGACACACTTAAGAGACACCAACACCATTTGGAGCAAATGTGTTCTATACTAAAGAATTACAAAGCGCTGGAATTATTTCAATGGACACAGGAATTGTTTCGGGTGAAATTGCTGAAATTGTTTCTACATGTGAAATTGAAAATTAGCAAGGGGTTTTATGTGAATGTTTGTTAATTAATGTAATTGACAAAATTCTGAATAAATAAATAAAAGGAGTTTTATTTAATGAGAGATTACCTTAAATTTGGTGGAAATTTAAGGGAATTTTGAGTGGGATTTTGAGTGGAGAATATGGAGGGACATTTTGTGACTGGGAGCTCCACTCACATGAATGGAGGAAGGCATGGGGGCTGCCCCCATGCGCTGGCCATGCTCTTTGGGTGACCCCCCTCCTCCTATATAAATCCCCCTGTCCCTCTCCCACTTTCTCACTCACACACCTACCCGTGAAGGATCTCTCTCCCCCTTTAGAATTATTCCCCATGGTCTCAGACTATCGAGATACATGTTCCCGGTGGATTTTCATCTGGAATGAGTTGTTGCTTCCGCTGCATCGCTGGAGCGAGGAGGCGGAGGTTGTTTGATGGCTTGAACGTGTGTGCGATCATAGATGCACTGCTGATTTGCGGCGCTAGACTTCTTCTCGAACTTGAGATCTTCAAGCGTTTGAATACATCATCCACGATTACAACCTTATTAAACTTTGTCGGTCTACAAGGGTATGTTCTCTATGGATGTATATCCACCCATTGCTTGTATCTAGTAGATAGTGAAATGGATCGTATGGGCACCTAGAGGGGGTGAATAGGTGCTACTCAATTTTTAGTCCTTTTTCAGTTTTAGGCTTGACACAAAGTAAATTCTCTAGATATGCAACTATGAGAATTTCCCTATATGCAACCCTAGGTACTAAGCACATAAAGGGAGGAGCGAGGGAACCGTAGTGGAGCACACGGAGACACATGGATTTGTTTTGCCACAGTTCCTTCCTTGTTAAGGGAAGTACATCTGTGTTGGAGGGGTGGGCAGTTCTAAGACCACCACACCACAATAGGCCTCACCCTATTCTCTGATGGATCTTGCCACGAAAGGCCTGATCCACCTTATCCACTATTGGTACCCTTCGAGGCGGGAACCGGTGCCTTTACAACTCTAGCGGGGCACACATCCACAACTGAATTGGAGGCTCCCATAATGACAACGAGCTGTCACAAGAACAAGGATTATCAAAATAATCAACACAAGGATCTAGATATTTGCAAGAAATACTAGATCGAAGATTCTCCAAATTAATGGAGAGGGGATGAAGCGCTTGATTGCAGTTGGTGAAGATCGAGCCCTCCTCCTTCGATTCCCCAAAGAACGGGGCCTTTGGGTGGATGAAGATGGAGATCTCTTGGATGAAACTTGAGGAGCAGATCTTGTCTTTTTCGAATGAACCAAGAGTTTTGGCAGGAGGGAGATGGCTGGTTTAAATACCCCCTGCACAGATCTGGCTGTTGGTGAAGTTTGGGGCGGATTATCCGCCCCCACTAGGAGCGGACTATCCGCACTGGAGGGAAATCCACCCACTGGACGAAAAGTCCGGGGGAAAATCCTCCCCCCACACAGTGGGTCACACCGAGCTTGACTTGGTGAAAATCCACGAGGGGGAGGATTATCCGCCCCCCTGAAGGGGCGGACTATCCGCCCTGGGGAAAATCCACCCAAGAGATGGAAAGTACGAGGGAAACTCCGACCCCTCTCACAGTGATGCGCCGTGGCAATCCTTGAAGCAGATCCTAGGGGGCGGACTATCCGGGCCCCCTAGAGGGGCGAATTATCCGCCCTGGGCAAAAACTCCGGCCCTGTCCTGAAAATTCGTGGGATATTCCGCCCCCCCCCCCATTCTAAGGGTTGCGCCCTTGCACCCTTTTGAAATAGGGGAGGGGCGGATTATCCGGCCCCTGGGAGGGGCGGACTATCCGCCCCCCAAAACCACTTTAAAAGCTCCTTTTCAAGTTAATATCTGTAACACTTCAACACACATTAAAACATCCTTGGTATTGTTATCTAACACACAAAACACTAGGGATCATGAAATGTTCCTTCAATCTCCCTCTTTTTGGTGTTAGATGACAATACTAGGATTTGCAATGAAACCTACTAACATCATCTTCAAAAAATGAAAGAGGCTCCCCCTAAATGTGTGCATATTAATAATTTACATTTTAATACAAATGCACACACTAAAGAGAAAGCCAATTTCATAACACCGGGATGTGAAATAGCCAAGGTGAACAAAGAGAATATTAGGCCTCGAACACATCCAACCATATTGATTCAATTAATAGATAATTCCATAACTCCATATGACATCAACATAATTCCATACTGATATGTCCAATTTGCATCACCATTCTATATCAGAATTTGCCTCTATTCATTGATATGTGTCTTATTATGAGGTGTTACTTACATCTTTTCCTTTGTTTTTGCATGTTGGATGATTCTTGGAGGATGAACTGTCGGAGTCAGGATTCTGATGGAAAAAGAGGTGTTTTGATGCAATTTCGCGAAGATCAGAAAAATACCAGAAAATTATTGGAAAATTATATTTTCCCCGAAGACGAAGGAAGCCAGAAGGGGAGGCGTAGTTGGGCCACAAGGGGCCCACACCCCTCCTAGGCGCGGCCCCTAGCCCCGCGCCTGGAGAAGGTGTGACCCACCTGGACTGCCTTCGACTCCACCCTCTCGCCTATAACTTCCTCTCGGAACCTAATATCAAGGGAGTGACCATAGAAAGATTCTGCTGCCTCTGTGGGGCAGAAAACACCGAGAAAGAAAGAGCTCTCCGGCAGACAGATTTCTGCCAGGGAAATTCCTTCCTGGATAGGGGAGATTGTCGCCATCAACACCGTCATCAAGCTAGACTTCATCGGGATCATCATCATCCACACCATCATCTCCACCAGCACCATCATCACCACTCCATCCCGCTGTAATAATTGTGTTGGATCTTGCATTAGTTCTTAGGGGGAACTTTCCCCGTGTTGATTACTATTGAAGTTGATGCTTGTGAGTGGAACCATTGGATTATTGTTTATGTTCAGATTGTTATCCATCACTATATCATCTTTGATCTTGATCCATATGATGTCTTGTGAGTAGTTCGTTTAGTTCTTGAGGACATGGGAGAATTCATGTTGTTAGTAGTGGATTTGTGTTGAGATATTATTCAATGGTTTAGTATTTAAGTTATGGTGCTATTCTTCTAGTGGTGTCATGTGAACATCGACTACATGATACTTCACCTTTTATGGGCCTAGGGGAATGCATTGTGTATTTGGCTACTAATTGTGGGGTTGCCGGAGTGACAAAAACATGAACCCCCGTTAGGACACCATTGCACGAGGGAGTGTAGGATTTCAGAGTTTAAGGCTGTGGTTAGGTTTATATCTTAATTACTTTCATGTAGTTGCGGATGCTTGCAGGGATTTTAATCACAAGTATGTATTAGTCCAAGTAAGGTCGGTACATTAGCACAGGTTCACCCACACAACACTTACAACACCAAAGAAGAGTACTTAGCTATATGAAGCAAAAGCACTTGACAGAATTCCCATGTGTCCTCGAGAACATTTGGTCCTTATAAGTATTTCCACCGGCTTGTCCTTTGCTAAGAATGGATTGGGCCACTTGCTGCAGTTGTTCGTTGTCTTTATTACTTGCACTTTGTTTTGTTGCTTTATTAGAAAACCCCTAAAAATCTGTTTGCTAAGTATTTACAGATATTTCCTACTCCATACCACTAGTCAACTCCTCCTGCTCCTTATTGGGATCGACACTCCTATTTATCAAAAGTTCTACAATACACCCCCTATACTTGTGGGTCATCAAGACTATTTTCTGGCGCTGTTGGCGGGGAGTGAAGCGCTATTGAAGAGTGGAACTGGTAAAGGAAACTTCTACTATGAGTATTGCTTTTTGTTTCTGTTTGTTACTTTGTTTCCAATATGGATAACCCACTTGGTTTTCTGTTTGGGAAAACTACTACCACTGTTAGGGTAGTAGATGAACCACCGCCTATTGAGATAGATCCTTTTAAGATACCTACAAGTATTGTTGATCGTGTAATGGATAATTATTATTTTGGGGATGGAACTGTCCATCCCGGTGATCATTTGCTTTTTATCCATAAATTATGCGGGTTGTTTAAGTGTGCAGGTATCACAACTGAACAGGTAAAGAAGAAGTTACTCTCTATATCCTTGAAAGGAAGAGCTGAAGAATGGTATAAGCTGCTAAAGAATGGACAATCCATGGAATGGGAGGAAATGGCTCCTCTCTTTTATTCTAAATTCTATCCTCCCAGTGAGATTCATAAGGATAGGAATCTGATATATAACTTTTGGCCTCGTGACTGAGAGAGTACATCTCAAGCTTGGGGGAGATTGAAGTTACTAATGCTTAAATGTCCTATTCATGAACTCCCTAACAATATTATTACAAATAACTTTTATGCTAGGCTTTCTCTTCATGACAAAGATTTACTAGATGGTTCTTGTGTTGGATCGTTCACACGTATGAAGGAAGATGCTAAATGGTATCTCCTAGACCGTATTCAAGAGAACACTGAAGCATGGGAGAATGACAAAGGAAGAAAGTCAGGTATAAACTATGATTATGAATGCATAAAATCTTTATGAGAACTGATGACTTCCGTGATATTAGTAATGAGTTTGGTATTGACTCCCAAAGTATTGCCAATTGTTTTAAGGCCTTTGACTCTTACATAGAAATTCCTAAAAATAAGTGGAATAAGTACCATGCACTTTATAAAGATGTTGTTAGTCATGTTCCTGTTAGAAGCACTAAAGTTTGTACTACTAATCATATTGTGCCTGAACCTTATGTTGAGAAGATAGCTTTCCCATCAAAGGTGAAGGAGTATTCTATGATGATTAGTGCAAATAACAAAGGTACTAAGAAAATTGTGGAACCCGCTGAGCAAATTAATATTGATCATGGGGTAGCTATTGTGAAACACCTTGTCACTAGAAATATAGAGGATGAGCACATTGTCTTCTATGAAGACGCTTAAAATATTATCTCTCATCCTAGTAAAGCTAGAAAATCTAGTGTCCCTGTGCTTTCTGTTAAAATTGGTGATCATTGCTACTATGGTTTATGTGATATTGGTGCTAGTTCTAGTGCTATTCCTTATGAGCTTTACAGGGAATTTATGCATGAAATTGGTCCTTGTGAGCTTGAGGACATTGATGTGGTTATTCACCTTGCTAATAAGGAAACCATTTTCCCTATTGGTATTGTAAGAGATGTGGAGGTCCTTTGCGGTAAGATTAAGTATCATGCGGATTTCTAGTGCTTAATTCAGTAGCTAGCAAAACTTGTCCTATCATTTTTGGTAGACC
Organism: Avena sativa; assembly: GCA_916181665.1. Taxonomy (NCBI): domain Eukaryota; kingdom Viridiplantae; phylum Streptophyta; class Magnoliopsida; order Poales; family Poaceae; genus Avena; species Avena sativa. The sequence continues at coordinate 341,332,801 of OV702283.1, forward strand.
TTTCTTGAACACTTGTGGAGATATTATAGATTGTAAGAAGGAGAAAGTTTTAACAAAGTTTGATGGAGATTCTTATGAGTTTAACTTTTCCAAATTTGCTAAAGCTCCTTGTGAAAATAGCTTGCATAATAAAGATTTTAGGATGGAACAACTTGCTTCTATTGATCCAGTTTATGACCTTGGGTCTCTTTTTGATGACTATAAGTATACTCATTCTGATGATAGAATTGTTTCATGTGACAGTTATATTATCAAGTTTATTCAAAATGCTACTGAAAGTTATTATGAGAGAGGGAGACGTGGTTTTATGCACCTCAATAATGTTAAGTTTCCTCGTTTTATGTTGAAATCTTTGAAGTTGCATTTGTTTTGTCTTCCTATGATAATGGATTTTTGTTTCAACAATTTTTTTTTCTCATGATACCCCCATGCATAGGAAGTGGGTTATACTCAAATGTGTTGGTTATTTGCTTCTTGATGCTCTCTTTCACTCCAGATATATCTCCTATGTGAGCATCTTTGAAACTTTCTAGCCTAACTTAAAGGCAATAAAGAAAAGTACTTATTGGGAGATAACCCAAGAGTTTGGTTGAGTCTTGGAAGTTATTACCTCAGTAATAACCGCTCCTTATCCTTTTTGTTTTGGTTTCCGAGTCGAGTTCAACTACTTCTGAGAAGTGGAGGAGTTGTAAAAAGTGGCTGTCCTGGGATAGATTTTTGTGCTGCATTGTAAAACTTCGTGAGGAAGCTCAATACTTCGGATGGAGCTGTATTTTTCTATAATTATTCTCCAAGTTGTTACCCAACTTTCATTAGTTTTTCACTTTTTTATATTAGCAACATAAGGTTTTCGAAAAAATCAATCTTTACCTGCTAGTCTGTTTTGACAAGTTTTCTGTTATCATTTGCATTTGCCTCTTATAGAAGCCTTTGTTTTGATGGATTACAGTTGAAGTGTGATCATTGAGGTTTATTGTTTTTGCTTACACTAATGTTGTCATTGAAGTTTGTGTATTGCCTTGTGAGGAAAGGAATTTCCAGGAGAAGGAGAAAAGGAGTCTGCAGAGTTCGTCTTTGAATAGGTAAAAGTGGTGAAAATGGAAGGTTCGTGAAAGCCTAATCTTTTTATATTTTTTATGTTTTTATTACATACGGAAGGCCACAAAACGAAACAGAGGAGGAAATGGAGGCCGGGGTGGCCACACCCACCCTAGGCGCGGGCCCCAGCTGGTTGCGCCTAGAGGGGGTGTGAGCCCCCCGAGCTCCGTCTCCGCCTTGTTTTCATACCAGTACCTTCCTTACAAATTGAAACTTCATAATATATAACCCCCCGGATCCCTCGAGGTTCGTATATCGTGTTCTCGTCGTGTTTTCGTTTCGTTCTGTTTCTGTCAGGAAATCCTCTCAAGTTTAGAGCGCCATGGTCTCCGCCATCGACAAAGGCAAGAAGCCCGTGGAGGAAATAAAGTTGGAGGAATAAACCACCTCAGGGACAAGGGCAAGGAAACCTACATTTGTAGGAGCAATTAACACTGGACGTTCTTTTTCTCGTAACATGCAGGGGATCATAGCATCCGTTCCAGACTTCAGATCCTGCCCTGAGGCAGTGGAAGCCCTTCAAACCACTAACGAGTTTTGTGATAAGTACCGTGCTTTGAGGATGAAGGTGGATATGCTTCAAGAGGAGAATAACAGGCTTCGTAAGATGCTGAAGTATTTTTTGACCCTAAACAAGGGAACACCACCACCACAGAAGGAGTAATTCGTCATCAGGTTTGGCACCCCCTTGGCTTTTTCCAAGCTTGGGGGAGTGCCGCGATATCACATCATTATATTTTATCTTTTACCTTTTTAGTGGATTCATATCTTTGGTAGAGAAGTTATCTTATAGGTTAGTTTGCATGTGGAAGTATCTCTCCTTTAGTTTCTATGTATCTCTTGGGGTGAGTGCCTTTATGGAATATTAATGAGAAGTTTCATCTTTTAGTTTTTGCACTTCTTATTTTAGATTGCAATCTCTATTATATGATTGATCTTGTTGATCAGTATTGGCATCACTTTGGGAGCATCAAGTAAATCTAAACTGGTTTTGGCAAACCGAGCTCTGGTCAGTAGCAACACTTTTTGAGGTTTGGAAAGAAAAGATAAAAAGCTTACAGGTATTTTGTATCATTTATTTTCTTTCTTGATTGGCTCATAAGCTTAGTATTCTTTATTTAAGATATTTTGTGTCTTCAAGGAAGATTGCATGTTTGGCTTTATCACTTGTAGGTCTCCTTGTTTCTTTCAACTCTTTTGCTTGCTAACCAGCCTTGCTAGCCAAAAACATGTTTTGAGAAGGCATACTTCTCATGTTTCCAACCCCTTTGAACCAAAACCTGTGCCATTTGTGTCCACCATATCTACCTATTAGCATTATTGCTATTCCAAGCAAATTCTCAAGCTTCATCTATCTTTCGAATTAAAAACTATTTTGTTATGTGAAAACTAGTTAGTAAAGCTCTCACGAACTTGATGTCACACCTTATTTTCTTGCCCCTAATAAACTTGAACCATTATGTCATCGAAGTTGTATATGCTTGCATCTATACGTTGGGATTAGCAAACCGTGTTGTCACGGGGAACGCTTTCAACACTTATGGATACATATCCAGTTGATATCATGCTCTTTTGTTTGCGGATGTCGTCGGTGTGAAATAAAAAGGGAGCTTGTAAGTCCATGGAGTGATGTATGTGTGTTAGAGAAACGCCTGGGCCGCTAGACTAAGCCATGCCTAATCATGGTGGAAACTTGCAGCATCACCATAGTGAGCAATATGTGAAGCATCCTTAATAAAAAGCTATGCAAATAGTAAATAAAAAGATCGTTGGGATGTTCACTGTGTGCTTGCCTTGTCATTTTGATTATAGGATAGCTCTTGTATCAGGTGCAAGGGGTACCCCGTTGGTGGTTCTTTATGATACACATATACTTACAATGACAAGAACTTACCGGTAACTAAAGTTGAGTAGCACGAGGAGCGGCCCTCGTACTCAAGGGACTTGAGATTGCCAACTTATATTTCGTCAAGCATATACACCATCCTTGTTCACTTTAACCTTAATCATCTCAAGATGCTTATGATAGGGGCAATGAGGGCTTAAAGCTAGTAAGTACCATAATATTTTGGAAGCTCTTTATGACTTGAAATCCCTGTTTCCCTCTATGAAGGGACCTTTCTCCTATTTTCTAAGTTGAGTCAGTAAACCTGCTTCCTCTCTACCTCCAGCAAGCATTTGAGTTGTTGTGTTTCAAGCATTCATATGGTGATTTATTCAATCATGTTCTCTATATTCCTTGTTTGCACAAAACTCTTATCTATTGAGTATTACTTTGAAATCCATGATTGTGAAAAACCTTTTATGTTTGAGCAAAGAGTACTCTTGCTGTGAAAACTTCTACAAAAGCTTTTTGTGAAACTGTTTTCCAGCTATTCTCTGACCAGGAAAAAAGTTTTCCAATTTCAATTATGATTTATCTTTACGCATCTTTATTGTGACTCATGTACTTGTTGCAATATAAGTTATATAATGGTGAGTTGCCTTCTTCTATGAGTTGTGTAATGGTAAGTATGGTTCTTATTGTCCGTATTATTTTATCGACACTTCACTCCATAAACCTGTGGACATGTTTACTGAGCTCAGTTTTCGCTTGGGGACAAGCGAAGGTCTAAGCTTGGGGGAGTTGATACGTCCAATTTGCATCACCATTCTATATCATAATTTGCCTCTATTCATTGATATGTGTCTTATTATGACGTGTTACTTATGTCTTTTCCTTTGTTTTTGCATGTTGTATGATTCTTGGAGGATGAACAGCCGGAGTCAGGATTTTGATGGAAAAAGAGGTGTTTTTATGCAATTTCACGAAGATTAGAAAAATACCAGAAAAATATTGGAAAATTATATTTTCCCAGAAGACGAACGAAGCCAGAAGGGGAGGCGTAGCTGGGCCACAAGCCCCCCCCAGGCGCGGGCCCCCTTGCCCCGTGCCTAGAGGAGGTGTGGCCCACCTGGCCGGCCTCTGACTCTGCCCTCTCGCCTATCACTTCCTCTCGGAACCCTAATAGAAAGATTTCACCGCCTCTACGGGGCGGAAAACACCGAGAGAGAAAGAGCTCTTCGGCAGACAGATTTCTACTAGGGAAATTCCTTCCCGGAGAGGGGAGATCCTCGCCATCAACACCGTCATCAAGCTAGACTTCATCGGGATCATCATCATCATCCACACCATCATCTCCACCAGCACCATCATCACCCCGCCATCCCTCTGTAACAATTGTGTTGGATCTTGCATTAGTTCTTAGGGGAAACTTTCCGGTGTTGATTACTATTGTAGTTGATGCTTGTGAGTGGAACCATTGGATTATTGTTTATGTTCAGATTGTTATCCATCACCATATCATCTTTGATCTTGATCCATATGATGTCTTGTGAGTAGTTCGTTTAGTTCTTGAGGACATGGGAGAAGTCATGTTGTTAGTAGTGGATTTCTCTAGAGATATTATTCAATGGTTTAGTATTTAAGTTGTGGTGCTATTCTTCTAGTGGTGTCATGTGAACGTCGACTACATGATACTTCACCATTTATGGGCCTAGGGGAATGCATTGTGTATTTTGCTACTAATTGTGGGGTTGCCGGACTGACAGAAACCTGAACCCCCGTTAGGACACCATTGCACGAGGGAGTGTAGGATCTTAGAGTTTAAGGATGTGGTTAGGTTTATATCTTAATTACTTTCCTATAGTTGCGGATGCTTGCAGGGGGTTTAATCACATGTATGTATTAGTCCAAGTAAGGTTGGTACATTAGCACAGGTTCACCCACACAACACTTACAACACCAAAGAAGAGTACTTAGCTATATGAAGCGAAAGCACTTGACAGAATTCCCATGTGTCCTCGAGAACATTTGGTCCTTATAAGTATTTCCACCGGCTTGTCCTTTGCTAAGAAAGGATTAGGCCATTTGTTGCAGTTGTTCGTTGTCTTTATTACTTGCAGTTTGTTTTGCTGCTTTATCAGAAAACCCCTAAAAATTTGTTTGCTAAGTATTTACAGAGATTTCGTACTCCATACCACTAGTCAACACCTTTTGCTCCTTGTTGGGATCGACGCTCCTATTTATCGAAAGTACTACGATACACTCCCTATACTTGTGGTCATCACATACTCCATAGATAAATCAAGAATTCCATCTAAATAGTTCCACAAGATAAATCCAGAATTGCAGAATTCCACACAAGAGCACAAATAGTACCACACGACATAGTATTATACAAACCAAGAACAAATAAGTTCAACGCTAAAAGGGCACAAGCAAGCAAATGGAGAAAACGAATGACAAAGAGGGAAATGCTTGCGCCCGACCCATGCAAATCCGAGACCTAATAGAACTACTTCTCCTCCTTTGGCATCGAAATGCCAAAAAGGAAGAAGAGAGATGCTAGCGCCCCAGAAGATATCAAGATGGTAAAAAGGCTTGGGTTTAGGGAAACAAACTGAGATGGTACTACACACCCAAAATTTCAAGAACAAGTCAACTAAAAGCCAAGATTGGGTGTGTTTTCCATAAGAACAAAAGATATGCAAGAAAATCCGAAAAGAGCCAATAGAAACCAACTCTTCTCAAGGAAGAGGGCGGTGGCCGAAGCCACCATGTTGGAGCGCATGGCATGACACCGCGAAGATGTATCTTGAGTTAAAAACCAATGCTCATCGATGACCCACATATCACAAGATGATATTAAGGGGAAAAAAATTTCTTGCTTTCGGCATTATGGGGGAGGGTTAGCCCAATCAATTAGGACCACACTCCCCCTATATCTATGTCTACATCTAAACCAAATACATGAAGAAGTGTAAGTGAGTATGTAAGGGTAGTCAAGCCAAGCTCCTAGAATCAATGATATTTAGCTCAAATAACAAAATATTGCTTCATCAAGAGGCTTCGTGAAGATATTAGCAAGTTGGTTCTTCGTGCTCACAAAAGATAGTGCAATATCACCACGAGCAACATGATCCAGAATGAAATGATTGCGAATCTCAATATGTTTTGTTCTTGTATGCTGCATCGGATTGTAAGAAATTTTAATAGCACTTTCATTGTCACATAAAAGAGGCACTTTGTCACAATTGACACCATATTCCTTAAAGTTTGCCTCATCCATAATAATTGTGTACAAGCACTTGCAGCAGCAACATATTCAGCTTCAGCGGTTGAGAGTGATATGCAATTTTGTTTCTTCGAAGACCAACACACTAGAGACCTGCCCAAGAATTGGCATGCGCCAAAAGTTGATTTTCGAGCATCCTTGTCACCAGCCCAATCTGAATCAGTGTAACTACATAGAGAGAAACTAGAGCCTTTGGGATACCATAAACCAAAATTCGGGGAATGAACCAAATATCTGAAGATTCTCTTGACCGCCACTAAGTGGATTTCTTTAAGAGCGGCTTGGTACCTTACACACACTCCTACACTCAACACGATATCGGGCCCAGATGCGCAAACGTAAAGGAGATAGCCGATCATGGATCGGTATACCTTTTGGTCCACGTCTTTACCCTTTGGGTTAAGCTCAAGATGACATTTAGTTTGCAATGTAGTAGCAATGCCATTGAGATCCGTCATCTTGAACCTCTTGAGCATGTCTTGGATGTATTTGGATTGATTAATGGATGTTCCCTCTCTAAGTTGCTTGATCTCGAATCCAAGAAAGAACCTTAATTCTCCCATCATATACATCTCAAACCTGTCAGTCATAATCTTTGAAAATTCATCATTAAAAGCTTGGTTAGTAGAGCCAAAAATAATGTCGTCTACATATAGTTGGCATACAAAAAGCTCCCCATTAACCTTCTTAGTAAAAAGAGTGGGATCGATTTGCCCAACTTCGAATCCACGGTCTAACAAAAGATCTTTAAGGTTCTCATACCACGCACGTGGGGATTGTTTAAGGCCATAGAGCGCCTTATCAAGTTTGTAGACATGGTTCGGAAATTTAGGATCCTCAAATCCCCGGGGTTGCTTGACGTATACCAACTCATGTAGTGGACCATTAAGAAAAGCACTCTTAACATCCATTTGCTGTAATTAAAATTATGATGAGCAACATATGCAAGAAGGATACTGATCGACTCAAGTCGATCCATAGGAGCATAGGTTTCCCTGAAATCAATGCCTTCCACTTGAGAGAATCCTTGATCCACTAGCTGTCGTGGTATTGCCGAAGAGTACGCCATGGAGCGGTCCTCATAGTGCGTGTTTAGAGACGTGGGGGAAGGCGGACGGTTGAGGAGTACGAGGTTACACAGCTTACCTAGGTTCAGATCCCACAACGGTGACGGAATCCTACTCCTACTATAAATCACTATAATGGCAATACGCCGAGTTACAGGGATTGGTTCGCTGTGCGAGGTGACTAGAGAGTCTAAGTTATAGTTCCCTAAAGGCTCCCATAGGCCCGACTTATATAGTCGCCAGGTCCTAGGGTTACAGGGGAAAGTCCTAGCCGGACAGGTTACAGAGTCCTACACTGCTTACAACTAGTATAGCGTGTCTTGCACTCCAAGGCTCCGGGTACATCGGTGACTCCTCCGTAGCCTTCCTTTTATCCGGCATGGGCCTCCCTCCTGGATCCATCTAACTGGGCCGCCCAGCAGGCCATGGGCCATGCTACCAACTGTGGGCCACCCGGGTTATCCGGATAGGAGACATGCTATGAGGATACCCATATAGAATATCCCCAACAGTAGCCCCCGGAGAACTCCGAGATCTTGCACCGTCTTGCCTCTTCAGGTTGAATGCTTCGTCTAGATGGATGTCGGCAAATCGTCAAGCAATATCTTGTAGTCCTCCCAAGAACCCTACAAGGTTTTCTCCGTCTTCAACATGTATGTCGGAGAATTGCTGAATATTCTATCATACTCTTCCATAGCCGGACTGGATCTGTCCATGTCGGAATATTTCGATGTGATGGTTCACTTGCTAGTGATAGCTAGGACGACGTAGATATAGGTCAACGACGCCTCGTAACTCACACATGCAGAGAACACAATCATGTCTGTTTTTCCCGCGCGAGCGATATGAACTGTTGGCGGCGACGGTTGGGAATGTGGCGCAATTTCCGTGCACGCGCCCGCACACGTCGTCCACGCGCCGACCATTCGATCGTCTCGCACGAATCTTGACGCCAGGGGTTATAAATTGTAACTGCGAATGATTTTTACTTTTCACCTCATTCTCCTCCTGCGTCGTCTTCTTCCTCCAGCGAGCACCTCCTCGAGCTCTTTGCGCGTTCGCAAAAAATCCTAGCTTCTCAATCCTTCCAGCCACCACCCCAACCTTTCCAATGGCAAGCAGCAGCTCTGCTCCCTCCATGGCCGCACCAAGCGATGCCGCGGCGAAGCCGGTGAGAACCGTTCATGTGCCCCCAGAGGGCCTGGTGATCCCCAAGTCTGTGGTGGTCGAATCCACCGGCGGCGACCACAATCTAGCGGCGCTGGAGTCGCTGGAAGAGGAGAGCGATTCCCACAAAGGGGACTGGCGCGGATCAGACATCACAGACCGCGACATCAAATAACTGCTCGTCGAGGGCTACCTCCCTGTGACGGAGGGGCTCGTGTGGCGGGCAGCGCCGGCCGGCGAGGTCACCCCTTCTCCCCAAGCCGGAGAGAAGGTGTACCTCAAGGCCCAATTGGTACGCGGTGTTTCCTTGCCCATCTCCAATTCTTTCTAGCTGTCCTTAGCCATTACCGAGTATAGCCTCAGAACCTCTCCCCCAATAGCATCCTCGCGCTTAGCACCTACGCAACACTCTGTGAGGGTTACTTAGGGATTAGGCCTAGGCTAGATCTCTTTATTTATTTCTTCACCGTCAAGAGGGAAGCCGGAGCCGGCAACGACAAGCTCAGGAACTGTGGGACAATTAGTTTTAAGATCCGGCCTGGCCGGCGGTTCCCCGACATCGTCGGCCATGAGTCTTGCAAGAACTGGCAACAGACGTACTTCTACGGCCTAGATATCCCTCTGGCCGGCCGAGAAGAAACGTATCCGGACTTTGTCGACGAAGCAGCTGTCGAAGCCCCGACATGGAAATCCCAGGCCACCCTTCCCCCCGACAACGAAGCCTCCCACGCCATTAGGGAGATAGAGTGGTTTGTAGACATGGGTCTGACCGGGTTGGACCTAGCCATATGCTGGTTCGTCAGGCGGATCCAGCCTCTGCAGTACCGCTCCAAGATGATGCACGAGTGCTCTAAGGAGAGTAAGGATAGCCTCCACATCTCCGAGGACAACTTCTCGAGTGACTCCATCAAGCTCCGCCTGAAATACATCATCAAGGTGAAGGACAGGAAGCATGGCTTCACCATTACCTATGACATGTTCGTGGAGGGCCAGTGCCCAGTGATACATTGGAAACGTATCTATAATTTTTGATGCTCCATGCTTGTTTAGTATCTACTTTGCTTTACTTGTCTACACTTTGAGGTGCTTTTTACATGTTTTCTGGTACTAACCTATTAACAAGTTGCAACAGTGCCAGATGCCTATTTTCTGCTGTTTTTGGTTTTAGAAAAGTTAGTAAAGAAATATTCTCGAAATTGGACGAGACGAAGGACAAAGTCAATAACTTTCCGTGGGGAACAAGAAGACCAGAGGGGAGCCCGGAAGGCTAGCCAGGGGGGCCAGACCCACCCTAGGCGCGGGTGGGCCCAGCCCCGCGCCTGGCTAGGGTTTGGGCACCTTGGCCGCCTCCAGGTCTCGTCCCTTCGCCTATAAGCATCCCCCAATACAGAAACCCTAAGTACCCGATCATAAATCCACGAAACCGTATGTAGCCGTCGCCACCATCATCCCTAGATCGTGGGGATCTGAAGTTCTTCCCGGCACCCTGTTGGAGGGGAGATCATCCCAGAGGCCTTCTCTACGGTATGATTCATGAGTAGTTCCACCTTGGACTATGGGTCCATGTAGTAGCTAGATGGTTGTATCTCCTCCTTTGTGCTTTCATGTATAGGTCGTGTGAGCTCCGTTCATGATCAAGATCTAATCTATTTGTAATCATGCATGCTGTGTTTGCGGGGATCCGATGGATATTGAGATTATTATGTTGGTTTGATTAATGGTTTTATATTTATGATTCTATCATGTCTGTGTTGTTTGTGATCTTGCATGCTCTCCGTTGCTAGTGGTTATCTTGGCCAAGTAGTTGCTAGTGTCTCCAAGAGAGGGTATTTATGCTCGATAGTGGGTTCATGCCTCTAGTTTCCAAGGGAAGTGACAGAAATCTCTTCGGTTTTAGATGTGCTATTGCTACTAGGAAGAAAACAACGGTATCTTGTTCATGGAACATGTGGACTATTTACCTTACACACTTTGCTTAAAGCAGTTGTCTATTGCTTGCAACTTAATACTGGAGGGGGTTCGGATGATAACATGAAGGTGGACTTCTAGTCATAGATGCAGTTGGATGACGGTCTATGTATATTGTTTTATTGCTCAATCAACCTCATAGGATCTTTCTGGCTAGTAATTGCATTGTTATGCCTTGCTCAGTTCCTGTCAATTGCCCCGCTGTAAATTGTTCATCCTTCTTTCCATGTTGTTTATCTAAGGAGAGCACCTCTAGTGAACTATGGACCCCGATCCAATCTTTACCATTGATACATCTTCCACTGTTACTTGTTTACTTGCTGTAAACCATTACCTTCCACACCATACGTTTAATCCTTTGTTACAGCAAACCGGTGAGCTTGACAACCTCACTGATTCGTTGGCGCAAAGTCTTGAGTTTGTGTTGTGCAGGTCTCCACGTTGTTTGAAACACCTGTGTGACGTTTCCTTCCTCCTTCTGTTTTGATAACCACAGTCTCAACTGAGGGAAAACTTGATGCTTGCTCTTCACATACCCTGCGCTTGGGGTCGAAGTGCCACGTCGAGCATCATCAAGACTTTCTGGCGCTGTTGCGGGGGAGGCTAAGGACGTCTTCACTAGGGGAGTCCTTCACTTCCTTTCTCTTTACTTTTTTTAGTTTGCTTTGTTTATTTTTCTTGGTTTTGTTTGCCTCTTTCCAAAAAACCCAAAAAAAATTAGTCTAGCTTGGTTTGCTTGCCTTATTCAAAAACACAAAAAAAATAGTTCCTGCTCTAGCTGCTGCTGCTGTTTTTGGCTTGCCCACCTTTGCCAAAATGAACTCTGCTAAGAACACCAAGTTGTGTGACTTCACTAGCACCAACAACAATGATTTCCTAAGCACACCTATTGCTCCACCTGCTCCTGATGCTATCTTTTATGAAATTAAGCCTACTTTGTTGAATCTTGTGATGAGAGAGCAATTTTCTGGTGCTGGTTCTGATGATCATGTTGCCCATCTAAATAGCTTTGTTGAACTTTGTGCGATGCAAAAGTATAAGGATGTAGATGGAGATATTATTAAGCTCAGGCTTTTTCCTTTCTCCTTGAGGGGAAAAGCTAAAGAATGGTTGCTAGCTTTGCCTAAAAATAGTATTGATTCTTGGACTAGGTGCAAAGATGCTTTTATTGGAAAGTACTATCCTCCTGCTAAGATTATTGCTATGATAAGTGACATTATGAAATTTAAACAGCTTGATAGTGAACATGTTGCTCCTACTTGGGAAAGAATGAAATCTTTGGTTAAAAATTGCTCCTACTTGGGAGCTTTTCCCAGATGGCTCCTTCTTGTCTGGGCATTGAAGCTAATAAATCTTCCTGCTCTCCCTCTACCCCTGCCAGAAAGAGAAAGGGCAAGGAACCTCTTGTTGACACTGAGGTGAGAATAAGCCCTAGAATTGTTGAGCTGAATGGGGGCTTTAAAAGTCACATAAATTGTCTAATTGCCGATTGTCTGGTTTGTAATGCTGTTCCTCCTTGCCTGAATTCTAAAGTGGTTAAAAATCTTGCTGCCTCCTTCTGCAAGGTTAAGGATGGGGACCTGGAGAAGAGGTTTCTCAAGAAAGGGAAGGCCAATGAAGTGGCAGTTAAGGCTCCTCCAAAAGGCAGCATTAAAGGGAGTGCTTACTATAGCTTGGGCATTGGTGGCAAGAAGAAACCTGGGGCTGCTGGAACCTGTGGACAGCAAGCCAATAAGAATCCCTCCTCTTAAGTGTTTAAATGTATCAAACTAAGTCTTTTGCTGGAGTCTTGTTGACTCCTTGTCATGTGATCAGTTCTTGTGATCTTGTCATGTGTTTGGTACTTGTTGTGGAATATGTCTGTGGTGCCTTGATATGGATTGCCTTTTGCCTATGTGATTGTTGTTTCCACTATTGGGTGATTACACTATTTATATCACCCCATATCTATACTCTCCTTTGGTTTCTTAATGAATAACAAAAGAATTTGGAAGATCTTGAATTGGAATATCAGGGGAATTAATTCTAAAAAAATGGTTTGCTCTCAGAAATAAAATTGAGGAGTCTGGCTGTGACATTATTTGTCTTCAAGAAACTAAGAGAGAGGATTTTGACAGCTCTTTCATCAAAAAATTCTGCCCCCCAAATTTACCAATTTTGAATTTCTTCCCTCCAGAGGTGCATCTGGAGGTTTGATCACCATTTGGAATAGTTCCCTGTTCTCTGGGCATGTTTCTTTCCACAATGAGTTTTCCATCTCCATCACCTTGACATCTCTCTTTTCCAATGAATCTTGGATCCTTACCAATATTTATGGGCCATGTTTACCTGAAAAAAAGGCTGAATTTTTGGATTGGTTTGGAAACATTGATATGCCTGATAATTTGGACTGGCTCATTGTGGGAGACTTCAACTTCTGTAGACAGCCTTCTGATAGAAACAAATTGGGTGGAGATGTGAATGGTATGCTTCTCTTTAATGAAGCCATTAATAATTTGGGTCTCATAGAGTTACCACTTAAAGGTAGAAAGTTCACTTGGAGTAATATGCAAAAAGACCCCCTTTTGGAAAGGTTGGACTGGGTTTTTTCTTCTGCTTCCTGGACTCAGAGTTATCCCTCAACCTTTGTTGCTCCTCTTGCAAAGCCTACCTCTGACCATCTTCCTTGTGTCATTTCCATTGGCACAGTAATTCCCAAAGCCCAGGTGTTCAGATTTGAAAATCATTGGATGCATCAAAAGGAATTTAAAGCTATTGTTCAAAATGCTTGGAATATTCCTGTGGGTTTTTAGGATTCTGCAAAAAAAAATCAATGCTAAATTCAAAAATGTGAGAAGGGGGCTGAAGATCTGGGCCAAAAATCTGCCTTGCCTGAAATCACAAATCTGTAATGTTAATGCCACCATTGATTTTCTGGATATCATGGAGGAAATGAGAACCCTTACTGTCCAAGAATGGAATCTCAGGGACCTCCTGAAAAATCTTATAATCTCTCTGTCACAGGATCAAAATACTTATTGGAAACAGAGGGGGAAAATCAAATGGGTTAAGCTGGGTGATGAAAACACAAAATTCTTTCACTCCAGAGCCACCATAAGCTTTAGGAATAACTACATTTCCATGCTAAAGGATGTTTCTGATCTTGAGATTTATGATCATGATGGCAAAGCAAATCTCCTTTGGAATTCCTTTAAAGATAGAATGGGTACTTCTGATAAGCCTGAACTGCACTTCAATATTAATGACTTGGCTGGGGAATGCTTACGACAAGAGGAAAGGGATGCTTTGGAAAAACCTTTCTCTGATGAGGAGATTGATGAGGTCATTAAAGATCTGCCAAATGATAAATCCCCTGGCCCTGATGGTTTTAATAATGAATTCATGAAACATTGCTGGCCTATTATTAAGGATGATGTGAAACAACTCCTTGTGGATTTCTATGATGGGCAAACTTCCTTGGAAAGCATTAATGCCTCTTTTATCACCCTCATTCCAAAAATTGCAGCTCCTTTGACTCCTGCTGATTTTAGGCCTATTTCTCTGCTCAATAGTGTCTTTAAGATTATCACCAAAATTCTGGCTAATAGACTGCAGAAGGAAAGATCTATCCAAGATTGTTTAGGTTGGGCATTTGAATTCCTTGATCAATGTCACAAGTCCAAAGAAGAAATTTTAATTCTTAAGCTTGACTTTGAAAAGGATTTTGACAGAATTGAGCACTCTGCAATTATCAATATCCTTAAAGCCAAAGGTTTTGGTGATAAATGGATTTCTTGGATTCAGTTGATCTTTGGTTCTGCTTCTTCCTCTGTGATTTTAAATGGAGTGTCTGGGAAAAAAATTATTGCAGAAGAGGTGTTAGACAGGGGGATCCTTTATCTCCCCTACTGTTTGTCTTGGCTGCTGATCTCCTTCAAAGTATCCTCAATAAGGCAATGAATATTGGTCTTCTTTCTCTTCCCACTGAAGATGTGTTCTGTCCTGATTTCCCTGTGGTTCAGTATGCAGATGACACTTTATTAATCCTTAAAGCTAATTCTGAGCAACTTTTGTGCCTTAAGGCCATTCTTCATACTTTTGCTCTCTCCACTGGACTCAAAGTTAATTACTCCAAATCCAGCATGATGCCAATTAACATGGACTCTGAGAGGCTGGGACACTTTGCTAATACTCTTTCTTGCCTCACTGGCTCTTTGCCTTTCACCTACCTTGGTTTGCCTCTAAGTTTAAATAAACCTGCAGTGGAACATTTCCTGCCTATTGTTCAGAGAGTTGAGAGAAGGTTGTGTGGGATAGCTGATTTTCTTTATTATGGGGGGAAGCTGCAGCTAGTTAAATCTGTATTGTCTTCCCTTCCCATATATTACATGAGCTGTTTTGATCTTCCTGTCACTATTAAGGAACAGTTGATTAAATATATGAGACAATGTCTGTGGAGAAAGAAAACATCTGATGTGAAAGCTAGAGGTAATGCTCTTGTAGCATGGAAGAAAGTTTGCCGACCCAAGAACCAGGGGGGATTGGGAGTTCTTGACCTTAATATCCAAAACTCTGCACTTCTTTTGAAGAATTTGGATAAATTTTATAATCACAAGGATATCCCTTGGGTTCACCTTATATGGAACACTTATTACTGTAATGGTAAACTCCCTGGAAGAAGTCTTGAGGGATCCTTTTGGTGGAAAGCTCATCTGAAATTGATTGACATTTTTAAAGGAATTGCAAAGTGCTTGGTGGGAGATGGAAAATCCACATTTCTCTGGACTGATATGTGGAATGATAGGTGTCTTCAACATAAGCTTCCTCATCTCCTCTCCTATGCAAAAAAACACACACATCTCTGTCAGTGAGTTCCTGCAGGCAAATAATACTCAGGATCTTTTTTTCCTCCCTATGTCACAGCAAGCTTACCAGGAATATCAAAGTCTTGAGCAAATTCTTAGCACTGACAGGCAGGGGGAAGTTGATAATTGGAGTTACATTTGGGGCAGTAATTTTTCGGTCAAAGAGGCTTATTGTTCCTTATCTGGTTGCCAACCTGTGCAGCCACATTTCACTTGGTTGTGGAAATCCTCTTGTCAGGCAAAGCACAAATTCTTCTTCTGGCTCTTACTGCTTGATAGGCTAAACACAAGAAACCTTCTGAAAAGGAAATGTTTTTCTTTGGCATCTTATGAATGTGTGTTCCATGGCTGCATCAGTGAAGAAACCATTCTACATTTATTTTGGGATTGCCCTTTTGCAAGAGCCTGCTGGGCTGAAATCTCGCATGTCCAAGTGGCTGGTCAAAATCTTTTTGAAGCTTTAGCCAGTATTAAAAAAGATCTTAATGTCCCTTTTGCAATGGAAATTCTTATTCTTGGAGCTTGGGGGCATTTGGATTTGCAGAAACAATGAAATCTTCAACAACAAGCATGATTCGCTTGAGGAATGGAGAGCTATTGTAGCTCAGGAATTAAGATGGCTCCTGTATAGAATTAGGAAGAAGTATTATCAGGGCCTCAAAGTTTGGGTTGAAAATAATTTAGACAGGAGATAGTTGCTTAGAATGTTATCCCTCTTTTTGAGCTGGATTGAGATTGTAAATATTCTTTGTAACACTCTATGATATATAAAATTTGCAGTGGGGTTTTTTGCCCTACTGTTTTACCCTAAAAAAATGATTATCCAGACTTTTTATGCAGGTTTGAACTTCTCCTCAAGAAACCTGTTGGATTCTGCTGCAGTAGGTACTTTTATTGGACTCACTTTGGGTGATGCAACAAGGCTCCTTGATAATATGATGGTTAACTACTCTGAATGGCATGTTGAGAGAGCTCCACATGGTAAGAAGGTAAATTCTGTTGAGGAAACTTCCTCTTTGAGTGAAAAGATTGATGTTATTATGGCTATGCTTGTTAATGGGAAAGCTCCTCTAGATCCTAATAGTGTTCCCTTAGCCTCTTTGGTTGCTCAAGAAGAGCAAATTGATGTGAACTTCATTAGAAACAATAATTTCAACAATAATGTCTACAGGAATAATTTTGGTAGCAACAACAATTATAGGCCTTATCCTCCTAATAATGGCAATTCCTATGGAAGCTCTTACAATAATGCTAGAAGTGCCCCCTCTGAACTTGAAGTAATACGCAAGGACTTTATTAGTAAACAAACCACTTTCAGTAAAACTATAGAGGAAAAGCTTTTAACTTTTGAGAAAAATATAATCCTCTTTGTCTGAAGCTCAAAATTCCTTGGTTAATAAAATGGCTGCTAAACCTGAAACTATGGAAAACACCTTTGCTACTGCTCATGCCATATAAGTTACTATTGATGAAAATGTTCGGTTGTTAGCTCAACTTCATGCTAGGTGGGAAAGGGAAGCTGAAATTGATATAAACAATACTGTGTGCACTATCACCACTAAACCACAAGTAACCCCTATTCCTCCTCCTACTATGCCTAAGCCTATTGAGCCTACTACTAGTGATGCTAAGTTTGAATTTGATATTGATGGTTGCAATATTTCTGAAGTGATTATGTTACTGCAAAAGCTTGCTAAAAGTCCTGATGCTAGTGATATGCATGTTGCCTTTACCAAACACATTACAGATGCTCTTATTAAGATTAAGGAAGAGAAGCTAAAACACAAAGCTTCTATTCCTAGGAAAGTAGAAGATAGTTGGGAACCCATTATTAATATGCAAGTGAATGACTTTGATCTCAAAGCTTCATGTGATCTTTGTTCTAGTGTCTCTATTATGCCTAGGAAGATTTATGAAATGCTTGATTTGCCACCATTGGAAGATTGTTATTTGGATGTCCCACTCAATGATAATGCTAAGAAGAAACGCATGGGGAGTATTAATGATGTTCTCATTATGGTTAACAATTCTTATGCCCATGTTGATTTCTATGTTTTGGATGTTGAATACAATGCTTCTTGTCCTACTACTTTGGGAAGACCTTTTCTTAGAACAGTTGGTGCCATCATTGATATGAAAGAAGGCACCATCAAATATTATTTTCCATTCAAGAAAGGTATTGAACACTTCCCTATGAGAAGAGAGAAGTTGCTTTTTGCTCCTCCTTTGAAAGCAAGGTTTGATGTTAATGCTTCCTCATTTGAAAATACTTGATTCTTCTTGCTTCTTGTGGCTAACTTAAATGCGTTAAAGAAAAGTACTTGTTGGGAGATAACCCAATAGTTTCCTTGAGTATTGGAAGTCATTAGTACTGTAATGACCTCTCCTTATCCTTTTTTGTTTGCTTTTTGTGCCAAGAATGACCTCTAATAAGAGGGAAGTAAGATTTGGGGAGTTGCTGTCCCAAAACAGATTTCTATCCTCCACCAAAAACATTCGTGAGGAGACTCTGTAACTTGGATTGAGCTCAAAATTTACGAATAAATCCCCCAGTATGTTGTATAACTTTATTTAGTTCAACACTTTTTGATTTGAGTAACAGAAGATGTTCGAAAAAAACGTTTCTACCTGCTGGTCTGTTTTGACAGATTTCTGCCATTATTTGCATTTGCTTCTGATTGATTCCTTTTTTAGCTCTCTTCAGGTAAATTGAGTTTCTTTGAAGGGGTTACTACAGTAGCTTGTGTTTTTAGTGAAAAGGCTTGTTGTTCCAAAGCTTTTCCAGTGGTCTAATATCTTTTGAATAAGCTAATGTTGCTAATGAAGATTGTGTGAAGTTTTGTATGAAGGGAAAATTTCAGGTGTAGAGAGAGAATGATGCAATGAGATGAAGAATGGACAAAATCTCAAGCTTGGGGATGCCACCATGGTGTCACCCCAATAAATATCCAAGAAGTACAAGCGTCAAAGCTTGGGGATGCCCAAGGCATCCCCTTCTTCATCAATAAAAAGCTCAGGTCTGTCTAGACACTTTGTTTTTATTGTTTCATGCACAGTTGTGTTGTTCTTGGAGCGTCTTAGTTTTCGTTTGCTATTCTTAGTTTATTTAGTTTGTTTTAGTAGTTTGGACCCCCGTTCTCGCTGTGTTGCTTTGCAAATAAGTTTGCTTGGCATTTGGAAAGGAGTAGTAAGTTCTTGCTTGAAGTACAAGAGGAGCTTGCATTGATTGTGACTTAGACTTTAGCATGACATGCTAGGTGTTGTTTTAATATTATGCTTAGTGATTATTGCTGTAGCATGTCTTGTTCCAAACAATTGGGATTGCTTAGTGTGCCTTGAAGAAATTATGCGTTGTTTTAGCATGCAAAAGCATAGTATTGTGGTATTCTCCTTTGATGTTTTGCTTGGGTTGACTTGGCACATGCTCACACCATGTTATGACTACGAAAAGTCACCATTAGCCTCTATGATCATTTAGCCTTGACTTGTAGTACCACTCTTTGCTTTGATTAGTTTCCTTTGTTGCATTGCATAATTTTGGTCATTATTGCTCTCTTAGTTGGTTGCTCCCAGTCTTTTGCTAGCCTCCACTTGTATGAGTAAGTTCTACTCATGCTTCCAACTCCCAAGAAACCAAGTTATTCCAAAGTGTCCACTATAAACTCCTATACATGGTGTGTTACACCACTCCAAAGTATATTCTCGTTTTCATCTATCTTCCAATTAAAAACAACTTTGTTATGTGAAAACTTAGTGATTAAAGCCCTCACGAACTTGATGGCACACTTTATTCTTTGCCCCTAATAATCTTGAACCATTGTGAAAACTTTGTTGTATATGCTTGCACTTATAAGTTGGAATTAGCAGAACCGTGTTGTCACGGGGAACGTTTTCAATATTGCACTTGTACCTTGTTCTACTCAGTTGACATCATGTTCTTTTGTCTATGGATGTCACCAGTGTGAAATAAAGAGGGAACTTGTAAGTCCATGGAGTTTGTATCCTGTGTTAGAGAAACGCCTAGGTCGGTAGTCTAAGCCATGCCTAATCATGGTGGAAACTTGCAGCATCACCATAGTGACATCTATGAAGCATTCTTCTTATGAAAAAAAGAGACACATTGAGAAAAGAGGAAAGAGAGAAAAAGCACCATATTCCCATGGTACATAAGAAGAATTGTTGAGATGCTCATTGTTTGCTTGTCTTGTCATTTTGGTTATGGGAAAGTTCCTGTGCCATGTGCAAGGGGTACCCCATTGGCGGTTCTCAATGATATGCAAATACTTACAGTGACAAGAACTTACCTGGACCCAAAGTTGAGTATGCATGAGGTGTGGCCCTCGTATTCAAGGGGCATGAGATTGCCAACTTATACTTCATCAAGCATATACTCCAGCTTTGCCACTTTAACCTTAACCACTTCAAGATGCTTATGATAGGGGCAATGAGGGCTGAAAGGTAACTAGTACCATAATTTTTGGAAGCTCTTTTTGAAACTTGTAATCTCTGCTTCCTTTACAAAAGGCCTTTCTTCCACCATTATTTGAGTCTCCACTTTCAACCTTTAGGCACCATTAAGAGAGCATAGTTGTCATCATGTGTGCAATGTTCCAAAGCTTATTAATCGATGCATATTGTGTTATTGCTTGTTCATGTGCTATCTGTTTCTAGTCACCCTTGTGAACTTTCCAGGTGTCCTATGCATTATATTGCTACTCTATGAGGGACAAGCTGATTGCCACTATGCTATGTTTTCTGCATGTGAAACAAACAAACGTTTTTCAATGGATATTATTCATGATCTTTGTTTGTATCTTTCCATGTTGCATGCATAATTACTATGTCCTATTTTTAGAACTCCATATTTCATGCACATGTTTAGAGTTCTTTGATCCCAGCTTTCAATGCTTGCAAATGGTTGGATCTTTATTGTGAGGGTGCATGTCACCTCAAAAATTATTCTTTTATCACTTACCTACTCGAGGACGAGCAGGAGTTAAGCTTGGGGATGCAGATATGTTGGAAACGTATCTATAATTTTTGATGCTCCATGCTTGTTTAGTATCTACTTTGCTTTACTTGTGTACACTTTGAGGTGTTTTTTACATGTGCCAGATGCCTATTTTCTGTTGTTTTTGGTTTCAGAAAAGTTAGTAAAGAAACATTCTCAGAATTGGATGGGACGAAGGACAAAGTCAATAACTTACCGTGGGGAACAAGAAGACCAGAGGGGAGCCCGGAAGGCCAGCCAGGGGGATAGACCCACCCTAGGCGCGGGTGGGCCCAGCCCGGCGCCTGGCTAGGGTTTGGACACCCTGGCCGCCTCCCGGTATCGTCCCTTCACCTATAAGAAGCCCCCGATACAGAAACCCTGAGTACTCGATCATAAATCCACGAAACCGTCTGTAGTCGCTGCCACCATCATCCCTAGATCGGGGGGATCTGAAGTTCTTCTCGGCACCCTGCCGGAGGGGAGATCATCCCGGAGGCCTTCTCTCTAGTATGATTTGTGAGTAGCTCCACCTTGGACTATGGGTCCATGTAGTAGCTAGATGGTTGTATCTCCTCCTTTGTGCTTTCATGTATAGATCTTGTGAGCTCCATTCATGATCAATATCTAATCTATTTGTAATCATGCATATTGTGTTTGTGGGGATCCGATGGATATTGAGATTATTATGTTGGTTTGATTAATGGTTTTATCTTTATGATTCTATCATGTCTGTGTTGTTTGTGATCTTGCATGCTCTCCGTTGCTAGTGGTTATCTTGGTCAAGTAGTTGCTAGTGACTCCAAGAGGGGGTATTTATGCTTCATAGTGGGTTCATGCCTCTAGTTTCCAAGGGAAGTGACAGAAATTTCTTCGTTTGTAGATGTGTTGTTGCTACTAGGGAGAAAACAATGGTCTCTTGTTCATGGAACATGTGGACTGTTTACCTTACACACTTTGCTTAAAGCAGTTGTCTGTTGCTTGCAACTTAATACTGGAGGGGGTTCGGATGATAACCTGAAGGTGGACTTCTAGTCATAGATGCAGTTGGATGACGGTCTATGTATATTGTTGTGTCGCCCAATTAACCTCATAGGTTCTTTCTGGCTAGTAATTGCATTGTTATGCCTTGCTCAGTTCCTGTCAATTGCCCCGTTGTAATTTGTTCACCCTTCATGCCATGTTGTTTATCTAAGGAGAGCACCTCTAGTGAACTATGGACCCCGGTCCAATCTTTACCATTGATACATCTTCCACTGTTACTTGTTTACTTGCTGCAAACCATTACCTTCCACACCATATGTTTAATCCTTTGTTACAGAAAACCGGTGAGCTTGACAACCTCACTGATTCGTTGGGGCAAAGTCTTGAGTTTGTGTTGTGCAGGTCTCCACGTTGTTTGAAACACATGTGTGACGTTTCCTTCCTCCTTCTAGTTCGATAACCTCGGTCTCAACTGAGGGAAAACTTGTTGCTTGCTCTTCACATACCCTGCGCTTGGGGTTACCAACGAAGTGACACGTCGAGCATCATCACTTAGAGGTACCTGTTTATTTTCCGTGTAGGATATATACTCCAATTCTTCTGTCTAACCATTACCATCTCATCTAACACTTTGGGATTTCTCTTAGCAGCTCAGCAGTCTAGAGGAGGATAGCATGGCTGTCCAAATCTATGACCCAAAGATGAAGGAAGTCACAGTCATGTCCGACGACGATGTCCCGCTGGCGCAAAAGCGGAAGAGCTCCACCTCTGACGCTGCCAACAGAGGCAAGAAAAAGAAGACAGAGAGTGGAGTCTCCAAGAAGTCCACTTCCGCCCTGGAGGCGGAGAAAAGAAGAGTTACCGGGATTCCTTTTGCCAAAGCACCCCCTGTTGTGTAAGCCTCTGTCTCTCCTACATTTTTCCATTGCTCGTCTTCTTCCTGTACTTATACTATTTGCACGTTTCAGGAAAAAGGCCACTGCTAGTTTGAAGAAGACCTCCAAAACTTTGGGGGCTTCTAGAAATATTAAAGATATGTTGCACCATGACGTGCCTCACCATGCATCTCCCACGATCGCCCCTGCAACTCCCAGCGTCCATGCATCTCCCAACAATCTCACAGGCCAAAGATGCATCTGGCCCTTCCGCCATGGAAGTGGACTCAGGTGCCTCCGCGGAGCTCATCGTTGTCGGTGCACAGGTGACACAAGAAAGTACTGCAACTCAAATGGTTGAAGCTCCGGCTAAGGATGCCATCGGTAGCGGTAAGGCGGTGGTGGTGGGTGGAACATCTGTTGAAGGCGGCACCTCTGCACCCAGGACAACCACAGAATTTCCGAAGATAGTCTTCCCGGCGCTCATGCTGAGCAGCTCCTCTTTGGTTCCTAGTGTAGTGCCGACATCTCCAACCTGCGGTCTTGAGGAGCTTCTCCGAAAAGTAGATATCTTGCGAGGAAACAGCCTTTCCTTCGGCAAGTTGCTTGCTGAGAGCGCTACCAACCTCAAGATCATCGCACTTGTAAGTTTTATTTGCCTTTTGCATTTCATATGAGTATCCCACTGTAGCCCCCGAGGATTTAGACGGAAAACCATAGGCCTTGCCGTCTAAATGCTCTAAGAGTGACTAAGCTAGAAAACTCCTCACGGTAGCCCCCAAGTATTTAGTTTGAATGAATTATTCCGACTAGATACTTTCAGAGTAGCATACGCAGTGTTTGTGAATTTCAATACTGTAGCCCCCAAGTTTCTAGTTGTAACTTAATTAGTTCCGACTAGATACTTAAAGAAAGACTAATTATATGACTGAGTTAAAATCTTTATACTGTATCCCCCAAGCTTCTAGCTAAAAACTGAATCAGTTCTGACTAGATGCTTAAATAAAGGCTAAGCATATTGCCAAGTTAAAAAAAACTCTCACTGTAGCCCCCAAGCCTCTAGGTGGATATTATCCGGCTAGATGCTCCAAGTAGACTAAACAGCTTTAAATTTTATTTCCACAGAATGAGAATGCTCGGAGAGGCGTGGCTAATGAGAAGTTCCAAAAGATGCGTGCGGATTTGGAAGCCGAAAAGGGTAAAAATGCCTTCTTGAAGGAACAAATCATCAAGAGCAAGCGTCTGTTTTTCCTTTATTTTTCGTATTCCGACTTGGTCTTGTGCCAACATTCTCCGAGTACTCATTGCGTACTGTTCTTTCTCTGACTTGCAGAATCCATTGACAAGGCCAAGGAAATTGTGGAGCAATCCAAGCATATTCAGTTGCTGGACAGCAAAAACAAGATCCTTAAGGAGAGGAAGGATATGCGGAAGATGCATGAAGACTCCATGAAGGTCCTGCAGGAATCTTCTAACACGGAGATGAACCGCTTGAAGAAGGAGATCGCGATGCTGAAAGACCAGAAGAAAGCTGCCGATGAGCAAAATCAGCGCAATCTTGAAGCATACAAGATCCTCCGACAAGAACGGGACTCCATGGCGGATACCCTCCAGCAGGCTGAGATTAGCATCTTCAGTAAGCGATTCTCCGCCTTGTACTTCTGTAAGCTAGATAATCTGAACTTTTTAGTGTTATTGAACTCATGCGTTCCCTTGTCGGAATTTTGTAGCTTCTATTGGTTTGACCCAGTCGCCTCCTCCGCCAAAATAATGCATGGTACTTGCCGGCAGCTTTATCTACACCGCCATCAAGCAGGCCAAGGAGACATCCAAGCCCCTCCAGATCAACATCAAAGCGATGGATTTCGTGATGAATTTCTCGGAGATCTTGCGCCAAGCCCCCGAGCTTATTGTAAGCTGGAAAGCTTCATGTACCCGGGCTGGCACGAGGATGGCGCTGTCAATGGTCAAGACGCACTAAGAAAACGCCGACATCGACATGCAAACCTCCGGTATCCCCGACATGGACGACAATGGCCAAAAAATAGATCACAAAGCTATCTTGGCGTCACTCGCGGGTTTTGATACCAGAGTCTCCGAGTTGGTCGACCCTAATGTCTTCGTGCCCATGGAGACTATTGATGGCGACAATCAAACCTCCTCCAAGTCCCTCAACACCGCCGACTTCGAGGAGGATGGCTCTCCTGCTGCAGATGATGCTGCATCCAAGTCACCTGCGCCAGAGGAATGAAAAACAATATGTAATATTTGTTTCCTCTAGAATTTGTATGCGGAAAAAACTACTTGTTAACTTAAGGAGGAAAAACTACTTGTTATTTCCTACTACTCAAGAACTGGTTCCAGCATGTATATATTTTTAAGCAAGTGCTGGCTTATCTATTACTTTGGTTTTTATGCTTGAACTTTCATGAGTCGGAAGACTCGTTGTCAGAACTATGCTCTCATGCGATGATGCCCAATGACACCGTCAATAACCTAAGCACAAAATCGCCGACAATAAGTGTCAAAAGTCACTACTCCAGAATCCACATAAAAACAACAAAGAACGTGTAGACCAGAAAACTTAAGCTAACGCCCGTAGGCGGAATTTTCACAAGTGCAATCGCAAATCTTGTGCATAAAGGTTTTATACGATCCAAAAATGAACACTAAAGGAGGTAAAAGACTCAGAAATATGAGTGAACCAGAGAGCTTTATTTCATTGATCATATAAGAGGTACACAATAGATAAAAAATGCTAAGTGTAGAAAGGACGTAGCTGTGCTATGTTCCATGGCCGATCAAGCTTTGGGTAGTCATCATCCGGGTCACATCGCTTACGCTTATGATCCTCGTTGGGTATATCCTTCAGCTCGCGATTGTCAATGAGGTAGTAAGACCCATTGAGTAGCGCCTTGCTTATGATGAACGGTCCTTCCCATGGTGGGGATAATTTGTGTGACTTCTTCTACTTAAGTTGGAGCACCAGGTCCCCCTCTTTAAACGAGCAATGACGAAAGTGGCGACTATGGTAGCTGCGTAGCTTCTGCTGGTAGATGGCGGATCTCTGGCATGCCAATACGCGCTCTTCCTCGAGAAGGTCCACATCTAGGCGGCTGGATTCTTTAGCGTCATCTTCTTCGTAGGCGGCAACTCTTGGTGAATCGTGAAGGATGTCGGAAGGCAGGATGGCTTCTGCTCCATATACCATGAAGTAAGGGGTGTAGCCGGTGGATCTGTTGGGTGTAGTTTGTAAACTCCGCAGCACAGATGGTAATTCCTCCGCCCAAGCTCTAGCTGCTCTATGCAACGGTGCTTCCAGACGTGGCTTGATTCCCTGCAGAATTAATCCATTGGCTCGCTCAACCTGACCATTGGACTGTGGATGTGCCACAGATGCAAGTTCAAGTCGGATGCCCTTCTCCCAACAATAATCTTCCACTTCTCCAAGTGACAAGTTACTTCCGTTGTTGGTGATAATGCTATGTGGGATACCAAATCTCACCACTAGATCCCGGACAAACCTAAGGGCAGTTGCCCCATCGAGTTTTCTAATGGGTTTAGCTTCTATCCATTTGGTGAATTTATCAACTTCTACTAGCAGATGCGTACGGACCAACCATGTCCAGCCCCCGGACTGCAAACGGCCAAGTTATTGGTATAATTCGCAATTCTTTAGCTGGAACATGTGTTTGTCGGGCATAATACTGGCATCCCATGCATGTCTCAACCAGCTTGTCGATGTCCGCCTTCGCGTTCAGCCAGTAGAATCCTTGCTGGAAGGCTTTAGAGACCAACAATCAAGGAGCGGCATGATGCCCGCAATCTCTGAGATGGATTTCGCGGAAGATTTCAATACCTTCTTGTTGGGAAACACACTTAAGGTATACACTAGTGGTGCTTCTTTTGTAGAGCTGTCCATTGATTATGGTATAGCCCTTTGCTTGTCGTACTATTTTCTGTATTTCGACTTCGTCATCAGGCAAAGTTCCTAGGGATGACTGGAGGTGCAACAGCAGTGACGATGACTGGAGGTGGTGGCGCAGCTACGGCGATGACAACCGGAGGTGGTGGTGGCGGTGGCTGAGGCGGAGGGGCTCCGCCAATGAGCGCGATTTCTATCTAGGCTTCCTCCTCTGCCTCCGCATAGCTGTTGACAGTGTTCACCATGCTTTCGAAAGTGAGGCATCCTAAAGCCTGCTGCCACCTTAGCGTATGCCGGAGAAGCGTACCTTGGTCCAGTCCTTCCACAAAGTGATACATAGCATCATCATTGGGGTAATGAGCCAGGTCGGCCCATATACGGAGCCACCTGGCAAGGTAATCGCGGGGGTTTTCACCCTCTCTCTGGATGCAGCGCGCCAGATCGAAGATGGTAACCACACTGACGAACTTGGATCTCTGGTGTCCAGACGCACGGGCGAAGCCGGCGGATTTGCAGCGATCTTCCACCGTTATATCCAGCACAGGGGCGGTTTGGGTGGGCCTTGAATTTTTTCGATCTTTGCTGGCAAACTCTAAGGAGAGGTCCGACATCGATCCTTCCACAAACGTATCCTGCCCGTAGGCGGTCCGTGCGGGTCTTGATGCTCCTTCGACTCCCAGGGAACTAGTGCCCGAGTCGGTTTCGCCAATGAAGAGGTGGATATCTCCGATGGGGACGATCGAGCACCGCGTAGGGTTCGTCTTCGCTGGGGATCTAGAACTCATGGGGGGATGATCGGAACGTTGCTGGAGAAGAGAACACGGTCGATGGATATGGTTTCGCCGATTCCCGCAAAGATCTTGGTCCTCGCCCGCTGGAGAGCCTGAAGCGCCTATTGCCCCATGGTGGGCGCCTCGTATTGCCGACGAGTACGCCATGGAGGGGTCCTCACAATGCGTGTTTAGAGATGTGGGGGAAGGCGGACAGTTGACGGGTACGAGGTTACACAGCTTACCCAGGTTCAGATCCCACAAGGGTGGCAGAATCCTACTCCTGCTATAAATCACTATAATGGCAATACGCCGAGTTACAGGGATTCGTTCGCTATGCGAGGTGACTATAGAGTCTAAGTTATCGTTCCTAAAGGCTCCCATAGGCCCGACTTATATAGTCGCTTGGTCCTAGGGTTACAGGGAAAAGTCCTAGCCGGACAGGTTACAGAGTCCTACACTACTTACAACTAGTCTAGCGTGTCTTGCACTCCAAGGCTCCGGGTACGTCGGTGACTCCTCCGTAGCCTTCCTTTTATCCGGCATGGGCCTCCCTTCTGGATCCATCTAACTGGGCCGCCAGCAGGCCATGGGCCATGCTACCAACTGTGGGCCATCCGGGTTATCCGGATAGGAGACATGCTATGAGGATACCCATATAGAATATCCCCAACACCTTGCTTTATTCCTTACAACAATGCCATTTTCATCTTGTTTGTTCTTGAAAATCCACTTGGTGCCGATAACATTGCGGCATTCTTTGGGTTTCTCTACGAGCTTCCAAACCTTGTTGCGCTCGAAGTTATTTAGTTATTCGTGCATTGCAACCACCCAATCGGGATCTTCAAGAGCATCAAAGACCTTCTTTGGTTCAACCATTGAAGTGTGTGCTTGATGATCAAAGAAGCTAGCAAGTTCTATTCTAGTAGACACTCTTCTTCTTAGATCACCTACAACCTTGTCAAGAGTGTGGACCCTTAACTCAAGGTTCCGATCAGCGCGATCCTTGCGACGAGCCTCAATTTCCTTATTGTTTCTAGAAGGAGTTGATTCAACATTTGGATCCTTGTCTTGGCCACTACCTTGCCCTTGATCTTGATCTGAGCTTAAAAAAGGAGACTGTTGCTGTTCTAGTTCTTCAGGGCCGGACAATCCGCCCCTGGGTGGGTCCAGACTATCCGTCCAGGGAGATGCGGCCACAATTTGTTCTTCCTGAGTATTCCTGTCAGAGCTTGGAGAGCCAGGGCCGGATAATCCGCCCCTAGGGGCCAGAGAATCTGGCCTGGGATTTTTTGGACTTGCTTGCTCTTCTTGATTTCCCCTGGAGCGAGTTGGAGTGCCAGGGGCGGACAGTCCGCCCTTTGGAGGGGGCGGATAGTCCGGCATGGGACTACCATCTTGCCTAGAAGACATATGATCTTCAGAAGGTTGTGGAGTTGGTGCAGAGGTTTCCCCAGTAGTAGGGGCTTGTTGATCTTGTGTATATGAGGGCTCCACTTGAGTGGAGCATTTTCCTTACCGATCTGCCACAAGGGGTTCCTCAATGGGGCGGAAAAATCCCACTCCCATTCTTCTTATGGCATCTTGGGGTATTTCAACATCTGCATCACAAACATCAACTTGCCCCACATGGGAGCCATCATTTTCATCGAATTCCACACTACAAGATTCTACAAAAATTCTGGAGAGCTTGTTGTAGACTCTATAAGTGTGGGATTCGGCACCGTAACCAACAAAAATACCTTCTAAAGCCTTAGACTCAAATTTAGACAAGCGAACTCCTTTGATGAGAAATAAACACTTAAAACCGAATACCAAGAACTACGAAATGTTAGGCTTGTTACCGGTAAGTATTTCATATGTTGTTTTGTCCAAGATCTTGCGGATGTAGAGCCGATTTGATGAGTGACAAGCGGTAGATATGGCATCAGCCCAAAAGTTGTATGGAGACTTGAATTCAGCCAACATTGATCTAGCCATATCCATGAAAGTGCGGTTCTTCCTCTCGGCTACACCATTTTGTTGAGGGGTGTACGTAGCATAATATTGATGTCTTATCCCCTCTTCACTTAGAAATTCATTTAATGTGTAGTTCTTGAACTCGGAGCCGTTGTCACTTCTTATTGCCAATATGGGGACATTGTGTTGACGCTGAACTTCATTGGCAAAATCAATGACAGTTTGTTGAGTCTCACTCTTTAGCTTGAAGAAATAGACCCAAGTGTATCTTGAGTAATCATCGACTATCACCAAGCAATATTTCTTCCCACTGAGGCTAGCATGAGATGGAGGACCAAATAAGTCCACATGAAGAAACTCCAAGATCCTCTTTGAGGAAAAAATAGTTTTCCTCTTGTGGGGAGAGTCATGCATCTTTCCTTCAACACAAGCCCTGCAAACACGATCTTTGGCAAAGGAAACATTGTCTTTTAGTCCAAGGATGTGTCCACCCTTGGGAAGACTTTGCAAAGTTCTCATGTTGACATGGGCTAAACGGCGATGCCATAGCCAGCCCACATAGGCCTTTCCGAATAAGCACATCGGACCCAAAGTGGTTTTCCCCGAAAACTCCACCACATACAGGTCATTTTTGGTGTACCCAACGAAAGCGACCTTTAGAGACTTTCTCCACAAGAGTACCACTAAATCACCATCAATGAAAACAGCAAATCCCATCTTACCAAGGGCATGAACAGAAAGAAGATTGTAACCGAGGGTCTCAATAAGCATGACGTCCACGAGAGAGATATCATGGGCGACCACAACCTTGCCAAGACCCAATACCTCGGATTTAGACTTATCACCATAGGAGACTGTAATATGATCATGATTGGGTCGCATCTCCGTGATGATATCTTTGCTTCTGGTCATATGACTAGTGCACTCACTGTCCAGCACCCATTTAGACCCACCAGAAGCATAGCCCTGCAAGAGAATTACTTCTTGGTTTTAGGTACCCATTTTTCAATGGGTCCTCTCATGTTAGTAACAAGGGTCTTTGGAACCCAAATAGACCAAGCAACATATTCATCAAAAGGACCAACATAATAAGCATAGACATCACCATAGTAATCACAAAAAAGTTCATAATTTGGATTGTGAGACCCTGCAAAACCAATATGGTCAGTTTTGTATTTTGTGACATTCTTCTCAATGGTGTTTGTCTTTGCTTGTTCACTCTTGGTCTTCTTCTTCTTGTTCTTCTTCTTCTTGGACTTGGGTGACATATCCAAGTCCCTCTTTTCCAAGATTTGACCTTTGCTTGCCAAGAATATCATCAAGTACACCCTTACCTTTGGGAGTGGTGTCATTGACAAGCTCATCTTCCACCCTAGCATTTTCCTTGTGAATATATGTTGATTGAGATGTGCTAGGAACATCATACTTGGTCAATCGAATTTGGAGCTTATCATGCGACTCATTGAGAATGGTGAATTCACTTTTCAAAGCCTTGTGTGTGATTTCAAGTTTCTCTAATTCCTCGGAGAGTCTAGCATGAGCAGCCCCAAAGTCAACCTTTTCTTTCTTTAGCTTCTTTCCTTTGGCTACTGCATTGTCACGTTCCTTAACAAGCTTAGTCACCACTTCTTCATGTGACTCCTCAATAGACTCAAGTCTCTCTTCAAGAGAAACACGAGCATCTTCCTCTTCTTCTAGAGCATTTTTTAAGGATGCAATTTCCATTTCATCCTCCTTTCAATCCTGCCCTTTTCTTCAAGAAGCACTTCATTTTGGGCCAGCTGGTCCATAAGAGCCTCAAAATGTATTTTATGCTCACCTTGCAAGTTAGTGAAAAAATAGTCCAAAGCAATAATTTCTTCTTTAACCTTGAGACTAGTAGGATCATCCATGCCAATCATAGCCTTAGGAAAAGAAGTGTTAGAAGATGATACCTCGGAACCTCTTGCCATGAGACAAGTAGTGTTCTAGTTGATGAAGTTTTCATTCGGAGAGTCGAAGAGAGATGTAGGTGTAGATGTGGTGACTATAGCAGCCACCTCTTGATACCTATCATCCTCGTCTTCATCTTCACTTCCCGAAGTATATTCTTCTTGAGCCACTAGGACAATCTTTGGTTGCTTCTTGAAAGGAGCATTCTTCTTCACAAATTGTTTCCTTCGTGGAGCCTTTGACTTTTCCTTGAGACTGAGTCTTCCTCCATTATCTTCTCTACTTTGATAAGGACACTCAGCTACAAAGTGCAGCCGGTATCCACTGTTGAAACATGTTCTTAGCTTGGGACCGTTTTCCCTTCTTCCATTTGCTCCACTCTTGCGTTCTAGTTCAGATTTGGCTTTGGCTGGATCCTTCCAAAAGTTTCTAGCATAGAAGGCCATGTATTTTCCATGAGCTATTTTTAAATCCTTAGGAGAGTCCATATCTTCTATGTCATCTTCATCATGATCATCCACACTTGTCTTCAAGGCCATGTTGACCCCCTTTTGCATCCCAATGGCTCATGCACGAGCATCTTCGGCATTCTTGGCAGCTACTTTGAAAGCTGCCATCTCTTGCATTACCTCATTGGATGTCATTAGGTGGTAGTTATGCCTTCCTTGGAGACTCTTAAAATCTGTGGGCTCAAATGTCATAAGAGCACCGACATACTTGCTCTTGATCCAAGCATCATCAACATGAGAGGCGCCATGATTTCTGAAAGTGGTGGCTATTGACTTGAGCCTCCTATACATGTCCTCGTGGTCTTCTCCATCCAACATATAGAATCCTTCAGCTTCATTACTCAAAGCATCATATCTATTTCTTCTCATGCTTTCATTCCAATGAAGAGCTCGGTGAGGGCATCCCAAGCTTCCTTATCTATGTTGAGATGCTCAATGTGTGGCATGTCTTTGGTACCCACACCAAGATGAATCATGTGTAGAGCTGTTGCACTGAGTTGACAGTCCGCAACCTCTCTTCTTGTTAGGTTGTTGGGATCTCCAACATGAAGACCATTCTCTATGATTTTCCACAACTCAATGGAGGAGCTGCACACATGAGACTTCATCAAAAATTTCCATTAATTAAAAGTAGATGTTGAAAGTTTGGGTGGATCACCCCTATTATGTATATGAGGGTGTGGTATAGGTGGATCGGGAGAATACACATGGGAAACCTCATCGTATCCTTTCTTACCACTATCCTTTTTCTAGGAGGGGCTCTTGCTAGTGCCATCACCGACCACTTCGTTCTCTTTGGAATCAGTTTTACCCGTTTCCTTGGATTATGGAGTGGTAGCCTTAGAGGCAGATAGAGGTGATGCTGCAAATGGGAAGAGACGCATTATCATTTGGCGCATCTCTTCCATCTTAGCCTCCATGGAACTAATAAAGGTTGTTTCATCTCTTCCATCTTAGCCTCCATGGAACTATTGTTGGAGATATGCCCTAGAGGCAATAAAAAATGTAGTTATTATTATATCTTTGTGTTTATGATAAATGTTTACATTCATGCTATAATAGTATTAACAAGGAAACATTAATACTTGTGTGATTTGTAAACTAAAATAGAGTCCCTAGTAAAGCCTCTTTATAATACTAGCTTGTTGGTTAATAAATGATTGTGGTTTCCCTATCATGAACATTGAGATGTTATTAACAACAAGATCATATCGTTAGGAGAATGATATGGTGGACATACTCCTATAGATAAGCGTAGCATAAAGATCAAGTCATTTTAATAGTTCAATTGCTATATGCTTTCTGATACATAGTAACCTAATTCCTTCGACCATGAGATCATGCATATCACCTTCACTGGAAGGATGCTTTGATGACATCAAACACCACACCGTAACTGGGTGGCTATAAAGGTGGCATTGAGTGTTCGGAAGGTATTGGTTGAGACACATGGATCAAGAGTGGGATTTGTCCATCCATATGACGGATAGATATACTCTAGGCCCTCTCGGTGGAATGTCATCCAATTAGCTTGCAAGCATCTGACTAGCTCACAAGGGATCACATATCACGGGAACGAGAAAAGAGTACTTATCAGTAACGAGGTTGAACTAGGTATGCAGAGATACCGACGATCATAACCTCGGATAAGTAAACTATCGTGAGACAAAGGGAAATTGGTATCGTATGTAAGTGGTTCATTCGATCGCAAATTAATCGTAGAAATATGTGGGATCCATATGAATTTCCAGATTCCTCTATTGGTTATTGTTCGGAGAAGTGTCTCGATCATGTCCGCATAATTCACGAACCGTAGGGAGACACACTTAAGGATTCGATGTTGTTTGAGTAGTTATGGAATGATGAGTAAGAGACCGAATGTTCTTCGGAGTCTCGCATGGGATCCAGGATATCACGAGGAGATCCGGAATGGTCCGGAGAATAAGATTCATAAAAGGAAAGTCCAGTTTCGGGGTTGGAGAATGGTTCCGGTGTTTTCATCGGGAATGTTCTAGAAGGTTCCGGAATGTCCGGCACTCCGGAGGGGAAGGGTACATGAATGTGTCATATCAAGTTGGAATAATTGCATCATGTACCAGGTGTAATCGCTGAACAAAATAAAGGGTTTAATGAAATCCTAGTTTGAAAAGTCAAACGCCAATTTGAAAAGTCAAACGGCTATTTTGGAAGGTGGAGGGGAAGTAGGAAACCTACTTGGGGAGGAGTTCCTCCCCTCCACCGCCGGCCCACTTGGGAAACCGAGTTGGGGAGGGACTCCCCTCCCCTGGCGCGCCCCCTCCAACTATATAAGGAGGGGCGGGGCTGCCCCTCCAAGACACAACACCTCCACCCCGCAAACCCGAGCCCCGGCGCCGCCACCTCCTGCTGTTGCCGCTGCCTAGCTAAACCCTATCCGCCGGCCTATCTCCTCCTTTGTGCGTCTAAACCCTAGATCGCCGAGTCTCTCTCTCATAGTCCACCATACTCGCTCCGGCTTAAGGCGAAGCCCTGCGAGATCTCCCCTCTACTTCCGGTACCACGCCGTTGTGCTGCCGGAATCGCGAGGAGAGTGCTACAACCTCTGCTGCCTGCTGGAACAAGGGAGAGGAAGGTCTTCGTCGAGTACCGAACGTGTGACCGACTGCGGGAGTGCTGCCGGAACGCAGCGCCGGAAGGATTGTCTATGCGATCTTGAGATCGGCAAGAGTACGACTACATCACCCATGAGAATCTGCTCTCGTTAAACACTTTGGAATCTTCGAGGCTGAGTTATTCCATCGACTCGTTGCTACAATCTAGTAGATAGATCTTGGCTTGTTTGTTTGTATGCGGTAGAAAATTTTTGTTTTCCATGCTACGAAACCCTACAGTGGTATCAGAGCCCTGTCTATATGTAGATCTGTTGCACGAGTAGAACACAATGGTCATTGTGGGTGTTGATGTTTTTATTGTTGATTGCTTCTTGTGTACTTTGCATCTTGCGGGATGGTGGGAGGAAGCAGCCCGGGCTAACCTTACATGACATCGTTCATGAGACTTGCTCCACGCTTGACATGCAACTTGTATTGCATAAGTGGCTTTGCGGGTGCCTGTTTCTCCCAACATAGTTAAGATTCAATTTACAACTGGTGATTGACAATACTAGTATCAATATTGTGGTTCTTGTTCGTAAGTTATAACGACACTTATTGAAAGCCCCAAACCACGTGAAACATGCAAAGAAAGTAGAGGCGTCTAACTTTGTTTTGCAGGGGTGTGCTGTGATGTGATATGTCCATGATTGTGATTATATTTGATGTATGCAATGTTCCTTATTGTAAGTTGGCAACCGGCAGGAGCCATATGGTTGTCTTTAAATTCTGTTAAGACCCGCGTGTCTATTCAAAGTAGTTGTAATAGTTGAAGCCGGTGGACGACAACCATGGAGTAGCGTCATTGACCTTGATGCAATGCCGGTGATGATGGAGATCATGTTCATGCTTGAAGATGGAGATCGGAAGCACAAAGAAGAAAGGCCATATCATATCACATATTATGAATTGCATGTGATGTTAATCCTTTATGCATCTTGTATTGCTTAGTTAACGACGGTAGCATTATAAGATGATCCCTCATGCACATGAATTTCAAGTTCTAAAGTGTTCACCCTTAGTAAGCACCGTTGCTAAAGCTTGTTGTTTTGAAACACCACGTGATGATCGGGTGTGTTAGATTCTGCAAGTGTATACAACGTGAGCAAGCCAGATTTGCTCATGCGGAAGCTAAGGTTTGATCTTGACGAGCCTAGCATGTACAGACATGGTCTTGGAACACGGATCACCGAAAGGTAAAGCATGAATCATATAGTAGATATGATGAACATGTCGATTGTTCGCCATTGAAACTACATCAACTCTCGTGATGATCGGTATTGATGTGGTGGATTTGGTTCGTGTAATCACTAAAACAATGTGAGGGATGTTGTTTTGAGTGGGAGTTCACCTAGATAAATTTAACTATTAATTAGAACTCAATTTGTCATAAACTTAGTCTAAACTATTGCAAATATGTTGTAGATCAATGGCGGCCCCTACCATCAATTTTAATGCGTTCCTAGAGAAAGAAAAGTTGAAAAACAATGGAAGCAACTTTGCGGATTGGTTCCGCAATTTGAGGATTGTCCTCACAGCTAGTAATTTGACCTATGGGCTGGATGCACCGCTGGGTGACCCACCTGCAGCTACTGCTACCGATGAAGTAAAGAATGTTTACCTCGCTCGGAAGACTCAGTACTCCACAGTTCAGTGTGCTATCTTGTATGGTTTAGAATCGGAGCTTCAGAAAAGGTTTGAGAATTCAGACCCACATGATATTGTCTGTGATCTCAAATTGATCTTTGAGACTCACGCGGCAATTGAGAGCTATGAGGCTTCTGAAAAGTTCTTTAACTGCAAGATGGAAGAGGGCAGCTCCGTCAGTGAGCATGTGCTTAAGATGTCTGGGCACGCAAACAAACTTCAAAGCTTGGGTATAGTGATTCCTAATGCTTTGGGGATTTCTCGTGTCCTCCAATCACTACCACCAAGTTACAAGAACTTTGTGATGAACTACAATATGCAAAACATGAACAAGCAGTTGCCAGAACTCTTTGCCATGTTGAAATCTGCAGAAGTGGAGATCAAGAAAGAGCACCAAGTGTTGATGGTCAATAAGACCACCAAATTCAAGAAAGAAAAGTCTAAGCAAAAGGGACACTTCAAGAAGGGTGGTAAGAAAGTTACCGCGCCGGCGAAGAAGACCAAGGCTAGACCTAAGCCTAATACTGAGTGCTTTTACTGCAAGGGAGAAGGTCACTGGAAGCGGAATTGCCCAAAATACTTGGCGGATTTGAAGAACGGCAACATCAAGAAGAAAGGTATATCCGATATACATGTTATTGATGTGTATCTCACTAGTACTCGTAGTAGTGCCTGGGTATTTGATACTGGTTCGGTTGCTCATATTTGTAACTCGAAACAGGTGCTGCAGAATAAATGGAAGCTAGCGAAGAACGAGGTGACGATGCGCGTGGGAAACGGATCAAAGGTTGATGTGATCGCGGTCGGCACGCTACCCCTTCATCTACCATCGGGATTAGTTTTATACTTAAATAATTGTTATTTGGTGCCTGCGTTAAGCATGAACATTATATCGGGATCTTGTTTATTGCGAGACGGTTACTTGTTTAAGTCCGAGAATAATGGTTGTTCGATTTATATGAATAATATGTTTTATGCACATGCACCTTTGATAGATGGTCTATTCTTATTGAATCTCGATAGTGGAAATACACATATTAATAACATTGAGGCTAAACGTTTGAAATCGAGCGATAACTCGACCTATATGTGGCACTGTCGTCTTGGTCACCTTGGAGTGAAGCGTATGAAGAAACTCCATTCCGATGGACTTCTTGAATCACTTGATTTCGAATCACTTGAAAGATGCGAAGCATGTCTGATGGGTAAAATGACTAAGACTCCATTTTCTGGTATGATGGAGCGA
The DNA here is from genome assembly GCA_916181665.1 of Avena sativa. NCBI lineage: Eukaryota > Viridiplantae > Streptophyta > Magnoliopsida > Poales > Poaceae > Avena > Avena sativa. The sequence goes on from OV702283.1 coordinate 341,369,529, forward strand.
GCTACGGACTTATTGGAAATCATACATACCGATGTATGTGGTCCAATGACTGTAGCATCGCGCGGTGGTTATCGTTATGTTCTTACCTTCACGGATGACTTGAGTAGATATGGGTATATCTATTTCATGAAACATAAGTCCGAAACTTTCGAGAAGTTTAAGGAATTTCAAAGTGAGGTTGAGAATCAACGTAACAAGAAGATTAAATTTCTACGTTCTGATCGTGGAGGTGAATATCTAAGTTACGAGTTTGGCGAGCATTTGAAGAAATGCAGAATACTTTCACAATTGACACCGCCGGGAACACCATAGCGTAATGGTGTGTCCGAACATCGTAATCAAACTCTCTTAGATATGGTTCGTTCTATGATGTCACTTACAGATTTACCGCTATCATTTTGGGGTTATGCATTAGAAACAACCGCATTCACTTTAAATAGGGCACCATCTAAATCCGTTGAAACGACACCGTATGAATTATGGTTTGGGAAGAAACCTAAATTGTCGTTCCTTAAAGTTTGGGGTTGTGAAGCCTATGCAAATAAGTTACAGCCGGACAAGCTTGAACCCAAAGCGGAAAAATGCGTCTTCATAGGATACCCGAAGGAAACTATTGGGTATACCTTCTATCATAGATCCGAAGGCAAAATCTTCGTTGCTAAGAATGGATCCTTTCTAGAGAAGGAATTTCTCTCGACAGAATTGACTAGAAGGAAAGTAGAACTCGACGAGGTTGTCGAACCTTCTCTCGAACTTGCGAGTAGCGCAGCACCGGAAGTAGTTCCTGTGGTGCCTGCACCAATAAGAGAGGAAGCTAATGATGATGATCATGAAACTCCGGTTGTAGTTGCTACAGAGCCTCGCAGGTCAACGAGAACTCGTACCACTCATGATTGGTATGATCCCGTTATGAGTGTCATGTTGGTGGACAACACCGATGACCCTGCGACATATGAGGAAGCGATGATGAGCCCTTATTCCAATAAATGGCAAGAAGCCATGAAATCCGAGATTGGATCCATGTACGAAAACCAAGTGTGGACTTTGGTGGACTTACCGGATGGCCGGAAGGCTGTCGAGAACAAATGGATTTTCAAGAAGAAAACAGATGCTGATGGTAATGTTACTATCTATAAAGCTCGACTTGTCGCAAAAGGGTTTCGACAAATTCAAGGAGTTGACTACGATGAGACTTTCTCACCGGTAGCGAAGCTAAAGTTTGTGAGGATTATGTTAGCAATCGCTGCATATTATGATTATGAGATATGGCAGATGGATGTCAAAACAGAATTCCTCAATGGAGACATTGATGAAGAGTTGTATATGATGCAACCCAAAGGTTTTGTCGATCCTAAAGATGCTAACAAGGTATCCAAACTTCAACGGTCCATCTATGGATTGAAGCAAGCATCCCGAAGTTGGAATCAACGTTTTGATAAGGTAATCAAAAGTTTTGGTTTTATACAAACTTATGGAGAAGCTTGTATTTACAAGAAAGTGAGTGGGAGCTCTGTAGCGTTCTTAATACTATATGTAGATGACATATTGTTGATTGGGAATGATGTAGACCTTCTTAATAGTGTCAAGGAATATTTGAATAATAGTTTTTCAATGAAAGATCTTGGCGAAGCAGCTTACATATTAGGCATAAAGATTTATAGAGATAGATCGAGACGCCTAATATCATTGTCACAAAGTACATATTTGGACAAAGTTCTAAAGAGGTTTGGAATGGAAGATAGTAAGAAAGGGTTCTTGCCCATGTTGCCCAATACGACCTTGAGTAAAACTCAAGGTCTGACAACGGCGGAAGATAGAGAAAGGATGAGTAAGACTCCCTATGCCTCAGCCATAGGATCTCTAATGTATGCCATGCTATGTACTAGACCGGACATTGCATATGTTGTTAGTTTAACTAGCAGATATCAAAGTGATCCAGGAGTGGATCATTGGACAGCGGTCAAAAACATCCTTAAGTACTTAATAAGAACTAAGGATATGGTTCTTTCTTATGGAGGTGATGAACAACTCGTTGTTAATGGTTACACCGATGCTAGTTGGAACACCGATCCGGATGATTCTAAATCACAATCTGGATACGTATTTACTTTGAATGGTGCAGCAGTTAGCTGGAGGAGTGCAAAGCAAAGCGTTGTGGCGAGATCTTCAACTGAATCGTAATACATGGCTGCTTCGGAGGCTTCACAAGAAGCGATATGGATGAAAGAGTTCATTACAGAGCTGGGTGTGGTTCCAAGTGCACTGGACCCAATGTCTATCTACTGTGATAAAATGGGCGCCATAGCCAATGCGCAAGAACCAAGGTCACACAAGAAGCTGAAGCACATCAAGCTACGTTTTCACGCTATTCGAGAACATGTCCAAGATGGGGACATAAAGATTTGCAAAGTACACACAGATCTGAATGTGGCGGATCCGTTGACTAAACCTCTCCCGAGGGAAAAACATGACCAACACCAAACTGCCATGGGTGTTCGGTATATTACCATGTAATCTAGATTAGATGACTCTAGTGCAAGTGGGAGACTGTTGGAGATATGCCCTAGAGGCAATAATAAATGTAGTTATTATTATAACTTTGTGTTTATGATAAATGTTTACATTCATGCTATAATAGTATTAACAAGGAAACATTAATACTTGTGTGATTTGTAAACTAAAATAGAGTCCCTAGTAAAGCCTCTTTATAATACTAGCTTTTTGGTTAATAAATGATTGTGGTTTCCCTATCATGAACATTGAGATGTTATTAACAACAAGATCATATCGTTAGGAGAATGATATGGTGGACATACTCCTATAGATAAGCGTAGCATAAAGATCAAGTCATTTTAATAGTTCAATTGCTATATGCTTTCTGATACATAGTAACCTAATTCCTTCGACCATGAGATCATGCATATCACCTTCACTAGAAGGATGCTTTGATGACATCAAACACCACACCTTAACTGGGTGGCTATAAAGGTGGCATTGAGTGTTCGGAAGGTATTGGTTGAGACACATGGATCAAGAGTGGGATTTGTCCATCCATATGACGGATAGATATACTCTGGGCCCTCTCGGTGGAATGTCATCCAATTAGCTTGCAAGCATGTGACTGGGTCACAAGGTATCACATATCACGGGAACGAGAAAAGAGTACTTATCAGTAACAAGGTTGAACTAGGTATGTAGAGATACCGACGATCATAACCTCGGATAAGTAAACTATCGTGAGACAAAGGGAAATTGGTATCGTATGTAAGTGGTTCATTCAATCGCAAAGTAATCGTAGAAATATGTGGGAGCCATATGAATTTCCAGATTCCTCTATTGGTTATTGTTCGGAGAAGTGTCTCTATCATGTCCGCATAATTCACGAACCGTAGGGAGACACACTTAAGGATTCGACGTTGTTTGAGTAGTTATGGAATGATGAGTAAGAGACCAAATGTTGTTCGGAGTCTCGGATGGGATCCGGGATATCACAAGGAGATCCGGAATGGTCCGGAGAATAAGATTCATATAAGGAAAGTCCTGTTTCGGGGTTGGAGAATGGTTCCGGTGTTTTCATCGGGAATGTTCTAGAAGGTTCCGGAATGTCCGGCACTCCGGAGGGGAAGGGTACATGAATGCGTCATATCAAGTTGGAATGATTGCTCATGTACCAGGTGTCATCGCTGAACAAAATAAAGGGTTTAATGAAATCCTAGTTTGAAAAGTCAAACGCCAATTTGAAAAGTCAAACGGCTATTTTGGAAGGTGGAGGGGAAGTAGGAAACCTACTTGGGGAGGAGTTCCTCCCCTCCACCGCCGGCCCACTTGGGAAACCGAGTTGGGGAGGGACTCCCCTCCCCTGGCGCGCCCCCTCCACCTATATAAGGAGGGGCAGGGCTACCCCTCCAAGAGACAACACCTCCACCCCGCAAACCCTAGCCCCGGCGCCGCCACCTCCTGCTGCCGCCGCCTAGGGCAAGCTGCCGCCGCCTAGCTAAACCCTAGCCGCCGGACTAGCTCCTCCTTTGTGCGTCTAAACCCTAGATCGCCGAGGCTCTCTCTCATAGTCCAACATACTCGCTCCGGCTTAAGGCGAAGCCCTGCGAGATCTCCCCTCTACTTCCGGTACCACGCCGTTGTGCTGCCGGAATCGCGAGGAGAGTGCTACAACCTCCGCTACCTGCTGGAACAAGGGAGAGGAAGGTATTCGTCGAGTACCGAACGTGTGACCGACTGCGGGAGCACTGCCAGAACGCAGCGCCGGAAGGATCGTCTACGCGATCTTGAGATCGGCAAGACTACAACTACATCACCCACGAGAATCCGCTCTCGTTAAACACATTGGAATCTTCGAGGGTGAGTTTTTCCATCAACTCGTTGCTACAATCTAGTAGATAGATCTTGGCTTGTTTGTTTGTATGCGGTAGAAAATTTTTGTTTTCCATGCTACAAAACCCTACAACTATCACCGACCACTTCGTTCTCTTTGGAATCGGTTTTACCCGTTTCCTTGGATTATGGAGTGGTAGCCTTAGAGGCAGATAGAGGTGATGCTACAAATGGGGAGAGACGCATTATCATTTGGCGCATCTCTTCCATCTTAGCCTCCATGGAACTAATCAAGGTTGTTTCCAACGTCTTGAGATCGTTCATGGTGACTACCTCTGGAGCATCACTCCCATATCCCTTGGAACCCATACTTCTCTTAGGCGGTTAAGCCCGAATTAAGAGCAGGGGCTCTGATACCAATTGAAATGGATCGTATGGGAACCTAGAGGGGGGTGAATAGGTGCTACTCAATTTTTAGTTATTTTTCAGTTTTAGGCTTGACACAAAGTAAATTCTCTAGATATGCAACTACGAGAGTTACCCTATATGCAACCTTAGCTACTAAGCACGTAAAGGGAGGAGCGAGGGAGCTGTAGTGCAGCACGCGGAGACACAGGGATTTGTTTTACCACAGTTCCTTCCTTGTTAAGGGAAGTACATATGCATTGGAGGGGTGGGCGGTTCTAAGACCACCACACCACAATAGGACTCACCCTATTCTCCGATGGATCTCGCCACGAAAGGCCTGATCCACCTTCTCCACTATTGGTACCCTTCGAGGCGGGAACCGGTGCCTTTACAACTCTAGCAGGGCACACATCCACAACCGAATTGGAGGCTCCCGTAATGACAACTAGCTATCACAAGAACAAGGATTATCAAAATAATCAACACAAGGATCTAGATATTTGCAAGAAATACTAGATCGAATATTCTCCAAATGAATGGAGAGGAGATGAAGCGCTTGATTGTAGTTGGTGAAGATCGAGCCCTCCTACTTCGATTCCCCAAAGAACGGGGCCTTTGGGTGGATGAAGGTGGAGATCTCTTGGATGAAACTTGAGGAGCAGATCTTGTCTTTTTCGAATGAACTAAGAGTTCTGGCAGGAGGAAGATGGCTGGTTTAAATACCCCCTGCACAGATCTGGCCGTTGGTGAAGTTTGGGGGCGGATTATTCGCCCCCACTAGGGGCGTACTATCCGTCCTGGGGGGAAAATCCGCCCCTGGACGAAAATTCCGGGGGAAAATCCGCCCCCCACACAGTGCGTCACGCCGAGCTTGACTTGGTGGGGGCGGACAATTTGCCACTGGGGAAAACCCACCCCAGAGACGGAAAGTCCGGGGGAAACTCCGCCCCCTCTCTAAGTTATGCGCTGTGGCAATCCTTGAAGCAGATCCTAGGGGGCAAACTATCCGAGGGCCCTGAAGGGGCGGATTATCCGGCCTAGGAAAAAACTCCGGCGCTAGCCAGAAAATCCGTGGGATATTCCGCCCCCCATTCTGAGGGTTGCGCCCTTTTGAAATAGGGGAGGGGAGGATTATCCGCCCCCCAAAACCACTTTAAAAGCTCCTTTTCAAGTTAAGATCTGCAGCACTTCAACACACATTAAAAGATCCTTGGTATTGTTATCTAACAGAAAAAACACTAGGGATCATGAAATGTTCTTTCAGATAGATCTTGGTGCTTAGTGGTTCCCATCATAGGAAATTTTTTGTTTCCTATGCTGCGAACCCAATAGAGATGACATTATGAGTACTGCACTACCGCGACAAACTTCATCGATTCCTCAACCACTCGTATAGTGGTTAATAAGAATACTTAGCTCTAACCTAAATCGGATCTTTGTCGGAGATTCACTAGAGTTGGAGCAAAAAAATGTTTGTTGCTCTTTCACTGACCTAAATCAGATCGTGATGTTGGTCGGTCATAGCTTGTGTTGTGAAACAGTCTTTCTAAACTTCTTCCCTTTTTGACGATGTGTATTGCACAAAAATTGTCAAACAATTTGTCTATTTTTTCTGTCTTGACGTGCACTTCCATCATCTCATTAAAAATTCTGCCAAACTAATGTGCCCCTTGGGACACAGAGAAAAGTCTAGTTTGATAAACCACCGAAATTTTTTGTATTGGTCCAAAAACTGGAAATGATATACCCTAAAAAGAACTTAAACAAATCACCTTCGGAAACATAGTTATATTGCTTCTATATGGACAGTTGGAACCTAGCCAACATACTCGCTCTCCCTCGCTCCTGTCGCCTCCCCGCGGGCAACCGGGGTGCCTCCACCCCCATGCCTCAGGCTCCGCCCCCTTCTCCTTTCCTCGCCGCCGCCAATGGTGGGAGCCACCAGGCAAATCCTGAGCGGTTCTGGCGGCGGCGGTTTCCCTTCACCCCCGCACTTGGAGGGCCTGACGAGGCGGCTCTCGTCCTTGCGGTGGTGAGGCTCACTGGCACCATCTCGGGCTGGCACAGCTCCGGCCAATTGGGGGTCGTGTGGGCGGCGGCCACGGCGTCACGGGTGGTGCAACCTAGCCACCGGTAGTCGCTAACGGGCCATCCTGGGGCCGGCCATCTCTTTGCCCGGCGCGGGTCCCATCATGGTCGTGACGAGGTGCCTCATCGGGGTCACCTTGGCGGCGCCCTGACCATCGGTGTTGCTGGATTCGAGGGTGGTGGAGGCGACCATATCTGGGCCTGCGGGGCTAGATCTAGGACCGGCTGGCCCAGTCACCCTATTGCTTTTCCCGTCCTTGTTGGCTCGCTGGGTGTGGTTCCCTGGGCCGGCACATGCTTGCTAGGGTAGGCAGCATGTTCTCTCCCTGACCCTCAGAGTCACGCTCATGCATATGTCGTTGTGCTAGTTGTGGTACGGCTGTCGTGGTGTCACCAAACTAGCGTCGTTGGTGGCGTTTGGTTTTGTGTCTGGCCGTGACTGGCTAGATAGCTTTTGCATTCATCCTACGCATGAATTTAGTTGGTGTAGATCATATTGTGTCTTGGGTTGGTGGTGCGATAGTGATTTCTGCTAGGTCTGCTCTACGTCCTCGTGACGGCGATCAGACTTTGTTTGTGATGGATCTCGGTGAAAGCTGTGCATGGCTTTGGCTATTGCCAGTGATGGTGTCACCTCCGGGTGTTGTTCCCTTGTTGAAGGCGTCCCGATGTTGATCCCCCGACCCAAATTGATGGACCCCGTCCCTCCGCCCCAAGTTGTTCCTCTTGGCGGCCTCGCTTCGGGAAAGCCTCTCTAGTAGTGTCATGTGGATCACCCTGTGACCTCTTGCTGGTGCCGCATCCCTCTCATAATGTCGGTCTGGCTGCATTTACATGGTTCTGCTGCGGTAGCTGACGCCTTCTCTAGCGCCTTGGGGGCTTTGCTAGGGTGGCGTCTGGCCATGGCTGTTACCGGTGTGCTTATCCCAATTCCAAGGGAATATGGTGTGTTTTGGTCTAGACCTAGCCTGAGATCCAGGGGTGTTTGGGTATGGGTGAAGACTTTGCATGACCTAGGTCCCTGCCGGCAACGATGACGAATTCTTGTTCCATTCACTTTCTTGGAGGCATCACCGCAAGAACCCCCCTCCTTTGGCTCCTCAAGTTATGCTAGGTTGTTGACCCGTGGTCCAATTACCCGTGGGCTGCAGTCTTGGAACGATGGAGGCCTGTTGTCGTGGACTTGGTCATGATTACATGTGTGCAACATAATTCAAGGCTCCCTCATCTTGGATCAAGCCAACGCTCCGGCTTGATATTTTTTGTGTTGTCTTTTGTTATGTTTTGTAGTAGGCGCTTTCGGCGCATGTGTATTGTAACTCCTGTTGTAACTCCTAGCCAGTTGTTGGCTTCGTTAATTCAAAGAGGGATCATTTCGAGCCTTCCGTCTAGAAAAAGAAATCACCTTCGATAATTCCTAGGTGTCTTGGGAAGAAGAGCTATTGCTACATCCTAAACCAGATCGAAGTATGAGTATATAATGTGCTTAAATGGAAGTAGAACATAATCCTATCAATTAAATCAAGTGCTCCAAAAGAAAATAAATTGTACCAAATAATACTTCCCATAGGAAATTTAAGGACTGAAAGGCATGGAATAAAAATCTTCCTAGGTGCCATTAATCATATAAGGTAAGACTTAATGATCCTACCAAAATAAAAATAAAAATCTTACACTTTGTAAGAAGATTCGCTTGCCCAGCGTTATCATCTTAAAATATATACTAAAATTAGGGAGGGGAATAAACGGTATCAAATGAAACTATGCCTACATTCAAAACAAGCAGAATATACTAAGAGCCAAAAGTATCCAAAATATAATCTTAAAATAAATCAAAACTTGGTATTTTCATATGCGAAAGGTCTTTATTACCAAAAGGAGAGCAGTAAAGGAAAGGAATAGGGTATCCGTCCACTTCCAACTGCAATTGGGGACTTGGGAATCCAATTCCGCTATATATGACACACCCACCCAACCCCAATCACCATCTAGTATCACCCCTATTCCCGTAGCTTCTCTTGTTCTTTCCTCGCTTACTTCCTCGTCGCAAGATCTACTCGTCTGCGCTTCGGGTAGCCATGGCGGCCCAGATGCATCTCAACACCCTCATGGCCAATATGTTCCGCATGGTGAGAACTTCACTATCTCTTTGCGATTTGTGTGGAATTTTGGTTTATCCAAAGGTGGATGAGTAATATTGTTGGGGGATTTGATATTTTTTGCTATATTTTATATGGTGGGTTAGGGTTTGTTGGACGATCAGTTCCAACACTTGCATATGTTCCAGGAAAAGAGTACCCCAGATTTCATCGCCAAGGTCATCACAATCTTTGGCAACGAAAGCGGGCAAATCATTGACGATCTTAGGGATATGTTCTAAGTGTGCTTCATCTGCTCGCATGTCATGTTCTGTGTGATCAGATCTTTGATTATTTACATGGGAATTTGATTGTTGTGTGTAGGCACAAGTCATGTGTGGACTTCAACAAGGTGTCTGATCTTCTGTATAATCTCATGGGGATTACTGCAAGGTGTGCCTTTTTTCTTCATTCCTGTCATGTTCATATATATGTGATTTTGCAATAGTATAGGAGCGATAGTTGTTGTCAGTGGCACAAATTGGGTACTAGATCCCTGTATAACAGAAGTGTTTTGATTCATTGTAAAAAAAGTATGATTATTGTAGTGTCGTATAAGTAGATCCCATGAACGCGAACTGTTCCTGCATTGATCAGATAAACCAAAGAGTCTAGATTGGCATTTTTCCATTATGATTGGAGCTTCTCATAAATATGGTGACTGATGAGATCTATTTGTCCATTGTAGTGATTTATCATGTACATTTGAAAAACTTGATATGTTCTGTACACATCAGGGGTATATTCAAGTTGATTTGGGGAGAGGTTGAGATATGTTTGGCTATTGTGTTATTTTTATCATTTAGATCCGATAAATCATTATCATTGTACTATTTTATTACATAGATGGTACAAACTTTTGGGTAATTGTAGATTCGATAAAGCATTTGGTTGTTTGACTCTTATTTATTTGACATTCGACAAATCTTTTGTCGTTGTACCAGTCTATGCTTTCGATTTGAAAAATATGAGCCTCTTCTCACAAATAGATGGCTCTGGGAGTAGCACTCTAGGTTCTCCCATGTTAAGTGGTTATACCAATTAATTGTTTAGGGGTTGATATCGCTTTCTCCGTTGTGTTTTTTAAAACTATTTAGGATAGTTTTGCATGCTCCGCCTTTGTTTCAGATCATAAATAGAACTTTTTTTGGTGTTGGAATTTGTCGTGATGGTATAGGTAAAAAACCATAACTTTTATATTTTCACACGGAAGATTGGATAAGGTTTAACATTATAGATTCATAGGAATAATTATTATCATATAAGATATTTTTATGATTAAACTATTATTTTTGTGCTTAGGAACCACGATCCTTATGCACAACCATCGTATTGCCTAATCAACTTAGATTCACTTATGTTTGTGGTATCCAGGTGATTTTTATGGAATCAAATTTTGTCAACCAATGCATCTACATGTATTTACTTACCTGACAATTTCCAAATTAAATGTATTTAATAGACTTGGCAAGTCATATTGATAATCATAGTGTTATATTTGTATTTGTATGGGATGTACAAATAAAGGGAAAGAACTATAGTTCTCTTTTCGATTATTATAGCAATTTGGTGGTACTTTCCTAATTGCCTGGTATTGTGTGTTGCAGTGTTGGTGCTTTGAGAGTGAAGAACATATGCATTCAGTTCCTTGAGTTTTGTCAGGAGAAGAGTAAAGATGGGTTAGTACCTTGTATCATTATATCATTGTATTGTATTTTCTACTATCATTGTCTTTCGGAAATCTTTGTAATGAATGTGTCCTAGTGTGATCTACTCACCTACAGTAAAACATGTACCGAACACATGTATCTATTATTTCCTAGTATTTATCGGCGCAACTACATGTTCATCGGTTTGTTAATCTGCTATGTGTATTCAGTCTTTACATACATACATATTTGGTTGACTCTACTAAGCTTGTTTGGTTAGGAATGTTATTGTTCCGACATGGTTTTCTAGTCAATTGTATACTTGGGAATGTACTAAATGTAGAAAACTATTATATGAATGTTTACAAATTACAAATGGAACTAAATAATTGGGTATTCTTTGTAGTAATGGCAGTATGCCGCACTTACTATATCATTCAGATCTTTACAAAGGAAATTATGTTTTGACATCCACTCCTAATATTGCACAACTATCTAGTAAATAAGCTGATAATTGTTGATGTTTCAACCTGCCAATTGATGTTACCTTTTAACACATAATTTCCAAAACATAGGTGTTGTTTTTTGTTAAGATAATCATGTAGTGCAAAAATTTATTTGTATACGGTCAAATTGTAGTGGCCATGAGAATTGTTTAGTGATTATTAACAAGATCCTTTTCTGAAGTACTAATGGAGAATGTTTTCCCAACATACTGAACTATTTTCCTTGCCAGGTGCCTAAAAACACTAAATATTTTGATTAATGAATGTATTGATTTGCGCATCAAGTTCCAGATCATGGTCAAGGTATTACCTTTTCTCTAAGAACATTAAGATTTTATAGCACTACTAAACTATAGTAGTAAACTTCAAAGTAATTTTTTTTGTAGTTTTCTTTAATGTGAAACCACAAACTAGACAAAAGATAAGATGCCAATGGAATAGATTCAACTAGTTCGTTGCATAATAACAAATGAAAAGCATGTTAATGGGATGAATGAAGTTAGTTGACTCTCAAATACTATATTACTAGTAATATATGAGGAAGGTAAACAAGCATTGACATGGTGTCTTCATTTCATTGTATGTAAATCCATGTGTCATTTGTAGTTCTACATTGTGAATTCTACATAAAGGCACCACTTGGTTACTCAAGCAGTATTTAGGACTACTTGAAATCTGTGTTGAAAATATTTTAATTGATAATATGGGTATATGTGATATCTAAATCTTATCTTCATGTTGCTCTAGGAGTTCACCAGAATCTTGGCATCTCAACTTCTCACAGCATTGTTATACTTAATTAAACTGATATGTTCTTTTGTTTTCCAATTCAGCTGGAGCAGCAGGCCCAAACCTTCGATCCTAAGGAGTAAGCAAGAGAAAAAATTGCGAGCCACATGTTCTAAAGACATTGTTTCCTTTTAAACCATAGGACATGCTCAACCTAGTTTTTTGCTTTTGTGAGGTCTCTAGCTGCTTAGCGGCAAGCACATTTTGTTGTTGTTGATGTCTTTCTGTTACCGTCGGCGGTAGTGCCATTTTGAATTCTCAATGTTCAAATAGTAGTCGTATCGTCGTTGTTTTGCGGATCAATCAGTGGTTAAACTAGTTGCTCAGTTATATTCACTAGATTGTAGGAATGCAAAAGCAGTGTAATATTGGCGAAGTCTTGTCATAGTTTTATGTTGTGAAGAGCATTGTGATAAAATTCTAATCTCAAGTTATGCTTGTTGTTGCGAACAAATGTGTGTACCATGATATAGTTTCTAGGTTCGGGTTAGTTTCCATTCAATCTCAAGTGCGATATTTTGAAAACCTTAAATTGAATCTGAGCTCCATGTAGCCGGGTTTTTTATTTGAAAGCTTCCTTTTTTCACTTCAAATTTTTTGGAAAAGAAGTAAGCAAGTACATCTGTATATTTATCATGTATGTATAAAGTTTCATTGAATTATTTGTTCATACGCACCTTACACAAAAAATACAAATATAATGTCTGAAAATGAATTTTTAAATGGATAATTGCCATCTCCAACAGAGCATGATGACAAGTATTTATCCCATTTTTGTGTACCATGCCAAGAAGTGGCGCATCTTAATGTTAGTCAAAGTTAAATTTTATAATGTTTGATCAGGTATATATTTCAAAAAATGTGTACAACCAGAATATTTAATACGACTAGAATAACTATTTTTTATGAAGGTACTAATAATGTTGATCTGGTGTTCTAGATGGCGATGTTATCCTTTTGGGGATGATGCAGCACAAGTCTTGGAGCATCTTAACCAAAGACTCTAAATTTTGGCGCTGTAAAAATATTTTGCAGCACCAGTTTTAGTGCACACGGTAGGTAATAGTTTTACCGAAAGCGTTAAAATAGAGGGGACGCGAAGCAGCGTTTCATGAGACGTGCTAAAATACAGAACCGAAAACACCTTTTTTCAGAGATGTATGTCAAAAAAAATCAAACAAGACCAGAAAAATAAACCGAAAATCACATTAGGAGTACTATGAACGCTAGCAAAACCGATTTTGTGTACATGTTTATTCTTGAAATTATTCAAATATGAGTGAGCTAGCCAAATGTGCAAGTGGAGGAAGGAATTAGCTAGCTCGCTGCTACCACAGCGAGAATAATTGGGTGCAACGTGTGAAGAACAGGCCAGCTAAGAGCATCTTCAAGAGAGTTCCCAAACACGCTCCTCAAACCCTATTTCGCCCCTCCCCCGGACAGCCCATTTTTCCCAAACCGTCCCTGTCCTCCACGGACGAAGAAGGACAAGGGAAACGCATGGCTGTCCTCCCTGGTTCTCCTTTGTTCGTCTCCCGGTCCGCTTGTCAGCCATAATGAAAGATCACGGATGCTTTCTAGAGGGGATAAATAGGTGGTAAATTTTTTTATGATAATGGCTTAACAAAGGAAGAATAAAACTAGTAGTTTCTTTTATCAAGCATAAAGCCTATATATACTATGGTTCACCTATGTGCACCAATAACTTATGTTAAGCAAGACAGGCAACAAGGTGATAGCAATAAATATTACTTCAAGCACGAAGGCTATCACAATGTAAAGTGCATAAGTAAAAAAACTCAGGTATAGAGATAACCAAGGAACGCGGATACGGCGATTTTTTATCAAGTTCCTCCCTACAAGGGAGTACGTCTTATTCGAGGGGTGGGCAGTACTAAGACCACCAAAGCCACAAGAGGCCTCACCCTATTCTCCCGAGCACCCGCCGCACGAAAAGCACCGATCCACAATGGGACACTTGAGGGCGATCACCAAACTTGTACAAGATTGGGGCAATCTCCATAACTTAATTGGAGGCTCCCAATAATCACCACCAAGGCCTCTAACTTGGGAATAGCTCCACAACTTAATTGGAGGCCCTAAGAACTCGCCACAAAGGCCACACAACAGACTAGGCTTCTAAGAACCCAATAGTAAGAAGCTTTTTGATTTCACCAACCAAATCCTCAAAGGAGAACTCAAACTGATGCACCTAATGCAATGACAAGTCCTTCACTCCAAAATTCCACCAAAACTACAAAAGCTATTGGGGGAATAAGAGAGAAAAACACAAGAGGAAAACCACACAAGTCTCCAAGATCTAGATCCCAATGTATTCCCCTCACTTAGAGGAGAGATGGATTGGTGGGATTGTGGATCTAGATGTCCTCTCTCTTTTTCCTCAAATAGATGCAAGAATCATGGGAGGAAGAGGGAGAGGACAAGCTCAAGAGATTCAATAATGGAGGGGGCAAAGATCTTCAATTGATAAGTCCAATGGAGAAGAATGGCCCCTTTTATAAGGGGGCCCAAAATCTGACTATTGCCTGCTACGGCAAGCAGTACTACCGGACCTAGCAGCGATAGTACCGGAAATGACCAGTACTACCGGACAGGTACCCGAAGCAGTACTGGGCGAAAAAGAACGCAGATGAAAAAGCTTTGTCTCGTCTAGTAGGACACACTGCAAGAACGGGTAGTACCGCAGAGCGGTAGTACCGGAAACACCAGTGGTACTACCGGATGGAGCAGTAGTGCTGGGATGGAGGTACCGGCCGCGCCCGAGGAGGAGCCAAGGCTTGCATATGAGATCATACACGTCTAGTATCGCCAAGCGATACAACCGGCGCCAAGCAGTAGTACCGGATGTAATTTCCGGTACTACTGGTGGAACAGACAGTGCAGTAAGCAACAACAAAACGCAAATAACTTGAGCTATCGAACTCCGAATGGGATGAAACCAATTTTGTTGGAAATATTGGATACCACCAAGGGAGGAAATATCTATAATATATATGTGAGATATCCCCCAAGGTGTGGAGATAGAAAACCCGCAAGATCAAAAATGCAATAAGATATAAAAGGGAAATCCGTTTTTGATGAACTATAGCTTGTTATGAATATTTCCACAAGCTCTAGAACCACACATGGATAGATCCAAATAACAACCAAGAAATATGATGCTAAGTGTGCAAAGGTTTGAGATCTCTCTGAAAGATATGATCGAGTTACTCACTCGAGATCCCCTCTTGATAGTATGGTTATCTATCCTAAACCCTGTCTCCCAACTACCAACATGAGAGCGGCAAAAGGGAAAACCTATCAAGATTATACCTTTGCCTTGAGCATTCCACTTGATCTCGATGTAGACAATCTTGTCCTCCTCAAGATGGAACACCTTTCTTGATTGCTCTTGCACGCGCTCGCTTGATGAAGACTTGAAACTTTCTCCCCCATGCACATGGGGAAACACTTTCTTAGAACTTTTCTTCATTGATCCATGATCACCGAGGGTGGCAAGCTTTAAGCATGATATTCTATAGAGATGGCGTATCTTAAACTTGCATATCATTTCTTCTAACTTCATTTGGATGATGTCTTGAATATACACATGAGGAACTCCATCTTCTTCTTCAAGACACCCTTGATCTTATTTTCTTTATTCTTCTCCTTCTACATGATTCCAAAAGGCCCAAAGCCCTTGGACATTGCTTCTTCTTCATTTCTTTTACCTTGAAGCCAACACACTCTCCAAGCGATGTCAATGGACAATTCCTACAAGTGCAACTCAATGCAAACATTAGTCCATAAAGATTGTCATTAATTACCAAAACCACATATGGGGGCCCACATGCTCTTTCACATAGCAAGCATTCCCTATCCCCACCATCCCACCAACAGCCAACCCACACCTTCCCATCTGCATTGTTGGCCTGCCACCATAGCTCCCTAGGCGTCTCCAACCACGTGCCGATGTCGTTGATCTTATGGCCGAGACCCACCACCCAGCCACCCCCCCCCCCATTTTCCAGGACGTGAAGGTTGGCATGTAGCTTCCGATACCGCTGGAGTTGGCCGGCAGTACATGTGAGCCACTACAACCTCATCAAGCTCCACTGCAGAGTCTAGCGGGGACACCGCATCTTCGTCAACCACCTCGTCAAGCTCCGCCGAGTCCAGCAACCCCTCAAACTCGGCCGGATGGACTCGTTCCCGCAAGGTGTTTGGTGATTTGGCTTGTCGGCACTATGAGTTAAAAAATGGCCGATGAGGATGAGGTTGCAATGTTCTTCTTCACGGAGTTCATCTGATACGTCTGAAGATGACTCCTTGGTTGACGACTTGGAAGTTATGCTTGCAGCTACCATGTCGAGCCACGAGGAAGCGCAGAATACCATTCCTAGATTCAGAGGGTCGATCCAAGGTCATGAAATGCTCTACAAAAATAGAGTTGCAGGTCATATCCAACTTACAACGACTACTTCAACCACTTGCACGCCATGTATACTCCTACTCAGTTCAAGTGCCGCTTCCGCATGCGTCGACATGTGTTCAACCATATTTTCACGCATTTGCAAGCCCATGACAACTACTTCAAGATGAAGCCAGATGCATGCGGCAACCCATGGTTCTCTACCATTCACAAATGCATAGCTGTTGTCCGGATGTTTGCTTATGGTGTTGCGGGTGATCTAGTGGATGAGCATATCCGCATGGGAGAATCAAAATTCCTAGAAGCAATGTATAGGTTTTGCAAAGGGTTGGTGGAAGTTTTTGGTGATCACTACTTGAGAGGATCAAATGCAGATGACACAGCTTGACTCTTGGAAATTGGCAACTCAAGAGGGTTTCCTGGGATGCTTGGGAGTATATATTGCATGCCTCGGCAATGGAAGAACTGTCCCTTTGCTTGGCAGGGAGAATACAAGGGACACAAGGACGGTTGTACAGTCATTCTTGAGGCAGTGGCGTCCCAAGATCTCTGTATCTAGCATTCTTTTTTGGGGATGGAAGGTTCTCATAATGATATTAATGTGTTGCACCGTTCATCAGTGTTCTCAGGGCTTGTAGAGGGCTAGACACTAGAGTGCAAATTTCAGATCCTTAACCACTCCTACAACAAAGGATACTGTCTAGCTAATGGAATTTATCTTGCATGGTCAACTTTTGTGAAGATAATCAGTCCTCCGACAAACCCGATGAAAGCATGTTTTGATAAGGAGCAAGGGGCTTGCAGGAAGGATGTGGAGAGGGTATTTGGTGCTCTTCAAGCTTGTTGGGATATTGTTTGTCACCCGGCAAGACAATGGAGCTTGAACACAATGTGGGAAGTCATGATGACTTGTGTGATCAAGCATAACATGATTGTGGAGGATGAGCATGAGAATTCCGAGAAACTCAGAGGGTGGATTTTCAGGAGCCTATCGAAGATCCAAAGCATGCATTATGACCCACAAGTATAGGGGGTGTATCGCAGTACTTTCGATAAATAGGAGTGTCGATACCAACAAGGAGCAGAAGGTGTTGATTAGTGGTATGGAGCAAGAAATCTCTGTAAATACTTAGCAAATGGATTTTTAGTGGTTTTCTGATAAGGCAACAAAACAAAGAGAAAGTAATAAAGAACAAACGCATCAAGTGGCCCAATCCTTTCTTAGAAAAGGACAAGACGGTGGGAATACTTATAAGGACCAAACGTTCTTGAGGACACATGGGAATTCTGTCAAGTTTTTTCGCTTCAAATAGTTGAGTACTCTTCTTTGGTGTTGTAAGTGTTGTGTGGGTGAACCTGTGCTAATGTACCGACCTTACTTGGACTAATACATACTTGTGATTAAACCCCCTACAAGCATCCGCAACTAAAGGAAAGTAATTAAGATATAAACCTAACCACAGCCTTAAACTCTGAAATCCTACACTCCCTTATGCAATGGTGTCCTAACGGGGGTTCAGGTTTCTGCCACTCCGGCAACCCCACAATTAGTAGCCAAATACACAATGCATTCCCCTAGGCCCATAAATGGTGAAGTATCATGTAGTCGATGTTCACATGACACCACTAGAAGAATAGCACCACAACTTAAATACTAAACCATTGAATAATATCTCAACACAAATCCACTACTAACAACATGACTTCTCCCATGTCCTCAAGAACTAGACGAACTACTCACAAGACATCATATGTATCAAGATCAAAGATGATATGGTGATGAATAACAATCTGAACATAAACAATAATCTGATGGTTCCACTCACAAGCATCAACTACAATAGTAATTAACACCGGGAAAGTTTCCCCTAAGAACTAAAGCAATATCCAACACAATTGTTACAACGGGACGCAGTGGTGATGATGGTGCTGTTGGAGATGATGGTGTGGATGATGATCCTGATGAAGCCTATCTTGATGACGGTGTTGATGGCGACGATATCCCCTCTCCGGGAAGGAATTTCCCCGGCAGAATCTGTCTACAAGAGAGATCTTTCTCTCTCGGTGTTTTCCGCCCTGCAGAAGCGGCAGAAATATATCTATGGTCGCTCCCCTGGTATTAGGGTTCCGTGAGGAAGATATAGGCGAGAGGGCAGAGTCGGAGGCCGAGCAGGTGGGCCACACCTGCCCTAGCCGCGGGGCCAGGTGGTACTACAAGTAAGTATCATAATCATGGCCATAATGATGCAGTGCAACAAAGCATTACTAATCAAAGCAAAGAGTGGTACTACAAGTCAAGGACTAAATGATCATAGAGGCTATGGTGACTTGTTCATAGTCAAACATGGTGTGAGCATGTGCCAAGTCAACCCAAGCAAAGCATCAAAGGAGAATACCACTATACTATGCTTTTGCATGCTAAGACAACGCATAATTTCTTCAAGGCACATGATACGTCAGAAACGTATCTATAATTTTTTATGCTCCATGCTTGTTTAGTATCTACTTTTCTTTTCTTTGTCTACACTTTGAAGTTCTTTTTACATGTTTTATGGTACTAACCTATTAACAAGTAGCCACAGTGCCAGTTGCTTGTTTTCTGCTCTTTTTGGTTCCATAAAAGTTAGTAAAGAAATATTCTCGGAATTGGACGGGACAAACGTCAAAGTCAATAACTTTCTATGGGAACAAGAAGTCCAGAGGGGAGACGGAGAGGCGTGCCAGGGCGCCCATACCCCTCCCCCCCAGGCGCGGGTGGGCCCTGCCCCGCACCTAGGCAGGGTGTAGGGCCCCTGGCCACCGCCTCGGCCTCCCCCTTCGCCTATAAGAAGCCCCCGATGTAGAAACCCTAAGGACACGATAAAATCTCCACAAAACCTTCTGTAGATGCTACCACCGTCGTCCCTAGATCGGGGGGATCTAAAGTTCTTCCCAGCACCCTGCCGGAGGGGATATCATCCCGGAGTCCTTCTCTCCGGTATGATGCGTGAGTAGTTCCACCTTGGACTAAGGGTCCATGTAGTAGCTAGATGGTTGTATCTCCTCCTTGTGCTTTCATTTATATATCTTGTGAGCTCCGTTCATGATCAAGATCTAATATATTTGTAATCGTGCATGTTGTGTTTGCAGGGATCCAATGGATATTGAGATTATTATGTTGGTTTTATTAATGGTTTTGTCTTTATGATTCTATCATGTTTGTGTTGTTTGTGATCTTGCATGCTCTCTGTTGTTAGTAGCTATCTTGGCCATGTAGTTGCTAGTGACTCCAAGAGGGGGTATTTATGCTCGATAGTGGGTTCATGCCTCTAGTTTCCAAGGGAAGTGACAATAATCTCTTAGGTTGTAGATGTGTTGTTGCTACTAGGGAGAAAACAACGGTCTCTTGTTCATGGAACATGTGGACTGTTTACTTTGCTTAAAGCAGTTGTCTGTTGCTTGCAACTTAATGGTGGAGGGGGTTCGGATGATAACCTGAAGATGAACTTCTAGTCATAGATGCAGTTGGATGGCGGTCTATGTATCTTGTTGTATTGCCCAATCGAATCTCATAGGATCTTTCTGACTAGTAACTGCATTGTTATGTCTTGCTCAGTTCCTATCAATTGCCCTGCTATAATTTGTTTACCCTTCATGCGATGTTGTTTATCTAAGGAGAGCACCTCTAGTGAACTATGGACCCCGATCCAATCTTTACCATTGATACATCTTCCACTTTACTTGTTTACTTGCTGCAAACCACCATTACCTTCCACACTGTACGTTTAATCCTTTGTTACAGCAACCGGTGAGATTGACAACATCACTGTTAGTTGGGACAAAGTCTTGAGTTCGTGTTGTGCAGATCTCCGCGTTGCTTGCAACACCTGTGTGACGTTTCCTTCCTCCTACTGGTTCGATAAACTCGATTTATTACTGAGGGAAGACTTGCTGATGTGATGCTTCACACCTTCCTCTTAGGGTTCCCAACAGGCTCCACATCAAGTGAGCCATCAACAAGTTTTCTAGCGCCGTTGCCGGGAGGCTAAGGACGTCTTCACTAGGGGAGTCCTCCACTTCCTTTCTCTTTACTTTGTTTTTAGTTTTCTTTGTTTATTTTTCTTGATCTTGTTTTCCTCTTTCCAAAAAAACCCAAAAAAATAGTCTAGTTTGGTTTGCTTGCTTTATTCAAAAACACAAAAAAATTAGTTCCTGCTCTAGCTGTTGCTGCTGTTTTTGGCTTGCCCACCTTTGCCAAAATGAACTCTGCTGAGAACACCAAGTTGTGTGACTTTACTAGCACCAACGACAATGATTTCCTTAGCACACCTATTGCTCCACCTGCTCCTGATGCTGCCTTTTATGAAATTAAGCCTGCTTTGTTGAATCTTGTGATGAGACAGCAATTTTCTAGTGCTAGTTCTGATGATCCTACTACCCATCTCAATAGCTTTGTTGAACTTTGTGAGATGCAAAATTATAAGCATGTAGATGGAGATATTATTAAGCTCAAGCTTTTTCCTTTCTCTTTGAGAGGAAAAGCTAAAGAATGGTTGCTATCCTTGCCTAAAAATAGTATTAATTCTTGGACTAAGTGTAAAGATGCTTTTATTGGAAAGTACTATCCTCCTGCTAAGATTATATCTATGAGAAGTGACATTATGAAATTTAAACAACTTGATAGTGAGCATGTTGCTCCAGCTTGGGAAAGAATGAAATGTTTGGTTAAGAATTTCCCCACTCATGGACTCACTGCTTGGATGATTATCCAGACTTTTTATGCAGGTTTGAACTTCTCCTCAAGAAATTCTGTTGGATTCCGCTGCTGGAGGTACCTTCATGGGCCTCACTTTGGGTGTTGCAACAAGGCTCCTTGATAATATGATGGTTAACTACTCTGAATGGCATGTTGAGAGAGCTCCACATGGTAAGAAGGTAAATTCTGTTGAGGAAACTTCCTCTTTGAGTGAAAAGATTGATGTTATTATGGCTATGCTTGTTAATGGGAAAGCTCCTCTAGACCCTAATAGTGTTCCCTTAGCCTCTTTGGTTGCTCAAGAAGAGCAAGTTGATGTGAACTTCATTAGAAACAACAATTTCAACAACAATGCTTATAGGAGTAATTTTGGTGGTAACAATTATAGACCTTATCCTAATAATAATGGCAATTCCTATGGAAAATCTTACAATAATGCTAGAAGTGCCCCCTCTGAACTTGAGGTCATGATCAAAGACTTTATTAGTTAACAAACCACTTTCAATAAGGCTATAGAAGAAAAGCTTCTAAATGTTGAGAAAAATATATCCTCTTTGTCTGAAGCTCAAACTTCCATGGTTAATAAAATGGCTGCCAAACCTGAAACCATGGAAAGTACCTTTGCTGCCACTCATGCCATACAAGTTACTATTGATGAAAATGTTAGGCTGTTAGCTCAACTTCATTCTAAGTGGGAAAGGGAAGCTGAAATTGATAGAAAAAATAGTGTGTGCACCATCACCACTAAACCACAAGTAATCCCTATTCCTCCTCCTACTATGCCTAAGCCTATTGAGCCTACTACTAGTGATGCTACGTTTGATTTTCATATTGATGGATGCAATATTTCTGAAGTGATTATGTTCCTACAAAAGCTTGCTATAAGTCCTGATGCTAGTGATATGCATGTTGCTTTCACTAAACACATTATAGATGCTCTTGTTAAGATTAAGGAAGAGAAGCTAAAACACAAAGCTTATATTCTTAGGAAGGTAGAAGATATTTGGGGACCCATTATTAATGTGTAAGTGAATGACATTGATCTCAAATCTTCATGTGATTTAGGTTCTAGTGTCTCTATTATGCCTAGGAAGATTTATGAAATGCTTGATTTGCCACCATTGGAAGATTGTTATTTGGATGTCCCACTCAATGATAATGCTAAGAAGAAACTCATGGGGAGTATTAATGATGTTCTCATTATGATTAACAATGCTTATGTCCCTGTTGACTTCTATGTTTTGGATGTTGAATACAATGCTTCTTGTCCTATTACTTTGGGAAGACCTTTCTTTGAACAGTTGGTGCCATCATTGATATGAAATAAGGCACCATAAAATATCATTTTCCATTCAAAAAGGCATTGAACACTACCCTATGAGGAGAGAGAAGTTGCTTTTTGCTCCTCCTTTGAAAGCAAGGTTTGATGTTAATGCTTTTTCATTTGAAAATACTTGATTCTTCTTGCTTCTTGTGCCTAACTTAAAGGCGTTAAAGAAAAGTACTTGTTAGGAGATAACCCAAGAATTTCCTTGAGTATTGGAAGTTATTACTTCAGTAATGACCTCTACTTATCCTTTTTATTTGTTTTTTGTGCAAAGAATTACCTCTAATGAGAGGGAAGTAAGATTTGGGGAGTTGCTGTCTCGAAACAGATTTTTGTCCTCCACCAAAAAATTCGTGAGGAGTCTCTGTAACTCAGTTTGAGCTCAAAATTTACGAATAAATTCCCAAGTATTTTATCTAACTTTAGTTAGTTCGACACTTTTTCATTTGAGCAACATAAGATGTTCAAAAAAATCGGTTTCTACCTGCTGGTCTGTTTTGACAGATTTCTACCATTATTTGCATTTGCTTCTTATTGATTCCGTTTTGAGTTCTCTTTAGGTGAATTGAGCTTTTTGAAGGAGTTAATACAGTAGCTTGTGTTTTTAGTGAAAAGTCTTGCTATTCCAAAACTTTGCCAGAGGTCTAATTCTTTTGAATACACAAATGTTGCTAATGAAGATTGTGTGAAGTTTTGTATGAAGGAAAAAATTTCAGGTGTAGAGAGAGAATGATGCAATGAGATGAAGAATGGACAAAAGCTCAAGCTTGGGGATGCCACCATGGTGTCAAACCAAGAAATATCCAAGAGGTACAAGCGTCAAAGCTTGGGGATGCCCAAGGCATCCCCTTCTTCATCAATAAAAGGCTCAGGTCTGTTTAGACACTTCGTTTTTATTGTTTCATGCATAGTTGTGTTGTTCTTGGAGCGTCTTAGTTTTCATTTGCTTTGCTTAGGTTGTTTAGTTTGCTTGAATAAAGTAGTTTGGACCCCTGTTCTCACTGTGTTGTTTTGCAAATAAGTTGCTTGGTGTTGGAAAGGAGTAGTAAGTTCTTGCTTGTAACTGCAAGAGGAGCTTGCATTGACTGTGACTTAGACTTTAGCATGACATGCTAGGTGTTGTTTTGACCCTATGCTTAATGATTATTGTTGTAGCATGTCTTGTTCCAAACAATTGGGATTGCTTAGTGTGCTGATGGCTCAGTTGATGTGGAGTCTGTTGGGAGCCCCAATAGCAAGGTGTGAAGCAGCATAGCAACAAGTCTTCCCTCAGTAAGAAACCGAGGTTATCAAACCAGAAGGAGGAAGGAAACGTCACACAGGTGTTGCAAACAACGTGGAGACCTGCACAACACAAACTCAAGACTTTGCCCCAACGAACAGTGAGGTTGTCAAGCTCACCGGTTTGCTGTAACAAAGGATTAAACGTATGGTGTGGAAGGTAACGGTGGTTTGCATCAAGTAAACAAGTAACAGTGGAAGATGTATCAATGGTAAAGATTGGACCGGGGTCCATAGTTCACTAGAGGTGCTCTCCTTAGATAAACAACATGGCATGAAGGGTAAACAAATTATAGCGGGGCAATTGACAGGAACTGAGCAAGGCATAACAATGCAATTACTAGTTAGAAAGATCCTATGAGATTCAATTGGGCAATACAACAAGATACATAGACCGCCATCCAACTGCATCTATGACTAGAAGTCCACCTTCAGGTTATCATCTGAACCTCCTCCAGCATTAAGTTGCAAGCAACAGACAACTTCTTTAAGCAAAGTGTGTAAGGTAAACAGTCCACATGTTCCATGAACAAGAGACCGTTGTTTTCTCCCTAGTAGCAACAACACATGTACAACCGAAGAGATTTCTGTCACTTCCCTTGGAAACTAGAGGCATGAACCCACTATCGGGCATAAATACCCCCTCTTGGAGTCACTAGCAACTACTTGGCCAAGATAGCTACTAACAACGGAGAGCATGCAAGATCACAAACAACACAGACATGATAGAATCATAAAGACAAAACCATTAATCAAACCAACATAATAATCTCAATATCCATCGGATCCCCATAAACACAACATGCATGATTACAAATAGATTAGATCTTGATCATGAACGGAGATCACAAGATCTATACATGAAAGCACAAAGGAGGAGATACAACCATCTAGCTACTACATGGACCCATAGTCCAAGGTGGAACTACTCACGCATCATACCGGAGAGAAGGCCTCCGGGATGATCTCCCCTCTGGCAGGGTGCCGAGAAGAACTTTAGATCCCCCCTGATCTAGGGACGACGTTGGCGGATACAGAAGGTTTTGTGGAATATTGATCGGGTGTTTAGGGTTTAGGCATCAGGGGCTTCTTATAGGCGAAGGGGGGGCGAGGAGGTGGCCAGGGGCCCCACACCCTGCCTAGGCGTGGGGAAGGGCCCACCCGTGCCTAGGGGGGTGTGGCCGCCCTGGCACGCCTTTCTGTCTCCCCTCTGGACTTCTTGTTCCCCACGGAAAGTAATTGAGTTTGACGTTTGTCCCGTTCAATTCCAAGAATATTTCCTTACTAGCTTTTCTAGAACCAAAAATGGCAGAAAACAGGCAACTAGCACTGTGGCAACTTGTTAATAGGTTAGTACTAGAAAACATGTAAAAAGCACCTCAAAGTGTAGACAAAGGAAAGCAAAGTAGATACTAAACAAGCATGTAGCATAAAAAATTATAGATACGTTTCCGACGTATCACACATCTCTTACAATACCAATAGGGCAAATGGTTTCCTTATTTGCAAGGTGAATAACCACATCAGTCCTCAAGCTCACAAGGACCAATCTCATGCATAATTTCCCTGTAAAGCTCATAAGGAATAGCACTGAACTAGCACCAACATCACATAAACCATAATAGCAATGATCACCAATTTTAACAGAAAGCACAGGAACACTAGCTTTTCTAACTTTACTAGGATGAGAGACAATATTAGAAGCGTCTTCACAGAAGACAATGTGCTCATCCTCTATATTTCTAGCGTCATGATCTTTCACAATAGCTACCACAGGTTCAATATTCAATTGCTCATCGGGCTCCACAGTTTTCTTAGTACCTTTATTGTCTACACTAATCATCATAGAATACTCCTTTACCTTAGCTGGAAAAGGTATTTTCTCAACATAAGGTTCATGCACAGTATGATTAGTAGTACAAACTTCAGTGCTTGTAACCGGAACATGACTAACAACATCTTTATAAGGTGCATGGTACTTATTCCACTTCTTTTTGGGAATTTCTATGTAAGAGGCAAAGGCCTTAAAACAGTTGGCAATACTTTCGGAATCAAGACCAAACTCATTACTAATATCACAGAATTCATTAGTTCCCATAAAAGATTTTATGCATTCATAATCATAGTTTATACCTGACTTTCTTCCTTTGTCATTCTCCCAAGCTTCAGCGTTCTCTCGAATACGGTCTAGTAGATCCCATTTAGCTTCTTCCTTCATACGTGTGAATGATCCAGCACAAGAAGCATCTAGTAAATCTTTATCATGAAGAGAAATCCTAGCATAAAAGTTATTGATAATAATATTGTTAGGGAGTTCATGAATAGGACATTTAAGCATTAGTAACTTAAATCTCCCCCAAGCTTGAGCTGTACTCTCTCCATCATGAGGCCAAAAGTTGTATATCAGATTTCTATCCTTATGAATCTCACTGGGAGGATAGAATTTAGAATAAAAGAGAGATGCCATTTCCTCCCATTTCATGGATTGTCCATTCTTCAGCAACTTATACCATTCTTTAGCTCTCCCTTTCAAGGATATGGAGGGTAACTTCTTCTTCACCTGTTCAGTTTTAATACCTGCACACTTAAACAACCCGCATAATTCATGAATAAAAAGCAAATGATCACTAGGATGGACAGTTTCATCCCCAAAATAATAATTATCCATAACACGATCAACAATACTTGTAGGTATCTTAAAAGGATCTATCTCAACAGGTGGTGGTTCATCTACTACCCTAATAGTGGTAGTAGTTTTCCCAAACAGAAAACCAAGTGGGTTATCCATATTGGAAACAAAGTAACAAGCGGTAACAAAAAGCAATACTCATAGTAGAAGTTTCCTTTACCAGTTCCACTCTTCAATAGCGTTTCACTCCCCGGCAACGGCGCCAGAAAATAGTCTTGATGACCCACAAGTATAGGGGGTGTATCGCAGTACTTTCGATAAATAGGAGTGTCGATCCCAACGAGGAGCAGAAGGTGTTTACTAGTGGTATGGAGCAGGAAATCTCTGTAAATACTTAGCAAAGGGATTTTTAGTGGTTTTCTGATAAGGCAACAAAACAAAGAGCAAGTAATAAAGAATAAACGCAGCAAGTGGCCCAATTCTTTCTTAGCAAAGGACAAGCCGGTGGGAATACTTATAAGGACCAAACGTTCTCGAGGACACATGGGAATTCTGTCAAGTGCTTTCGCTTCAAATAGCTGAGTACTGTTCTTTGGTGTTGTAAGTGTTATGTGGGTGAACCTGTGCTAATGTACCGACCTTAGTTGGACTAATACATACTTGTGATTAAACCCCTGCAAGCATCCGCAACTACAGGAAAGTAATTAAGATATAAACCTAACCACACCCTTAAACTCTGAGATCCTACGCTCCCTTATGCAATGGTGTCCTAACGGGGGTTCAGGTTTCTGTCACTCCGGCAACCCCACAATTAGTAGACAAATACATAATGCATTCCCCTAGGCCCATAAATGGTGAATTATCATGTAGTCGACGTTCACATGACACCACCAGAAGAATAGAACCACAACTTAAATACTAAACCATTGAATAATATCTCAACACAAATCCACTACTAACAACATGACTTCTCACATGTCCTCAAGAACTAGACGAACTACTCACAAGACATCATATGGATCAAGATCAAAGATGATATGGTGACGAATAACAATCTGAACATAAACAATAATCTGATGGTTCCACTCACAAGCATCAACTACAATAGCAATTAACACCGAGAAAGTTTCCCCTAAGAACTAAAGCAATATCCAACACAATTGTTACAGCGGGACGGAGTGGTGATGATGATGCTGGTGGAGATGATGGTGTGGATGATGATGATCCCGATGAATCCTAGATGACGGTGTTGATGGCGACGATCTCCCCTCTCCAGGAAGGAATTTCCCCGGCGGAAATCTGTCTACCGGAGAGATCTTTCTCTCTCAGTGTTTTCCGCCCCGTAGAGGCGGCGGAAATCTATCTGTGGTCGCTCCCCTGGTGTTAGGGTTCCGTGAGGAATATATAGTCAAGAGGGCGGAGTCGAAGGCCGAGCAGGTGGGCCACACCTGCCCTAGGCGCGGGGCCAGGTGGGCCCACGCCTATGGGGGAGTGTGGGCCTCCTGTGGCCCTTCTTCTCCTCCCCTTCTAGCTTCCTCTGTCTTCCGGGAAAATATAATTTTCCCATATTTTTTCTGGTATTTTTCTGATCTTCGCGAAATTGCATCAAAACACCTCTTTTTCCATCAGAATCCAGACTCCGGCAGTCCATCCTCCAAGAATCATCCAACATGCAAAAACAGTGGAAAAGACATAAGTAATACCTCATAATAAGACATATATCAATGAATAGAGGCAAATTATAATATAAAATGGTGATGCAAATTGGACGTATCAATGCACCACAAGAATTTGAAGCCTACCTCCAAGTTCATCGAGAAATTCGAGACAGTATATGATCAACTATAAGCTGATTTGGTCGGGCACATGTGGATACACAAAGGAAACCAAATGGATTAAATCTTGAATTTTTAATAATTGTAGCTTGAACATAATTTGTGAACCATGTTTGAAATATGTGAAATTGGATCAAATCCGAGGGGGGACAAGATTTGGGGGGGGGGGGGGGGGGGGGCCTTTCTCTCCCCAAAGTGGTATCCGCGTGGACAAAATAGGACCGAATTTGGAAAGCTCCTTAGAGATGCTCGCAAGCGGCCAAGCCGGTGAATCAAAAGATTAGGTGCAAGTATAGCTAGCTGATTCAAACCTGTATGTGCGGTGCAGGGCGCGTGGCGGCGAATCATTCATGGGACGCCTACAGGTGATGTGCGACTAAAACAACAAGGGTTGATCAGCATGCGCGCAAGCTCGAGGATCTTATCCATGACGGACAGCTTGGGCGCGATGTGGACGATGTCTAGCAGCGTCATGAATATAAATACAGTAAAAAAGTCCAGTCGCGAAGGAGCGGCTAGACACGGGCACGCAGCCGAGGAGCGGGTGCAAGAGGACATTTTAGCTGGCGGTTTTTGTTTACGTGGTCAGTGGGATCGCGGTGCCATCTTCCGTATGCGCCAGACGCGCATACATTCGATATAGCACAATTTGCAGTACACCAAAATTGTTTTACAGCACACACGACAATATAGCCTCCGTTGGAGCAACAAAAATGTTTTTGAGTGAGAATTGCTATTTTATTTAAACCCAATAAATCCTAGTGCCACCCTAATCCAAATTTTACACAGTTTATTCACGCAGCCTTCTCTAGCAAGTTATATACTACAAAATTAACTATACGCTCGCACAGTATGAACTTCGGATAGAGCAAAATCCTAGAGAGCCATCTTCAGGTCTTCAATGAGAGGTCTCAACACCGACCTGTCCTTGGTCTCCCGTTCAATTTCGACGCCACATTCAAGTTGTATGTTTCCAGCACTATCTTTTGGCATCCCATCTCCTTGGCCAGCTCCAGCGTCCTCCGACACACGATGGTCTCTGCTCCCTCAGGCACCGAGAAAAGCCCCATCAATATTGACCTTAACCAGCCCCCTCCAAGATTCAATCGAACACGTGCAGAAACCACTTGAGCCGACGTCTTCTTGGCTTGAATAGTTGTCCATTCTTCATTCAGCGCGACCATACGCCAAGCAACAACGACAGTTGGATCCTCAATGAGCACATGATCTCTAGCTTCATTCCTAGCTAGCCACAGTTGATAGATTAGTGTACATGCCAGTGCATGTTCACTAGTTCCCAACTTGTCATACCAATCTACTCCCTCCATTTCAAAATATAAGATGTTTTAGGTTTGTGAAGATATCTAGACTTCCTTTTGTGTGTAGATTCATTGAGGATTGGAGTGAACCTATACACTAAAAGAAGTCTAGATACATTCTCTTCATAAATTTAAAACATCTTATATTTTGAAACGGTCCAGCACTGGAAATCAGCATGGTTTATGAACTGAGTTGGCGCCTTAGAAAAAGATAATCCAGATTTCTGTGTGAGAACGGCCCAGGACTGAACTGAATGTGGGCAATGCCAGAACAGGTGCAACGTCGTCTCCCCTCTACCACATGCAGCACAAACAACACCCTACTTTATGTTTCTCCTATTTAGCTTGATCCCACAACAAGTCCGTTCTTAGCTAGCCTCCATAGATGAATTTTTATTTTACCTGAAACATCCGTGTCCCAGATATCCATACAGCCTTTGTGAAAAGCAGAACATGAACTCTCAGCTTTGCCCGCATCAATTCCCAGCAGCTTCATTTTTAGATGGTAGGCAGATTTTACAGTGAACTAACCTTGTTTTATATAGTTCCATGCTAGATAATCATTTGTTCCAGCTTCGCCTACAGGAATCGGTAAAATATTCGAAACATCACCATCGTGAAAATTTTGCCGTAGAATTTGCTCATTCCACAAACTGCCTCCACTGTTCAGCACATCTAGATAACTGAACGCTACCTTAGGCCTCTTGCTCGATTGTTGGTAGCCTAAGGTAGCGTTCAGTTAAAGCCTCTTGCTCGATATCACACATCTCTTAAGCACCATCTTCTGAATTTCTTGACATCCTTTTCCAAAGAAAATAGAAGATTTTTGTAGATTAACTTTTTGGCATGAGCTAGCTTCATACCGAGTAAGAACTGTTTTGAGTGCTCCTAGACTCGACGGTGTGGCCTCAAGAAAGACTATGTTGTCATCGAGAAATAGAAGGTGCATCACAAGGGGGCCTTGCTCACCAAAAGAAACTCCAGTGAGTTTTCTTTCCTGTTGTGCCAGTCTCAACAACGGGGAGAAGCCCTCCACACAGAATAAGAACAGATACGACAATAGCGGGTCCCCTTGCCGAAGTCCCCGCGATGGGCGAAACGAATCAGACACTCCACCATTCAGCTTAATTGAAAACCTGACGGAATGAACACATCGCATAAGCACTTCCACCCATACATCAGCAAAACCTATCTTCTTCATCATCCTTTCCAAGAAAATCCATTCAACCCTATCATACGCTTTCATCATGTCCAACTTTACTGCACGTAGAGGAGTCTTGCGCTTCCGGGTATGAATGGAGTGGACACAGTCGTGGGAAGTCAAGATATTATCTGAAATTATCCGCCCTGGCACAAAAGCGTTTTGTTCCTTCGAGATCAGTATAGTGATAATTCCTTTTAATCTATATGTCAACACTTTGGATGCAATTTTATATAGGACATTGCATAGGCTAATTTGCCGAAATTGAGTTAGTAGCTCTGGCGGTATTCACACCAGGGTTGTATCGTTGAAATATAGCGGAAACTCACACCATTCAAAAAATCTTGGACCGCTCTGCAGATCTGTTAGTGCGTCTGTTGGAGATGCTATTTGCCTCCATGAATAATTCAATTCTCGCTTCTCAATTGACACGCACTTGTTTGCGTTCAGTTAAAGCCTCTTGCTCCATATCGCACATCTCTTAAGCACCATCTTCTGATTTTCATGATAGCCTTTTCCAAAGAAAATAGAAGATTTCTGTAGATTAACTTTTTGGCATGATCTAGCTTCATACCGAGTAAGAACTTCTTTGAGTGTTGCTAGACTCGACGGTGTGGCCTCAAGAAAGACTATGTTGTCATCGACAAATAGAAGGTGCATCATATGGAGGCCTTGCTCACCAAAAGAAACTCCAGTGGGTTTTCTTTCCCGTTGTGCTTGTCTCAACAACGGGGAGAAGCCCTCTACGCAGAATAAGAACAGATACGACGACAGCGGATCCCCTTGCCGAAGTCCCTGCGATGGGCGAAACGAATCAGGCGCTCCACCATTCAGCTTAACTGAAAACCTGACAAAACGAACACATCGCATAAGCACTTCCACCCATACATTAGCAAAACCCATCTTCTTCATCATCCTTTCCAAGAAAATCCATTCAACCCTATCATATGTTTTCATCATGTCCAACTTTACTGGACATATAGGAGTCTTGCGCTTCCGGGTACGAATGGAGCGGACACACTCGTAGGAAGTCAAGATATTATCTGAAATTAGCCGCCTCGGCACAAAATCGCTTTGTTCCTCCAAGATCAGTATAGTAAGAATTCCTTTTAATCTATTTGTCAACACTTTGGATGCAATTTTGTACAAGACATTGCATAGGCTAATTGGCCGAAATTGAGTTAGTAGCTCTGGCGAGTTCACCTTGGATATTAACACATGAGGATTGTATCGTTGAAATCTAGCGGGAACACACCATTAAAAAAAACCTCGGACCTCTTTGCACACCTGTTAGCGCGTTGGAGATGCTATTTGCCTCCGTGAATAATTCAATTCTCGCTTCTCGGTCGCACGCACTCGTTGTCCAGCATGCATGCAGGCCAGGTCTCCGTTCCATTCGATATCCATCCATACATCCATCGGCATCCTCGGTCGAGCGCCCGCCCCCTCACGACACCCGCCCCTACTCCTCGATCCAAACCCACTCACACGTACTTACTACTACACCAGTTGCAATCAACTCGTGTGCATATGTTCAGTCCTCGCTCCGCAAATCAGAAAACCAAACGCCACCACCGATCGATTCCCGTTCCATTTTCCATCAAGCCCGTATGTGCCCGCTGCGCCCTGGTACTAGCAGTAGCAGAGCAACCAACATGAGCAGGATCCACCCTTCCGATCGCCGCGCCGGCCACGGCGACGGCGCCCGGCGTGCCGCGTCAGATCACGGGCAGCCGGCGGTGTACACGGTGTGGAAGAGGTCCAGCATGGGGTTCCAAGGGACCGACGGCTTCTCCGTCTACGACGCCGCGGGGAGGCTCGCCTTCCGCGTCGACAACTACGCCCGCCGCCCGAAAGCCTTCGCCGGCGAGCTTCTGCTCATGGACGGCCGTGGCGCCCCTCTCCTGTCTCTCAGGCCGCAGGTGATCACCGCTTCTCTGCACGTAGCACCATCTATATATTTCGGGAAAAAACTTGCAGCTTCGCACTTCTGCGCACGCTGCATCTGGTTAATTTTTACCTGCTCTCTTCGTGACAGATTCTTAGCCTGCGGGACCGGTGGAACTGTTACAGAGTTGCACAGGAAGAAGACTGCCTGGACAACAACACGGACAGGAGCTCGTCCGTCTCCGTGCCACCGCCGCCGCAGCAGCAGCAGCTCTTCACGATGAGGAAGTGCGCGGCTCTGCAGAACACCGACGACGCGGAGGTCCACATGTCACCGGCCTCGATGGCGACGACGTCAGGGCGTGGCTGCCGGGCTCTGCCTTCTCCTCCTCCCGGCTTCCGTGTCGAGGGCTGCTTCTCCAGGAGGAGCTGCAAGATCTCCGGGAGCGACGGCCAGGAGGCGGCGCGGATAACGAGAAAGAAGACCGGTGCGTCGTCTACCGTGGGCGTGGTCGCGGCAGGGTCCAGGCCGGTCTCTCTCGGCGACGACGTGTTCACCCTGGTCGTCCGGCCGGGCTTGGACGCGGCGACGGTCATGGCCATTGTCGTTGTCATGGACCGAATCTGCCGGAGGCCGTACGCACCCATGGCGTGCTCTGCACAGTAGTCGAATGGAATAGTAGTAGTAGCAGTAAACACTGACATCTCAGTCAAGACAATTCTTTGTCCTTCGTTTGGATGGACACGAGAACTGACGCCGGCCCCTTTCATGAAGACATTGTTGATGTCAGAGTTGTTCTTTATAGCACTAGTATGTTGTTTTTGTGTCATTCAGGCAATTGTACCGATTGTAAGAGTAGCATGCCGTGACGCCAACGGCGAGAAGTTTCAGAGTTACATTTGTCGATATTTTGTAAGACTGTTTCAGGCTTTCAGTAATCATCTACAGTAGAAAAATTAATTATATGCATATTGTGACCTCAGGATGAGGATTCCAGTGGAGAATTCAGTTGGATTGGTGGATGCCCCAAGCACTAAATTAAAAATAAGCCAAATGGTTGCTCTGGCCATGCAACTAACCCGAGCATCTCCTGCTGCTGAAGGATTCCTACGCGTTCCATTCCAACCAGCATGTTGCGGCAACCCGGCAAAACAATAGCCAAGCACCTGCACCAAGGCGACAGCGGCCTAGTTGTTGGCCAGCCCCGTCTCCAGGATTTGGGGGCACTGGTGCGACTTACAAAATGAATCTTAATTTTTGTTCAACTCAATGACTAGTAAAACAAAATCATAGGTTAACAAAACAACTCAAACAATTTAACGCGAATACACGAGTTGTAGTGGCCATACCTTGACATCGTAATCACCGAACGGGGGGATCGTGAGGCCAATGACAAAGCTAGGGCTAGCAAGGAAAAGGGTCAAGGAGCAGCGTATGATTCATACTCGCTCAGTTCAAACAACCAGTCAATAGATTTGGTCTATCTGCTGCTTCCCGAATGTACTAGCCTGTTAGAGTTCAGTTCAGACAATCAGTTAATCAGACTTCATCAAATTTTGGAAGAAAGAAGCAGAATCACCGGATCAAACATTAGAGATTTAGAGCAGGTCAGCAGGGTACATACTATGTATCTCGATTGATCTGTTGCTTCCCAGGCCCGGCTCCTCGATCGATCTGCCGGCAAGGAGGTCGGGCCCCTCGATCGATTTGCGGCAAGGAGGGAGGGAGACGGAGGATAAGGTACACCAATCTCGATCAAGGGGCACGCCGGCTCGACACGAGCGAACACCTAGGCAGAACGTGGGCGTCATCGTGTCGATCGTGATCGGGAAACGGATGGATCGCTGATCACAAGATCATTGGCTGAACGACTTGTTGGCATTGCCAGGCACTCCAGGGCACACGACCATGACGGACGGACAGAAAATTACTTGGTGTAGGTTACCTAGTACAGAGGCAACGTATCCACTCACCACTTGGCAAAGCCACCATCAGATGTAGTAGTAGCAAATTGCAATCCAGGGCATTACACACAAGCACGAGACATAATTATTCTGCTCGATGAGGGCATCCTATCGATGGCGGCATCCAGCCAGGGGCATCCAGTGAGAGACAAAAGTCCTCTTTTTGTTGTCACCACAACACAAGTCCTCTTGGCATAGTGCAAAAGATGAAAGTGACAAAAGTTGCCCAAGCTCCAGAAGCGGAATATGCAAAAGATGAAGCAGGAGCCAAAAGTTTCGCACACTCCAGAAGCAAAATTAGCAGCAGGAGATTCAGCTCTGGCCAGTTACCTGAACTATCCTCGGTAACACGTAAAGAAGCCCCAAGTATTTGCCCTTTTCAAATCAAATACCCTAGAAAAGTTATTGTTTCTTGAGACTATAAGCAAGGGTTTTCTAGTTCGTCCACCACGAAAAAAGCTTGGTGCCAGAAAATTTTACAGGCCAAAAAAAAGTTGCTAACAGTCAGGTTTCTTGCGTGCATAAGTCGGTCTCAACTCAAATACATTAAGTGGATTCAAGTGTGATTTCCTGTTAATAAAAATTAATAACATGATGAAGTGTCCACTTTCGGCCAAAGCAAAGAACTAATGTTTAGTCGTCTCCAGGAATAAAACTTTAGCCCATCAGCAAAGTAACCACAGACAGCTCTTCCAGTCCCCATCAGGAATATGTTGAAGTGAGTAGACAAATTAGTTTTGACAATATTGTGCAAACTATCAACGGTGCTGCTCTGAGACTTCTTTGGCTTTAAAACGGCGCAGACTTTTAATACTCCCTCCCATCCATATTAGTTGACTTGAATTTTTCAAAATTTAAATGAACCTATATACTAAATAGTGTCTAGATCCATCCAAATCTAGACAAATTTAAGTCAACTAATATGGGTCGGAGGGAGTACCTAAATAAAGTATGAGCAGGTGAGGTATAACCCTTTAATACACTTTCCAAAGTAATATCAATAACTTTTTCCTTTGGCTGACTTAATAGTATGGGCAATGTGGAGCCAAGGTGCAAAGTATAAATAAATAATGCTTCCAATTGGTTGATATTAATTTGTGATGCTACAAGTGTAACCCTTTGTAATAGCAGAATCCGCAGGAGGCCTGGTTCAATTTCTTCTAGGAGTACATGTTCAAATATTACATCATGTATACCAGGCAAGAGTTGTTGTCTGTAGTTATTGTTACTACAGATATTAGCAGATTTCATCATTCATGGCATAATCATAAAACCTAAAACAAATAATGCTTTTCAGTAAGAAAGCAAAACAACTAATGCTCCATGCCTAACATGCTATTACTTACCAAGCAATAAAATGTCTAAATACGACATGTCATTTTTGTTAAAAATCTAGCCACTAGCTTGTGTATCTCAGAAATAAATACTCTACACACAATACTTTCTTTAGCGTGCCACAGGATTTAGAGACTTGCAAACTACCAAACGATTCAGGCATTGTAAGGCATGAAGCCTTTGCCTTTTTTATGCCTGTTCGTGATCAGAGTACAATCAATATCCGTAAGGCTACAGTAACGGATGTCTGGCCTAAAGTGGTACCCATTCACTACAGATCGAAAGAAAGAAAACAAGGTAAGCAGTAAAAATACATATCTTCCGAGAGATAACTGTTATCCCACACAGCATACAAGTAACCCACTACATCAGACTCGTCAGTTTAGACTGCACATCACCAGTTGGAAATAAAATATTCGTTGCTAGTATATTGCAGAAAAACCATTCCTAGAAATTTTATTCAGGAAAAGCAGCAAACGAAAACATCTAGGAGAAAAGAGCACGGTACTCGCTGGCCTCATGACTCATCTCTTCCATGGTTCTATCTTTTCTTTCTATGTCCAGATCAAGCTTTTCCTTCAATTCTTTCTCTCTCACATCAATCTATTACAAAAGAAAATAGTAAGATGCCGTGAAACATATTTTAAGAAATTATGCAGATGCAAAATAGGGCCAACGAACCGCATCATATATTTCATCATTCTTTTCAAAATCTCCTTTCTTCCTGGGAATCACATGGATGTGGACGTGCGGAACTGTTTGGCCAGATTGAGGACCATCCTGTACAAAAATATATCAGTAAGGAAATCCTTCTTTTTACTCCATAGGTTATACAAGGGTAAAGGCAACAAGATAATCAACTAAACATCAGGTTTGGAGCATAAAAGTCTAAAGAGCTGACATGGCAGACTGGCAGTGTAATTTGGGTGATTAGCTTGATCTATTTTGTCCTGAATCACAATAGCAAAATCAACACAGCATGCCCTTTCAAATTGGATGGTTTAATTATATGAATTTTTCAAGCATAACCTATTCATGACATATATAGAGAGAGAGTTTACCTGAATTGTAAATGTAAGAGAATTAGCTTCATGGTACTGCTCAAGCCGTACACCAACTTCCTTTGCAGTGACCCATAAATCAATAGTCTCATCAGTACCTAGATCAGCAAACCGTTTCACTTCACGCTTGGGACACACAAGGACATGTATGTTTTGTCAAGGAACAAATATGTAAAACCAAACTTTAAAATGTAAGCAGATGTTTTACAGTTTCAATTATGAAAGATGTGAACTATAGGACAGGAAGTGAGCTGTGAATAACTACCTCTAGTTAAAGATATAAACCATAAGTAGATGCATATCATTGTAACTGTTGTAGTATGAGTACATTTCAACCTTTCGTCGAGAACCTAATCTTTTGAGTGGACTGGTCAGTGCATGAAGTGATGAAACACAACAGTAAAGATACAATTTCATGAAAAGATTACTGGTTGTCATCAGCCTACCAGCAATAAAAAAGTTCCAACAAGAGATGATTAACCACTTTTTAATTAATCATTCACTTCTATGAGTAGCTACCTCTAGCCTAATTCATTTTTCTTTCTGATATTTGTTTTTTCTGTATGATTTTGGATCAAGGATACCCTTCAAAACAAGCAAGAATCAAAGTTTATGAACTGTCAATCCAGGACTGACATTAGCATTTAACTCTAAATCTCAGCGATGACTTTGTTAAGATGAAGGATATGACCTGCAGAGTAAGATTGAGACATGTTAATATAGAATAGCCTAAATAGTATGTGTACAATATATAAAGCTGTAATCACTGTAACTATTACAATAACCATATGTGCAATATCAATACAACACTGCCAAGGTTTAAATGTTGTACCCATGCTGCTCCCAGTTATCGTTGAGGAAATATCTCAAACATTATTATTAGTATATGGACTATGATGCTTCACTTCACATAAATCATGTTAAGAGAAATTGTAATTAGACAAGGGATAGGGGGCAAGAACAGATATTACCAGGGAGGACGGGGCGGAGGTTGACCATGGCGTAGGAGAGGGGCGTGGCATGGAAGACCTCCCTTGCGTCGATCGTGTAGGGTCCGAACTTGTACGCCGATGCCTCCATCTCCGGCGACGGTGGGGGAGAGAAGGAGGAGGTGGCGCGCGGCCAGGTCTGGCGGCGAAGGCTAGCTGCACGAGGGCACGCGAGCGCAGGACGGAACAGAGAGCTCAGGCGGGGGACTCGGCATCACTGACTTCACAGAGCAAAGTCACGCTGAGACTTCGGCCTCCAGAGTCCAGATCTGCCATCCGCTGCTGATCCAACGGACACGAACGAGTTGAGGGAAAGTACACAGACTTGGCTTCAACCTGAAACTTTAAACCCACTTTTTTTTTGCGGAAACTTTAAACCCACTTTAGATGTTGCTTATTCACAAACCGCTTGTCAAAATCGACGAAATATTCCCATAATGCATAATACAGTACATTTTATTTACTGGAACTTTTCAAAAAAATTCTAGGCAGTTCAAATTTTGAGTTCAAAATTTAGGAGTGAAACTTAAAATGTTCACAAGCTGTATGTCCAAATATGACGAGACTTTCCCACAATGCATAATTCAACATATCATATTTATTGCAAACCAACCTGTGGTTGGGTGGCTAGGTGGATGGTTGTACCCTCAGTCCATCAGAATTCAAACCCCGGGTTTGACACTATGTGTTGCATAAAAG
Source organism: Avena sativa (assembly GCA_916181665.1). Lineage (NCBI taxonomy): Eukaryota > Viridiplantae > Streptophyta > Magnoliopsida > Poales > Poaceae > Avena > Avena sativa. Next base: position 341,408,131 of record OV702283.1, read on the forward strand.
GCGGAATATTTTTTCAGTGGGAGGCGACGTTCCCGTCGACAGCGAGGCGCCCGTGATGACTTCGTCAATTTTAAGACCCGATCCGCCGACTCGGTCTATCGAAAGTGCTTATAGGGGTAGGGTGTGCGTGTGTGCATTCATAGGGGTGGGTGCATACGTGTTGTGAGCGTCTACGATTGTACTGTGTTTCTCAAAAAAAAACATATCATATTTATTCGATTTATCTCAATTTTTATGGGTAGTTTGATTTTGAGTTCAAAGTTTGGGGGATAAACTTAAAATGGCGTTTATTCAGAAACCATATGTCCAAATTTGATGGATTTTCCCGAGAGTGCACAATGCAACACATTAATTTACTAGATTTTTCATTTTTTAATCTATTTTGAATTTTGAGTAATTTCTAGCTTCTGTAGCATGACTTCAGCGACATTTTTGCACCATTTCACTCATTTTTAGCTTCACTTGTAATTACTTCATAATACTGTTTGCAGCATGTAATTATACCAAGGGAAAGCCATATACATATTGCCAATCACTAACAACTCACAATTAAAGCCAATAAAAGCATACTTGTTGACAATATGCTAATCACTTCTTGACATTGAAAGTCTATATCATAGTTTTCAAATTCTGTAGCAACAAGTGTTGCTGAACAAAATACTAGTTATCCCCTAAAAATATATTTAGGCGTACTACTTGTACATTTTGGCCTCAAAAGACTAGTTATCTCCCAAATACATCCAAAACACTATAGGTACCCCAAAGAGTGGCATGTAACCAATATCTAGACAGTAGAACAGATTTCCAGCATAAAGACTATCATCATCATAATTACGAGAAGCTATAAGGAGTTGGGTAAAACTCTTCGATGACATTATACTTTTCATTCTCCCATCGACTTCTTTCTTGTGGTCGCTACTCTGCACTTATACTTGTGGTCGCTACTCGCCACTCAATTCATTAATTAATGACCAATTTTTTTGGTATGTCCATATAAGAACGTACATTTTCTCCCTTTTTTTGGTTGAAACAACGGGTTTAATTGCCTTGCGCTTTCTTTTGCGCAACTTGTCAAGACAAGTTTTATTTCTTTTCATTTTTTGATTGAACTTCTCTTTATAGTTTGTTGCACATTTGGCTACATGTAGGTATCGTGTAGTTGGATGAGTGGCAAGCATCAACAATCATCTTGGAGCTGACATAGCATGTTTTGCACAGATTTATATTTGTACATGTGAAAGGTGACTCACGAAGCATTTCGACCCCAAGTTACATGAAGAATATAGCATACTCAAGCCCCGTGAAAATCTAACACATTAAATTAGTAAAACTTTTTCATAGTACATTCCTGCTGAAGGATTTATACGAGGAATAATGCAAGGGGGGGGGGGGGGGGGGGGGGACTTATCTGCTCTTATCATAGTCGTTGTTTTCTTTTTGCACATTAGCTGTGAATATGCAAAACATAAATAAAGAGATGTAATCTACTAAAATGTTGTAAAATGAAAGCGACCAGAAGCAAATCAATGGTTTTGAGCACTGGCTCGTACCATTTCCCCTACCAATTGATCTGTTCCATACGTGATTGTTCTTCTATGTTATTCTCAAATGGTCTGACATAAATATATCATAAAAAAAAATCGTGATTTCAAGATGTGGATCCCACTTTGAAACCGCGCGAATTCTTCACTTCAGTACATATGTGATGATGGAACCATTGCTTGTTCTAAATTTTATTATATTGAAATATTTTACTATTAATTCCAGCCACAAGGCGGGGAAATCATCTATTTATTACAAACATCATATAAGTAAAAAATAAAAATAATTTTTTTGAAGTAAAAATAAAAATAAAAATAAATTATTACTACTCCCCTGTGGAGTACATCAAATTGAGTGTCGTGGTATTGCCGACGAGTACGCCATGGAGGGGTCCTCACAGTGCGTGTTTAGAGACGTGGGGTAAGGTGGACGGTTGACGGGTACGAGGTAACATAGCTTACCCAGGTTCAGATCCCACAACGGTGGTAGAATCCTACTCCTGCTATAAATCACTATAAGGGCAATACGCCAAGTTATAGAGATAGGTTCGCTGTGCGATGTTGTCTGAAGTTGTAAGTTATCGTGTCCTAAAGGCTCCCATAGGCCCGACTTATATAGTCGCCAGGTCCTAGGGTTACAGGAAAAAGTCCTAGCCGGACAGGTTACAGAGTCCTACACCGTCTATTACTAGTCTTGTGTATCTTGCACTCCAAGGCTCCGGGTACGCTGGTGACTCCACCGTAGCCTTCCTTTGTCCGGCATGGGCCTCCCTTCTGGATCCATCTAACTGGGCCGCCCAGCAGGACATAGGCCATGCTACCAACTATGGGCCACCCGGATTATCCGGATAAGTGACATGCTATGAGGATACCCATATAGCATATTCCCAACAGTAGCCCCCGGAGAACTCCGAGATCTTGCGTCGTCTTGCCTTTTCAGATGAATGCTCCGTCTAGTTGAATGTCGGCAAATCGTCAAGCAATATCTTGTAGTCCTACCAAAGAACCCTGCAAAGCTTTCCCAGTCTTCAACTCGTAAGCTAGAGAAATGTTAAATCTTCCATCGTACACTTTCGTAGTCAGATTAGATCCGTCTATGTCGGAATCTTCGATGTGACGGCTCATCTACACATGTCAGCTAGGACGACGTAGGTTTAGGTCAGCGACGCCTCGTAACTCACACATGCAGAGAACGCAATCATGTCCGATTTTCCCGCGCGAGCGATACGAACCGTTGGCGGCGACGGTTGGAGACGTGGCGAAATTTTCGCGCATGTTCACGAACACGCCGTCTATGCGGCAACCGTCCGATCAAGCTGCACGAATCTTGACGCCGAGGATGATAAATAGTAACCGTGGGGAAATTTTCACTTTTTACCTCATTCTCCTCGCATCATCTTCTTCCTCCAGTCGCGTGTATCCTCGAGCTCTCCGCGAGAACTCTCGAAAAAACCCTAGCTCCCATCTGCACCAGTCGCACCCAATCCTCACTCCATGGCTAGCAGCAGCACTTCTCCATCAATGGCGGCGTCGAGCGAAGCCGCGGCGAAGCCGGCGAGCTCCATTGTCGTGCCTCCAGAGGGCCTAGTCATTCCTGCATCGACGGTTATCGAGACCACCGGCGGCGACCTTAATCTGGCGGCGCTGGAGCCGTTGGAGGAGGAACCAGACTCGCACAAGGGCGACTGGCGCGGCTCGGATATCACCGACCGTGACATCCAAGAGATGATCGCCGAGGGCTACCTCCCCGCGACGGAGGGACTTGCCTGGCGGGCGGCCCCGGTCGGCGAGGTGACACCTTCTCCCCAAGCCGGAGAAAAGGTGTACCTAAAATCTCAACTGGTACGCGGCGTCTCCCTACCCATATCCAACTTCTTCCTCTCCGTCTTGAACCACTATAGGGTCCAGCCTCAGAACCTTTCCCCCAATAGTATCTTAGTGCTTAGCAACTACGCGGCACTTTGCGAGCGATACCTAGGGATAAGGCCTAGGTTAGACCTTTTTGTGTACTTCTTCACCGTCAAACGTGAAGCCGGACATAGCAAGGAAGATCTTAGGAACTGTGGCACCATAAGCGTCAAGATTCGACCTGGCCGGCGGTTCCCCGACATCGTCGGCCATGAGTCCTGCAAGAATTGGTAACGGACGTATTTTTACGGCCCAGACATCCCTCTATCTGGCCGACAATTTACGTACCCGGACTTCGTTGACGGTGCCGCCGCTGAAGCCTCGTCATGGAGATACCAAGCCTCCCTTCCCTCCGACCTTGACGCTTCTTGGGCCATAAGGAGGATCGAGTGGTTTGTAGAGACGGGTCTGACCGGCTTGGACCTAGCCATGTGCTGGTTCATCAGGAGAATCCAACCTCTGCAACACCGCGTGAAGCTCATGCACGAGTATACCAGCGACAGAAGGGATAGTCTCCGCATCTCTGTGGACAACTTCTCGAGCGACTCCGTCAAGCTCCGCCTTAAGGACATCGTCAAGGTGAAGGATAAGAAGCGTGGCTTCACCATCACCTATGACATGTTCATAGACGGCAAGTGCCCAAATGTAGGTATTTATTTTCCGTGTATGACATATACTCCAGTTCTTCCGTCTTGCAAATACCATCTTATCGAACACGGTGATTTCTCACTTAACAGCTTAGCGATCTAGAGGAAGGCAACCTGGCTTCCCAAATCTACGATCCAAAGATGAAGGAAGTCATGGTCGTGTCCGACGACGATGTTCCGTTGGCGCGGAAGCGGAAGAGATCCACCTCTGACGCTGCCGACGGAGGCAAGAAGAAGACGGAGGGTGGAGCCTCCAAGAAGACTACCGCCGCCCTGGAGGCGGAAAAGAGAAAAGTTACTGGGATCCCCTTTGCCAAAGCACCCCCACTTGTGTAAGCTTCTCATTCTCCGACATTGTCTATATATCTGTCTTGCTCCTGTACTTATGCATTTTGCACGTTTTAGGAAGAAAGCCACGACCAGCCTCAAGAAGACCTCCAAAACATCGGGGGCTTCTCGAAATATCAAGGACATGCTGCATCGCGACGCCTCCCCCGCCATCGCCCCTGCCACTCCTGCCGTCAAGCCCTCGTCTGCTCTGACAAGCTCACAAGCTAAGGAGGCATCAGGCCCTTCCGCCATGGAAGTGGATTCTGGCGCCTCTACTGAACTCGCTGTTGTCGGCGAGCAGGCAACGCAGGAGAGCACCGCTCAACAAATGGCTGAAGCTCCGGCTAAGGATGCCATCGGTGGCGGCAAGGCGGTGGTGGAAGCTGGTACTTCTGCCGTTGGCGGCGCCCCCGCACCTAAGAAAACCATAGTCTATCCGAAGATAGTCTATCCGGTACTTACACCGGGTAGCACTGCTTTGGTTCCTGGTGCGGCACCGACATCTCCAACGTGCGGTTTAGAGGAGCTCCGTTGGCAAGTAGAAATCTTGCAAGGGAATTGTTGGAGATATGCCCTAGAGGCAATAATAAATGTAGTTATTATTATATCTTTGTGTTTATGATAAATGTTTACATTCATACTATAATAGTATTAACAAGGAAACATTAATACATGTGTGATTTGTAAACTAAAATAGAGTCCCTAGTAAAGCCTCTTTATAATACTAGCTTGTTGGTTAATAAATGATTGTGGTTTCCCTATCATGAACATTGAGATGTTATTAACAACAAGATCATATCGTTAGGAGAATGATATGGTGGACATACTCCTATAGATAAGCGTATCATAAAGATCAAGTCATTTTAATAGTTCAATTGCTATATGCTTTCTGATACATAGTAACCTAATTCCTTCGACCATGAGATCATGCATATCACCTTCACCGGAAGGATGCTTTGATGACATCAAACACCACACCGTAACTGGGTGGCTATAAAGGTGGCATTGAGTGTTCAGAAAGTATTGGTTGAGACACATGGATCAAGAGTGGGATTTGTCCATCCATATGACGGATAGATATACTCTGGGCCCTCTCGGTGAAATGTCATCCAATTAGCTTGCAAGCATGTGACTGGCTCACAAGGGATCACATATCACGGGAACGAGAAAAGAGTACTTATCAGTAACGAGGTTGAACTAGGTATGCAGAGATACCGACGATCATAACCTCGGATAAGTAAACTATCGTGAGACAAAGGGAAATTGGTATCATATGTAAGTGGTTCATTCGATCACAAAGTAATCGTAGAAATATGTGGGAGCCATATGAATTTCCAGATTCCTCTATTGGTTATTGTTCGGAGAAGTGTCTTGATCATGTCCGCATAAATTCACGAACCATAGGGAGACACACTTAAGGATTTGACGTTGTTTGAGTAGTTATGGAATGATGAGTAAGAGACCGATTGTTGTTCGGAGTCTCAGATGGGATCCGGTATATCACGAGGAGATCCGGAATGGTCCGGAGAATAAGATTCATATAAGGAAAGTCCTGTTTCGGGGTTGGAGAATGGTTCCGGTGTTTTCATCGGGAATGTTCTAGAAGGTTCTGGAATGTCCGGCACTCCGGAGGGGAAGGGTACATGAATGTGTCATATCAAGTTGGAATGATTGCATCATGTACTAGGTGTCATCGCTGAACAAAATAAAGGGTTTAATCAAATCCTAGTTTGAAAAGTCAAATGCCAATTTGAAAAGTCAAACGGCTATTTTGTGAGGTGGAGGGGAAGTAGGAAACCTACTTGGGGAGGAGTTCCCTCCCTCCACCGCCGGCCCACTTGGGAAACCGAGTTGGGGAGGGACTCCCCTCCCCTGGCGCGCCCCCTCCACCTATATAAGGAGGGGCAGGGCTTCCCCTCCAAGTACACAACACCACGCACCCCGCAAACCCTAGCTCCCAGCCGCCGGCGCCGCCACCTCCTGCTGCCGCCGCCTAGGGAAACCCTAGCCGCCGACTTGGGCTGCTCCAAGCCCTAGCCGCCGGCTCTAGACCCTCCTCCTTGGTGCGTCTAAACCCTAGATCGCCGAGGCTCTCTCTCATAGTCCACCATACTCGCTCCGGCTTAAGGCGAAGCCCTGCGAGATCTCCCCTCTACTTCCGGTACCACGCCGTTGTGCTGCCGGAATCGCGAGGAGAGTGCTACAACCTCCGCTGCCTGCTGTAACAAGGGAGAGGAAGGTCTTCGTCGAGTACCGAACGTGTGACCGACTACGGAAGCGCTGCTGGAACGCGGCGCCAGAAGGATCGTCTACGCGATCTTGAGATCGGCAAGAGTACGACTACATCACCCACGAGAATCCGCTCTCGTTAAACACTTTGGAATCTTCGAGGGTGAGTTATTCCATCGACTCGTTGCTACAATCTAGTAGATAGATCTTGGCTTGTTTGTTTGTATGCGGTAGAAATTTTTTGTTTTCCATGCTACGAAACCCTACAGTGGTATCAGAGCCGTGTCTATATGTAGATCTGTTGCACGAGTAGAACACAATGGTCATTGTGGGCGTTGATGCTCTTGTTGTCGATTGCTTCTTGTGTACTTTGCATCTTGCGGGATGGTGGGATGAAGCGGCCCGGGCTAACCTTACATGACATCGTTCATGAGACTTGCTCCACGCTTGACATGCAACTTGTATTGCATAAGTGGCCTTGCGGGTGCCTGTTTCTCCCAACATAGTTAAGATTCAATTTACAACGGGTGATTGACAATACTAGTATCAATGTTGTGGTTCTTGTTCGTAAGTTAGAACGACACTTATTGAAAGCCCCAAACCACGTAAACATGCAAAGAAAGTAGAGGCGTCTAACTTTGTTTTGCAGGGGTGTGCTGTGATGTGATATGGCCATGATTGTGATTATATTTGATGTATGCAATGTTCCTTATTGTAAGTTGGCAACCGGCAGGAGCCATATGGTTGTCTTTAATTTCTGTTAAGACTCGCGTGTCTATTCAAAGTAGTTGTAACAGTTGAAGCCGGTGGACGACAACCATGGAGCAGCGTCATTGACCTTGATGCAATGCCGGTGATGATGGAGATCATGTTCGTGCTTGAAGATGGAGATCGGAAGCACAAAGAAGAAAGGCCATATCATATCACATATTATGAATTGCATGTGATGTTAATCCTTTATGCATCTTGTATTGCTTAGTAGATGACGGTAGCATTATAAGATGATCCCTCATGCACATGAATTTCAAGTTCTAAAGTGTTCATCCTTAGTAAGCACCGTTGCTAAAGCTTGTTGTTTCGAAGCACCACGTGATGATCGGGTGTGTTAGATTTCGCAAGTGTATACAACGTGAGCAAGCCAGATTTGCTCATGCGGAAGCTAAGGTTTGATCTTGACGAGCCTAGCATGTACAGACATGGTCTCGGAACACGGATCACCGAAAGGTAAAGCATGGATCATATAGTAGATATGATGAACATGTCGATTGTTCGCCATTGAAGCTCCATCAACTCTCGTGATGATCGGTGTTGATGTGGTGGATTTGGTTCGTGTGATCACTAAAACAATGTGAGGGATGTTGTTTTGAGTGGGAGTTCACCTAGATTAATTTAATTATTAATTAGAACTCAATTTGTCATAAACTTAGTCTAAACTATTGCAAATATGTTGTAGATCAATGGCGGCCCCTACCATCAATTTTAATGCGTTCCTAGAGAAAGAAAAGTTGAAAAACAATGGAAGCAACTTCGCGGATTGGTTCCGCAATTTGAGGATTGTCCTCACAGCTGGTAATTTGACCTATGTGCTGGATGCACCGCTGGGTGACCCACCTGCAGCTACTGCTACCGATGAAGTAAAGAATGTTTACCTCGCTCGGAAGACTCAGTACTCCACAGTTCAGTGTGCTATCTTGTATGGTTTAGAATCGGAGCTTCAGAAAAGGTTTGAGAATTCAGACCCACATGATATTGTCCGTGATATCAAATTGATCTTTGAGACTCACGCGGCAATTGAGAGCTATGAGGCTTCTGAAAAGTTCTTTAACTACAAGATGGAAGAGGGCAGCTCCGTCAGTGAGCATGTGCTTAAGATGTCTGGGCACGCAAACAAACTTCAAAGCTTGGGTATAGTGATTCCTAATGCTTTGGGGATTTACTGTAGGGGTTCGTAGCATGGAAAACAAAAATTTTCTATCGCATACAAACAAACAAGCCAAGATCTATCTACTAGATTGTAGCAACGAGTCGATGGAATAACTCACCCTCGAAGATTCCAAAGTGTTTAACGAGAGCAGATTCTCGTGGGTGATGTAGTCGTACTCTTTCCGATCTCAAGATCGCGTAGACGATCCTTCCGGCGCCGCGTTCCCGCAGCGCTCCCGCAGTCGGTCACACGTTCGGTACTCGACGAAGACCTTCCTCTCCCTTGTTCCAGCAGGCAGCGGAGGTTGTAGCACTCTCCTCGCGATTCCGGCAGCACAACGGCGTGGTACCGGAAATAGAGGGGAAATCCCGCAGGGCTTCGCCTTAAGCCGGTGCGAGTACGGTGGAGCTTATGAGAGAGGCTATTAGTGGTCTAGTAATTAGACACACCAATTAGAGGGCTCTAAACCAATTAGAAGGCTCTAAACCGAATAGCTCTAAACCGGGGTCTAGATCTAGGGTTTAGTTTAGAGGATAGGAAACTTGTGTGTGTAGGAGGGAGCCCTGCCCCTCCTTATATAGGTGGGAGGGCTGGCCGGCCAAGGGGAGGAGTTCCTCCCCAACTCGGCCTAGGGAGGTGCGCCGGCCAAGGGGAGGAATTCCCCTCCAACTCGGCCTCCACCTCTCCTCCTCTTTTCCCACTTCCCAAAACTGCCGTTTGACTTTTAAACTAGCCGTTTGACTTTTCAATTTAGGATTTAAATAAATCCTTTATTTGGGACAGCAAGAACACTTAGTACATGATGCAATCATTCCAATATGCAATGACACACTCATGTACCCTTCCCCCTCCGGAGTGCCGGACATTCCGGGACCTTCTAGAATGTTCCCGATGAAAACACCGGAACCATTCCCCAACTCCGAAACGGGACTTTCCTTATATGAATCTTATTCTCCGGACCATTCCGGATCACCTCGTGATATCCCGGATCCCATCCGAGACTCCGAACAACATTCGGTCTCTTTCTCATAATACCATAACTACTCAAACAACGTCGAATCCTTAAGTGTGTCTCCCTACGGTTCGTGAATTATGCGGACATGATCGAGACACTTCTCCGAACAATAACCAATAGAGGAATCTGGAAATTCATATGGCTCCCACATATTTCTACGATTACTTTGCGATCGAATGAACCACTTACATACGATACCAATTTCCCTTTGTCTCACGATATGTCACTTATCCGAGGTTATGATCGTCGGTATCTCTGCATACCTAGTTCAACCTCGTTACCGATAAGTACTCTTTTCTCGTTCCCGTGATATGTGATCCCTTGTGACCAAGTCACATGCTTGCAAGCTAATTGGATGACATTCCACCGAGAGGGCCCAGAGAATATCTATCCGTCATGTGGATGGACAAATCCCACTCTTGATCCATGTGTTTCAACCAATACTTTCCGAACACTCAATGCCACCTTTATAGCCACCCTGTTACGGTGTGGTGTTTGATGACATCAAAGCATCCATCCAGCAAAGGTGATATGCATGATCTCATGGTCGAAGGAATTAGGTTACTATGTATCAGAAAGCATATAGCAATTGAACTATTGAAATGACTTGATCTTTATGCTACGCTTGTCTATAGGAGTATGTCCACCATATCATTCTCCTAACGATATGATCTTGTTGTTGATAACATCTCAATGTTCATGATATGGAAACCACAATCATTTAATCAACCAACAAGCTAGTGAAGTATAGAGGCTATACTAGGGACTTCAATTTAAGTTTACAATTCACACAAGTATTAATGTTTCCTTGTTAATACTATTATAGCATGAATATAAACATTTATCATAAACACAAAGATATAATAATAACTATATTTATTATTGCCTCTAGGGCATATCTCCAACAGTCTCCCACTTGCACTAGAGTCATCTAATCTAGATTACATGGTAATATACCGAACACCCATGGCAGTTTGGTGTTGGTCATGTTTTGCCCTCGGGAGAGGTTTAGTCAACGGATCCGCCACATTCAGATCTGTGTGTACTTTGCAAATCTTTATATCCCCATCCTGGATATGTTCTCGAATAGCGTGAAAACGCAGCTTGATATGCTTCAGCTTCTTGTGTGACCTTGGTTCTTGCGCATTGGCTATGGCGCCCATGTTATCACAGTAGATAGACATTGGGTCCAGCGCACTTGGAACCACACCCAGCTCTGTAATGAACTCTTTCATCCATATCGCTTCTTGTGAAGCCTCCGAAGCAGCCATGTATTCCGATTCAGTTGAAGATCTCGCCACAACGCTTTGCTTTGCACTCCTCCAGCTAACTGCTGCACCATTCAAAATAAATACGTATCCAGATTGTGATTTAGAATCATCCGGATCGGTGTTCCAACTAGCATCGGTGTAACCATTAACAACGAGCTGTTCATCACCTCCATAAGAAAGAACCATATCCTTAGTTCTTCTCAAGTACTTAAGGATGTTTTTGACCGCTGTCCAATGATCCACTCCTGGATCACTTTGATATCTGCTAGTTAAACTAACAGCATATGCAATGTCGGGTCTAGTACATAGCATGGCATACATTAGAGATCCTATGGCTGAGGCATAGGGAGTCTTACTCATTCTTTCTCTATCTTCTGCCGATGTCGGACTTTGAGTTTTACTCAAGGTCGTATTGGGCAACATGGGCAAGAACCCTTTCTTGCTATCTTCCATTCCAAACCTCTTTAGAACTTTGTCCAAATATGTACTTTGTGACAATGATATTTGGCGTTTCGATCTATCTCTATAAATCTTTATGCCTAATATGTAAGCTGCTTCGCCAAGATCCTTCATTGAAAAACTATTATTCAAATACTCTTTGACACTATTAAGAAGGTCTACATCATTCCCAATCAACAATATGTCATCCACATACAGTATTAAGAATGCTACAGAGCTCCCACTCACTTTCTTGTAAATACAAGCTTCTCCATAAGTTTGTATAAAACCAAAACTTTTGATTACCTTATCAAAACGTTGATTCCAACTTCGGGATGCTTGCTTCAATCCATAGATGGACCGTTGAAGCTTGAATACCTTGTTAGCATCTTTAGGATCGACAAAACCTTTGGGTTGCATCATATACAACTCTTCATCAATGTCTCCATTGAGGAATGCTGTTTTGACATCCATCTGCCATATCTCATAATCATAATATGCAGCGATTGCTAACATAATCCTCACAGACTTTAGCTTCGCTACCGGTGAGAAAGTCTCATCGTAGTCAACTCCTTGAATTTGTCGAAACCCTTTTGCGACAAGTCGAGCTTTATAGACAGTAACATTACCATCAGCATCTGTTTTCTTCTTGAAAATCTATTTGTTCTCGACAGCCTTCCGGCCATCCGGTAAGTCCACCAAAGTCCATACTTGGTTTTCGTACATGGATCCAATCTCGGATTTCATGGCTTCTTGCCATTTATTGGAATCTGGGCTCATCATCGCTTCCTCATATGTCTCGGGGTCATCGGTGTTGTCCACCAACATGACATTCATAACGGAATCATACCAATCTGGAGTGGTACGAGTTCTCGTTGACCTCCGAGGCTCTGTAGTAACTTCAACCGAAGTTTCATGATCACCATCATTAGCTTCCTCTCTTATTGGTGCAGGCACCATAGGAACTTCTTCCGGTGCTGCGCTACTCGCAATTTCGAGAGAAGGTTCGACAACCTCGTCAAGTTCTACTTTCCTTCCAGTCACTTCTTTAGAGAGAAATTCCTTCTCTAGAAAGGATCCATTCTTGGCAACGAAGATTTTGCCTTCGGATCTATGATAGAAGGTATACCCAATAGTTTCCTTCGGGTATCCTATGAAGACGCATTTTTCCGCTTTGGGTTCAAGCTTGTCCGGCTGTAACTTCTTTACATAGGCTTCGCATCCCCAAACTTTAAGGAACGACAATTTAGGTTTCTTCCCAAACCATAATTCATACGGTGTCGTTTCAACGGATTTAGACGGTGCCCTATTTAAAGTGAATGCGGCTGTTTCTAATGCATAACCCCAAAATGATAGTGGTAAATCTGTAAGTGACATCATAGAACGAACCATATCTAAGAGAGTTCGATTACGACGTTCAGACACACCATTACGCTGTGGTGTTCCCGGCGGTGTCAACTGCGAAAGTATTCCACATTTCCTTAAATGCTCGCCAAACTCGTAACTTAGATATTCACCTCCACGATCAGAACGTAGAAATTTAATCTTCTTGTTACGTTGATTCTCTACCTCACTTTGAAACTCCTTAAACTTCTCGAAAGTTTCGGACTTATGTTTCATGAAATAGATATACCCATATCTACTCAAGTCATCCGTGAAGGTAAGAACATAACGATAACCACTGTGCGATGCTACACTCATTGGACCACACACATCGGTATGTATGATTTCCAATAAGTCTGTAGCTCGCTCCATCATACCAGAAAATGGAGTCTTAGTCATTTTACCCATCAGACATGCCTCGCATCTTTCAAGTGATTCAAAATCAAGTGATTCAAGAAGTCCATCGGAATGGAGTTTCTTCATACGCTTCACTCCAATGTGACCAAGACGACAGTGCCACATATAGGTCAAATTATCGCTTGATTTCAAACGTTTAGCCTCAATGTTATTAATATGTGTATTTCTACTATCGAGATTCAATATGAATAGACCATCTATCAAAGGTGCATGTGCATAAAACACATTACTCATATAAATCGAACAACCATTATTCTCAGATTTAAACAAGTAACTGTCTCGCAATAAACAAGATCCTGATATAATGTTCATGCTTAATGCAGGCACCAAATAACAATTATTTAAGTATAAAACTAATCCCGATGGTAGATGAAGAGGTAGCGTGCCGACCGCGATCACATCAACCTTTGATCCGTTTCCTACGCGCATCGTCACCTCGTTCTTCACTAGCTTCCGTTTATTCTGCAGCTCCTGTTTCGAGTTACAAATATGAGCAACCGAACCAGTATCAAATACCCAGGCACTACTACGAGTACTAGTGAGATACACATCAATAACATGTATATCAGATATACCTTTCTTCTTGATGTTGCCGTTCTTCAAATCCGCCAAGTACCTTGGGCAATTCCGCTTCCAGTGACCTTCTCCCTTGCAGTAAAAGCACTCAGTTTCAGGTTTAGGTCCAGCCTTGGTCTTCTTCGTCGGCGTGGTAACTTTCTTACCACCCTTCTTGAAGTGTCCCTTTTGCTTAGACTTGCCTTTCTTGAATTTGGTGGTCTTATTGACCATCAACACTTGGTGCTCTTTCTTGATCTCCACTTCTGCAGATTTTAACATAGCAAATAGTTCTGGCAACTCTTTGTTCATGTTCTGCATGTTGTAGTTCATCACAAAGTTCTTGTAACTTGGTGGTAGTGATTGGAGGATGCGGTAAACTCCCAAAGTATTAGGAATCACTATACCCAAACTTTGAAGTTTATTTGCGTGCCCAGACATCTTAAGCACATGCTCACTGACGGAGCTACCCTCTTCCATCTTGCAGTTAAAGAACTTTTCAGAAGCTTCATAACTTTCAATTGCCGCATGAGTCTCAAAGATTAATTTGAGATCCTCGACAATATCATATGGATCTGACTCTTCAAACCTTTTCTGAAGCTCCGATTCTAAACCATACAAGATAGCACACTGAACTATGGAGTACTGATTCTTCCGAGCGAGGTAAACATTCTTTACTTCATCGGTAGCATCAGCTGCAGGTGGGTCACCTAGCGGTGCATCCAGCACATAGGTCAAATTACCAGCTGTGAGGACAATCCTCAAATTGCGGAACCAATCCGCGAAGTTGCTTCCATTGTTTTTCAACTTTTCTTTCTCTAGGAACGCATTAAAATTGATGGTAGGGGCTGCCATTGATCTACAACATATTTGCAATAGTTTAGACTAAGTTTATGACAAATTGAGTTCAAATTAATTAATGAAATTAAACTAGGTGAACTCCCACTCAAAACAACATCCCTCACATTGTTTTAGTGATCACACGAACCAAATCCACTACATCAACACCGATCATCACGAGAGCTGATATAGTTTTAATGGCGAACAATCATCATGTTCATCATATCTACTATATGATTCATGCTTTGCCTTTCGGCGATCCGTGTTCCTGAGGCCATGTCTGTACATGCTAGGCTCGTCAAGATCAAACCTTAGCTACCGCATAAGCAAATCTGGCTTGCTTACGTTGTATTCACCCGCGGAATCAAAGACACCCGATCATCACGTGGTGCTTCGAAGCAGCAAGCTTTGGCAACGGTGCATACTAAGGGTGAACACTTTAGAACTTGAAATTTATGTGCATGAGGGATCATCTTATAATGCTACCGTCGTCTACTAAGCAATACAAGATGCATAAAGGATTAACATCACATGCAATTCATAATATGTGATATGATATGGCCTTTCTTCTTTGTGCTTCCGATCTCCATCTTCAAGCACGAACATGATCTCCATCATCACCGGCACAGCATCAAGGTCAATGACGCTTCTTCATGGTTGTCGTCCGCCAGCTTCAACTATTACAACTATTTTGAATAGACACGCAGGTCTTAACAGAAATTAAAGACAACCATATGGCTCCTGCCGGTTGCCAACTTACAATAAGGAACATTGCATACATCAAATATAATCACAATCATGGCCATATCACATCACTGCACACCCCTGCAAAACAAAGTTAGACGCTTCTACTTTCTTTGCATATTTTACGTGGTTTGGGGCTTTTCATAAGTGTCGTTCTAACTTACGAACAAGAACCACAACATTGATACTAGCATTGTTGATCACCCGTTGTAAATTGGATCTTTACTATGCTAGGAGAAACAGGCACCCGCAAAGCCACTTATGCAAAACGAGTTGCATGTCAAGCGTGGAGCAAGTCTCATGAACGATGTCATGTAAGGTTAGCCCGGGCCGCTTCATCCCAACATACCGCAAGATGCAAAGTACACAAAAAGCAATCTACAATAAAAGCATCAACGCCCACAATGACCATTGTGTTCTACTCGTGCAACAGATCTACATATAGACACGGCTCTGATACCACTGTAGGGGTTCGTAGCATGGAAAACAAAAATTTTCTATCGCATACAAACAAACAAGCCAAGATCTATCTACTAGATTGTAGCAACGAGTCGATGGAATAACTCACCCTCGAAGATTCCAAAGTGTTTAACGAGAGCAGATTCTCGTGGGTGATGTAGTCGTACTCTTTCCGATCTCAAGATCGCGTAGACGATCCTTCCGGCGCCGCGTTCCCGCAGCGCTCCCGCAGTCGGTCACACGTTCGGTACTCGACGAAGACCTTCCTCTCCCTTGTTCCAGCAGGCAGCGGAGGTTGTAGCACTCTCCTCGCGATTCCGGCAGCACAACGGCGTGGTACCGGAAATAGGGGGGAAATCCCGCAGGGATTCGCCTTAAGCCGGTGCGAGTACGGTGGAGCTTATGAGAGAGGCTATTAGTGGTCTAGTAATTAGACACACCAATTAGAGGGCTCTAAACCAATTAGAAGGCTCTAAACCGAATAGCTCTAAACCGGGGTCTAGATCTAGGGTTTAGTTTAGAGGATAGGAAACTTGTGTGTGTAGGAGGGAGCCCTGCCCCTCCTTATATAGGTGGGAGGGCTGGCCGGCCAAGGGGAGGAGTTCCTCCCCAACTCGGCCTAGGGAGGTGCGCCGGCCAAGGGGAGGAATTCCCCTCCAACTCGGCCTCCACCTCTCCTCCTCTTTTCCCACTTCCCAAAACTGCCGTTTGACTTTTAAACTAGCCGTTTGACTTTTCAATTTAGGATTTAAATAAATCCTTTATTTGGGACAGCAAGAACACTTAGTACATGATGCAATCATTCCAATATGCAATGACACACTCATGTACCCTTCCCCCTCCGGAGTGCCGGACATTCCGGGACCTTCTAGAATGTTCCCGATGAAAACACCGGAACCATTCCCCAACTCCGAAACGGGACTTTCCTTATATGAATCTTATTCTCCGGACCATTCCGGATCACCTCGTGATATCCCGGATCCCATCCGAGACTCCGAACAACATTCGGTCTCTTTCTCATAATACCATAACTACTCAAACAACGTCGAATCCTTAAGTGTGTCTCCCTACGGTTCGTGAATTATGCGGACATGATCGAGACACTTCTCCGAACAATAACCAATAGAGGAATCTGGAAATTCATATGGCTCCCACATATTTCTACGATTACTTTGCGATCGAATGAACCACTTACATACGATACCAATTTCCCTTTGTCTCACGATATGTCACTTATCCGAGGTTATGATCGTCGGTATCTCTGCATACCTAGTTCAACCTCGTTACCGATAAGTACTCTTTTCTCGTTCCCGTGATATGTGATCCCTTGTGACCAAGTCACATGCTTGCAAGCTAATTGGATGACATTCCACCGAGAGGGCCCAGAGAATATCTATCCGTCATGTGGATGGACAAATCCCACTCTTGATCCATGTGTTTCAACCAATACTTTCCGAACACTCAATGCCACCTTTATAGCCACCCTGTTACGGTGTGGTGTTTGATGACATCAAAGCATCCATCCAGCAAAGGTGATATGCATGATCTCATGGTCGAAGGAATTAGGTTACTATGTATCAGAAAGCATATAGCAATTGAACTATTGAAATGACTTGATCTTTATGCTACGCTTGTCTATAGGAGTATGTCCACCATATCATTCTCCTAACGATATGATCTTGTTGTTGATAACATCTCAATGTTCATGATATGGAAACCACAATCATTTAATCAACCAACAAGCTAGTGAAGTATAGAGGCTATACTAGGGACTTCAATTTAAGTTTACAATTCACACAAGTATTAATGTTTCCTTGTTAATACTATTATAGCATGAATATAAACATTTATCATAAACACAAAGATATAATAATAACTATATTTATTATTGCCTCTAGGGCATATCTCCAACATTTACTGTGTCCTCCAATCACTACCACCAAGTTACAAGAACTTTGTGATGAACTACAATATGCAAAACATGAACAAGCAGTTGCCAGAACTCTTTGCTATGTTGAAATCTGCAGAAGTGGAGATCAAGAAAGAGCACCAAGTGTTGATGGTCAATAAGACCACCAAATTCAGTAAAGGCAAGTCTAAGCAAAAGGGACACTTCAAGAAGGGTGGTAAGAAAGTTACCGCGCCAACGAAGAAGACCAAGGCTGGACCTAAGCCTGATACTGAGTGCTTTTACTGCAAGGGAGAAGGTCACTGGAAGCGGAATTGCCCAAAGTACTTGGCGGATTTGAAGAACGGCAACATCAAGAAGAAAGGTATATCCGATATACATGCTATTGATGTGTATCTCACTAGTACTCGTAGTAGTGCCTGGGTATTTGATACTGGTTCGGTTGCTCATATTTGTAACTCGAAACAGGTGCTGCAGAATAAACAGAAGCTAGCAAAGAACGAGGTGACGATGCGCGTGGGAAACGGATCAAAGGTTGATGTGATCGCGGTCGGCACGCTACCTCTTCATCTACCATCGGGATTAGTTTTATACTTAAATAATTGTTATTTGGTGCCTGCGTTAAGCATGAACATTATATCGGGATCTTGTTTATTGCGAGACGGTTACTTGTTTAAGTCCGAGAATAATGGTTGTTCGATTTATATGAGTAATATATTTTATGCACATGCACCTTTGATAGATGGTCTATTCTTATTGAATCTCGATAGTGGAAATACACATATTAATAACATTGAGGCTAAACGTTTGAAATCGAGCGATAACTCGACCTGTATGTGGCACTGTCGTCTTGGTCACATTGGAGTGAAGCGCATGAAGAAACTCCATTCCGATGGAATTCTTGAATCACTTGAAAGATGCGAAGCATGTCTGATGGGTAAAATGACTAAGACTCCATTTTCTGGTATGATGGAGCGAGCTACGGACTTATTGGAAATCATACATACCGATGTGTGTGGTCCAGTGAGTGTAGCATCGCGTGGTGGTTATCGTTATGTTCTTACCTTCACGGATGACTTGAGTAGATATGGGTATATCTATTTCATGAAACATAAGTCCGAAACTTTCGAGAAGTTTAAGGAATTTCAAAGTGAGGTTGAGAATCAACGTAACAAGAAGATTAAATTTCTACGTTCTGATCGTGGAGGTGAATATCTAAGTTACGAGTTTGGCGAGCATTTGAAGAAATGAGGAATACTTTCACAATTGACACCGCCGGGAACACCATAGCGTAATGGTGTGTCCGAACGTCGTAATCAAACTCTCTTAGATATGGTTCGTTCTATGATGTCACTTATAGATTTACCGCTATCATTTTGGGGTTATGCATTAGAAACAGCCGCATTCACTTTAAATAGGGCACCATCTAAATCCGTTGAAACGACACCGTATGAATTATGGTTTGGGAAGAAACCTAAATTGTCGTTCCTTAAAGTTTGGGGTTGCGAAGCCTATGTAAAGAAGTTACAGCCGGACAAGCTTGAACCCAAAGCGGAAAAATGGTCTTCATAGGATACCCGAAGGAAACTATTGGGTATACCTTCTATCATAGATCCGAAGGCAAAATCTTCGTTGCCAAGAATGGATCCTTTCTAGAGAAGGAATTTCTCTCGAAAGAAGTGACTGGAAGGAAAGTAGAACTCGACGAGGTTGTCGAACCTTCTCTCGAACTTGCGAGTAGCGCTGCACTGGAAGTAGTTCCTGTGGCGCCTACACCAATAAGAGAGGAAGCTAATGATGATGATCATGAAACTTCGGTTGTAGTTGCTATAGAGCCTCGCAGGTCAACGAGAACTCGTACCACTCCTGATTGGTATGATCCCGATATGAATGTCATGTTGGTAGATAACACCGATGACCCTGCGACATATGAGGAAGCGATGATGAGCCCAGTTTCCAATAAATGGCAAGAAGCCATGAAATCCGAGATTGTATCCATGTACGAAAACCAAGTATGGACTTCGGTGGACTTACCGGATGGCCGGAAGGCTGTCAAGAACAAATGGATTTTCAAGAAGAAAACAGATGCTGATGGTAATGTTACTGTCTATAAACTCGACTTGTCGCAAAAGGGTTTCGACAAATTCAAGGAGTTGACTATGATGAGACTTTCTCACCGGTAGCGAAGCTAAAGTCTGTGAGGATTATGTTAGCAATCGCTGCATATTATGATTATGAGATATGGCAGATGGATGTCAAAACAGCATTCCTCAATGGAGACATTTATGAAGAGTTGTATATGATGCAACCCAAAGGTTTTGTCGATCCTAAAGATGCTAACAAGGTATGCAAACTTCAACGGTCCATCTATGGATTGAAGCAAGCATCCCGAAGTTGGAATCAACGTTTTGATAAGGTAATCAAAAGTTTTGGTTTTATACAAACTTATGGAGAAGCTTGTATCTACAAGAAAGTGAGTGGGAGCTCTGTAGCATTCTTAATACTATATGTAGATGACATATTGTTGATTGGGAATGATGTAGACCTTCTTAATAGTGTCAAGGAATATTTGAATAATAGTTTTTCAATGAAGGATCTTGGCGAAGCAGCTTACATATTAGGCATAAAGATTTATAGAGATAGATCGAGACGCCTAATATCATTGTCACAAAGTACATATTTGGACAAAGTTCTAAAGAGATTTGGAATGGAAGATAGCAAGAAAGGTTTCTTGCCCATGTTGCCCAATACGACCTTGAGTAAAACTCAAAGTCCGACAACGGCAGAAGATAGAGAAAGGATGAGTAAGACTCCCTATGCCTCAGCCATAGGATCTCTAATGTATGCCATGCTATGTACTAGACCCGACATTGCATATGCTGTTAGTTTAACTAGCAGATATCAAAGTGATCCAGGAGTGGATCATTGGACAGCGGTTAAAAACATCCTTAAGTACTTGAGAAGAACTAAGGATATGGTTCTTTCTTATGGAGGTGATGAACAACTCGTTGTTAATGGTTACACCAATGGTAGTTGGAACACCGATCCGGATGATTCTAAATCACAATCTGGATACGTATTTACTTTGAATGGTGCAACACTTAGCTGGAGGAGTGTAAAACAAAGCGTTGTGGCGAGATCTTCAACTGAATCGGAATACATGGCTGCTTCGGAGGCTTCACAAGAAGCGATATGGATGAAAGAGTTCATTACAGAGCTGGGTGTGGTTCCAAGTGCGCTGGACCCAATGTCTATCTACTGTGATAACATGGGCGCCATAGCCAATGCGCAAGAACCAAGGTCACACAAGAAGCTGAAGCATATCAAGCTACGTTTTCACGCTATTCGAGAACATGTCCAAGATGGGGACATAAAGATTTGCAAAGTACACACAGATCTGAATGTGGCGGATCCGTTGACTAAACCTCTCCCGAGGGCAAAACATGAACAACACCAAACTGCCATGGGTGTTCGGTATATTACCATGTAATCTAGATTAGATGACTCTAGTGCAAGTGGGAGACTGTTGGAGATATGCCCTAGAGGCAATAATAAATGTAGTTATTATTATATCTTTGTGTTTATGATAAATGTTTACATTCATGCTATAATAGTATTTACAAGGAAACATTAATACTTGTGTGATTTGTAAACTAAAATAGAGTCCCTAGTAAAGCCTCTTTAATACTAGCTTGTTGGTTAATAAATGATTGTGGTTTCCCTATCATGAACATTGAGATGTTATTAACAACAAGATCATATCGTTAGGAGAATGATATGGTGGACATACTCCTATAGATAAGCGTAGCATAAAGATCAAGTCATTTTAATAGTTCAATTGCTATATGCTTTATGATACATAGTGACCTAATTCCTTCGACCATGAGATCATGCATATCACCTTCACCGGGAGGATGCTTTGATGACATCAAACACCACACCGTAACTGGGTGGCTATAAAGGTGGCATTGAGTGTTCAGAAAGTATTGGTTGAGACACATGGATCAAGAGTGGGATTTGTCCATCCATATGACGGATAGATATACTCTGGGCCCTCTCGGTGAAATGTTATCCAATTATCTTGCAAGCATGTGACTGGCTCACAAGGGATCACATACCACGGGAACAAGAAAAGAGTACTTATCAGTAACGAGGTTGAACTAGGTATGCAGATATACCGACGATCATAACCTCGGATAAGTAAACTATCGTGAGACAAAGGGAAATTGGTATCGTATGTAATTGGTTCATTCGATCGCAAAGTAATCGTAGAAATATGTGGGAGCCATATGAATTTCTAGATTCCTCTATTGGTTATTGTTTGGAGAAGTGTCTCGATCATGTCCGCATAAATTCACGAACCGTAGGGAGACACACTTAAGGATTCGACGTTGTTTGAGTAGTTATGGAATGATGAGTAAGAGACCGAATGTTGTTCAGAGTCTCGGATGGGATCCGGGATATCACGAGGAGATCCAGAATGGTCCGGAGAATAAGATTCTTATAAGGAAAGTCTTGTTTCGGGGTTGGAGAATGGTTCCGGTGTTTTCATCGGGAATGTTCTAAAAGGTTCCGGAATGTCCGACACTCCGGAGGGGAAGGGTACATGAATGTGTCATATCAAGTTGGAATGATTGCATCATGTACTAGGTGTCATTGCTGAACAAAATAAAGGGTTTAATCAAATCCTAGTTTGAAAAGTCAAACGGCTATTTTGTGAGGTGGAGGGGAAGTAGGAAACCTACTTGGGGAGGAGTTCCCTCCCTCCACCGCCGGCCCACTTGGGAAACCGAGTTGGGGAGGGACTCCCCTCCCCTGGCGCGCCCCCTCCACCTATATAAGGAGGGGCAGGGCTGCCCCTCCAAGTACACAACACCACGCACCACGCAAACCCTAGCTCCGAGCCGCCGGCGCCGCCACCTCCTGCTGCCGCCGCCTAGGGAAACCCTAGCTGCCGACTTGGGCTGCTCCAAGCCCTAGCCGCCGGCTCTAGACCCTCCTCCTTGGTGCGTCTAAACCCTAGATCGCTGAGGCTCTCTCTCATAGTCCACCATACTCGCTCCGGCTTAAGGAGAAGCCCTGCGAGATCTCCCCTCTACTTCCGGTACCACGCCGTTGTGCTGCCGGAATCGCGAGGAGAGTGCTACAACCTCCGTTGCCTGCTGGAACAAGGGAGAGGAAGGTCTTCGTCGAGTACCGAACGTGTGACCGACTGCGGAAGCGCTGCCGTAACGCAGCACCGGAAGGATAGTCTACGCGATCTTGAGATCGGCAAGAGTACGACTACATCACCCATGAGAATCCGCTCTCGTTAAACACTTTGGAATCTTCGAGGGTGAGTTATTCCATCGACTCGTTGCTACAATCTAGTAGATAGATCTTGGCTTGTTTGTTTGTATGCGGTAGAAATTTTTTGTTTTTGATGCTACGAAACCCTACAGGAATAGCGAATCCTTTGCCAAGCTGCTGGCCGAGAGTGCTACGAATGTCAAGATTATCGTACTGGTAAGTTTTCTTTGCCTTTTGCATTTCATATGAGTATCCCACTGTATCCCCCGAGGATGTAGACGCAAAACCATAGGTTTTGCATCTATATGCTCTAAGAGTGACTAAGTTAGAAAACCTCTCACTATAGCCCCCAAGCATTTGGATGGAATGAACTATTCCGACCAGATGCTTTTAAGAGTAGCATATGCAGTGTTTATAAATTTCAATAATGTAGCCCCCAAGCCTCTAGTTGTAACGGAATTAGTTCCGACTAGATGCTTAAAGAAAATCTAAGTAGATATCCGAGTAAAAAACTTTATACTGTAGCCCCCAAGCTTCTAATCGAGAACTGAATTAGTTCCGACTAGATGCTTAAAGAAAGCTAAGCATATTGTTAAGTTAAAAACTCTCGCTGTAGCCCCCGAGCGTCTAGATGAAAAATTTCCGACTAGATTCTCCAAGCAGACTAAACAATGTTTTGACTTTGTTCTTTTCTCCATAGAACGAGAATGCTCGGAGGGGTATGGCCAATGACAAGTACCAGAAGAGCGTGCAGATCTAGAAGCTGAAAAGGGTAAAACTGCCTTCTTGAAGGAACAGATCACCAAGAGCAAGCGTCTGTTTTCTAATGCGCATTCCGACTTGGTTTTGTGCCTATATTCTCCGAGTACTCACTGTGTACTTTTCTTTCTCCGACATGTAGAAACCATCGCCAAGGCCAAGAATATTGTCGAGCAATCCAAGCACATTCGAGCTGGATAGCGAAAACAAGATTCTTAAGCAGGAGAGGAAGGAGATGTTGAAGATGCATGAGGAGTCGATGAAGGCCTTGCAGGACTCCTCCACCGAGGAAATCAACCGCCTGAAGGAGGAGATCGCGATCTTAAAAGATCAGAAGCAAGCTGCCAATGAGCAAAATCACCGCCATAGCGAGGCGTACAAGCTCCTCCAACAAGAGAAACAATCCTTGGCGGATACCCTCTGGCAAGCTAAGGCCAGCATATTCAGTAAGTTTTCTCTGTCTTGGATTTCTGTAGTCTGGATACTTTGATTTATTGAACTCATGCGTTCCTTGTCGGAATTTTCAGCTCCTATGGGTTTAACCTGATCACCTCCTCCAGCCAAGGAATGCATGGTTCTTGCCAGAAACTTCATCAACACCGCCATCACCCAAGCCAAGGAGATTGCCAAGCCCCTCCAGATACACATCAAGGCATCGGACTCCGTGGCGAAGTACTCGGAGATTCTGCGCCGAGCCCCCGAACGTATCACGAGCTAGAAAGCATCGTGTGCACGGGCTGGCGCCAGGATGGCGCTGTCAATGGTGAAGGCACACTACGAAGGTGCCGACATCGACACGGTGACCTCTGGCATCCCCGACGTTGACGATGATGGCAAAGAGATTAATCACAAAGCCATCTTGTCGTCACTCGCAGGCTATGACACCAGAGTTGCCGAGTTGGTGGACATCGACGTCTTCGTGCCCATGAACACCATCGACAGCGGCAACCAAGATTCTTCTGACTCCCATCACAGCGCTGACTTCGAGAGTTGCTCTCCGGCTGGTGATGATGCTACCTCCAAGTCACCTGCGCCAAAGGAGTGAAAAACAACTTTGTAATATTTGTTTCACCTTTGGTGTATATGCAGAAAAAACTTTGTTTATGTAACTTAAGGCGGAAAACAATGATTGTTATTTCCTGCTACTCAAGAACTAACTTCCACCATGTATGTATTTTTTAAGCAAGTGCTGGCTTATCCATTACTTTGGTTCTTATACTTGACTTTCGTGAGTCGGAAGACTCGTTGTCGGAACCATGCGCTTAGGTGATGATGCCCAATGGCACCGTCAATAACCTGAGCACAAAATCGCCGACAATAAGTGCCAAAAGTCACTACTCCAGAATCCACATAAGAACGACAAAGAACGTGTAGACCAGAAAACTTAAGCTAACGCCCGTAGGCGGAATTTTCACAAGTGCAAACGCAAAGCTTGTGCATAAAGGTTTTACATGATCCAAAAATGAACACTAAAGGAGGTAAAAGACTCGGAAATATGAGTGAACCAGAGAGCTTTATTTCATTGATCATATAAGAGATACACAATTAGATAAAAAATGCTAAGTGTAAAAAGGCCGTAGTTGTGCTATGTTCCATGGCCGACCAAGCTCTGGGTAGTCATCATCCGGGTCACGTCACTTATGCTTATGATCCTCATTGGGTCTATCCTTTAGTTCACGATTGTCAACGAGGTATTAAGACCCATTGAGTAGCGCCTTGCTTATGATGAACGGTCCTTCCCATGGCGGGGATAATTTGTGTGACTTCTTCTGCTTAAGTCGGAGCACCAAATCCCCCTCTTTAAACGAGTGATGCCGAACGCGGCGACTGTGGTAGCTGCGTAGCTTCTGCTGGTAGATGGCGGATCTTTGGTATGCCAAAATGCGCTCCTCATCGAGAAGGTCCACATCTAGGCGTCTCGATTCTTCAGCGTCATCTTTGTCGTAGGCGGAAACTATTGGTGCATCATGAAGGATGTCGAAAGGCATGATGGCTTCTGCTCCATATACCATGAAATAAGGGGTGTAGCCGGTTGATCTGTTGGGTGTAGTTCGTAAACTCCACAGCACATAAGGCAATTCCTCCGCCTAGGCTCCAGCTGCTCTATGTAGCGGTGCCTCAAGACGTGGCTTGATTCCCTGCAGAATTAATCCATTGGCTCGCTCAACCTGACCATTGGATTGTGGGTGCGCCACAGATGCAAGTTCAAGTCGGATGCCTTTCTCCCAACAATAAGCCTCCACTTCTCCGAGTGACAAGTTGCTGCCATTGTCGGTGATAATGCTGTGTGGGATACCAAATCCCACCACTAGATCCCAGACAAACCTGAGGGCAGTTGCCCCATCAAGCTTTCTAATGGGTTTAGATTCTATCCATTTAGTGAATTTGTCAACTGCTACAAGCAGATGCGTAAACCCACAAGGTGCCGTCTGTAACGGTCCCACCATGTCCAGCCCCCAAACTGCAAACGGCCAAGTTATTGGTATTGTTCGTAGTTCTTCAGCAGGAACATGTGGTTGTCGGGCAAAATAATGGCATCCCATGCATGTCTCAACCAGCTTGTCGGCATACGCCTTCGCGGTCAGCCAGTAGAATCCTTGCCGGAAGGCTTTCGCGACCAACGATCAAGGAGCGGCGTGATGCCCGCAATCTCCGAGATGGATTTCACGTAGGATTTCCATACCTTCTAGCTGGGAAACACACTTTAGGTATACACTAGTAGTGCTCCTTTTGTAGAGTTGCCCATTAATTATGGTATAACCCTTTGCTCGTCGTACTATTTGTCGTCTTTCGACTTTGTCGTCGGGCAAAGTTCCGTGTTCGAGATATTCCATGAACGGTTTTGTCCAAGCCGGAGGGACTTTAGTCACCATGTTGACGAAAGAGTCAGCTCTATCCGGGTTGTCGATGTCGGCTCCCTTCACAGATGGTGTGCGTAGATGCTCTAGGAAAACTCCTGGCGGAATTTGCTTGCGCCCTGATCCAAGTTTAGACAGTAGATCAACCGCCTTGTTTTGCTCCCTAGGTACATACTTGACTTCGTAGCCCAAGAAGCTCTTGGCTATCTCGTCCACTTCGTCTCGATATGCCGCCATCATAGGGTTCCGCGCATTCCAGGTGCCAGCCACCTGTTGGGCAACCAAGTCGGAATCTCCACAACAATATGCGCTTGATGCTAATATCCTTGGCTACATGTAGTCCATGAATGAGTGCTTCATACTCCGCCATGTTGTTTGTAGCCTCGAAGTGGATCTGCAGAACGTAGTGTAGCTTGTCTCCTATTGGTGACTGTAGCAAAACACCAGCCCCCGAGCTGTTGAGCAGCTTTGATCCGTCAAAGTGCATCACTCAGTACTCCGGTTCCGGCAACGGAGTAGCATCTGGCATCTCCGTCCAATCTGCAATGAAATCCGCAAAGGCTTGTGACTTGATAGCGTCGCGTCTCTTGTAGGTGATCTCGAAGGCGGCAAGTTCAATGCCCCACTTCGCGACCCTTCCCGTAGCATCGCTGTTGTTGATAATGTCGGACAGTGGAGTCTTGCTCACCACTGTGATTGGGTGCTCCTGAAATTAATGCCTCAGCTTCCGAGAAGCAAGGAATACTCCATAAGCTATCTTCTGGTAGTGCGGGTAACGCTGCTTGGACTCCGTCAAGACCTCGCTTACATAGTAAACTGGTTGTTGAACTCCGTGCTCACAGCCTGGTTCCTTATGCTCTACCACGACGACGATGCTGATTACCCGGTTGGTTGCCGCCATGTAGATTAACAGGGGCTCTCCAGGTTCGGGTGCTGCAAGGATGGGCGCTGAGGAAAGAATCTCCTTGAGCTGCATCAATGTTGCATCTTATTCGCCCGTCCACGTGAATTTGTCCGCCTTCTTCAACAACTTGTACAGCGGCAGGGCCTTCTCTCCAAGTCGGCTGACGAACCGACTAACTGCTGCAACACAACCTGTTAGTCGTTGTATGTCTTTTAGGCATGTCGAACGGTTTATGTTTAAGATGGCCTTGATTTTCTCTGGGTTTGACCTTGATTCCGCATTGGGAAACGATGAAGCCCAACAATTTGCCGGCTGGAACCCCGAAGACGCACTTCTTAGGGTTAAGCATCATGTTGTATTTCCAGAGATTGTCAAAGGTTTCTTTTAAGTCGGAGATTAAGTCATTTGACTTTTTAGACATCACCGCGATATCGTCCACATAGGCGTGAACGTTCCGACCAATTTGATCATGGAGGCAATGTTGCATTGTCCGCTGGTACGTGGCACCTACGTTTTTCAACCCGAAGGGCATCATGACATAGCAAAACGTGCCGTATGGGGTAGTGAACGAAGTGGCCAATTGGTCCGACTTCCTCATCTTGATCTGGTGGTATCCTGAGTATGCATCAAGAAAACACAAAAGTTTCGAGCCAGCCGTCGAGTCAATGACTTGGTCAATGCGAGGCAAAGCAAACGGATCTTTGGGACATGCTTTGTTCAGGCCGGTGTAATCAACACACATTCTTAATTCATTGGTTCCCTTTTTGGGGACAAGTACATGATTGGACAACCACTGGGTGTGAAGGACTTCTCGGATAAATCTAGCCTTAAGTAACCTAGCTATCTCTTTGCCAATGGCGTGTCTCTTCTCATCTCCAAAGCGTCGTAGAGGTTGTTTCACTGGTTTACATTTTGGATCAATGTTTAAGATGCGCTCGACAAGTTCCCTAGGTACACCTTTCATGTCGGCGGGTTGCCAGGCAAAGATGTCCTTATTCTCACAGAGGAACTTGACGAGCGCGCTTTCCTATTTGGGATCCAAGTTCGTCCCAATGGCGGTGACCTTGGAGGCATCGCCTACCACAAGTTCCACCGGCTTGGTCTTGATGGCAGCCTTGAACGCAGGAGCATATTTGGAGATCTGCTTCTTCGACGCGGGCATCTCTGAGTCATTGACCTTGCTCTGGATCTCTTTGAATTCTTTGCTGTAGAGGACAGCTTCTGCAACGGCTGCTTCATTGATCTCGCAGTCCCTTGCCTTGGTAAAGCTTCCGGATACGGTGATAACACTGTTTGGTCCGGGTATCTTGAGTTTGTTGTAGACGAAGCATGGCTTGGCCATGAACGAGTGGAATATGTCGCGGCCGAATATGACGTGGTACACGCTCTTGAAGGGGACCACCTCGAAGGTCATGCGCTCTTGGTGGTAGTTGTTAACATCGCCAAAGGCAACCTGAAGTGTAATGCACCCAAGAGACCGAGCCTCTCGACCAGGAACTACACCATGGAAGATGGTGTTGGTCCGCCTTAGGTTTGCCTCCGTCAAGTTCATCTTCTGCAGTGTATCCAGGTACATAATGTTGATGCTGCTTCCACTATCCACCATACACTTGGTGAACTCCATGCCGTCGATCATGGGGTTGATGACCATGGCGTACTAGTTCTCCGTAGGTATAAGGTCTGGGTGGTCCGTCCTGTCCCAAGTGATTGGAACTTCCGACCAGCGCAGGTACTGGGGAACTGGGGGAGAGTGGCCATCGGGATCCTCAGAGAGGTCTTCTGTTGTCTGACGGTGGGGGTGCCAAGGAAAGTGTGGTAGACTAGAGCCTTCTTTGCGAAGGGGTTCTTGCCCTTGTCTTCTCTCTTGGTGGCGTGCATGGGGTCAACGTCTTCGTCCATGTCACTCGAATCCTTGGACTCCTCCTCCTTCTTCTTCCCCTTTCCCTTGCCTCGCGGTCTGTTTTTCTGAATTCGCTTGTAGCCGGACTCCGGGTCTTCCTTGAGGTCGTTGACGAACTTGCAGTGTCGATTGGTATGGGTGGCCTTGCCGTTGGCGTCAAGGTGTACGAGGCACGGCATATCGCGGTACTCCTCGTAGGTTTGGGGAACGCGGAGCGTCACCGAGGTTGTTTCACTGCCTCGTTGCTGCCCACGGCCAGCTCCCCTTCCTCGGCCACGTTGTCCGCCATCACCTCATCCTGCAAAAGTCATAGCGACCATGTCGGTAGATTGCTTTTCTTCTAGAGCGGTTTTCCGCTTTGTACTCCTGTTCCTCCGAGCTTGAGTTGGAACGGCTGTTGCCGGTAAGGAGCTGCGAGCATCGTCGGCGGCGGTTGCGAACTCACTAGCCAACTGAATCATCTGGTTCAAGTCAAGCTGGTGATTGTCCTGCAAGCGCTTCAACTTATGTCAGAGGAATGTGCCTCTTTCCAACCCGTCGATGAAGGCGGCCATGGCGGTCTGAGCGTGCACTCCTGCGCAGGAATTCTTCATATCCAACCAGCGGGAGAGGTAGGCGCGAGATGTCTCGTCTTTATCTTGCACACACTGCTGTAGATCGCCCACAATGCAGGGACGCTTGTATGTACCCTCAAAGTTCTTGGTTAATGCTTCTTGCATGTCCAACCAGTTGTAGATAGATTTCTCTGGCAAGTCGTCGATCCATTGACGGGCCGTGCCTGCCAACATTAATGGGAGGTACTTGACGGCGACGTTGGGGTTGCCTCCGGCAATCTCCACCGCATTGCCGTAGTCCTGCAACCATGTGGCCGGCTTGGCGGTGCCATCATAGGGCTTGATGGTCTTGTCAATCCGGAAACCTTTGGGGTAATGTCGTGGTGGTATCATGGCATATGCCATGGGTAGGCTAAAGTTGGGGCCGATGGACGTGGAGGAATCCGGGGAGGGATGTTGCAGTGAAGACCGCACTCGTATGAACAAAGAGAAATACAATGTATATGGGATTGAAGCTCTCAAGTGGAGATAGAACCTCATTCTCCCCTCTAATCTCTTATAATCTTGCCATACTTGTGGCTACAATCATGCTCCTTGAGCTGTATCTCCTATACCTCTATCTAGTTCTCTCTATGAGATTGGGGGAGGAAGAAGAAGAAGGCTCCTATTGAGCAGAGAGGGGAAGAGCCCTCCGGGGCCTCTCCTGTGAACGATCCCCCTGGTGCTCCTTATAAAGGGGAGCCCAGGGGACAAAACTTGTTCCCCACGCTTGGCATCTGTGTAGCATATTCCTGGCATCTTCTTAGATGCTCAGCATATGCCTTGGCATCTTTGGAGATGCCCGGCATATTCCCTAGCATATTCTTTGATGCCATGGGCATATTCCCTTTAGTACATGCCAGTCTGAGCCATGGGCGTCCCAAGACTGGCATGGCACATGCGAAGCTTGTCTTGACTTGATGGCGCATCGCTGTAGTGATCGAGGGACCTTCAGGAGACGAATATGCGGGCGTACGGGGTGAAATACTTTGGCCCGGATGCCCCTGGCGAAGTGGTATCTCGACCTTCCTCTTAGCTGACTCGGCCTGCTCTTATTTGCTGGAGACAAAGGCCCAGCCGGACTGTTCTTGGCCTTAGCCAAATCATCTGACAAAGGCCCCAGCCAGGTCTCTTACTTCGGCCCAGGAGGAGGAAATAGCCCAGCCGAGGTCTGCCCAATTCGGCCTGGGCGAACTGGGAAGGGCCCAGCCGGATTAACATTGTCTCCCGCCGAATCAGAGGAAAGGGCCCAGCCGGATTACCGTTATACTTGGCCTGGCCTGACCAACCTGGCCCAGATGGAAGCCCATTCGGAGTTTCTCTGCACTGGCCCGAAGTCAGGGGCTCTGTCCTGGAGAGGGAGTCCCGCAGTGGGCCGGGGTTTGGTTGATTCGGCCCACTCAGGGTCCATTGGCTCGGGGATGCAGCCTGGGGCGCGTTATTGCCGAGCTCTGGAGGATGTGTTCCTGGTGCTGCGGGTCAGCGAGGCTGGCGGGAGATCCTCTAGTGTGAGGAGAGGCGAGGTGACGACGTGCTGACAGGGATCGGTGGAGTTGTGATGCGTTGACCCGGCGGGAACGGAGGGAGCTTGGCAGGGGAAGGACTGACCGCGTGGTCAGCTAAGGCGACTTGGGTCGAGGTCTTTTATTCGGCCCACTGGTTAAGATAAGCAGTTTGGTTGCTTGCTTCCTGGATTCAGCCCATGGGTATTCAGACTAGGCCGAGTTTTACTTAGTTCAGCCTAGTATCATCTTTATTCCTTTTTTCTTTAAGTTGTTTTATATAACTCTTCTCCACATAGATCTTTGTACTAAATTGTTTCTTCCTCTTCCTTATCTCTTTATACTTGACTTTAGGGTACCTGGGGTCATATCCCCGACATTAGTCCCCGAGGCTATGTGGGACTCGTAGAGTCGTGCATAGGCTTCCTATTTAATATTCCCATAGATGTCTTACTTATAACCTCTTGGTTATATATTTATTTGTGACATAACCTTTTTTGGGTTAGCTTATAGCATCTAGCCCTTATGTGCACTGGTCTTTTAACCCTTTGGATAAGTTTCTGGACTTCTGGCCTTCATGGGCACTGGTCATAACCCCTTTGGGTAAGTTTCTGGACTTCTGGCCTTTATGGGCACTGGTCATAACCCCGTTGGGTAAGTTACTGGACTCCTGGCCTTCATGGGCACTGGTCATAACCCCTTTGGGTAAGTTTCTAGACTTCTGGCCTTCATGGGCACTGGTCATA
Organism: Avena sativa; assembly: GCA_916181665.1. Classification (NCBI taxonomy): domain Eukaryota; kingdom Viridiplantae; phylum Streptophyta; class Magnoliopsida; order Poales; family Poaceae; genus Avena; species Avena sativa. The sequence goes on from OV702283.1 coordinate 341,440,292, forward strand.
ACCCCTTTGGGTAAGTTTCTGGACTTCCGACCTTCGTGGGCACTGGTCATAACCCCTTTGGGTAAGTTACTGGACTCCTGGCCTTCATGGGCACTGGTCATAACCCCTTTGGGTAATTTTCTGGACTTCTGGACTTCATGGGCACTGGTCATAACCCCTTTGGGCAAGTTATGAGTTCTGGCCTTATTGGGCACTGGTCGTTTAACCTCTTTGGGTAAGTTATGAGTTCTGGCCTTCTTTGGCATTGCTCTTTTAACCCCATTGGGTAAGTTATGAGTTCCTGCCTTCTTGGGCATTGCTCTTTTAACCCCATTGGGTAAGTTATGAGTTTCTGCCTTCTTGGGCATTGCTATTTTAACCCCATTGGGTAAGTTATGAGTTCCTGCCTTCTTGGGCATTGCTCTTTTAACCCCATTGGGTAAGTTATGAGTTTCTGCCTTCTTGGGCATTGCTCTTTTAACCCCATTGGGTAAGTTATGAGTTCCTGCCTTCTTGGGCATTGCTCTTTTTACCCCATTGGGTAAGTTATGAGTTCTGGCCTTCTTTGGCATTGCTCTTTTAACCCCATTGGGTAAGTTATTATCCGAGTCATCTGTTTCCAAATCCGAGTTATTTTACTCAAAATTGACTTATGTCTTAAGTCTGAGTCCTCTGACTCAAATCCGAGTTATATGACTCAAATCCGAGTCATCTGATTCCAAATCCGAGTTACTTTACTCATATTTGACCTATGTCTTAAGTCTGAGTCCTCTGACTCAAATCCGAGTTATATGACTCAAATCCGAGTTATCTCATTCCAAATCCGAGTTACTTTACTCATATTTAACCTATGTCTTAAGTCTGAGTCCTCTGACTCAAATCCGAGTTATATGACTCAAACCCGAGTTATCTCATTCCAAATCCGAGTTACTTTACTCAATTTTGACTTGCATCTCAAATCTGAGTCATCCGACTCAAATCCGAGGTATATGACTCAAATCCGAGTTATCTCATTCCAAATCCGAGTTACTTTACTCAATTTTGACTTCCATCTCAAATCTGAGTCATCTGACTCAAATCCGAGGTATATGACTCAAATCCGAGTTATCTCATTCCAAATCCGAGTTACTTTACTCAATTTTGACTTGCATCTCAAATCTGAGTCATCTGACTCAAATCCGAGGTATATGACTCAAATCCGAGTTATCTCATTCCAAATCCGAGTTACTTTACTCAATTTTGATTTACATCTCAAATCTGAGTCATCTGACTAAAATCCGAGGTATATGACTCAAATCCGAGTTATCTCATTCCAAATCCGAGTTACGTTACTCAATTTTGACTTACATCTCAAATCTGAGTCATCTGACTCAAATCCGAGGTATATGACTCAAATCCGAGGTATCTCATTCCAAATCCGAGTTACTTTACTCAATTTTGACTTACATCTCAAATCTGAGTCATCTGACTCAAATCCGAGGTATATGACTCAAATCCGAGTTATATGTTTGCCACAATATAACTTGATTTGGCGTGATAACGTTAATTTGCCTTTGATATGGATCCGAGATATTGATCCGAGATTAAGTTTTGGGATATGATAATAGGGCTAACCGCTGAGAGATCTGATTCGAGATGTAGATATGAGATATAGATTCGAGATATGATAAGCTGGCCAATAGTCATCCGAGATATGGGATAACCTGGCAAGATGGTGAAATTTCAATCCGAGTCATAACATAACCTGGCAATCTGGCGAATTGAATAAAGCTTCGGCCCGAATCAGAGATATGATTAGTACGCCGAGTCTGAATACAAATCCGAATTATAGTATACCCTGGCAAGCTGAATCAAATGTTAGTCCAAAGCAGAGACAATCTACTGAGCTGAGTTAAAGGTTAATCTGAAGCATAAATAAATTGACTCAAATTATATCCGAATCATCAATAAGCTGGCCGGTAAGCTGAGTTAAAGGATAATCCAAAGCATAAATAAACTGACTCAAATTCTATCCCACTCATAAGTAAGCTGACTCAAATTCTATCTGAATCATAAATAAGCTGATTCAACTTCTGTCCGAGTTATAAATAAGCTGGCTGGGGAGCTGAGTTACAGGATAATCCAAAGCATAAACTAACTGACTCAAAATCTATCTGAATCATAAATAAGCTGATTCAACTTATGGCCGAGTTATAAATAAGCTGGCTGGAGTACAGATCTAAATCAACATAATGTTCTCTTAATCAAAAGGTGACTCTACGGATAAGTTGACTAGTCCCCGGGTTAAGTTATTTTCTCCCCGGGGTGAAGGATTGAGTGTAGGTGGCTGAGTTATCTGGCACTTACAGTATACTTGGAGAAGTGTTTGAGTGAGTCTTGCTGGGTCATACCTGCCCTGCTGAGTTACCTGGTACTTACAATAAGCTTGGAGTAGTACTTGAGTCCTTCTTGCTGAGTCTTACCTGCTTTGATGAGTTAGACTTCGAGCCTCTGCGCTTACCTCTTTGTTCTCTGTTGGCTTGGTGAAGCTGAATGAACCCTATGAGGAAGAAGTTGATGAAGATGTTCCCGTCCGTATGGAAACCCAACCAACGCCACTAGAAGGCCCCACGGTGGGCCCCATGGGTAGGCTAAAGTTGGGGCCGATGGACGCGGAGGAATCCGGGGAGGGATGATGCAGTGAAGACCGCACTCGTATGAACAAAGATAAATACAATGTATATGGGATTGAAGCTCTCAAGTGGAGATAGAACCTCATTCTCCCCTCTAATCTCTTATAATCTTGCCATACTTGTGGCTACAATCATGCTCCTTGAGCTGTATCTCCTATACCTCTATCTAGTTCTCTCTATGAGATTGGGGGAGGAAGAAGAAGAAGGCTCCTATTGAGCAAAGAGGGGAAGAGCCCTCCGGGGCCTCTCCTGTGAACGATCCCCCTGGTGCTCCTTATAAAGGGGAGCCCAGGGGACAAAACTTGTTCCCCACGCTTGGCATCTGTGTAGCATATTCCTGGCATCTTCTTAGATGCTCAGCATATGCCTTGGCATCTTTGGAGATGCCCGGCATATTCCCTAGCATATTCTTTGATGCCATGGGCATATTCCCTTTAGCACATGCCAGTCTGAGCCATGGGCGTTCCAAGACTGGCACGGCACATGCGAGGCTTGTCTTGACTTGATGGCGCATCGCTGTAGTGATCGAGGGACCTTCAGGAGACAAATATGCGGGCGTACGGGGTGAAATACTTTGGCCCGGATGCCCCTGGCGAAGTGGTATCTCGGCCTTCCTCTTAGCTGACTCGGCCTGCTCTTATTTGCTAGAGACGAAGGCCCAGCCGGACTGTTCTTGGCCTTAGCCGAATCATCTGACAAAGGCCCCAGCCAGGTCTCTTACTTTGGCCCAGGAGGAGGAAATAGCCCAACCGAGGTCTGCCCAATTCGGCCTGGGCGAACTGGGAAGGGCCCAGCCGGATTAACATTGTCTCCCGCCGAATCAGAGGAAAGGGCCCAGCCGGATTACCGTTATACTTGGCCTGGCCTGACCGACCTAGCCCAGATGGAAGCCCATTCGGAGTTTATCTGCACGACCCGAAGTCAGGGGCTCTGTCCTGGAGAGGGAGTCCCGCAGTGGGCCGGGGTTTGGTTGATTCGGCCCACTCAGGGTCCATTGGCTCAGGGATGCAGCCTGGGGCGCGTTATTGCCGAGCTTTGGAGGATGTGTTCCTGGTGCTGCGGGTCAGCGAGGCTGGCGGAAGATCCTCTAGTGTGAGGAGAGGCGAGGTGATGACGTGCTGACAGGGATCGGTGGAGTTGTGATGCGTTGACCCGGCGGGAATGGAGGGAGCTTGGCAGGGGAAGGACTGACCGCGTGGTCAGCTAAGGCGACTTGGGCCGAGGTCTTTTATTCGGCCCACTGGTTAAGATAAGCAGTTTGGTTGCTTGCTGCCTGTATTCAGCCCATGGGTATTCAGACTAGGCCGAGTTTTACTTAGTTCGGCCTAGTATCATCTTTATTCCTTTTTTCTTTAAGTTGTTTTACATAACTCTTCTCCACATAGATCTTTGTACTAAATTGTTTCTTCCTCTTCCTTATCTCTTTATACTTGACTTTAGGGTACCTGGGGTCATATCCCCGACAGGTAAGTTGCGGACCGTATTGCAGGTCCAAAGCAACGTGGTCCCAGGTATGGTCCTTCCCAGGCCTCGTGGATCTTATCGATCCGCGACCGTGCGTCGTACGGCTCCGGGTTCTTCTTCTTCTTCTTGTCAACAGGGGATGGGCTGCGTGAACGATGCAGGCCTCCTCCGCCATGGTGACTGCTTGCCGGTGACGGAGGCGGAGGTGGCGGTGGGTTAGCCTTCTTGCTGTTACCCTACTGCGACGCCTCACGCCTGTCACGGTTGCTTGTCGGATGCGGAGGGTCATGGCGTGACCTGCTCTTGTGTCCTTGGTTGCGCTCTCCGTCATGACGGGTCTGCTCCGCGTTGTCGCGGATGACGATGCCGCACTGCTTTGGTGGGGGCATATCCGTACGATGGTGAGCCTTGTAATCTTCACGATGTCGGGGGGACCGGGGCGGTGGCGATGGGCGAAGAGGTCGGGCCTTTTCTTCGTGGTCGAAGGATATGGGGATAGCATCCTTCCTGTTGCGCGCATCCCTCCATCTTCGTTCTGATGAACCCGTCTGGGACCCGACATCAAGAGGAGATTTGTCCCTTGGCGGCTTGTACTGGCTAGATTGGTAGAGCGCTGGGTTAGACTCAAGCCTCTGAGAGGTGGCCTTTTCCTGCTGCTTCACCGCCTTGGCCACTAGGTCATAGACCCGTTCCACTGCCTCAGGCGATCTATCCTGCTCCATAAGGGTCTTGGCGACGGCGAGGTTAAGGAGTGGAGTGGGCATCACCTGCTTGCCTTCACTGTCAATGTATGGCTTGGCTTGTGCCGGCTTCGAGGGGGCCCATCCTAGGTTACGCCGTATGCCAGGATCGTTGATGACGCGAGCCGGAGCTTTCTTAGCCTTCTGCTGCAGCAAGGTCTTGTACTCGGCCTCCATTGCTCTAGCTTTCTCTATGGACTTTTGCGCGTTGACCAGATCTCGATCTAGTTTAGCGCCTTGCTCCGCGATGGCCTGCGCTTCCTCCAGAGCTGCTGGCGCTTCTCGTCAAGCTGGGCCACGTTCCGGATATGAGCAACGGTCAGCGGCTCGACGAGGAGATTGTCGTACATCACTCTATCAGCTGGAGTAACTTGGGCTGCTGCAGACGTAGATGCTGGAGGAGGCAAGTTTGCGGTGTTGTTGTTGCTCGGGCCGGTGCCGAGTTCCTGCGGCTGTTGCACTGGGTTAGGAGGAGGAGGCATAACTTTTGCGCGATCATCGTCAGCGACAATAAGTGGCCCCTTCCCCTTTTCCAGCGCTGTAGGCGGAGCTCGTCCGGGTTGGTCTTCATCCATCGCCGTCCCAATAGTGACGAACACCCCTCGAGACGTGACAGCCTTGTTGGCTTGCTCGTCGCGCGAGTACTCCTCCTCCATCTCCTACATAGCGGAGTCTAGCTCTTCTGGACTGAAATCTATCTCCTCTGAATCTGCACTGAAATCAGCGTAGAGCGCGTCAATGACAGAGTCGGAAGGTGCCAGGACTTCCTCGATGACGGGCGGTGGAGGTGCAATGGCCTTGACGATGACTGGAGGTGGTGGTGCTGCTGCGACGATGGCGGCGGGAGGCGGTGGTGGTGGTTGCTGAATCGGAGGTTCTCCGTCCCTGAGCGCAAGCGCCATCTGGGTTGCTGCGTCAGCTTCCGCGTAGTTGTTGACGATGCTCACCATCTCTTCGAGGGTAAGACGCCCGGTTGCCTGCTGCCATCTTAAAAAATGTCGGAGAAGCGTGCCACGGTCCAGTACTTCCACGAAGTGATACAAAGCGTTATCATCGGGGTAGTGGGCCAGATCGGCTCGTATACGGAGCCATCTGGCTAGGTAATCGCGGGGTTTTTCGCCTTCTCTCTGAACGCAACACGCCAGATCGAAGATGGTAACCACGCCGTCGAACTTGGATCTCTGCTGTCCAGACGCACGGGCGAAGCTGGCGGATTTGTATTGATCTTCCACCTTTATATCCTGCACAGGGGCGGTTTGGGTGGGCCTTGGATTTTTCCGATCTTTGCCGGCAAACTCCGAAGAGAGATCCGACATCGATCCTTCCGCGAACGTATCCTGCCCGTAGGCGGTCCGTGCGGGCCTTGATGCTCCTCCGACTCCCAGGGAACTAGTGTCCGAGTCGGTTTCGCCGATGAAGAGGTGGATGTCTCCGATAGGAACGATTGAACACCGCGTAGGGTTCGTCTTCGCCGGGATCCAGAACTCGTCAGGAGGGACGATCGGAACGTTGCCGGAGAAGAGAACACGGCCGATGGCTACGGTTTCGCCGATTCCTGCAAAGATCTTGGTCCTCGCCCGCTGAAGAGCCTGAAGCGCCTCTGGCCCATGGTGGGCGCCAACTGTCGTGGTATTGCCGACGAGTACGCCATGGAGGGGTCCTCACAGTGCGTGTTTAGAGACGTGGGGTAAGGCGGACGATTGACGGGTACGAGGTAACACAGCTTACCCAGGTTCAGATCCCACAACGGTGGTGGAATCCTACTCCTGCTATAAATCACTATAAGGGCAATATGCCGAGTTACAGAGATAGGTTCGATGTGCGATGTTGTCTGAAGTTGTAAGTTATCGTGCCCTAAAGGCTCCCATAGGTCCGACTTATATAGTCGCCAGGTCTTAGGGTTACAGGAAAAAGTCCTAACCGGACATGTTATAGAGTCCTACACAGTCTATTACTAGTCTTCTGTATCTTGCACTCCAAGGGTCCGGGTACGCTGGTGATTCCACCGTAGCCTTCCTTTATCCGGCATGAGTCTCCCATCTGGATCCATCTAACTGGGCCGCCTAACAAACCATAGGCCATGCTATCAACTATGGGTCATCCGGGTTATCCGGATAAGTGACATGCTACGAGGATACTCATTCGTATAGCATATCCCAACATTGAGTGTCTAAACACGAAATGTATGTGCGAATATGGACCGCTGGATCTCCCCTGTTTCTCCTCTGTTCGGCTTTCTCTGTCGGACGAAACTGAAGACTGAACAACTGAACATCTTCATGATCCTGACACTCCCCGCCCGCTCCTCCGTGCCGGCGCTGCTCGCCTCCCTCTCCTCCGTATCCGCGCGGCTCCTCTTTCTGTTCCCTGCAGCCCCTCCCTCTCCTCGCGGCGGCTCCTTCCTCGGCTCTGCTCTGCTCTGCTGGAGCGGCAAGCGGCGGAGCTTCGCGCGAAAACTCCGGCGAAATTCTTTCCCCGCCCGCGCTCGAGCGCCTGCCTGTTTGCATGCTTGGCGCAGTGTTGGCTGTTTTGGTCTTTGATCGATGCGGGCCATTGGATATATGGAATAGAGGGTGGATAGGGAGGGGTAAGTCCCAGCGCAAGTCACGGAATCCCAGTCCCCAGCTCCTCTCTTCTCTGCTTCCCGCCGCCGCGGCGGCTCTGGAGGCGCCGTCGACATGAAGCCCTCGTCACACTTCCCGGAGATCGGGAAGAAGTCCAAAGGTGCTCCTCCTTTAACAAAATCATGGTTCACCCGCCCCCTCGCTCTCCCCGATCGCTGCTCCACGCTGGTTTTGCCCGACATTCCTCTTCTGGGCGTGGCTAAATATCAAGCTCCGTTTGGCTTGCAGATTTGGTGGCCAAGGACCACAGCTTCAACATTGCGGCCTACATCTCATCTGGAGCGGTTCTTTCCTCACCTTCTCTTTGTTCAGATTGTGATCTTTTGGTGTCGCTGTTTGCACGTTTAGGCTGGAGCTAGGGGTTTGGGCTGGGATCGATGAACAATCATTCCGTCTTATCATCTTGCTGGATGCTACTTGGATCGATTGTTATTGTTGCCCGTTTTGGTGCTGTTTGTTGGTATTCATATTGCTATTGGCAGTGGGGGTTTACCTGGTGGGGTTATTTTGCTTGTGTCAGTAGTTGTATACGGACTAGCATGATCATGAAATGGAGTACCGCGGTGGTTCTATAGCTTGCAAGTATATACTGCATTGAGTTAGTGGTTTCACGTCCACAAAGCTGTCGAGCTGTCAGATGTAACATGAAGCCTAGGAGCAATGTTGGTTATATGGTGAAAATAATACAAAGTTAGTAGTTCCCATATATGGTTCTCATGTTGATGGTAATGCAACATTGACGGCATGCCTAATTTGCCATTTTTGGAGTTTTTTGAGGATTGTCTCCTTGGATTGTTAACCACAACACTCTCTCGTAGTTGACATTTATATCCCTTATGTTGACTGGCCCTTATATTAATATTGTTGAGCAATATACTTCTCTAGATTGATATGTTTTCTAGTCACCTCTCCAATAGGATGTTATTGCTGATGCCCTGTGGAAGCATGTTGAGGAGAAAGCTCGTTATCTCAGCGGCGAAGCTTTTCTAAGCTTTATGGATCAGCTCTATGAACAGATGTATGCTTTATTGCAAAGTAACGATGTTTCTGGAAATTTGCTGGCTCTTCGTGCTATCGATGCATTGATTGATATGCCCTTTGGAGAAGGCACTTCAAAGGTCTCTAAGTTCGCCAGTTTCTTGAGAAATGTGTTTGAAGTAAAGCGTGACCCCAAAATTCTAGTTCAAGCGAGCACAGTGTTTGGTCATTTAGCAAAAGCTGGGGGAGTGATGACTGCAGATGAAGTTGAGCGACAGGTAAGTTATGATTGATCCATTTTTCTTGATTATATGTTTTCCAGTTTGCTAACAAGCATTTCTTTTGTATAGATTAAAACTGCTTTAGGGTGGCTTGGTGGGGATCGAGTGGAGTATCGTCGCTTTGCAGCTGTTCTTATTCTCAAAGTGAGTCGAACTTGTCAGTTTCTATAGTTGTTACATGTGTTATTTAAGGTCATGATGGCAGAAAATTTCCTCCTTGCAATACTACTCCCACACATATTTTTGTTAGGCTAAACTTGGTAAGGTGTTGCATTTTTTAATGTTATTTACTTAGTGAATATGAGTATAAGTCATATGACTTCTTTGTTCCCCCTTTTTCTGATAAAATAGCAATGAACTGGGCTCTTAAACCCTGCTTTATGGCATATAGTGACAATCTTCTTATGGCATGTTACAGTCGCATAGAACCAGTAACAAACTCTGCAATTCTGTAACCTTAGGTATCGCTCTTAATTAATCAGACTGGCAACTACTGTTAGGGGGATCTATGTGTGCTCCATCTTGCCTATCATCCAGCGGAATAACTTGTCTAGTTTTACAGTTAGTGTATTCTGAATCTGTTGGATCAATATACTTGTACAGTGTGAATGAGTTGGCTCACCGATATCTGTGAAGTTGGGTGGTGGCTCTCTTATTGCACTGCAAGGTATCCAGGAAGGAATCCCATGAACCAGTACCACTAGCATCCTGGGTGTTGCACTTCAAAAAATTGCTTATTATGTGATTGCATCAGTTTAACTTAATGCTATTTTTGTCTAGATGTACTACACTATGATGTGTGTAAAATGTGTACTTTTCCTATATGTCTGTAGGAGATGGCTGAGAATGCTTCGACAACCTTTAATGTTCATGTTCCTGAATTTGTTGATGCTATATGGGTAGCACTGAGAGACCCCAAGCAGGCTGTACGTGAACGAGCAGTACAAGCCTTGCGTGCTTGTCTTCATGTTATTGAAGAGCGGAAGACACGGTGGTGTATAAAGTGGTAAGCATATGCATTTGGTTCTATACACATCATGTGCCCTCAGCAACCTATTTATGCTAGTTTGTTAGGACTTGGAAGTTGGAATAATGCCCAAAGCACATCCTGGTCAATTTTTTTCTTGCATATCACCGCCCATGTACTTTTAGGATACCAATTTGCATTGCAGATTAATCTGCATGGCGGGCCTTGGTCTCTTCAGCCAACGACTCAAATTTACTGATGAGCTATGCCCTTCTCCTAGTGTTGCCGCAGTAGCAAGTACCACCAACTCTGATTCGTTCTTGTACCACACTACCACTAATTTCAGTATGTGTACCATTGTATCTTTGCTATGTGTAGTATTTTTAAGAAATACAGTAGTAGTTAACCACCAGTCGTGACTAAATGTCATGTCAGTACCCTGTTGACTCGACTTGACTATATGAGCTGATAACATTACCATTTTATCCATCTTATTATTTTTGTTTCATGTCCAGGTACTGCCACATGTCTGAAGCTGCACAAGTTGGACTTGGCAAAAATGCTTCTGTTCATAGCATTCATGGCTCAATATTGGCTGTTGGAGAACTGTTGAGGTAACTTAAAGTTCAGTTTGCAGTGATTTTTTCCTGGAAGTTTGTCATAATATTCATACTTCTGCATTTTTCTTCTCTTGGCTGTTTTGCTCGTGTACCATATGTTCATGTATTGCAAATTATAAGATGTTTTAGCCTTTTTCTGAAACACATGTATCTAGACACCTTTTAGTGTGTAGGTTCACTCATTTTGGTCCGTATCTAGTCCACATTGAAATATCTAAAACATCTTATAATTTGGAACGGAGGGAGTAATATGGAACACATGTCTAACTTTGTAATTTATGAAATTTGATTTAGCAAAACAGCTTCAACCATTTTTTCTTGCTGCAATACACAAGCTTCCCATCCTCTGATTCTGTTGCATGAAAATGTTGCAGGAATACCGGAGATTTTATGATATCTAGGTACAAAGAAGTGGCTAATATAGTCCTCATATACTTAAAACACCGGGATCAGCTTGTTCGTCATAGTATAACATCTCTTCTTCCTCGAATTGCTCACTTCCTGCGAGACAGATTTGTGACCAACTACCTAAAGGTTTTCTCGCTACCACAATTCTTGAACTAAACCATTTTCTTCTCTTTTGCACCTTATATGTTTCCATTTCTTGCATTAAGATTTTTTTTTAACTTTGAAGTTGTAATAGAAAGATAGTGACATAGCTTGACGTATGCTGTTCTCGTTCTCAGGTATGCATGGAGCATATCCTGATTGTTCTAAATACCCCAGATGAGCGTGCTAGTGGGTTTGTTTCTCTTGGAGAGATGGCTGGTGCTTTGGGTGCAGAACTTGTGCCCAGTTTGCCCTCAGTTGCCCCATTTTTGCATGAAGCGGTATGCTTCAGAACCCATTTTGTACTCTGGTGTTTACTTTATCTTTATCCTCCTTAATGACGTTTCTGTTTGCAGATTGCTCCTCGCAGAGGACTGCCATCTCTTGAGGCTATTACTTGCGTTGGAAGCTTAGCAGAAGCTATGGGTCTTGCAATGGAGCGACATATTCGTGGTGGACTGATAGATGAAATGTTTTCTGCCGGTCTTTCTGATAAACTTGTAGATGCACTTGAGTCTATAAGTACTAGGTATTGTTTTTTAATTTGAATTCTCTTGCTTTATTATGTCTTTGGCACGAAAACGTCAACTTCCCTGTTTCCTACAGCATCCCGTCTCTACTTCCAACAATTCAAGAGCGCTTGTTGGAATGTATATCCCAAGCACTTCCAAAGTCATCAATGAGGCCAGGTGCTACTGTTAATCGGGCAACCAGATGTAACAGTTTGCAACAGTTTGTGGATTCTGGTCCAGTGCTTGACCAACTTGCTCTGCATACTCTAACAAACTTCAACTTTAAGGTTTGAAATGCTCCACAGAGCTGTGTGGTTCTAATCATCTTCGGGCTTTAAATTATGCAGTAGTTTCAGGGTCACGAGCTCCTGGAATTGGCAGGAGAGACTGCCATCCTTTATCTGGAAGATGAGAATAGAAGTACCCGGAAAGCTGCTGCGATATGCTGTTGCAGATTAGTGGCGCACTCTCTTTCTGCTTCATCTACTTCACAGTCCAGTTCGAATCGGTCAAATTGTATGGGTGGAGCTAAGCGCCCTTGCCTTGTAGAAGAGGTCTGTCTCAAACTTCATCTTGTGTTCATTTATTCTGTGACAACTGACATGCATACGTAAGCTATCCTGTTTGACGCTTATTATTACTTACTAGACATGCCTATTATAACTCGTCTTTTTGGGAAGAGCAGTGGTAAATGCTTTGAAATGACAGTATTATTTTTTTGAGAAAACGCAAAGGACCTTTGCATTTCATTCATTGAAAAGATAGGATAGTTACAAGCCTCCTAAGAGGTCGGTACAAGTGGAGCTTGCTCAGTGTACATCCCAAGTCGGTGGAAGGACTGCTCTAAGACCTAGCGCCCCTTCCCTTGCCCATAAGCAAGCCTCGTCCTTGATCGCGGCAAGCAGAATGCTGCCCGAGGGAGGTAGTCTATCAAAGACGCAGCCGTTCCTATGCTTCAAGATCATCCAAGTATGAGCAATGCGGCTGAACCCAGACCCTTTCGAAGTGGCTTCGGCGAGTCGCGCTTTGCTTGTGCTAGCCACTCAATCAAGGAGTTGTCCTCTGGCCCAGGGATCCTGCAGGTCATGCGGAGCCAGGCTAGGGCTTCATGCCAAATCTGTCGCGAGAAGGGGCACTCAAACGAGTAGATGGTGCATGGACTTTGGCGCCTGGCCACAGAGCAGGCATCGTGGATGGTGCTGGAGGCCGTGGCGCTCGAGGCGCTGCGCGGTCCAGCAACGGTCTTGGAAGGCAAGCCAGTGGAAGAACTTGAGGCGCGGGGGCGCCCAGGCCTTCCAAATATGTTTCCAAGCAGGGCAGGCCCAGGATCCATGGAAGGAGGCCAGGTATGCTGAGCTTGCCGTGTAAGAGCCGCTGGCCGTCCACTTCCAGATGAGGCGATCAGGCTCGTCGGTGAGTATGGTATTGTCGATGATGTGCCAGAGTTGTAGGTATTGGCCAATCTCCTGGATGCCAATGGTGCCCTGGATGTCTTGGGCCCAGTGATGGTCGAGGAGGGCATCAGCCACCATTCTTGTCCTCCGTCGTCGTTTGGGGATACAAGCGTGTAGCAGTGGGGCAATCTCCTTGATGGACTGGCCGCCAATCCATCGATCCTCCCAGAACTTGGCCGTGAGGCTGTTCCCTACCTCCATGGTGGTGGAGGCGAAGAAGTCGCGCTCCGCCGGGGTGAACTGCATGTCCATACCCTGCCACGAGCGTCTGTCGTTGGTGCGACTGAACCATAGCCATCTCAGCCGAAGGGAGATGCTAGTCCACTCGAGGTCACGGACGCCGAGGCCGCCCAGGGCCACAGGGCATGCCACGCGGAACCATTTGACGTGGCAGTGGCTGCCGGTAGCCTCCTTGCGTCATGCCCAGAGGAAGCCACGGCGCACCTTCTCAATGAGGCGAATCAGTCGCTTTGTGGGCACGATGACAAGTAGCTGGTGTATGAGGATGGCGCCGAGGACCGATTTCACCATAGCGAGGCGCCCAGCCTTATCCATGAGTCCTGCCTTCCAGGCCAGGAGCTTATCAGTGACTCAGTCCACCATAGGCTGCATCTGTGCCGCCGTTGGCTTCCGGATCGTGAGGGGTATGCCCAGGTAGGTTAGGGGCAGTTCCACCACGGGGCAGCCAAGCCAAGTAACCATCGGGGTGACCTCGTCGGGGTCATAGCGGATGAGGGTAGCGGTGCTCTTGTTGTAGTTGACATGGAGCCCAGAGGCGCGCCCGAAGAGCTCCAGGGAATGCTGTATAGCCTCAATATCCTCGGTCCACGCCTGGCAGAACATGATGACATCGTCGGCGTAGAGGGAGATCGGCGGGACCGGGCGGCGGGGGTGCAGCTGGCGCAAGATGCCGAGCTCGGTGGCGCATCGAAAGAGCCGTCCTAGGGTGTCAACGGCAAGGTCGAATAGCTGCGGAGACAGCGGGTCGCCCTGCCGGAGACCTCTTCGATGCCAAATCGCGGGACCGGGCTCTCCATTGAGCAGGACTTGCGTGCTCGTAGACGAAAGCAGGATCCCTGGCCACTCGAGGAAGCGGTCGCCAAAGCCGTAGCGTTGCAGTGCTTCAAAAAGGAAGGGACAAGAGAGGGATTCGAAGGCACGGGCGAGGTCGAGCTTGAGGAGAAGACGGGGCTCGCCAAGGCAGTGAAGCAGCCTTGCGGACTCGCGCACGAGGACGAAGTTGTCATGGAGGCTGCGGTTGGAGATGAAGGTGCTCTGGATGGGCTGACGAGGCTATCAAGCTTGGGAGCCAGGCGTAGCGACAAGACCTTTGCGAAGAGCTTCACAATCAGGTGTATGAGGCTTATGGACTTGTAGTCTCGAAGCGTGTTGGCGTCGGCATGCTTGGGGGTGAGAGTGAGAAGTGCTCGATTGAGGCAAGCGAACCCTCTACCTCGCATCTCGAAAAGCTACTGGAACACGTCGACGATGTCTGATTTGATGCAGCCCCAACAGGCACGGAGGAATTCGGCAGTGAAGCCATCCGGTCCAGGCGCCTTGTGCGCCGACATCCTCTTCACAGCGATCCAGGTTTCCTCTTCCCCGAAGGGCTCGTCAAGCGCAAGGAGGAAGGTGTCGGGCTCAATGAGGTCACCGAACTCAAGGGTGCAGTCACGCTGCACGGCCGTGCCGAGAAGGTCATCATAGTGGTGGAATGCCGCCCTGGCCATGTCGTCGTGTTCGATGAGGGTCTGATCTCCATCGATGAGGCCATAGATCCTGTTCTTGTGCTTGCGGTAGGAGCACTGTCGGTGGTAGAAGGAAGTGTTGGCGCCGCCGTCCTTGAGGAACGCAAGACACGCTCGCTGACGTGCCATGGTGCGCTCTAGGGAGGCGAGCCCCAGGTAGCCATGCTTGATATCCTTGCGGAGCCAGTCCTCGTGAGGGGAGAGGAGTCTGTCCTCTTGGGCCTTGTCGAAGCGCATGAGTGTAGGGTACAAGGGTTCTAACCTGCTGCCTTGTGTGTGGCAGCTAGGGTTTCTACTGAGGGGCAGAACACACATAGCACATATATACTAGTTAGGTGGGCCAAATGGGCCAAGCCAATAACATGTCCAGAATACCTCTTCAGCCCAATACCTCTTCAGTTAACACTCCCCCTCAAGATGGGTGATATATATTGATCATTCCCATCTTGCTACATGCTGCATTGCTCTGCTTTGCTGCCAATCCTTTTGTTAGACAGTCTGCAACCTGCTGTCCTGTGGGTATATAGTTTATCTTGATTATACCTGCATCCGACTTCTCCTTGATGAAGAATCTGTCTATCTCCACATGTTTAGTCCTGTCATGCTGAACTGGGTTATTTGCAATGCATATGGCAGATTTGTTATCACACCAGACATTTAAGTGCCCTGACTTCAACACCTTCAATTCACTTAGAAGATTTCTAACCCACAACATTTCACTTAGCCCTTGGGACAAAGCTCTGTATTCCGCCTCTGCGGTTGACTTCGACACAATTGATTGCTTCTTACTTCTCCATGCTACTAAGTTGCCTCCAACAAATACACAGTATCCTGATGTGGACCGTCTATCATCGAGACAACTCGCCCAATCTGCATCACTATAACCATCAATGGTGAGATGTCCATTACTTTCTAAATAGCAGACCCTTCCCTGGTGTCCCCTTTAGGTATCTTAAGATTCTCTAGACTGCATCCATATGTGCACTCCTAGGTTCATGCATATATCTGTTTACTATACTTACAGCGTAAGCAATGTCAGGCCTTGTGTGACATAAATAAAGTAATCTCCCTATAAGCCTTTGGTACTTCTCCCTGTCCACAAGTTCTCCAGACTTAGTTGTGATCTTATCGTTTGATCAATAGGGGTAGCAGCAGCTCTACATCCTATCATCCCAGTCTCTCTAAGGAGATCAAGGGTGTATTTCCGTTGTGATAAAACAATTCCTTTCTCTGACCTTGTCACTTCTATGCCCAGAAAATATTTCAGTTGACCCAAATCTTTTACTTCAAAGGTCTTGCTCAAACACCTTTTGAGTTCTAATATCTCCTCATCACCATCACCAGTAATTATGATATCATCAACGTATACTGCTAGAATAGTAATCTTGCATGATGAATGCTTGTAGAAGACAGTGTGGTCACAATTGCATCGCGCATACCCGATATCACATATTGCACGCCTAAATCTGTCAGACCAGGCCCTTGGGGATTGTTTCAAGCCATATAAAGATTTCTTGAGTCTGCACACTTTTCCTTTAGTTCCAAAAGATGCTAAGCCTGGAGGGACTTCCATATAGACTTCTTCATGTAGATCGCCATGCAAAAATGCATTCTTCACATCCAACTGATGTAAGGGCCATCCGAAATTAGCTGTGCATGAAATTAGTATCCTTACTGTATTCATCTTAGCCACCGGAGCAAAGGTATCATCATAGTCAATACCATATGTCTGACTATACCCTCTAGCAACCAATCTTGCTTTGTATCTCTCCATCTTCCCTTCAGGATTTTGCTTGATTGTGAACACCCATTTGCAGCCGACTACTTTCTTGCCGTTTGGAAGATTAGTTAATTCCCAGGTTTGGTTCTTCCTTAATGCCTCCAACTCTCTCATTGCAGCACACCATTTTGGGTCCAGTTTAGCTGTTTGCCAATCTGAAGGAATGATAACAGCTTGAAGTGCAGCCACAAAGGCTCTATATGATGGTGATAGAGCTTCATAAGAGATATAGTTGCTAATATCATTTTCAAACCCGTATCTCTGCACAGATTTTGTTGTTGCTACACGCCTTCCTTTTCTTAGGGCAATTGGCATGTCCAACGAACTCTCAGATGCATTTGACGAACTACCATCGTCAACTGAATCTTGTGACTGATCTTGCTGCATCCCTTGCACTTCATCAATTTTTTGTTCTGCATCCGGCTGCTGCTCATTTGACTGCTCCTGCCCCCCTGCTCTACGGCCTGCTGCAGCTGCTCCCCCTGCTCTGCGACTGGCTGCTTCTCCCCCTGTATTTCAATACGAGACCTTCGAGAATAGACTTACAATTCTTTGCCTTCAGTTCTTCTAGAAGCAGGATTTGTAGGCCCTATCCTTGCATTACCTTCTCTAAGAGGAATAGGAATGGTCCCAACAATAGGAGGCTGAGACTGAACACCACTTGTTCCAGTAGTTTGCTGCTCAATCTGAGAATAACTCTCCCCCTCTTGACCATTCCTTCTTGTCAAAGAATGGTCAAGTGCTTCAAAAAGACCACTTAGTTCTGTTCGTTCACCATAGAAAGGTTCAGATTCACGAAATGTAACATCCATATTGACAAAGGTTCGCCTTTCCGTGGGATTCCAGCACCTATATTCTTGCTGTCCTGATGGATAACCAATAAATATGCATTTCACCGCCCTTGGATCCAACTTACTCACTGATGGCCGATGATCCCTGACAAAACAGGTGCAACCAAATACCTTGGGAGGAACAATGAATTTATTTTGACCGAACAATAATTGGCAAGGAGATTTCATACCTAGAATCTTTGAGGGAGTACGATTGATAAGATATATTGAAGTGAGAACAGCTTCACTCCACAAGAACTTTGGCACATTCATAGTATACATCAGTGAGCGAGCAACTTCTAAAATGTGCCTATTCTTCCGTTCTGCTACATTCTGTGGGGGAGTGTCAGGACAAGTGGTTTGATGTAAGATGCCTTTTTCTAAACAGAAACTTCGAAACAACTTGTTGACATACTCTGTCCCATTATCAGTTCTAACCATCTGTACCTGCACTTTAAATTGTGTTTGCACATAGTTATAAAAATTCTGGAAGCATTGAAACACCTCATCTTTGTGTCTCATAAGATATAACCAGGTCATCCGCGAGTAACAGTCAATAAAAGTTACAAAATACTTCATTCCACCCACTGATGTAATAGGGAAATTCCATACATCAGAATGAACAAGGGTAAATGAAGAAATACTTCTTAATCCTCTACTCACATAAGATGTTCTAGTATGCTTAGCATACTCACATGCATCACATTTTAGGTGAGTCTTATCCACTCCATTCATTACATCTGGAAATACTCTAATCATCTTATCAAAAGCCATATGACCCATTCGACAGTGATGAATCATCGCAAGAGCTTCCTTCTCAACCGAGGTTGCTGCAAACACCGCTTGCCTTGACTTGTCCTGGTCTAGGTACCATAGACCTCTATGCCTGGTTCCTGATCCAATCTTCCTTCCAATCAGACTCTCCTGAATTAGACAAGCCCTTTTGTTAAGCATTATGCAGCAGTCTAGTTGATCTATCAATGCACTCAACGAGACTAAGTTCACGGGAAAGGCGGGGAACATGCAGAACAGATGATAGATTGATATCTTGTGTGCATTCTACTGACCCAACTCCCTTTATTTGTTGTGCAGTACCATCTGCGGTTTGTATAGTCTCAGAAAGTGTTGAGGGGAATAATGTATAAGTTTCAAACTCCTCTAAATTACCAGTAACATGCTTAGTTGCTCCCGAATCTAAAATCCATTCAGAATTAGATCTATGTACTGCTACAGATGCGTATTCAGTATTACCTTCATTGGTATAGACAAAGTGTGCGAATTGCCCAAAATCATCACACTGTTCTTCCTTCTTCTTGCCATTGTTATGCTCACCTTTCTTCTCAATATTAGCTGAGCTAGATGGCTCCTCGGTGACTGTCATATTAGCTCTTGCTCCCTTCTGATATGCATGACCACCTCTCCTGCCTCTATAGCCCCTATAGTTGTTGTAGGTTCCTCTGCCATATCCTCTTCCTCTACCATGCCAAGGTGCCGTGCAATCATTACTCAAATGACCTTTCACTCCACAATTATGACAGTTTCGGTACTCTGCAACAATATAGGCTGGTTTCATGGATGATTCTTCTTTTATGTTCTCCCTCAACCTTGATTCTTCTTGGGCAACTGCAGCAATAACTTCCTGCAGTGAAGGTAGAGTAGTCTGGTGCAGTAATGCTGCCTTCCTGCCCTCAAATGCAGGATGCAGACCCTTCAAAAACTTCAATACTCGCTTCCCCTCAATCCACTTGTTTGCAGTTGCCACACATTCAGCATTCTCTAGCTTCAACGGATTCAAATGGTCAAGATCAGCCCACAATTGCTTTAGCTCCCCCACATATGTCATCACTGGTTTGTTGCCTTGGACCAGGTCATGAACCTTGTCTTCGATTTGAGAGATCAACATAATATTCCCTTTTCCTGTGTACATTTCCTCCAGGGCCTTCCAAACTTCTGCAGCTGTAGAGAGAGCTTCCACAGAAGCTGCAACAGATGGGGTCAGAGAATTTAACAACCAAGTAAGCACCAATGAATCAGTAGCACTCCACTTCCTCCATTTTACACTCTCCTCATCCTCTGGTGCTTTATCCTTCCCAAGAACATAACCCTCAACATCCTTGGTTCTCAAGATTCTCAGACCCCTTCTTGACCAACTCAAATAATTCACAACGTCTTCTAGCTTAACCTCATTTGGCATGAGATCAAGTTTGTGGTTTACCTCAACTTGTGAGACCTCCCTTGTGCCAGATCCAGGAGCTTCATCCCTGGTAGCAAGCAGATATGCGAGCTTGTTCAGCACCTGACTCATCTCACCCTCCATCTTCTAAGCCTTCCCTCTCTTGATTCCACCACCAGCAGTTTCTCCTGGAACAGATTTCACTTCCTGGATGGAACCAGTGCTTCATGCGCTACCATCTTCACCAACTCCGTCAAGGTGGCCACCAATGTCTCTACCCTTGTCTCCCTATGCTCTGATACCATGTAGGATACAAGGGTTCTAACCTGCTGCCTTGTGTGTGGCGGCTAGGGTTTCTACTGAGGGGCAGAACACACACAGCACATATATACTAGTTAGGTGGGCCAAATGGGCCAAGCCAATAACATGTCCAAAATACCTCTTCAGCCCAATACCTCTTCAGTTAACAATGAGCAACTCGCGGGAGATGGCCATCTTGTGCCTGATGTTGCCGATAGTGCGCGCGCTCCAGCTGGTTAGAGCACGGGCAGTGGCCTGCATGCGTAGCGCCATATGCTCGAATGGGCCGCTCGCTGTGGTGGAGTGCCAAGTCGCGGCGCAGGGCGCGCGGGGGGGGGGGGGGGGGGGGGGGCTGGGGAGCGCGAGGAGGGGCGGCGGCGGGGTGTTGGTGATGTCGCGGAAGTTGCGCGGCCTCATGCTGGAGCCGCTGCTGGACGCGTGCCACCGGTCCTGCCGCTGAGGGTTCTCGTCGCTGTGGCTCTCGTCAGAGGACATGGCGCCGGAGAGGGAGGGCAGGGGGTGGGTGGAGGAGGGGCTAGGGCCGGTGGGTGGGCTACCGGCGAGTAGTTCGGCGGCGGCTAGGTCACTGGGGTGGGAGGTGGGGGAGCATGCGTCTAGAATTGTGCGGCATCGCTCTCAGCACTTTATTCTCCAATGACGTATTATTACCTGAAATAACTGAAGCAGCCATTGTTTTTGACATAGTTAAGCTGAAATAATCAGTGTCCATTAAGGAATTCCTTAATTTTGTACCGTCAAATTTGAAAAACATAAGTTGACAAGGTGATAGCGTTCTGAAGAGCCATATAAATGATTCAAGCTTTCGCCAACCATGTGTCAATGTTGCTTTAAAGTGTAAACTATTATTCTGCTCTACAGCACGTGAACTGTGAACACCTATCTGGTAGCCCTCAAAGAAAACACATGTCAACATCTATAGTGTGGTTAGTGCGGAATCTCATCATATGCCTTTCTCAACACTCTCACATAGGCCCATAATCCCACCACACATGTTTTTCCATGCTATCAAGCGACTTAAATCTTGTCTGATTGTTGTTGCCTTGGAACATCTTACCCAATCCCATGTATGGAGTCCAAAATTATCCGTCATGAACTTGCATACAAATGGTCCAAAGAGACACCCCTATCTGTTTCACGATTTAGGTCTTAGGAGGCACCGTCTGTAAGGTATAGGTAATAAGACCGGCCTGTGTGTACTTCTGTTAAACAACCACTGAATCATTATCTAGCATTAAAGAAGGTGTAGGGCTAGAAATATTGCCACAAGCTATTGATTTCCACGATGAACTTGCATACTTACATTTGTGGAATGACTCTTTCTGAGAAAACAAGGAATCTATAGTGTTAAATGGGGGGAGTGCATTCTCATCAAGACACTGGTGGCACTGTCAACACAAATTTCATACTGCAGTAATTGCATTAACTATCATACACTAAATGACTTAAGGTATTCCCGTATTAGACAGTATATTAGAGACAATTGGCTAATATCAAGTGGTAGTGTGGTGCATGCTTTACTCCGAAGTGCATTACTTTCATCGAGATGTGGAATGCGATAAACTTAGTCAAAGTCTCATAAGACATTTGTTTTGCTTTTTTTTTGTTATGGGGGCTAAATCTGTGAAGTGTTCCAGTTAAACTGAACTAACAGGGTAGACAACTCTGCCATCTTCCATTTCACGGAATTACCTTGATTATTGCTTGTATATGAAATTTAACATTTTGTCATGAATGCTGATGTCCTCTTTCAAAGATCGGGATATGACTGACTGGGGGGGGGGGGGTGGAATAGGAGTTATCAAAATTTACTGCAAACAGATGGAATGGAAAACAGCAAGCAACATGCAGTAACAGATAGGATGAGGCACAGACAATAGATAACAGGATGAAGCACACAAGACAGGATAAGGAATAACAGAGCGAGTGCTTCAACCGACGGAACAGATTAACAGCAGGCACAAAAAGAAACAGAAATGTGGGGAGTAAAGGAGACGAGTACACCTGTTTGTTTCCTGGAGTTCAAGCGGTTGGCACCAGCTCTACGTCTCCGTTTACCCTAGTTCATCAACATCACCGCTGACCCACAAGCATCACCCGTTTGTGAACTAAGCCCTATTCTTTGCTGGCCAATCTTCGCAAGGCAAACTTCTAATCTAAAGTCTGTGCTACTCTAATTTGTAAAATACAGATCGAATCTAATGTACAACAAGTCTGACTTATTTACCTTCATGTTTTTCCTTCTCAGACGACACTTCTTCATGCTGGACGCACACTGCGATCCAGCCTTCGACGGGGAATCCATCAACGCCGGTGGCGGCAACTAAGACGGCGACAAGTAGATGGCGGCGTCGAAAAAGATGGGTGGTGGGTTGGCGCGAACAATACTGTCGTAGGGGTGCGGCGGGGGGTTTTTCTGATCGCTATTTATATAGGGCAGGGTGTCCAACATATTCTGGAGTTTTTTATTAGGTTTTAGAGATAGAATACGTTACGGTGACATCGATATTTATTGTTTCCCAAGTAATCATTAATTTAAGGAAATCTTTTTTACCGGGGTACAAATTGACACGAACGTGACCGTCGGTAACAGCAAAAATATTCATTGTTTCCCAAGTAATCATTAATTTAAGGAAATATTTTTACCGGGATACAACTTCACACGAACGTGACAGTTGGCAACAACAAAAATTCCAAAATACTCTGATGTTGACTTGGTTTTGGTTTTGTCTAAAATTTGTCTAAATTGCGATCCAAACAAGTCTAGATACATTCAAATCTAGACAAATCGGAGTTAACTAATTCGTTGGTAGGGAGTACCTACTCCGTATTATTTTATGACAACTTACAATGCAAAAAACTTGAACAAGAAAAAATTAAGTGCAGGAAGTACTGTACACTTTTCTGGGTAACGGTAGTATTGTATGTAACTCGAACAAGAAAAAATTAAGAGTGGATTTCGTTTTCTACTGGTTGAGATGTGCTCGTTTCTGGCAACGGATATGGTCCCTATGGCCATAGTAATCCATTTGTACATCGCTTTCGGAAATAGCAGAATGAAACAACAAGGTAGCCGGCCATCGTACTTTTGATCTTCATTCCGGCACTCTTCGGCTCGGAGAAATGATATTAGCCGTCACAAACATCTGCAAGATGTAAATCAAGTAGTATGTCAAACGGGGTAATCAAAGACTGGTATATCATTCGACATGTTAAACTTCTCACCAGAATATAAAAGATAGGATTATCGTACACTAAACTGGATGTTTCCTCAAATCACAAGCCGCCTGGTATATGAACAAAAAGAGACAATAAATAATATGCATACTATACAAGAAATACGTTTGGCAAAACAGTATAGATAAAATTGTTTCCAGGAGCAAACAAATAATAATTTGAATACCTTTGTCTTTGGAACTCCATTTCTCATAGAATGCCTTAGGCCTCTTCTTACATGGAGCACCTCTTGGTTTAATCGGTAATGGATCCAGGACTTTGCCGGTGAAAGCTTGTTGCGAGCCTGAAAAATATGCAGGCAAAGGACCAAATGTTCCCGGTTCCTTATTGTTGTCAATCTCGCCGGACTGATCATTCTCGTCATTCTCGGCCTCCTCAATCGAAATGGTCTTAAAAAAATCAATCACTCTATTTGTTTCCTCTATGCTCAATGAAGCTTTATATAAAGATGTATTAGCCATGTTGCGAAGTCCACGGTAGCGATCCATCTGTTCAGTCCAAACATGGCTATGGGAATTCCTCTCAGGTTCAAACGCATCTTTAGCTTGCATCGTCCATCTCACGGCAACACAGCAACGAGGTATGTCACGCATGCCCAAGCGTTGGAGAACACGGAACACGTGTGCACATGGGATTTCCTCACGCTCCATCTTCCGACAATGGCAGTTCACACTCTGTAGAACTGTCTCGGCAAAGACACATGTCACATCATGCTGTCCCCATTCACTGGATACAATAAACCTGATCAAAGAGACATCTTCCTGGTTCATATTACCAATCTCCCATCCCATAGATTTAATGAACTGCTCCTTCACCATCTTGAACATTTCTGGAGTATAAATACGGGCAGCGCTTTTCAAAAGTGGGTCATCGGATATTTTAGTGAAAGGCACTGACTGCCCAGCTCTGGCATCCAGCTCCCGTTCATTCCTCCGGAGACGTGACACATAATACTGAGAGTGCTCAAGCAAATCGACAAGTGACATCATCCTGTCTAGATGGTTATGAAGCCCAGAATTTAGACTTTCACTCCTCTGGTTGCTCCTCATTCGCAGGAAATAGCCACCTTGCGTGTACGCCGCCGACCATTTGCCTCTCAGCTCGTACATTCTGGTTAACCATGTGTCCTTTTCGGTAAACCCATAGTTATTCCTATACTCGGCCCATCTCCTCTCAAACTCATCAACTTCCATCCTCTGGTAAATGAATTGCCTGAAGTCTTTCAATTTTTCCTTGTGAATGTGCCTTAACATGTTTTGCTCAATGTGCCAGCTGCACAACCGATGAAATGCTTCCGGCATTACAACAAAGATTGCTCTAGCCATTGCATAGTCCCCATCGGTGATCAGCGACCTTGGCTGCTTCTGGCGCATCGCCAAGAGAAATGTCTTAAGCAACCATATATACGAGCTAGTGGTCTCATCCGATAAGAGGGAACACGCAAACACGGTCGTGCTGCGATGGTGGTTCACTCCAACGAATGGAACAAATGGCAGATTATAGCGGTTCACACGGTACGTACTGTCAAAGATGAGGACTCCGCCAAAAGCATCATAGTCCAACCGCGACTGTGCATCTGCCCAGAATATGTTTGTCAGATGGCCTTCACTGTCGGTGTCATATTTGTAGAAAAAGTCTGCATCCTTGTCTTTCTGTGCCGCCATATAGTTCAGCACGTATTCAGCATCTCTACCTTCTATCTTTTTCTTCTTGTACTCCGCCACAAAGTTATACAAATCTCGGGGTATGAACCCAACCTTGTCAGGACCACCTGCCGCATGTTCCATAACATTCATTATCTGATGCGTGCGGAGGCCACCAATCCCATACCCAACTACATCAGCCTTTTGACCATCTGTCATCCGGCGATGCGAATACAAGTAAGCAGCATCACCTTCCTTAGCGAGTTGATGGTTATGGTTGTCCACAAAATCCTTCACGAACCATTCGCCAGTAGCCTGAATAAGCTCAATCTCTAAACGAGCTTTGCATCCGCAACGAGTAAGAGCCTTTGGGGTTCTTTTCGGGTCAGGTCTTTCAAAGTTCGCCAACGTACGGTGTCCTTCTTTAAAGCATGTGTACAGCCGCCTGAACCGCGTTTTGCTGCCTGGCAAATATTTCACCTCCTCCTTTCTAATACTGAACCCTTTGATCTTAGCATACTCGTTATAAAACTCATATCCTTCCTCCTCACTTCTGAAGGTCTTGTTGACCACACGGAGGTACTCATCATGCTCCTCATGCTCCATGTATGCAAACTGCAATCAACGAAAAAAAAAGTTGATGTTACCACCCCAAGTAAATCATGTCTACATCATATAACCTGTCGGGAAAACATGGAGATAACATAGGTTAAAAGGAAAGGAAAACTGCATGATATATCTTTGTATGTCTTTCTCTTTTACATTTCTGCATCCAAGCGTACCCCCTCTATCAGTTTGTCCTTTCTTTCTTGTCAACCACTAATACCTAAGTAAATATCATTTGTGGGCGCATGTGCAAACTGAAGAAATATAGCTCACCTAATGTGAAAGTATGTATGTACTTAGAATGGGCCCCAACTTGGCAATGATCTCTCGGAATGTACTCTTCAGTAAGCATGTGAAAAACATCTGCATATCACAGCTTGAATCCTTTGAGGCACTACTTGAATCTAATCAGATTGACATGAATCTATGGTTGCATCATGAAAGAAAAAGCACTAATGCGTGGAAGCAAAAACTTTCTCGGATGCAAGATTATAAAGGAGCAAGATCATCACAGATGCAGCAACTCTGTGGTTGCATCCGATTGACATGAATCTATGGTTGCATCATGAAAAATCACTAATGAGGAAGACCGAGAGGCAGTTCCATATCCACAAGTCTCTGCCAAATTTGAGGTCATTCCGACAAAGTTTGGTTCCATACCCATTCAGATACTTTGCAATAGGCAACACCGATCCCTCCTTAGACAGTATCTCTGAAGCCTGAATGTTTCGCTGCCATTGGTGTTCAGCTCCTGCCGCACCCCCCGTTCCTCTTCCCTGCATCCCTATCAATTAAGCCATGATGTCCCAGCGGAGCACAACAAAAAGGAGCAAGATCATCACAGATGCAGCAACTCTGTGGATATGGAACTGCCTCTCACTGGCGGGCCTATATGTATTCATGGGTATAGCTGAATACCCATTATTTTTGGCAAAAAAATTTAAAGTAGTATTCAGCCTAGTAAATCCAGCTACATCGCTTGGTCCAGCAGCAGCCTGGTGTTGGACTGCAGATTGCGCCGGCAACAACATCAAATCCTCTAAAGGTATCTAAATCCCCACTTATTATTTTCTCGATTTAGAACTAGCAAATCAAGAATTGCTCTTCCAAGTTTGAATTAGATTATCTATTGTTTGATTAGTGACTCCATCGATCCGACGATGATCTAAGTTGTAGCAGTACTGAATTTTGTGGTGTGAAACTGAAAACACTAACCGAGAGATGAAGAAGAGTAGTGGTGATTTGAAGTTATTGTGGTAGAGAGCTTCAAAGAAAAATAAGATTTGCTTCCACCTCTAAACCGGAACAATCAAGTGTTGAAGCTGAATCTGGACCGCAAACTCAAATCATTTTTCCTTCTCGCGAGCTCCAGCTTGTAGTAGTTGAAGCACAGAATGGCAGTGACAGTCAACCGGAGATAGTCACACGCACAGAAAAAAATTCACCCTTTAAATTTTGATTGGATTTCTTTGTGACTATGAATACCCATTGCAAATTTTCTGTGCCCGCCCCTGCTGCCTCTCGGTCTTCCTCACAGCCCATATCATCTTCATCGTGTCTACTGGAAATGAAGAAGCTAGCTACCAGAGTACATCATGGCAGAAGGATCGAGGGAAACACAAGCAGAAGGATCGAGGGAAACACAAGCAGAAGGATCGAGGGAAACACAAACCTTCTGTCGGAGATTGGGGCGGAGCTGCTCAGGTCGATGGGATCTCCCAGTCTGAGGTGGAGACGGCGGGTGGCGTGGATGTGATGGCGACGGCGGCGGGGTGGAAGCGCTGGCCGCGGGTTCTATGGAGGTCGCGAGGGCGGCGTCTGTCCGGCTCAGCCGGCGTGGAGGTCGCGGCGAGGGCGACTGGCAGGAGGTCTCGCGAGGGCGGCGTCTGTCCGGCTCAGCCGGCGTGGAGGTCGCGGCGAGGGCGACTGGCAGGAGGTCGCGGCGGCGTGGAGGTGACGGCGACGGCGGCGGCCAGGAGGTCGCGGCGACGGCGGCGGCCAGGAGGTCGCGGCGACGGCGGCGGCCAGGAGGTCGCGGCGGCGTGGAGGTGACGGTCGCGGCGGGTCTCGCGAGGGCGGCGTCTGTCCGGCTCAGCCGGCGTGGAGGTCGCGGCGGCGTGGAGGTCGCGGCGACGGCGGCGGACAGGAGGTCGCGGCGACGGCGGCGGCCAGGAGGTCGCCGCGGCGTGGAGGTGACGGTCGCGGCGGCGGTGTGTGCGGTCGGGGCCGAGTCGCTGTATGCGACGAATTGATTTCAACGTTTTTTCTCTCAGATTATTTAGGTGAACTCAAATTTGGGCCTATTGGGCCTAATCTATATCATTTAATCTCAGCCGTTAATGTAAATCATACTTTTGATACTTATGAGACCGGTAGAAGGTACCGTAAAACAGGTCATAGCAAATCACGAATGCACTTGGTAACAGCTTACTGCCCATTCTACTCTCGATGGCAAGCACTAGGGTGATGTTCAATGGCGAGCCAGGACCCCCGATCTGGCATCGGAGGGGACTGAGACAAGGAGACCCCTTGTCGCCTATGTTGTTCGTGCTTTTCATTAACACGCTCAACAGGGTGTTGGCTAAGGCCTTGGAGTTCGGGATGCTGAAGCGCATCGCATCCCGAGAATTGGTGACGTCGGTCTCTCTCTACGCAGACGACGTGATGATTTTCTGTCACCCGGATGAGGCGGAGATGCGCACGGTGCGCACTCTGCTGACCCTCTTTGGGGAGGCATCTGGGCTGCATACCAACTACGCCAAGTGCTCGGTCTCTCCGATCGCTTGCTCGGATGAGGATGCCCTGCAAGCGGCGGCGGTGTTGCGATGTCAGATAGCGCATTTCCCCGTCAAATACCTGGGTATTCCTCTGTCGCTGCGACGATTGTCCGCGACAGTGTTGCAACCCCTCGTTGACAGCATTGCCAGCCGGTTGCCTACATGGAAGGCTTCGATGATGGCGAAGCCGGGGCGCCTAGCGCTTATCCGACCGGTTCTCATGGCGATCCCCCCTACACCACATCATTGTGCTGGGGCTTAACAAACAGACGCTCAAACAGATCCAGAAGATAGTGCGAAGCTTCTTGTGGGTTGGGAGAGCAGAAGCTAACAGTGGAAACTGCCACGTTAATTGGGATAAGGTGTGCAGGCCGAAGTGCTTTGGCGGCTTAGGGGTGCCTGATCTGGCTAGGATGGCGATCAGCCTCCGGGCCCATTGGATCTGGAGGATGCGCACGGATCACGCGCGGCCTTGGCGGGGGCTGGACATGCGCTTCTCTCAGACGGAGATGCAGGTGTTTGAGGCTTCCACTTCGATGACAGTGGGTGATGGAGCTACAACTCTGTTCTGGATGGACCGTTGGCTCGACGGGAAGACCATCGAGGGTGGGCGCCGGCGCTCTTCGCGCTGATTCCCAAGCACGCCAGGAAGCGCCGCACGGTGAGAGAGGCGTTGTTGGAGCGCCGTTGGATTACAGACATTCAGGGCGCGCTAAGTCCGCTTGCCCTATGGCAGTATGTCCAGATGTGGGATAGATTACAGGTTGTTGAGCTTGTGGAGGAACCGGACACCTTGCGCTGGAGGTGGACGACAAATGCCTTCTACTCTGCGAAGTCCTGTTATGAGTTCCTCCTCCAGGGATCCATCACCTCCAGATCCTGGAAGCTGAATTGGCACGTGTGGGCACCACCCCGTGTCAAGTTCTTTGTGTGGCTTGCCTGCCAAGACCGCTGTTGGACGGCTGAGCGGCTTGCGAGACGGGGTCTAGCACACACCCCGCGCTGCCCCCTTTGTGACCAAACGGTTGAGACCATGACTCACCTCTTGGTAGGTTGTCCCTTCTCCCGGGCGACCTGGCACGAGGTGTTTTCCTGGATTCGATCGATGGCCACACCGCCGGATGGAGAATACGACTTCGTGGATTGGTGGTTGCAGGCTTCCTTAGCTACCCCCCGGGTTTTGCGGAAGGGGACGTCCTCACTCATCATGCTGACGGCTTGGTGGATTTGGAAGCATCGCAACACGGTTGTCTTTGACAATGCGTCACCCAATCTAGGTAGTCTTCTCGACACGATGCGCTCCGAGGCTCGATCGTGGGCGGCTGCAGGTGCGCTCGGACTACGCGCCTTGCTACCCGTGGCCCCGTAGGTCTAGTGAGTTGAGTTGTGAGGGATGTTGGCTCGCTAGAGCTTGTATATGCTGTACAGTAACTCTCTTTTCTATCAATGAATTGAAACGCAATGCTTTTTGCGTTTTCGCGAAAAAAAGCTTACTGCCTTTATTAACAGATCTTTAAATATCTTAGCTACTGCCTTACTAAACAACAGCAAATGAGTAGACTAGGAAATCATTAAAAAACATTAAATTTACTAGAAAACCACAAGAAAACCAGTGGACTAGCAACCTAAATGGACCAGAAGACTGAAGCTGGCCCAACTAAAGGAGGTGGTGGGCTCGTAGGGTGGAGTTGAGTGGCTCCATCGACTTGGGAGAGCAGGAGGTGGCGCAATGGCTGGTGGAGTTGTCGGTGTTGAGTAAGTGCTTCTGGTGGAGGCAAAGGTGACTTTGTCGGGCTAATACAGAATGATTGGACCTACACACAGAAAGGACCTGCACAGGAGCTTGTCATCAACTGACCAGCTGTGTGATTGTCAATCGTGCTTCAGTCGTTGATCTTTGACAGTTGACACATCATTTTTTCAGACCTGGACTTGGTTCCTGGAAGTTGCACACTTTATTTTCTTATGTCATGGGCATTATAATAAGAATTCCTTTGATATATTTTTGTTTACATAATATGATCATGTTGACATTCCTGTATCCCTCTGCAGATAGTGGAAAAGCTTCTTATTGCTGCAGTTGCTGATTCTGATGTTGGTGTTAGGAGTTCAGTCTTCAAGGCTCTGTATCGGAATCCAACTTTTGATGACTTCTTGACTCAAGCTGACATCCTGACTTCAGTTTTTGTTGCCTTAAACGATGAGGTATGCTATATGATATATTTATCAATTATCATATAGAGTGGCTATTAGATACTTATAGATATGTTACCAGGTGCTTTCACCACATTTAGTTGTGAAAGTATTGTTTTGGAACAGAGCTTTTAGAAAATTAGTGCTTTAATACAACATCTTTGCAAGTCCTTGCTCGGAAATATCTACATTAGAACATTTTGTTGTTCTCTTTGCACTTTTCCAGTTCACGTTCCCTTTATGTAGTTGGTAGCAAGTAGTTTTCTAAACATTATGGCCCTTCCTGTCATTGATGATTTCCTTCTCTGTTGTATGATTTAGGAGTATGGTGTAAGAGAACTGGCAATATTAGTGGCAGGCAGATTGTCTGAAAAAAATCCTGCATATGTACTGCCTGCTCTTCGTCGTTATCTTATACAGTTGCTCACCTATCTTGATCAAAGGTTTGGCACAACAAAAATTCTGGTGCTAATGACCAGTGCTGGTTTCAAATTCATATCGTGTTACTCCAGTTCATGCTTCTGAAGATCTTTATGTTGTCTGCAGTATGGATAGCAAATGTAGAGAGGAAAGTGCTAGATTGTTGGGCTGCTTAATTAGGAGCTGTCCACGGCTAATACTTCCTTATATTGCTCCAATTCACAAGGTTTGTAAGAAGTGAGATCATTACTACTGTTTCTTGTGCCAGTTCTACTTCCTAGTTCCATGTTTTCTTTCAGGCACTGGTGGCTAGGCTTTGTGAAGGAACAGGACCAGTGGCCAATACTGTGCTTGATGCGGGAGTGCTTGCAACTGTTGGAGAACTCGCCAAAGTGGTATGTCTTTCTCTATCATGTGATGTTTGTTTCATTTAGCCCCTCTACTATTACAGAGGGTCCAACCAGGAATTTTCTGAAAGTAGAGGTAGAGGGGGGTAAAATTGGACCTTTCTCCCAACGTTTATGGTTGTTTTTCTTGAATCTTGCATGACTTGTGATAATTTATGCTCTGCATGATAGGGTGGTTTTGCAATGAGGCAATATCTTCCTGAGCTAATGCCTCTTGTTGTGGATGCTCTTTTGGATGGAGGTGCTGTGAGTAAAAGGGAAGTTGCGGTAGCAACCCTTGGACAAGTTATTCAAAGCACAGGGTATATGCCTATGTTGTAGACTAATTATTTTTACTATGTTTGTATTGCCATGGCTTGGTCATCGTTCATATTCTCTGATTTTACATGAACGATCATCAGCTATGTTATTGCTCCCTATAACGAGTATCCCCAGTTGCTTGGTTCACTCTTGAAGTTGCTAAATGGTGAATTGGAATGCTCGACTAGACTGGAGGTGCTGAAGGTATTTATTTGACTCCTGCTTTGCTGTTTCATGAAATATTATATAATGCCTTATCAAGAAATAATGCAATATATTTTCCAGGTTTTGGGGATTATGGGTGCGTTAGACCCTCATGCAAATAAGCGTAATCAACATAATTTACCTGGTCAGCATAGAGGGGTTCTGTGGCCAACAATCAGGACTGCACGCCATAATGTTTCCATGGAAGAGATGCCAACTGATTTCTGGCCATCTTTTTCGGCATCTGAGGACTACTATTCAACAGTACGATTTTATGTTACTTTTATTGGAAACATGAAGGGCTCCTGTGTTAGCCCCTCTAACATTAATTCTCAATTGTTAGGTTGCAATTAGTTCTCTAATGCGAATTCTCCGAGATCCTTCCCTTGCAAGTTATCATCAAATGGTTGTTGGCTCTCTTATCTTTGTTTTTAAGGTAATATGTCTATTTTCAATATTTTTTCCTTGAACTAATTTTTTGCACTATCACTTTTAATATTTCTTTGTTTTCTTTGTGATAGTCAATGGGCCTTGGCTGTCTTCCTTATTTACCAAAGGTGAGAGAGTCAATTTCCTTGCCTGCACTGCAAGTCCTATGCATTTATAGTAGATTAGTAATCATGTCGCGTTCGACCCTACTCATGTTTCACCACAATATAATCCAGATGTGATCCACCGTCTGACTGACTGCAATGCTCATGCATGAAACATTCTAGGATGCTCGGAGGGCATGCATAGCCTTGAGTTTGTTTTAGCTTTCTAACTGATACATGATACTTTTGGAACAGTTGACTGATTTGGGTCAACAACAAGTTTGTTGCATTAACTTAATTCCTTTTCATGAAATCAATTCATGATTTTATGTGACATGGTTTTAATAACGATGTCATGTTTCGAGTTTAATTGCCGGAGAACCTTTTTTATGTCATGGAAACATTGCACCTAGCGAGTTTCTTCAAACATTATCAGTTGTTTTTTTCAAGATTACCTATGATCTCCATTTATTAAAATCATGATGGGTCCCAAAATCTGTTATTGAACAGATAAAGTTTTCCTTGGTTTAGTGGATCACAATCACAAAGTTAAACCCTTGTAAATCCAAGTTGTATGTTAGGGTTGGATATAAGGCAAACAATTTGACACATGTAGTTTGTGGGAGAAGAGAGTAATTGTTACAAGGAACATAAAGAAATGTCTGAAATACTTCCTCTTTTGATTGGAAGGTTCTCCCTGAGCTATTCCGTGCTGTTCATATGTGCGAGGATGGTGGTTTGAAAGAGTTCATAACCTGGAAACTAGGGACACTTGTATTTGTTGTTCAGCAGGTAACATGGTCCTTCTATTGTTGCCCTTTTTCTTTTATTTTATTCTTCGAAGATTCTTTCTGTTGCACTTGGTATCCAGCTTACTCATCGAATTTTCCTGTTTCAGCACATTCGGAAGTATTTACAAGACTTGCTTTCTCTTGTCTCTGAATTATGGACTTCCTCATTCAACTTCCCTGCACCAAAGCGGACCATACAGGGTCCTCTGGGTTCTCCAGTAATAATACATGAATTTATCTGTTATCTGTTGTTACATTCTGTTGGCAGCATAATACTGCTGCACACCTATAATTTCTAACTTTCCTATATGAGGCATAGAGACATGTTTACATGGGAAAGAAAACAGAGTGTGACCAGTAAACTGGAAATATTTCCATCAATCTTACCTTAGGCTTGATGCTCAACTTCAGTTATCACACTCATTTTAGTCGCCACATGCTTAGTGCGTCGATAATTATATCCCACGTCCAGCATTTCTCGCCACATGCTTCTGTGATGTGAGTTTGGGACTGGAGGATTCGGGATTTATAAAATCCTATGAAGACGAAGTGCTGAATTCACAGATGATTACTGATGCAAGTGGGCCACCTTTAGGGTACCCTTTACCCTCTTTAGTTCAAAAAAGTGAACTAACCTTTTCAAAATAATGATGTCATCAAAAAAGTTAGTTCATTTTGTTGAACTAAAGAGGGTAGAAGGTACTCTAATGTTGACCCACTTGCATCGATACAAATGATGCTAGCTTGTTCTGTTGAGAGAAATTGAAAGTGTTATTTCATTCCTTACCATTAATCAAAAAATAATAATTTCATTCCTTACCTCTGCAAGCTCTGAACTGATGTACATGAGAGCTTAACAAAATAAAATCAATTTTTCCATATATATTATTGACATAACTAAGAGTGCAAAATTGGTGCCAAGATAGCTGTAGCAGTCCCTATCCCCAACCCCTCACCCACACATCTCAAAATTATTAACTCAACTGATAATAATTGAATTTCCAGACTCACCTGTTTCCAGCTAATATTGATACTTCCCAACACAGTGTAGTTCTCTGCAGGTAGCAATAGTGTAGTCACTTTGGAGATACTTGCTAGAAAAAAGTATGTTGATTTTCTAAAAGTTGAAAGTTTACATGTAAAGTTTCTAGAAAGTTAGAGTTATAATTGGTCGTATTAATAAAGCATATCAGGTAATAAGACAGCATATGAAATTTTGATTTGCTAGATAATAACAAGTAGAATTGCTAGGGAATAAGGTAGTGCTACTCTTGTAGTTGTGACAAAAATGTTGTTAGCTTCCATCAAGTAATATATATCCCTCTGTTCGAAAATAGATGGCGTTTTAGGCATCCTAAAGTTTCACGATTTCCTAATCCATGATATTCAACAATACATGATATTTTACACTTTCAAGGAGAATGTTTGACAGCATTTCCTACTATACTCCTTCCATCCTAAAGTTTCACGGTTTCCCAATCCCAACCAAATGCCATCCTAAAGTTTCACAGTTTCCAAATCCACACCAAATGCCATTCAATATCCATTGAGGTTGATAGTTATTAATTCCCTAAGAAAACCAGTATTGTGAGGTCTGTGTAGTTAGCTTATGTCTTTGCCAACCTGCTGATAATGATCGGTTGCACCAAAACTCATTCTTTGGCTGGGCGAGTGACTCTGTTTTCTGGCCATCGTTTGCGAGAAGTCCAGTTTAATTGTTATAATTTTCCGTGTATTCCTACAACTATGTCATGTCGCACCAAAAACTGTTGAGTGTTAGCTTTGTGATTCTGCTGTTTCATATCATGATTTTTGTAATTACTATCTCGCCTCTCCAGGTTCTTCATCTTGTTGAGCAACTATGTTTAGCATTGAATGATGAGTTCAGGGTCTATTTACTCCATATTTTACCAAGTTGTGTTCAAGTCTTGGGTGATGCTGAACGCTGCAATGGTTATTACTATGTTCCTAACATATTACACACGCTTGAAGTGTTTGGCGGTATGTATACATTTCTTCTTTTCATGGCTTTAATTTATGTCTGGTGAAATTTAACATATGTTAACTCTAATGACATCTTTTAGGAAATCTGGATGAGCAC
Source organism: Avena sativa (assembly GCA_916181665.1). NCBI lineage: Eukaryota > Viridiplantae > Streptophyta > Magnoliopsida > Poales > Poaceae > Avena > Avena sativa. The sequence continues at coordinate 341,475,193 of OV702283.1, forward strand.
ATGCACTTGGTTGCTCCGGTGCTTATTCGTTTATTTAAAGTGGATCTAGTTGATATTAGACGGTGTGCCATTGTCACTTTGACTAAGCTTATACCTAAGGTGCAGGTTAGTTGTTCTGAACTTCTGATCCAGTTTCATGTATCATATGATTTGCACCAAAAAGATCTAAATTAAAGAAGCTTCTGTGCTTTTGTCTTGCACATCATGCATCTCTTGTTCAGGTCGGTCCTCATGTATCGGTGCTAGTGCATCATCTGAAGCTTGTCTTGGATGGGTAAGACTCATGGTTATTATTTCTAGCGCGTTGTTGATTGCTTGATCTTTTTCTATAAGTTGTTGTTTTCATAGCATATTCATGATCTGAAAACCTCAAACAGAGCTTGGGCTTCACGTAGCCTGAATTTCAAAAATTCAAAATATTCACATTTTGGTTTAAAAAAGTTCTGAAAAAAGTATCCAAGTACATTTTTATGTCTAGTACCTACGTATAATTTTTTATAGGATTATGTTTTCATATGTGACCTACACGAAAAAGTCAAATGTGAAGACCAATTTTTTTAATGCCTACTTAGAGCCATATTTTTTGTGATTTTTGTGTAGCCCAACATACAACGTACTTCGGAACAAAAATTTCCACGGAGAAATCATACAGTATCTTTTTGTTAGAAATACCATAATTCAATTTTTGAAAAATTCGGGTTACATGTAGCCCGGGCTCCATTTGTCCACTCATTTTTTATTACCTTATTGTTTCTACTTTTTTTGAACAGAATTCTACTTTTATCAATTTAATACATTTCGTTTTGTGCATCAATTTTCTTAGCTTGTCTGTTCTTTCCCCTTCTGTGAGTAGAAACAATGATGATTTACGGAAAGATGCTGCAGAGGCTCTCTGCTCGCTCGCACATGCTCTTGGAGAGGAATTTACAGTTTTCATACCATCAATTCATAAACTTCTTGTGAAGCACCATTTGCGGGTACTCCTATTTTGATTTTATCCATGTACCTTTTGATGTCTTGGCTTAATTTATCATGTTTTACTTCTTACAGTACAGAAAATGGGATGAGATTGAAAATCGATTACTAAGGCGAGAGCCGCTCATCTCCAATAACTTGTCAGTACAGAGGTACACACAGTGTCCACCTGATGTTGTTAGTGACCCCCTTGAGGACTTTGAAGGTGTTCCTTCTGAGGAAGCTGATGAAACACAGTGGCAACCAAGAAGTCATCAAGTAATGTGCTTTGTTGTTTCAAATGAGATGTTACAGATTTCCTTGTATTTTTGCTTCTTACCAATTGTTGTTATTGTTGTTCTTTTGACCATGTTGCCTAGTTTTATGACTCCAGAGCTCACTCTTGCATTTGGAAACTTTAGAGTTTGTGACCTTGGTTTTTCCTAAAATCATAAAGTTCGTGTTCTTGTTCAGTGTTCCTAAGTAGGAACTGCAACAACGGTATATGCACCTACTTAAGTATTAACCGTAGCCTCACATATCAATGCAACCAACCTGCATATGCGCTTGAAGGTCGACCAATTTGCTAACCATTTTCTGTTATATAGAACAAAAATACCGTAACCTTTATTGAGGTGCTCATAATCTTCATATACTATACCTTTGCTGAGACTGTCGCCGGTGAGTCCAAGACGGTGCCTTTCTTGGGATCGACCAACTCTGGCCATCTACTTGTCACCTCCTTTCAGGCATCAAGGGTGGATGGTGCGTCGACAAGGGGAGTTTACTTGGAGCTGTTGGTCTTTGTAGGAGACCGGCGTCGGTCCAGACGTGGCGATGTTGCTCAGTTTAGGGCAGGCTCTTTTGCGTTGTAGTTGTAATGTCGGTGGTGTCTGTCTTCAGACTAGCCCTGGGTGGAGTTCGTACTGCGCTCGTTGTTCGCGGCGAGTCACAGTCGTCTTGTACTTGAAATTCTGCCTTGTATAAAAATAGGGTACGCCTTGGCATACTCTCGAAAAAATATCCGCATCAAAATATCAGGTCTCCTTCCAAATCTCTTTTCAGTCTTTCCTTCCCAATATATATTTATGAGAGATTCTGATAAACTGTGAGAATAAATAAAGAGCACCAAGGCTATTTTGTGTTACTCCTTAGCTCCTGTACCCCAAGCTAAAACCACTTACTTTGGAATTAGCGGAAGTGTCTGTTGGAGGGCTTTTGGGACGCTTGTTTTACATAGTTATTCTAGATTAAAACAACTTTGAACCTAATCAGAGTTTTTTAACCCTGTGAGTAATCTAAGGGTTGTGTTGCTGGTCTTGTAGCAGGCTTCCATGTGTGTGTTTCTCGTTCTTCTTTCTCTGTTTGTAGCCACTAGATAGCAGATTGTTGTAACTGATGGTTTTGCTTCTCTTCTAAAAAATGATTAAGGAAAACCTTGTAGATCTTCTCGTCTCTTTCATGTAGCTCTGTTTCTTTCTTATATTTAATTTAGACTTTTGGCTGCTGTAGGTCAACAATGTTCGGTTGATAAATGCTGTCGAGGCTTCTCAGAGAAGTACTAGAGAAGATTGGGCTGAATGGATGAGGCACTTCACTGTTGCACTTCTCAAAGAGTCACCATCTCCAGCTCTACGCACTTGCGCAAGGCTAGCACAGCTCCAGGTGAAGCCTAGCTTTTTATAATGTGTTAATCATGCTGTGAAGTGTTTTCTGACACAAATATCTAGCCCTCTGTTGAACGTGAGTTGTTCGCTGCGGGTTTTGCGAGTTGCTGGACCCAAATGACTGAATCATCACAAGAGCAACTAATGAGAAGTCTCAAGACAGCATTCTCATCTCAAAATATACCTCTGGAAATTCTTGCAATGCTATTGAACTTGGTAAGTATGCTCTTAGGATTTTTTTTACAAATTTTACTATTTGTTTGTCATGTTTCATTTATTAATTGTTCGCTTCTGTAAGTAGGCAGAGTTTATGGAACATGACGAGAAGCCTCTTCCGATTGATACTAGGTTACTTGGTGCACTTGCTGAGAAGGTTAGCTGTATTATTGCTGTTTTCGCGTCTTTGGCAAATTATGGTGATCTACATGACCATGTGTGTTTTTATTGTAACTTCTGAACTATCTTTTCAGTGTCAAGCATATGCAAAATTCCTTCATTACAAAGAAATGGATTTTGAAGCTGTATGTTCCAAGAAGATGGGTGCAAATCCTGTTACGGTGGTTGAATCCCTTATTCATATTAACAATCAACTATATCAGCATGAGGTTTGTTCTTGTGTCACATGGGAGGATAAAAGAGTTATCCGTTATAGTTATTTAATCTTTTTTTTTTATACAGGCGGCAATTGGAATATTGGCTTACTCACAAAAGCATCTAGAAGTTCAGTTGAAGGAATCCTGGTATATTCCCTGTTGCAATGACACCTATGATCCCATTGCTGCTTTATTAGTTGGACAAAGAATTCCCTATCTGGCATTTATAACTACTGCTTTGTAACTAATGGCTTGTAATGATAAATATGGTGGAGAACTTGCTGATATGATTATCTTTTGTGATGTTTCAAGTTTCTTGTTTTAAAATCTGTTTAAATTTTGGGCAATGTAGGTATGAGAAATTGCACCGTTGGGATGAGGCTCTGAGGGCATATACCATGAAGTCATCTCAAGCATCTGGCCCATTGCAGAACTTTGATGCTACATTGGGTAGGGTCATTACTTCTTTTTTGTTGTCAATTACATAGAGTGACAGAAAAACTTAAGGGACCATGGTAACACACTGAGGGACTAAAGGCGAAACGACGAGTACAATAACAGAACATGAATGCACTCCAGGCCCGCACAGAGTTGGACGTTCGCAAAGATTTGTCACTTTACCAATCATGAGAAATAGTCTCCCAGAATACCCTCATTAAAGCACCCAGACCCCTCCACTTGAGCACATTGTTAATTAGCTTATCGTGGAACCAATTTTGGTCATTTCTGTGCAAAATATGATTGTGCAGTGGTAAAAGAATGCAAAGCAAATCACATAGGAAGTTATTTTTGCATAGTAATTTATATAGAGATCTTTCTTCAGCATGTTATACGAATGTAGCTAACTGAAAACCGTGCTTATGTTAGGGCGGATGAGGTGCCTAGCATCCTTGGCTCGCTGGGAAGATTTAAGCACATTATGCAGGGACCAATGGACTGGTTCTGAACCATCTGCTCGGCTGGAAATGGCTCCAATGGTTGTGGATATATCTTCTTACCCATTTATAGGTAACTTTTAACATGCAAACTTATTTTTTTATATTTTGGTTCTGTTTCGATAGGCTGCAAATGCTGCTTGGCATATGGGTGAATGGGACCAGATGTCTGAATATGTTTCTCGTCTGGATGATGGGGACGAAAAAAAGCTCTGTTCATTGGATAACACATCCGCTAGTGGTGATGGAAGCAGTAATGGTTCTTTCTTCAGGGATGTTCTTTCAGTTCGTTGCAAAAAGGTACATTGTTTTCCTATTTTGTACTCGGATTACAATCTTTCCATAATTTGATCATATTCTGGGCAATTTTGTGTTCTGTTTACAGTATGAAGAAGCTCGTGTATATGTTGAGAAAGCTCGGCGTTGTTTGGCAACCGAACTTGCGGCATTGGTATGACACATAGCAAGTATATACTCTTTCGTATAATATCAACGATTTAAATTTCAACGATTTAAATTTTGTCTGAATTTCCTTTTTTTCATTAATTTATTCATTTTTAGTAGCTTAGATTTTATACTTGGTAAAGCTAACTGATGATTTTATTGTGATTTTATGCAACAAAGTAACCACAAACTGAGCCTCATACAGCTGAATTGTTAATAGTAAACAGTGTGTTTGGATCTTAGGCGAGGGGAGGGTAGCCCTGGTTGGGAAGGAGATGCATTTGGTAGAGATAAAAATATCTTGCATTTACTGGCACGTTAGCTTGCACCTCATTATTATTCTTGCCCAACACGCAGAAGCAGATCTGTCCAACTTGGGCTAGCAAGCGTATTATGTTCAAGGGAACCCGAACTCATGCTCTTAGAAGCAGATCTCTTCTGCCCTGTCTTCTGATGTGTCTTCCTGTCTTGATGCTTGCACCTCCGCGTGAGTTCCATTCTACGAGCGGGGCCACCCAGCTCGGCACAGAGTTCACCTTGGGCCCATTAATTAGTACAAGTCATGTGTAGTTCATTGTTCATTTGTTCTTCATCCACATTGGTCAAAAGCGTGATTTCGTTTCTTTTTGTCCATTAATGAATGGAGAGTTTATCATTAGAATTCGAGTAAGCTAGTTTTACCCTTCCTAGCTGGGCAAAGGAACTGTACATCTAAAGATACTCAAAGCTGATGTTCTCTGTCCCTAATGACAATATCTATGCAATGGATTAACAGTAGACTGAATGAAATGCTGAATATATATTGTATAAAAACTCATTGGCATGTATTTTAATATATCATGGCTGCATGCGCCAAAGAACACGTAAGACCTGAGGGTGCATCATTTGGCATTTCTAAGGGCCCAAAATGGAACTTCCTAATATAGTAAGAGATTGTGTGTAGTATTATCTATGATCAGGCATGGATTTGGGAAACAGAAAGAATTCTTGTACATTCTACAGATGCAAGAAAATAGGGGTTCAATTTGCTAGTGGATACAATTTATACCATTAAATCGCCATGCACAGTTTAAATAGGGAGTGCATTGATTAGCCTGTTCCGAGTCGTTCTGTGATTGTGTTACTCAAATGGTATTCAATGTTTGGTAGATCTGATCAAAATTTCAAAAAGTTAGGCCCTGTTTGGAATGGGTGTAAATTAGTGTGGCATCTGGTATTTAGTTCAAATTGAGCTAAATACTGGTGGCCACACTAATTTTACGCCATTCCAAGCAATGGCTGTTACAGGGTTTGTGTTACATCTTGAAGTGGATGTATGGCTAAACTAATAATATCTGTAGCAATTAGGGTTAATTTTTTTGGAAATCATACATTCAAGAAATCTACAAGTATAGACGCAATAACCAGTCTTTATAATTTTTTTTTGAGAAAACGAAAAGATCTCTTTGCGGTTCATTATATTGAAAAGGTAGCACTTAGAATGCGCTTGTATGTTCTCAGATGGTGTTTCTCTAATTCTGTCTCAAGAATTACTCCCTCCGTCCCAAAATAAGTGACTTGGATTTGTCTAGATTCACATGTATAGTCACTTATTTTGGGACGGAGGGAGTAGTTGTTTTGCATACCTTAGTGATATTTTCTAATACATGAAATAAAAGGATGGATATTCTCGAACAATGCAATAAAAGGGCTGTGTGCATCAATTGATGCAGAGCCCGGGGCTTAGTGACCGAAAAACTGTATGGGAGACCTTCTCGTGATGAACAGTCTGCACTTTAATAGGTGTATTAACTGTGTTTTCCATCAAAAAAAGTTTTATCAACTGTTTGCAAATCCCTTTTACCATTCAGTATACCAATACTTTTCTGTTGCCAATTTGTTAGGTACTTGAGAGTTATGAGCGTGCCTATAATAACATGGTGCGGGTTCAGCAGCTTTCAGAACTGGAAGAGGTATTCTAACTTTGGTTTATGTTCTGAAGAAAGTTAGTCACTGTTTTACTAACAAAAGGTGCGTAATTCAGGTGATTGATTACTGTACTCTTCCTATGGAAAGTCCAATTGCTGATGGGCGAAGGGAACTTATCCGAAATATGTGGAACGAGCGCATTAAAGGAACAAAACGGAATGTTGAGGTTATATGATGTATTTGCTAATGAATGCTGTGTTGTAGCCTGCATGATTCTTATTCTCCATATTGACTTCAGAAAGTTTCTCAGGTGTGGCAAGCCCTACTTGCTGTTAGAGAGTTAATTCTTCCTCCTAATGAAGACAGAGATACCTGGATAAAATTTGCGAAACTTTGCTGGAAGAGTGGACGTATTAGTCAGGCTAAATCTACTTTAATCAAACTCTTGCAGGTAAAAGTGGAAGTCAATGACTCAATCTTATTCAGTGTACCTGTTGAACTTCGCACTCCTTATAAAACAAATAATTTCTTATAACACATGCAGTTTGATCCTGAATCTTCTCCTGAATTGACACTGCATCATGGACATCCTCAAGTAGTCTTGGCTTACCTGAAGTACCAGTATGCTGTTGGGGATGAGCTTAAACGAAAGGAGGCATTTTCTAGGCTACACGTAACTTTGTTATTGTCCTTGTACTCTGCCAATACATCACAGCACTCATGTATTCAAGTATTTATACTGACGCACCCTCGTTTTTTGTGGGATAGGATTTGTCTATGCGGATTGCTACTGCCACACATAGTTACTCTGGAATGTTAGTAAGCCAAGGTGCTGTATCAAATGCTGGAGTACCACTTATTGCTCGTGTCTATTTGACACTTGCTAGCTGGAAGAGAGCACTGTCTCCTGGGTTAGACGACGATGCAATTCAAGGTCAGAAAAACTTTAGCTTTTTCACTCATTGTTTGCCTTTCCTTTTATTACAAATAATTGTGAATTTCTTCCCCCAGAAATATTGGTTTCATACAAGAATGCCACACTAAGTGCCAACGACTGGGGCAAGGCATGGCACTTGTGGGCTTTGTTCAACACTGAAGTAATTTCCCGATATACTTTGCGAGGCCGTCCAGATGTAGCAGGAAAATATGTCGTTGCAGCAGTAACTGGATATTTCTACTCTATTGCGTGTGCATCTACAACTAAAGGTGTCGATGGTAGCTTACAGGTAAAACTACCTTTTTCTGTTTTTTTGGTTCTGCAAAGTAGATTTTGAGCAAAGGCTTTATATAATAGCTGACCCCATCGCATTTCTGAATGCTTTTTAGCACCCTTTTCTGTTTTAAGACTGGCAAAAAGTTCAAATTTTACGATATTTGGTCTCTTAATCATTTTTGCACTATATTTAGAAGTCATAAAATGTGATCTATTCAATTTTTCTGGTACATCTCCTTCGTAGCATGAGAAAATACTAGGGCCACTAAGAGTTTACTGCATAGAAAATAGTTTTCTCTAATACCTTGCTTTTTGAATAACATATTTCAATGATTATCTTTTGTAGGATATTCTCCGTCTCTTGACTCTTTGGTTCAACCATGGGGCTACCTCAGAGGTTCAAATGGCATTGGAGAAAGGCTTTTCACTTGTCAAGATTGAAATGTGGTTGGTTGTGCTGCCCCAGATAATCGCAAGGATTCATTCAAATAATAGAATGGTTAGGGAACTGATACAGGAATTGCTAGTTCAAATTGGAAAAGGGCATCCACAGGTTTGCATTTTTCTTAGCCTGAGAAGCTGTGGTTATGATTTGTGTGCATTGCTATAGCAAATTATAGAATCCCAGTTGCTGCTTTAAGAACTAAGTAACACAAGATGACCTGTCTTCCTATCCAGTGATCTGGAGGAGGAACAACTAAAAAAACTGAAGGAGTGGAGTTATTGTAGAGGAAATAACAAGGAGGCCTACCAGACACTAGCACACAGTGGCATTGTCTAAAATAGAACTATCAAAGACTCAAGTGAATGGTTCACTCCATGAAATAAATTCTGCCAGATGAGGTCAAGCTCTGGCGGGCGGTTTGGTGCCAGCACACTCCTATCAACCGAGTGATGCTTGGTTCTTGTTGCATTCTCCATTTTAGTTCAATCCATGATCACCGCAAGTTCTCCTGACTTCTTAAATATAAACCATGTTTCGTTCGCTTTTCCTGATATTTTGAGAACAGAGTTATAGTGGAGGATAATTGAAATAATGTTCTAAAGGAGAAGAAGGATTTAAAAATGAGTAGATAAGCCTTGACTTTTGACAATCTTGTTTGTCTTAAATTACTATTTTTTTCTAATGTAGGTTTTGTTTTTTCATGCTTTACTTTTGTCCAGGATTCTTTTTTTTTCTTGTGAATTGCTCACTGGGTTTTGTATGCCAGGAACTGTCTGGTTGTTGTTTCCTTGTGATAATTACTACACTTTTACTTTTGTAAACATATTTACCTGAATACTGGTGCGTACTAGCCATACTGGTTAGAACCAGTATGACTGAAAGTTAGACCCTATTTCTGTGAACATGTGTTTGGATAATTCTAATTTTAACTTTGGCCACTCCTTGACATTTCAATCAGGCATTGATGTATCCTCTTTTGGTTGCTTGCAAATCAATAAGTATATCAAGGCAATGTGCAGCACAGGAGGTCGTTGATAAGATCCGCCAGCACAGTGGATGCTTTGTTGATCAGGTTAGCATCATTACCTTTTAAGCTTCTGTGGGAGACACATGATAATCCTGACTCTGTTGATATTTGTTGCTCCAGGCAGAGCTTGTTTCGAAGGAACTGATACGAGTTGCCATTTTGTGGCATGAGATGTGGCATGAAGCTCTTGAGGAAGCTAGCAGGATGTACTTTGGTGAGCACAATGTCGAAGGAATGCTTGCAGTACTTGAGCCATTGCATGCAATGCTTGAGAGGGGGGCTGAGACAATAGAAGAGAATACTTTCATTCAGGTATTGTTATCACCAAAACTTTACCCTTCAGTCCCCATCAAAGTATATCTTAACATAAATTCATTTCTCTTGCCTAATGTTTGAGCTACTTTTCCTGACAAATTTCATTTTATCCTTAGGTCTGTTTTGAACAATAGATCATTTGATTCCTTGACCCCATTGAATTAGCAAATAGTATCAGATTTCAATTTGTATTTCTTTTGTTAAGTGTTTGATAGCTTATGTTGTGAAAACTCATACAGGCTTATGGACATGAATTACTTAAAGCCCATGAATGCTGCTTAAAATATCGCGCTACTGGAGAGGATGCTGAACTAACTAAGGTATATATAAGTTTCAATACACTAACTCTTGTATTGTTTCTTCTTGAGTACTGCTGTCCTGAGGATGACTTCTGTGTTCCTTAGGCATGGGATTTGTATTACCGTGTTGTTTTCAGAAAAATCAACAAGCACCTCCCAAGTCTTACAACTCTTGATTTGCATGTAAGCATGTTATATTATGTTTGTCCTGCAGTTTGTTTCCTTTAGCTCCCTGATTAATCATGTGATGTTTCTTTCAGTCTGTTTCACCCGAGCTACTGAAATGTCGAAAGTTGGAGCTGGCTGTACCAGGAACTTATGCTACAGGTATTCAGCCAGAAGTTTGTACTCTTTTCTTTTGCCTTGCTGAGTCTACGAACTCTAAAAGATCTTAACAATTGTGGGATGGATTATCTGTAGCATAGATGGGTTATCTTTGATATTGTTTCGATTATCCACTAGTTTGTGTTATATTCTGTGTCAACACCCCTTGTTTGTGTATGTTAGGTCCCTGCTGAAACCATGCAATACAAATGTTAAGTGATGGCAACAACAAGACAATTTGTGTAGATTCTCTAAAAAAATGTACTCCCTCCGTCCAGAAATAAGTGACTTGAGTTTGTCTAAATTCGCATGTATCTATATACTAAAATGTGTCTAGATATATGCGAATCTAGACAAATCTATCTCACTTATTTCTGGATGGAGGGAGTATCTTTCATTTGGTCGAATCAGAATTCTGACAAAGCGAATTGAACTTTGGTTGCAGATTCACCCCTTGACACTATTGAGTATTTTGTACTCCTCCAATCTAAATTAATGGACTCAGATTTGTCTAGATTCGGATGTATCTAGACATGTTTTTCTAGATACATCCGAATCTAGACAAATCCGAGTCCAGTAATTTTGATCGGAAGAAGTACCTCAATTGGTTGTAATATCAACTTAGAATTCTGACATTAAGAATGAAACTTCTCTTTCAGATTCACCAGTAGTGACTATTGAGTATTTTGTTCCTCAATTGGTTGTTATAACATCCAAACGAAGACCGAGGAAACTAACAATTCATGGAAGTGATGGCAATGATTATGCATTCTTGCTTAAGGGTCATGAAGATTTAAGGCAAGATGAACGTGTTATGCAGGTTTGTATTTAGATTACAAGTTCTTTTTTGCACTGATTTGGCTGGTTCGTGGTAGTAATAGGGTACAGAGTAGCAGGCATATATTTACTTGTTGTGCCCATAAATAGTTTTATCCTCTACTCTTTATCTGAGGCCAGTTCTTTCTTTCCCCCGCGCCCTCGTGGTTTACCATCCGACACTGACAGATTCCTCATCACTATGGCTATTTCTTTCATATCATGATCTGAAATAGGCAGCTTCGGAAACGCTACTAATTCAAACACAAGAACTATTCTCATGCGGTCATGCCCATGCTTAGTTAACTAGCCTGATCTTACATAGTGATACACATGTTGAATTTGGATGAACAATTGCTTGGTTAACAAAACTCTTCTTCGAAGCCCTGATCGTACAGTATTGTTCATAAGCTGGATCCCATCTCTAGCATTCAAACAATTAACATTTGGACATAATCTGTTAATCTGGTGTCCTCGCAAGCTACGCAGAAACAGCATATATTACAAACTACCAACTTCTTGTGTAATTTGATTTTTTATGTATCTAAATAGCTTTCCCCTTCATTTAGCTTTTTGGTCTGGTGAATACTCTCCTGGAGAACTCTAGGGAAACATCAGAGAAAGATTTGTCGATCCAAAGATATGCTGTTATTCCTTTGTCTCCTAACAGTGGATTAATTGGATGGGTTCCAAATTGCGACACGCTTCATGCTCTGATCCGTGAATACAGAGATGCGAGGAAGGTTAGTCTGTCTCAGTAATTTGTTTGCTTTTGAAGGAAAATAAATATGCTCTGCTTCAATCATCTGGCAATTATTTTTCCTGTTTTTTTGTCCAGATTTTCTTAAATCAAGAGCACAGACTTATGCTGGCGTTTGCACCCGATTATGATCACTTACCCCTCATCGCGAAGGTGGAAGTATTTCAGCATGCTTTGCAGAACACCGAAGGGAATGACCTTGCAAAGGTACTATGCTGTATCTCATCTGTGTGTGCTATAAAGAAGAGCATGCCAGTTTTGATGCTTTCTGTAGACAATGTTTAATCTACTTCAACAAAATTGTGATAGGTTCTCTGGCTGAAAAGTCGAACTTGTGAAGTATGGCTAGAGCGGCGTACAAATTACACAAGAAGCCTGGCTGTTATGAGCATGGTATGAGTTACTGCAATAAAACATTATTCATATGAGATGTTCCTTCCAAATTAAGATGTGAAAAGCTAATTTTTCCAGGCTGGCTATTTGCTTGGTTTAGGAGATCGGCATCCAAGCAATCTTATGTTAGATCGCTATAGGTATGTCTACGAAGCTATTGTTGAAGTAGCCGTACCTATTGTGAATTTGTTTTTTGTTGTCTTGAATTCTAATCAAATGATATTTTGCTTCAGTGGGAAAATTGTACATATTGATTTTGGAGATTGCTTTGAGGCATCAATGAATCGAGAAAAATTCCCTGAAAAAGTAAGTGGACTGTGTCCGGGGCTTTATTCCTTCCAAATTAGCAGATAACTTGATGCTATAGTTTTGCTCAGTCTTGTATTGTAAGACTGTTGTTGAATGCGCAACTTTTTTTAATCTTTGTTTGTGACTGCACTTGCATATTTTTTATGTATGGTGTAGGTACCATTCCGTTTGACTAGAATGCTCGTGAAAGCTATGGAAGTTAGTGGTATTGAGGGTACTTTCAGAATAACTTGTGAAAATGTGATGCAAGTTCTTCGAACAAACAAGGACAGCGTCATGGCTATGATGGAGGTAAGTAATTCGCATTCTTGTATAGGACATAGCACCTTGCCTGGACAATATTATATACTCCATATTTGAAAATAAATGTAGAAATAATTTTTTCACTTTTTAGACCCTAAGCTTGTGCCAAGTCCACCATTTGTCCTAAAACTTAAAACCGTTTAAAATGAACCGTGAACTTCCGAACAGTACACTTTACCCCCTTAGCTGATTTTAGAAGGGTTTTCATCCTATGTGGTGCCCATGTGTCAAATAGTTCATTTTAGCGAATGGTCTTATTTTATTTATTATCAGAGAAAGTAAGCCAGATGGAAGAACACTTCAATAAACACGAACAACAAAGATCCCTGATAAAACCAAAAGTTACATGAAGGTACTTCGAAATAGGGTGTTTTTTGTTTGTTTGATCGATTTCTTGGTTATTTAACTATTTTAGTTTTCTGAAATGAACACCAAATTGACATACGAATTACTGGGAACTGTAAATTTGGTTAAGCGAAGACTTCGGTCTGGTTTCTCTTTAGACCAAAATGAGCAAATAAGATTAAGAAATGAGACTAAATGAGGAAAATATGACATCACAGAGGCTTGCTTCATCTCATATCGAAAAAGAAGCATGATCTCTGCCAAGGTGGTCATGGTTAGCTAAGCGGTAGAGTTGGAAAGGTGAAGTTGGCGCACAATGGAAGCATGAGAGGAAGGAGGACCACGTCGGGGAGGAAGAAGGGGCGGTGGTGCACCATGGCTTGGGAGAGGAAGAGCCGTTGCGCACACCACAGGATGAGAGCAGAGCATCAGAGCACCATGGGAGTAGAGAGCAGCTGAGAGGGGGTGCCGTCGATGCGCCATTGGAAGGTGAGAGGAAGAAGGGCGGCACCGCGGCTACAGGAAGTGAGAGAAGGCACGTGAAACGGCTGGTCGTCACTGGCCACCCCTGTCAGCGTCATCGAGCGCATCTTCTTCAAGGCCGTGCCGCCAGCGAGGGACGCGTTCGCTGAGGCTTGTTCCACGACGGAGCACCGTCGCGAGGCCTGTTCATTGACCTGGAGGGCAACGACGACGGGGCCTGCTACTCGGGCTGGAGCGGCGGCGATCCGGACCAGGGCTGTAGCACCATGCCGCTGTCAAAGCAGGAGCCCAGCGACGACGACTACGCGGCGGCGATGTACTGTCGCCTTGGCCTGGGCTGGCGTGGCTGCTACTAGTTTTTTTTTCAAGTTGTAAAAACATGTTTGAACTGCCTGTGAAATCGCAAGTAATTTCGTATTTGCATGAATTTTCAAATGTTTGAATTTTCCTTTTGCGAAAACGCAAAAGCTTTGCGTTTCGATGCATTGATAGATCAAGAAAGAGTCAATTTAAAAGGCCAGAAAGGACCAACACCCGCACCATACAACAAAACCCAATGAGGCAGAGCAAAGCTAACCCAAAGCTAATCTAAGGGAGTATCTGGCGCAACTAGCCTGTGCAAAGCCGGTTGGGCTGGTTTAACTGGTTTGAGCTAGTACAAATTTTTGTGCTATATCCAAAGTTTGAATTTTATATGTGAAGGAAAATGAACTAAGGTGCCACTAGCCGGCTTGGCTGGTTTGGACGGTTCCGGTTTTTGCACAAGCTTAGGTGCAACCCTCACGCCCTAGCCTCGGTCCACGACTTAGCCTCAGTTTTGATCGTGTCGACCAGGGGAGCCATCGAGGGGGACTCATTGTTGAAGACAATCGCGTTCCTATGCTTCCAAATCCACCATGTCGTAAGCATGATCACGGACGAGGTTCCTTTGCGCATCTGACGTTGGATGGAGCGCACCACCAGCTCCCACCACTCCGCGAAGGGGCCTTCAGCAACCGGAGGTCCAGCAGTAGATCAGATCCATGATAGGACCTCATGCCAGATAGTCCGTGAGAACGGGCATCCGGTGAGGAGGTGTGACATGGACTCGTAGAATGGTCGCACAGCGCGCAAAGCGGCTAGTGGGGAAGCCGCCGGCGCTCGAGCCTCTCACCCGTCCAGCATCTGTCCTAACAAGCGAGCCAGATGAAGAACTTCACCCTGGGTGGCGCCCATGATTTCCCGGTCAGCTTCCAAGAACCTGAGACTATGGACCCCTGGAAGAGGGCGTAGTAACAGGACTTGGATGAATAATGGCCATCTGTCGTCCACCGCCAGACCAGCCTGTCTGGTTCACCCCCTAGGTGCATGACCTGCAGCTTGTTCCACAGTTACACGTATTGCCGTAGCGCGATGGGGCTTATAGCACCTGAGATGTCGGAGATCTAGCTGCGGTCACCAACTGCCTGTTGCACCATCCGCACCTTCTTGAGACGTCGTGGGATTAGCGCCAGAATAGCGTCCACCCATCTGTCCACCCAGAATAGCGTCGTCGTCCCTACGCCCACCACCATAGCGATGGAGGCGAAGATCTCGTGCTCATTCTTGGTGAATTGCATGTCTAGGCTGTGCCAAGGTCGCAGGGGGTCCGTATGCAGCCTCCACAACCATCGGGTCCGGAGGCTAGTGGCCGTGCGAGCAAGGTCTGGGATCCCAAGCCCTCCGAAGCAGATCGGCCTGCACACCTTCGCCCAGTTGACGTGGCAGTGACCACTCTCAGACTCCTTCCTACCCACCCACAGGAATCCGCGTAGAATCTTGTTCACCTGTTTGAGTGCCTTCTTATTGAGGGAGAGCACAATAAGCTGGTGAAGAGGAATCGCCGCGAGCACCGCCCCGATCAGGGTGAGCCGCCCCGCTTTAGGCATCATGGAAGCCTTCCATGTGGGCAACTTATCCGCGATCCGGTCAATGACTGGTTGGAAGGCTTCAACCGGCGAATGGCCAGCAGATTACCAAGGTACTTGATAGGGTAGGGTGAGAGTTGGCACCCCATAACAGCCGCCGCGCTATTGCCCACCTCCTCCGAACAAGCGATCGGGCACAGTGAGCACTTCGCAAAGTTTGTGCGCAGACCAGATGCCTATCCAAAGATGTCTAGGATGCTACGGATCGCACGCAGTTCACCCTCATCCGGGTGATAGAAAATCACCACATCATCCGCGTAGAGCGACACCGAGGTTGTCAATTCCTGTCACGCTAAACGCTGCAACACACCCCAATCCATGGCTTTGGCTAACACCCTACTAAGCGTATTCATCATGAGGACGCACAACGTAGGGGACAGGGGGTCACCCTGTCTCAGGCCCCTCCTATGACAGATGGGGGGGGCCTGGTTCGCCATTGAGCATCACCCTCGGGCTAGCCGTAGATAGAAGGATAGTGACCAGCTCGCAGAACCTCGGACCGAGTCCCGCCTTCCGGAGAACCTGGAAAAGGAAACCCCACGAGACCGAGTCGAAGGCCTTAGCTATGTCCAACTTTAACATCACCCTAGGTTCCTTCGTCCGGTGTAGGAACCTCGCAGTCTGCTGGACCAACATAAAGTTGTCATGGATGCTGCGCTTTCTAATGAAAGCACATTGGTTGCGATCCACCAGCGAATCCATCCTTGGGGCTATCCTATTAGCCAGGGTCTTCGCTACCAGCTTAGCGAAGATGTGGATCAGACTGCGTGTCCGGACGTTTAGGTAGCAGTATGAGCAGGTCTTGGTTAAGGCCCTGAAAAACGGGCCCACACATCGTGAACAACTTGGCGAACGCCGCCATGAAATCATCCTTCACCGTGGCCCAACAGCTTTGGAGAAACTCCGACGTGAAACCATCCGGGCCCGGCGCCTTCCCATGGGGGAGGTCCTTCACCACCCCCTAGATCTCCTCAGTAAACGGCTCCTCAAGCTCAGATAGGTCCTCCGAGGGCAAAGTCCAAGTTGAGAGGTGCCTAGGAGGTCCTAGAAGTGGTCGAAGGAGGCCTCAGCCATGGCCGCATGGTCCGAGATGACCACGCCGTCGACCTGAAGACTATGGATCACGTTTTTCTGCCTCCTATAGGAGGCATGCTGGTGGAAGAATGCTATGTTAGCGTTACTGATGAGGGACCAAGCCTGGAGTATCCGGCCTAATCACCCTGGAATATCCGGTCACACCGGATAGTCCTGCCTGTGTCGATCGGAGTGTCCGGCCTGTTCGGGTCAGTCCGAACCGGATGTATCCTGTTTAGAGTCCAGTTAGTTTAGATGTCGTTTTGGGCCTATCCAACCGACTAGGTCGAGTCTGGCCGCCCCAGCCCTCATATAAGGAGTTGGTCGGTCTAGGTTTAGGGTTATCTTTGAGTTTATTCAGAATAATGTAGAACCTGAAGTTCATATTATCACCGTCCCTCTGCGATCGGCGTCTCAGACGTTCGTCCAGTTATCCATGAATAAATACAAAAGAGTTCTTGAATTGTCAAGTGTAATCGTGTGTGCTCGAAGGTTCTCGAATTGTTGAGGGTTATCGAGCTTTGGCGTGTCTATCCTGGCGTGAGGTTCGTCGTTCATCGTCGAGTTGCTCGCAGGATTGACGTTCCCTAATCTCTAGGTTACGTGTTCCACTCAAGTGATTAGGAGATCTATCAGATCCATTGAATCAGGAGGTTCATCGTGAAAGATCGAGCCAACAATCCGTATCAGTCACCCTCGCTGAGCCAGGCGATCTTCGCCCTCTGCCGCATCATCGTGCGCTCCAGGGAGGCCAGCCCAAGGTAGATATGTTTGAGGAGTGCTTAAAGTTGGCGCTCATCCTAGGAGAGTTGCCTTGACTCCCTAGTCAAATCAAGCTTCAGGACCACCTCCCGCGCAGTCATCAGCTGCATCTTAATACACCCCGCCTTCTTGTCGCTCCAGCTCATAAGCTGTCGCGCCGTGCGCTTGAGCTTAGCGGTGAGCGTACGGAATGGGTCTGGGTCTCCATCGATCGCACCCCAAGCTGCATGGACCACCTCGCTGAAACCGTCAAGTTTCATCCAGTAGCGCTCGAACTGGAAGCACTTCCTACCCACTGTCCGCGTCGTGCAGTCAAGGAGTAGGGGGCTATGGTCAGGGACCACCGAAGCCAGGCAGCGGAGGGAGCAGCTGTTGTATAGCTCCTCCCACCCTGCCGTAACGAACACCCTGTCTAGCCTCACGAGGATGTGGTTCTCCCGTTCGTTCGACCAGGTGTACCGGCGCCCATGCAGGTAAACTTCTTTGAGTTCGCAAACATTAAGAAAGAGCCGGAATCTCCCCATCATCCTCCGATTCAGATTACTGTTCTTATCTTCATCCTTGTAGATCAGGTTGAAGTCCCCGCAGAGTGCCCAAGAGCCCGGCCATGTGGAGCGCAGAGTCCGCAGCTCGGCAAGGAAGGCTATCTTATCGGCATCTTCCTGCGGTCCGTAGACACACGTCAAACACCACCCGAGTCCCCTCCTTGGCGGATTCACCCTAGCTGTGACGCTATTGGTATCAATGTGTGCACTATCAAGCCGCACCTTGTTGCTATCCCAAGCCACGATGATCCTACCCCTCGTATCGGTAGCCGGCAAGCAGAAGTAGTCACCAAACACTGCGCCTAGGGTTTCCATTACAATCGAGCGAGTTACAACTGATAGTTTGGTCTCCTGCAAACATACAAGCGAAGCACCAGTAGTGTCCACCATACTCCTAACACCCGTACGACATGGGCACGTGCTCGGCTATTAAGGCCACGCACGTTACACATCATGACTTTGGGTTCGTAAATTATTGGGAAACAATTTTACACCCCAAAGTCCGAGGGGAACCCCGTGGTCAGGATGCCACAAGGTTCCCACCCTGGTGTCCCAACAGAGGGGGCGAACACCCTCTGATTGTGGACAAAGACCACCCGTAGAGCTCCGCCACAGCCTCGATCATGTCATTCGTCATTGGCAGTTCATACATCTTGTGGTATGCTGCCAGAGTTGCCTCAGAAAGCGCTCATCCCCGCTGATCATCCCAAGATTCCTCATGAGGTTCTGAACTTCCTTCATCTTCGATTTGAGCCCACTTGTGGTTGGAAGTTCATGGCGAGGAGTCGACGTCGTACCGAGGGGGTCTGGATAAGCGCATCAGAACGAGTCTTAGCCACCTCTAGGAACTCGCCCAGTGTACGAGGTCTCACAGCAACCAACGGTTGCGCGGAACCCGTGGTGGTGAGCCGAGACCGTGAAAAGGTCATCGATGGGTTGGCCAACAACGGCGACCGGATGGGTGATGGGGCGTGAGTCAACCTAGTAGTGGAAACACCGTGGACCTCCGACCTAGGGGTTGGAGGTGAATCAGCTTCAATCTCTTCGTCGGTCTCCTCATCCTCTGTCGATAGGACCGCACCCTAAGCAGGAGAGAGCACAGCTTAGCCCGGGTCAGCCACTTTCGTCTCAGGCGTCAAATCCATCGTACTCGTGGGCTGGAAGGCGTCAAGCCCCATTACCTGGTGGACCTCGAGAGGAGCCAGCGCGCCCCGCACCATCTAGGCCAGCCCAGTAGGCAGTTCGCTGCTGGCGTCCATCGGATCGAGCCCAGACGCCCTTATCGGCCTGCTGGAAACACCCTTATCTGGCGTCAAAGAGGCAGCCGCGCACCCTGTTGCGTCGGGGGGGGGGGGGGGTTGGCTGCCCGTTCCTGCGCTGGGCATTCGCCTGCAAGCCCTCGATCTTGATATCTGCGTGCACGCAAAGGCCGCCCGCGGAGGCGCGAATCCTTCACGACCACAGCCTCAGGAGAAGGTGGAAGCGGGCCGATTCTAGATACTCGTCGTCGAACACCCGATTCCTCGCCTCCATTGTTGCGAAAAACACCAGGAATTGTTCCGGTTTGTGCCTGTGAACCAAGGAGCTCCCTTGCGCCAAATTGTACCCGCCGCCGAGCAGGGCCGCCTCCACCTCTTCGACCGTCACCGATCTCTCCTTGTTGGCGATGATCCCCAATAGCGCCCTGCCCAGCTCATGCTCTGCCGTGTCCACCTTAGGGGAGTGGGGGTAGATGCAAGCCGCGCGTGCTGGGCGGCGCGCAAGCTTGCCACCGGGCGGGGTTGCACGCGCAAGGCCAAGGGCTGGACCTGCTCATCGGCGGCACGCCACGGGGAGGCCACCTCACCTAGCTGACCCAGCGCACCAGGGAGGATCGGCACCATCGCCCTGTCATTCGCCGGTGCCATAGGCACCGGGGCAATGGTGCGCATGGCCGCCGCTGGCAGCCCGTCGCAGCGAGGCCCTGAAGCCTTTTCCCTTGGGCACTGGGGTTTGGGCACGCTGACCGCTCCTGGTGGGCCAGTGGGGCGCGTGCACCCCACCGCTTCCTCGAGTGCGTGACCCCGTCGGAGCAGTGCGCGCCTATGACGGTGCAACTGGAGGCACTGCATCCCTCGCACGCTGCTCGTGAGAGCGCAACGACCCATCCCCCTGCATTTTCCTTGAGCAGTGGCCGGCGCGTCCGAAGCGCCTGACATCGATGACAACAAAGCGCGAGGCGGGTGCCTCTCCAGTGCCAGATGCTGCTATCGCGTATCGCTTCCACCACCACCCTGCAGGCTCCCAGGACGATTCCGGTCCCGGTCGCTCGTCATCCTCTTCTGCGCGGGCTCGTCGCCGGTGTCGGGCGGTGCATGCGGGCATGGCTGCCAGGGCTTCAAGCAGTCCTTAGATATGTGGCCCGGCTTGCCGCACCGGATGCACACCGGCCCGACGGTGCAGTCCGCGGCGCGGTGGCCTGGCTTCGTACAGAGCAAGCACATGTCCTCGTACTCCGCATCGGCACCGGGCTCGCGCACACCCTCGCGCGGCGGGCGCGCCGCCGCCGCCTTTGTAGCCACCTTCACTGCGCCTCTTCCCCGAGCCTTCTTGCGGGCGACGTGCCTGGGCTCCACCCATGGCGCCTCAGGGGCAGCCGTGGTGTCGACCGGGTCGTCCTCAAGAGGGTCATTGGAGTCGTCGAGCGCGTCAATGGCCACCGGTTCGCTGGTGCAGATTTCCGAGCTCAGTTCACGGCGGCGCGGGCCTTCCTCCTCTTCCATCCTCATGTACGAGCGGTCTCCGGTGAGCGCCGCTAGGTAGGAGCGCGGCGTCTCCTCTGAGTCGGAGCTGTGGCCCCCTCTCCATCTGTCCTCGCGGCCGCACTGCAGGGAGCCCGTGCTCTCGCCGATGAAGGGGGAACGCTGGGGAAGGGGAGCGTGAGGGGTTGTAACATCCCAAAAATGTTGAACAATGATTATCAAATTCCAATCACCAAAATTAGGGTTAACAAAAACTTTTGTTAATTAAAATCATATGAATGCATGCGTGTATGTGATGATTGTATAAATGAATGAATGGACTTGTGGGGATTGATCTAAATAGCAAGGAATGGTTTAAAGGTGAAAACAACATCATCTAAAACATTTCTAAGCAGAAACAAATCAAGAGAAAATCAAAAACAAAACAAATAAAGCAAATGGTCATTTTTGCCAATCTTGCTCACTAGGCCACTTTGAGTGTTTCTAGTCCAAGATTTCAAACAGAAACTTTTCCATTTCTTTTCACCCCTTGCTAGAACAAGTAAAAGTGAATCAAAGCCCACTTTTCAAACTTACAGAAACATTTGGCAACTTGATTCAAATCACATTTCAAAATTGAATCTTTATCATATGTGAAGATCCCACATTTTCGAAACCCAACCAAACAAGTGCACCTTGACCAATGCAACTAACCCAAGACTCCTTAGTATGTAACTAGCAAACCCACCAAGTTTGAATCCAAAATTCAAATTTGAATTTCTTTCGGCCATTTCATCAAACACCTTGTAGTCAAAAAACAAACATCAAACACTATTAGTAGCAATAATTTTGGCCAACCTTGTCCCCTTTCTATCTCACTCTACACTCTTACTAGATGATCAAACTAATCTAACTAGCCTTAGCATCACTGTGAGCATGCATAGCCATCAATGGTGACCATGCCGAGAGCACCCTTGCCACCCCCATGTCGCCAGCGAGCTAGGAGAAGCTCTAGCCTCGCCAACCTTGTCTGGAGCACTAACCATCGTCCACCGCCACCCCCTGTCCAACGCTCGAGCCTTGCCAGCCACTGGACCACACGACAAGCTCACGCCCAGTTTCTCTGCGTGCGTGCCGAGAGCACGCCAGTGCGCCATTAGCGACACGAGCCCACAGACCGCGTGCCGCCCTCGCCGCTTGCGTGCGTGATCGCCAGCACCCCAGCAAACCGCCAGACAACCCCGTTCGCCGCCGCGTGGACCATGGACGCTGTGCGCCATTAAAATCACTGTCGGACCCGCCCAGAGCGCCGCGACATTCCGACCGTTCCTCACCGCCCCACGCCGCGCCATCAAGCCGTTGAGCTTAGCCAGGAGGCAACGCACTGCCCCTATCATCGCCCATGCCATTAGCACAACTGTGCCGACGACCACGACGAGCTCCACCTGCGCCCGTCGGTCCCCTTCATGCACTATAAAAGGAGACCACCCCCGTTCGATTTGAGCACACCATCTCACTCCCCACCTCTCACTGATAACACCCACTCACTCCCGGAGCAAGGAGAGCACCAGGTGGCCAGAATTTCACCGGAGTTTGCTGCTGCAGAGGAGGAGAGGCATCGTCGATTGGAGCCGCCCCAGGAGGAGCTGCCGGTACCAGGAGGATCGTCGTCGTCGACTTTGTCGTTCGCCCCCATCGCCGACCATCGCCGGAGCCCCGGTGAGCCCCCGTCGACCCCCACTGGCCGCGCTAGGGTTCAGCCTCGCCGCGTCCTGTTCAGGCGTGGACGATGAACCATAGCCGTAGGATTAGAACTAGATCGCACGACCGCCCCGTACCCCTTCGCCATTCTCTGTCTTGCTGACGAGTGGGGTCGTTCACTTAACCAGCCCGCGCGCGCTATGCGTAGTGGGCCGGCCCAGTTAAACCTCCCGCGCGACCCAGCAATTCAAATTTAGATTTTTCCATTTAGGTCTAAACTTAGTTTTGTACCCAGATTTAAAAATCAACCCATCTCGATTCACTGAACCAAAATACATGAAACCAATTTTGTTAGAAAGGTACTGAAATTCTTAATCCAAGCCCGTTTGATTCAATTCATTTGGAATTGTAGATCACCTATGGTAAAAATAACAAGGCAGAAGCTTTTCTGCATTCAAACATTTTTCAAAATTCAACCATAAAAGCTTTTGAGTTGATTCCAACTCTCAAAAATCACACTTAACCATACCTTTCAGAATATATAAAAATATATAGGTTTACTTACAGAAATAATGATCAAGTAATAAAAGAATGCCTCATAGGCCATTCTAGTCATTTTATTTAATTAAAATAAAAAGGTTAAACCTTATTAAATTGTGACACCACTTTAAATCACATTCCCATGTAGTGAAATATGTGGTGATGATATGTGTCAACATGATCCCATGTTTGAGTTGGAGAATATTAAATCTTAAGTAGTTTTCAATGAGTAGAAATTACTTTTCTAAAATAAAATAAATAAGACAAGTGCTTTAATCTTTGTGATAATAGTGATGATGCTAGATCATCTAGTGTGAACCTTTGTGTTCTAATAGAGTAGTTAAGAATTGTGTGGTGATTGTGTACCTCGTATTTATTTATAGACGATAGTACCGACCAAGGATACGAGGATGAAGGAGGGTACTACGAGGAGGAAGCCGAGGAAAACTTCAACCACTCCTCTGCATAAGGCAAGCTTATACTAATATCTGAACAAGCCTAATACTACCAGTTGACTTGGCAAGCTACAACTTTCTTGTTACTATGCCAACTATATGCCTTAAGCATATGTGATTATACCCAGTTGATACCCAATCCTAGTTTTACTTGCAAGCTTAGTATTTTATTTCTTTATCAAAGCTTTCTCTTAGAGTTTCCTTAGTGGCTTGTAGATTCTAGAAAGATAAATGAAGGTAGCATAAAGAGCATAAAACTTGGCCTAAGTTAGATAATCTTGATGTCATCCTGAGGCATGAGATTGAACTTAGCTAATTCACACTTGTTTACTACCCATCATTAGTGTTCACCCCCACCTGTAGATGCTAGTGCTAAGCATAAAAATTGATCAACTTTAGATGGGATTGAAGGGTTTCGCAGCATAGTAAATCGAAATTTTCTACGAATGCAAACGGGAAAAGCCAAGATCTAATCTAGGAGATGCAAACAACGAGGGGAAATAGCACAGCGGAACATTCGACGGAATGTGGTTGATGTAGTCGAACTAGCCTTCTCCTCCTCTCGATCCGATCCGATCCAACACCGCAAGTGGCGATGCCTCCGAGAGATGCACACGTATGGCACCTCAACGTCTCCTCCTTCCTCGGTCCAGCAAGTGGGGTGGAGAGATAGATTGGATCTACAACACGACGGCGTGGTGCAAAGGTGGAGAGTTTCTGCGACAGGGCTTCGCCTACACGCAGTCGGGAGAGAGAGAGAGAGGAGGGCAGCAGGTAGGCGGCTAGGGTTGGAGGAGGTGTGGGGGGAGGGTGCGCCCCTGCCCTCTTTATATAGAGGGCTGGCCGGCTGCCCCCTTGCCCCTCCTCCAAGCCTAGGGCCGGCGGCCACATGGGAGGAGTGGGGGGCAAGTTTCCCCCTTCTAGAAGCTCTCCCTAGGGTTTCCCCTAGGGCTTGGCCGGCTGGGCCTATGGGGCATTGTGCCCCTGGCCCAATGCGGCCAGAGCACTCCCTCGTAGGCCCACGCCCCTCCCGACAAGTGGGGCCACGTTGGTCCCACTCCGGAAGGTTCTAGAAACTTCCGGTACAATACTGAACAATCCGAAACAATTCCGAAATCCAAAAACTGCTTTCCCTTATATGAATCTTATTCTCCGGACCATTCCGGAACCTCGTGATGTCCTGGATCTCATTCGAGACTCCGAACAAAAACTCATAAACCAATTATCCATTCTATCCTAGGGTCGAGACACGTTAAGTGTGTGACCCTACGGGTTCGAGAATATGCAGACATGATCTTCTATCAATAATCAACATCGGGGTCTGGAAACCCATATTGACTCCCACATACTCATCGATGATCATATCGGATGAACCACGATGCCAGGATTCAATTAATACCATATATATATTCCCTTCGTCACGCGATATTTTACTTGCCCGAGATTCGATCGTCGGTATCGGCATACCTAGTTCCATCTCGTTCACAGCAAGTACTTTACTCATTTCGTAATCCGATATCACTTTGTGATTAACTCCTTAACCACGTTCTTGCAAGCGGTGTTGATATCGATTACCGAGTGGGCCCGAAGTATATCTCTCTGACTTGGGAGGGACAAATCCCATCTCGATACATACAACCCAACAGATACTTTCCGATCACCTGAGAGACACCTTTATGATCACCCTCTCATAGGATGACGTTTGATGACCTCAAAGCTTTCTTCCGATACCAGGGAGTTGCATTATCTCATGGTCCAAGGAATACAATATTTGACATAAGAAAAAGCTTCGCAAAGATGAACACGATGACACGATCTAATTGCTCTGCTTGATTTGGGTCTGTCCATCATATCATTCTCCCAATGACATGATCTCATTATTAACTGACAACTCATGTCTATGGTTAGGAAACCTTAACCATCATTAATCAATGAGCTAGTCCATAGAGGCATACTAGGGACACGGTGTTGTTCATAAACCACACAAGTATCAAAGTTTCCGCTTAATACAATTCTAGCATGGAATATAAACTTTATCATGAACAAGAATTATAATAATAACATCTTTATTATTGCCTCTAGGGCATAATTCCAACAGTCTCACACTTGCACTAGAGTCAATAATCTAGTTTACATCTGGCAACAATCTAACACCCATGGCACTAAGGTGCTGATCATGTTTTGCTCGTGGAAGAGGTTTAGTCAACGGATCTGTATGTACTTTGCTAATCTTCAGATCTCCATCTGTTATATAATCTCGAATTATATGAAACTTGCGGTTGATGTGCTTGGTCTTTGGATGATATCTTGGTTCCTTAGCCAGTGCTATGGCGCCAGTGTTGTCACACAATATCTCCAGTGGGTCCAAGGCACTTGGAACCACACCAAGCTCAGTGATGAAGTTCCTGATTCAAACTCCTTCACTTGACGCTTCTGCAGCAGCCATGTATTCCTCTTCTACTGTAGATCCCGCGATCACGCTTTGCTTGCAGCTTCTCCAGCTCATAGCTCCTCCATTCAAAATATAAACGTATCCTGTCTGAGATTTAGAATCATCCTTGTCGGTGTCGAAACTAGCGTCGACGTAACCTTTTACGACGAGCTGTTCATCACCTCCATAGACTAAGAACATTTCTTTAGTCCTATATAAATACTTTAGGATGTTCTTAACGGCTGTCCAGTGTTCCACTCCTGGATCACTTTGGTATCTGCTCGTCAAACTAAGAGTATTGGACACATCCGGTCTAGTACACAGCATGGCATACATGATAGAACCTATGGCCGAGGCATAAGGCACTTTGCTCATAGCTTCTCTATCGTTTACCGTAGCTGGACACTGAGCCTTACTCAATATCTTACCTGACAACATAGGCACTGAACCTTTCTTTGCCTTATCCATTCTGAACCTTTTCAAAACTTTGTCTAGGTATGTACTTTGGCTTAAAGCTATCAGGCGTCTTTGTCTATCTCTATAGATTTTGATGCCCAATATATAAGCAGCTTCCCCTAGGTCTTTTATTGAAAAACATTTGTTCAAATAACTCTTCACATCGTTAAGCATATCAATGTCATTTCCAATAATCAATATGTCATCCACATATAGTACCATAAATGTCACTGAGCTCCCACTCACTTTCTTGTAGATACAAGCTTCGTAGCAATTTGGAACAAATCCAAAGCTCTTGATCACTTGATCAAAACGAAGGTTCCAACTCCGAGATGCTTGCTTCAGTCCATAAATGGAACGCTGAAGTTTGCACACCTTATCAGCATCCTTAGGATAGACAAAACCTTCGGGTTGCATCATATACAACTCTTCATCAATGTTGCCATTGAGGAACGCAGTCTTGACATCCATCTGCCATATTTCATAATCATGAAATG
The DNA here is from genome assembly GCA_916181665.1 of Avena sativa. NCBI lineage: Eukaryota > Viridiplantae > Streptophyta > Magnoliopsida > Poales > Poaceae > Avena > Avena sativa. The sequence goes on from OV702283.1 coordinate 341,501,853, forward strand.
CAGCAATTGCTAATAAAATCCGAATGGAATTAAACATTGCTACGGGAGAGAAAGTCTTATCGTAGTCAACACCTTGAACTTGTCGAAAACCTTTCGCGACAAGTCGTGCTTTATAGACAGTAACATTACCATCCGCGTCTGTTTTCTTCTTGAAAATCCATTTGCACTCAACGGCCTTTCGGTCGCTAGGAGGGTCCACCAAAGTCCATACTTGGTTTTCGCTCATGGATCCCAATTCGGATTTCATGGCCTCTAGCCATTTCTCAGAGTCTGGGCTCATCATTGCTTCCTCATAGTTCGCAGGTTCACTGTTGTCTACTAACAAGACAGTCAAGACAGGGTTGCCGTACCACTCAGGAGGGGCACGTGACCTTGTCGACCTGCGACGTTCAGTAGTAGCATCGTCCGAAGCTTCATGATCCTTGTCATTAGCTTCCTCTATTGTTGGTGCAGATGGCACTGGAACAATTTCAGGTGCTGCGCTACTCTCCAACTCAAGAGAAGGTTCAATAACCTCGTCTAGCTCTACTTTCCTCCCACTCACTTCTTTCGAGAGAAACTCCTTCTCAAGTAAGGATCCGTTCTTTGCAACAAACACTTTGCCTTCGGATCTGTGATAGAAGGTATACCCAATAGTTTCCTTAGGGTATCCTATGAAGACGCATTTCTCCGCTTTGGGTTCGAGCTTGTCCGGCATCAACTTCTTGACATAAGCCTCGCATCCCCAAACTTTAAGTAACGACAACTTAGGTTTAGCACCAAACCACAGTTCATACGGTGTCGTCTCAACGGATTTAGATGGTGCCCTATTTAAAGTGAATGCAGCGGTTTCTAATGCATAACCCCAAAATGATAACGGCAAATCTGTAAGAGACATCATTGATCGCACCATATCTAATAGAGTTCGATTCCGGCGTTCAGACACACCATTGTGCTGTGGTGTTCCGGATGGCGTGAGTTGTGAAACGATTCCGCTTGCTTTAAGATGCGTGAGAAAATCATAACTCAAATATTCACCTCCACGATCAGATCATAGAAATTTAATTTTTCTGTTACGATGGTTTTCCACTTCATTCTGAAATTCTTTGAACTTTTCAAATGTTTCAGATTTATGTTTCGTTAAATAGATATACCCATATCTACTTAAGTCATCAGTAAAAGTGAGAAAGTAACGATAACCACCGCGCGTCGAAACACTCATTGGTCCGCATACATCGGTATGTATGATTTCCAACAAGTCTGTTGCTCGCTCCATTATACCGGAGAACGGGGTTTCGATCATCTTGCCCATGAGACATGGTTCGCACGTGTCAAATGATTCAAAATCTAGAGACTCCAAAAGTCCATCAGAATGGAGTTTCTTCATGCGTTTTACACCAATATGACCTAGACGACAGTGCCACAAATAAGTAGAATTATCACTATCTACTTTGCATCTCTTAGCCTCAATGTTATGGATGTGTGTTTCATTGCTTTCGAGATTCAGAAGAAATAAACCATTCATAGCAGGTGCATGACCATAAAAGATGTTACTCATATAAATAGAACAACCATTATTCTCCGATTTAAATGAATAACCGTCTTACAATAAACACGATCCAGATATGATGTTCATGCTCAACGCAGGCACATAATAACATTTATTGAGGTTTAAAACTAATCCCGAAGGTAAAACTAAGGAGAGCGTGCCGACGGCCATCACATCAACTCTTGATGCGTTGCCAACACGCATCGTCACCTCATCCCTCGCTAGCCGCCGTCTATTCTGTAGCTCCTGTTTCGAGTTACAAATATTAGCAACTGAACCAGTATCAAATACCCAGGCACTACAACAAGGGCTAGTAAGGAAAACATCAATAACATGTATATCAAATATACCTTTGATGGTGCCAACCTTCTTGTCCGCTAAGTACTTCGGACAATTGCGCTTACAGTGACCCTTGTCCTTGCAATAGAAGCACTCAGTGTCCGGCTTAGGTCCAGACTTGAGCTTCTTCTCAGCAGGGGCAACGCGCTTGCCGCTGCCCTTCTTGAAGGACTTCTTTGCACCCTTACCTTTCTTAAAGCTGGGGGGCTTGTTGACCATCAACACATGATTATCTTTCTTGATGTCCACCGCCGCAGCTTTCAGCTTAGCGAAGAGCTCAGTGATCGTATCAGTGGAACCAATCTGATTATGAGTAACTACAAAACCTTTGTAGCTAGGAGGGAGTGATTGCAGAACTCTGTCAATCTTGAGCTCCTCTGGAATCTTGCAGTCCAGTTGCTCAAGGCGTTGAGTGTAGCCCGACATCTTAATGGTGTGCTCACTAACGGAACTCCCTTCCTCCATCTTGCAGTTAAAGAATTTCTCAGAGATCTCATATCTCTCAGAACGGGCCTGAGTCTGAAACATAGTTTTTAGTTCCTCAAGAATCTCAAAGGGCCCGGGGAACTCCTCAAAACGATTTTGAAGGTCCGATTCCATAGCAAAAAACATGGTGCTCTTAATCACACCATAATCATCCTTGCACGACTGATAAACATCTTTCTCATCAGCTGACGCATCTACAGCAGGGGCATCACCTAGCGCTTTCTCAAGGACATAGTCCTTTTGTCTGCCAGAGAGAATGATTCTCAGATTGCGGAACCAGTTGGTGAAGTTAGACCCATTGTTCTTAAGCTTTTCTTTCTCAGCAAAAACGTTGAAGTTGAAGTTGGACTTAGCCATTTGATCTACAAAATTTGCAAGTACAATTTAGACTATGTTCATGATAACTAGTTCAACTTAATCAAATTACTAGATGAACTCCCACTAAATTCAACATCCCTCACGTTGTTTAGTGAACACGATCCAAATTCACCACACCTAATCCGATCTTCACGAGAAGAGATGTGGTTTCAATGGTGGACAAAAAAGTGTCGATCATATCATTCATATGACTCATGCTTAACCTTTTGGTTCGTGTGTTCCGAGGCCATGTCTGTACATGCTAGGCTCGTCAAGTCAAAGCCAAGTATTTTCGCGTGTGCAAAACTGGTTTACACCCGTTGTATTTGAACGTAGAGTTTATAGCACCCGATCATCACGAGGTGCTTAAACACGACGAACTTTCACAATGGTGCATACATGGAGAGAACACAATTGTATCTTGATCTTTAAGTGAGGAATCATCTTATAATGCTGCCGTCGCGATCTAAGCATAATAAGATACATAAAAGGATAAACATCACATGCATATAATTTTATGTGACATGGTATAGCCAATCTCCGCGCAATGATCTCCATCTTGTGCGCGCCAGCATGATCTCCATCACTCCACCATGATTGCCTCCACCACGAATAACAACTACAACTATTGCTAACTACTTAGCGATAAAGTAAAGCTATTACATGGCGTATAAGAAGTTGACACACAGGTCATACACAATTATAAAGACAACCATATGGCTCCTGCCGGTTGTGAACTCATCGACATGCAAGTCGTGAAATATTACAAAACATGATCATTGCATACATCTCATACACATCATGTCTTGGGCCATACCATATCACAAAACACTCCCTGCAAGAACAAGTTAGACGCCTCTACTTTGTTGTTGCATGTTTTACGTGGCTTATGGGAGTAACAAGCTAAGAACGATTCTTACCTACGGAAAGCCACAACGGTGATATTATGGTTGCTAACATCCGGTGTAAATCCCATGACTACTATAGTGATAAAAACTGGCATCCACTAGTCGCATGTGTGGAACAAGCCACACGTCAAGTGCGGAGCCGGTCTCGAGAACGAGGTCGCGTAAAGTTGGCCTGGACCGCTTCGATATCACTATGCCGCTCCATAAGAAATACACAACAAGAGGCTTGCAACAGAAAACATCAACGCCCGCAACAAGCATGCTGCGTTCTACTCGTGAAACACATCTACGCATAGATATAGCTCTAATACCACTGAAGGGTTTCGCAGCATAGTAAATCAAAAAAATTCTACGGATGCAAACAAGAAAGCCAAGATCTAATCTAGGAGATGCAATCAACGAGAGAGATAGATGAGATCTTCATACCCTTGAAGAAATCGCACAGCGGAAACGTTCAACAGAACGTGGTTGATGTAGTCGTACTAGCCGTCTCCTCCTCGCGATCTGATCCGATCCTACGCCGCAAGTGGCGGCGCCTCCGAGAGATGCACACGCACGGTGCCGCGACGTCTCCTCCTTCCTTGGTCCAGCAAGTGGGGTGGATAGATGGATTGGATCTGCAGCACGACGGCGTGGTGCTATGGTGGAGAGTTTCTGCGGCAGGGCTTCGCCTACGCGCAGTCGGGAGAGAGAGAGAGAGGAAGGGCAGCAGCTGGCGTCTAGGGTTGAGGAATAGGGGAGGGGAGGGTGCGCCCCTGCCCACCTTATATAGGGGGCTGGACGGCCCCCCTGGCCCCTCCTCCAAGCCCTAGGGCGGCGGCCCCAAGGGTGGAGTGGGGGGCAAGTTTTCCCCCTTCCTTCTAGAAGGGTTCCCTAGGGTTTCCCCTAGGGTTTGGCCGGCTGGGCCTATGGGGCCTTGTGCCCCTGGCCCAAAGCGGCCAGGGAACTCCCCCTTAGGCCCACGCAGGCCTCTGACAAGTGGGCCCACGTTGGTCCCACTCCGAAAGCTTCTAGAACCTTCCGGTACAATACCGATAAACTCCGAAACGATTCCGAAATCCAAAAACTGCTTTCCTTTATATGAATCTTATTCTCCGGACCATTCTGGAACCTCTCGTGATGTCCTGGATCTCATCTGAGACTCCGAACAAAAACTCATAAACCAATTATCCATTCTATCCTAGCGTCGATGCACGTTAAGTGTGTGACCCTACGGGTTCGAGAATATGCAGACATGATCTTCTATCAATAATCAACAGCGGGATCTGGAAACCCATATTGACTCCCACATATTCATCGATGATCATATCGGATGAACCACGATGCCAGGATTCAATTAATCCCATATATGTATTCCCTTCATCACGCGATATTTTACTTGCCCGAGATTCGATCGTTGGTATCGGGATACCTAGTTCAATCTCGTTCACAGCAAGTACTTTACTCGTTCCGTAATCCGATATCACTTTGTGATTAACTCCTTAACCACGTGCTTGCAAGCAGTGTTGATATCGATTACCGAATGGGCCTGAAGTATATCTCTCCGACTTGGGAGGGACAAATCCCATCTCGATACATACAACCCAACAGATACTTTCCGATCACCTGAGAGACACCTTTATGATCACCCTCTCATAGGATGACGTTTGATGACCTCAAAGCTTTCTTCCGATACCAGGGAGTTGCATTATCTCATGGAGGAATACAATATTTGACATAAGAAAAAGCTTCGCAAAGATGAACACGATGACACGATCTAATTGCTCTGCTTGATTTGGGTATGTCCATCATATCATTCTCCCATTGACATGATCTCATTATTAACTGACAACTCATGTCTATGGTTAGGAAACCGTAACCATCATTAATCAATGAGCTAGTCCATAGAGGCATACTAGGGACACGGTGTTGTTCATAAACCACACAAGTATCAAAGTTTCCGCTTAATACAATTCTAGCATGGAATATAAACTTTATCATGAACAAGAATTATAATAATAACATCTTTATTATTGCCTCTAGGGCATAATTCCAACAGGGATTACTTGGTGAAAATGGTTATGAAAACCTTAGAATGATGAGTCATTCTACTAAATTTTTTTGACATGTGTTCTTGAACACCAGATGATTTGGATGATGAAAATGTTAAGGCATGAGTCTTAGCTCTTTATAAAACTGATGGTTGTCTAGATGCGATACCATTCTAATTTTACCGTACAACCACAATACTCAAAAATTGGGTAGGGCTTGACTGAAAATTTATATACCTTAGTATGGGTTCCCTTGCGGCCAAGGTTTGATCTGAGGCTACCTTGTGAAGATTGTCCACCTGTGCAGTTCCCAAGATGACAGTTGGTCATGGTTGTGAGGCCAAACTCACAGGAGAGGTGCCTATACTAGGGCGTGTAATTGAAAGGTTAGGATTGATTATCCGCATACTGAGTATGGTGAATTCAGGATTGTTCCTGACGGATGTATCGAATGTTGTGGTGAAAGTGTACAATCTCTACAGAGTGTCAAACTATTCGAATAACCGCGTTCGCGATTATGAACAGTTGGAGTGGCCATACTGTTCCGGCGTCAGATGTTTTCAAAATGACTTGTGAAATGAATTATGACCTTGACTTGACCACAACAGAGTTGTGACATGAAATGCAAGTTCCCACTTAGGTGTTATAAAACTTTCAACTAGCTTTCTTTGCTTCTGAACTTAGTAGAGGTAAATCTGGATTTTTTGCAAAATAACCTAGAGCCTAGTATTTCCTATTAAAAACCACTTCACTTGTTAGTATTAGTTTGCGAGTACTTAAAAAGTACTCATGGCTTTGTTCCTGACTATTCCCGTGGCCAGACTATGAAGATGACTATCAGGAGAAAGGACAGTAGGAAGGTTACGACAACTAAGATCATCTCCCATCGTCAGCATTGCTTGTGACCATGAAGATGGAGCTTCGTCCACGCTATCGTTATTATTACGTTATTCCGCTGCTTGATTTGTATTAAGACTGGATCATGAGATCCTTATTTGTGTAAGAAGTTATGTATGGTTTGTAATGGATGATGTACTGTGATATCCAATCTATTATGTCTCGCAAAAATGGTAATCCTGGGATTGCGATGTATGACATAACTGGCATCTGGGATTAAAAATCCGGGTGTTGACAGGGGTGGACGCCGTCGTCGGAGTGGCAGACGTTGGGGCCGGAGTGGCCGTCGATGGGGGGTAGGGGGCTCGCATCACGCTCTCTTGCTCACTGTCAGCTTCGCCTCTCCTCAATTTTTGTATGGGGGGCATGGCTGGGAGCCAGCGTCCCCCCAATTCCTGAAACCATCCCCCCTCCCTCTCATACGGGGCAAAAAATGGCCTCGCCGGACGCCGTATTGGGGTGTGTGTGTGTGTGGGTGTGGGTGTGGGGGGGAGGGGGGGGGGGGGGGCGAGTGGGGATGCTCTAAGGACACCCAGGGCAAAGTCACTTGAAAAATTGCAAGACAGGCGGAGGCCCTTGGGAGCAAGCCAGTCCACTTATTGCACACGCAATCCGTAGATAAATCTCACAAAATGACATGCCCGTGGATTAGGCTAGGCTTTTGCCTGGTCAAAGCAAAATGCACATGTCTAGCTCAGTGGGTCATTGCTGCTCAAGGACAATACTTAGAGCCTGCTTGAAATGTTGTTTTTTAAACAAAACCTCCGGATTACACGGAGCTTCTAGGTTTAGCATCTTCACAAAATAAAAACGACAGGATTTTAGACGACGATCCAAGCGGGGCCTTACGGTGATCCCGGCACCTTCCCAGTGTTGTTGGGGCCTTACGGTGATCCCGGCACCTTCCCAGTGTTTTTGGGTAGCCTATTGTGCTATTGTTATGCTTCTTCTCTTGTACCCAACCAGTATGTTTGGTCTTATTCATTGTCTGATCTATATATCTTTCAGGCATTTGTACATGACCCACTAATCAATTGGCGTTTGTTCAATTTCGATGAAGTTTCTCAAGTTTCAAACTATGGAAATTCTCATACTAATGCAGTGGTCAGTAGTGAAGAAGCTGCTCCTAATGAAGAGCTCATGCAACCTCCTCGAGGAGCCCTTCAGAAGGAACTGCTACAGGTTGCGTCCTCTTTCCATGCTTGGTTGTAGTATTATATTGTCTTAAACCACATGCCCATAGTGGTGACTATTTGTGCTGTTCATGCAGGCGGTCAATCAACCTGGTGACGCAAACGAGGTTTTAAACGAGCGTGCTGTAGCTGTCATGGCTCGGATGAGTAACAAGCTAACAGGGCGTGATTTTTCTTCTGGGTCAGCATTACCAGGAGCTGGCCGCTCCAGCCAACATGGCAGTGATCATTTAGCCTCGGTAGATCCTCGGGAGGTAGAATCTGGATTACCCGTTCAGGTTCAGGTTCAGAAGCTTATACTTCAAGCAATTTCTCATGAAAATTTGTGTCAGAACTATGTCGGGTATGTATTGTTTTATTACCATTGATAATCTTAGGCATGCATTTTATGCTCTTAGGATAATATGCACCTCTTGTTGAGGTTAAAAACACTAGTACCAAAAAAGTTGCATTACACTACTATAACATGTTACAATGTTAACAAGCAAAAAAAAAATGTTAACCGTATGTTCAAAAAAGAGAGATTAGATTAGGACCCGAGATTTTATTTGTATGGCCATTTGGTTTTAGCAACCTATGTTAGTTGATCATTGAATTTTGCCAGGGCTCACTGTTGCTTTGATTGTTTCATGTTCTGTTTGACAGGTGGTGTCCCTTCTGGTGAACTCATCTGGCAAGCAAATCTCATGTACATACTGTAAATACCGTGTACATAGGTAGGAGTGTTCTATCGTCTTATTTTCGATGCATTGGTAGGCGTATTGTGTCGTCTTATTTTAGATGAACGTGGCATATCCTGTATGTATCATAACGTGTGCAGCGTTGTAAGTAATCACGTATGTTAATATAATCAATCATTGGGCTTTTTTCCTTTGTTCATGGAATTACCCGGAGTTATTCGGTCCGTTTTTGTAGGAATTAAATTCATCATTAGTCACTGAACTTGCTTAGGGAAATTAATACGGTCATCGTATATCAAGAATACGAGTTTACGGTCACTAAAGACGCGTGGAAGCGTCACTTGCCGTCACCACTCGCGACGTAGCGATGTATTTGATGACGTGGCGAGATGGGACCCACTGACAGCCTCTAGGTGTGTTTCATTTACAGAAAAGCCCTAGAATTTAATTTTTTTATTCCAGTTAATTGCTTAACTATTTTTCAGTGAGGGGTGAAATGTGTAAAAAATGATAGAAAGAAGGCACGTTAGTAAGGGGTGAACAATAGCAGGCTCCGACCAAACTCTAGTCGCAACAAAAGACAAGCATAAGAACAATCACAGATCATCATAGACAGCTACAAAATAGTTAATTGGGTTCTTCCTAGAGTAAGCTACATAAGCATGAGCTTGCAACCAGTACCGAGGCAAGGCCTAGCTTGTTGTTGAACTAATGATCTGAATATTCGGGAGGAATCAGAGTTCTCCTCTTGACTGCAAATCCATAGAGGAATACAAATTTCTAGTGAGTAAAACAAGAAAACTATGGGAAAGCGCTCGAAACCATACATCACCTCTGGCTTTCATGTCGATTATCGTGTCTTTCAGGCCTGAAACCATCTAAGAAAAAAAAATTATTGGTCACAAGAAGTCGCCCACACCGCGCATTCAGAATTCATAACCAATATCTTCTTCAATGGAAGGACAAACCAGAAAGAAAAGAAATTTCAGGGTAACAGATCCGAGGTTACCTAGGAAGTGCACATGTAAAACTTCCTAGGTAGTAGTCATGCTACCTTCTCTGAGCTTTATAAGTCTTTTCAATCTACAAAATAGAAACATGATATTGTTTCATGTTATAGGTTTTTTCTCAAAATATAGGGACTGAGCTAATGAAGCAACATACTTATTTGAACAGTCCACAAATTTTATGTGATGAACTTGTCACTTCTATTTAAATATAAAAGCAGAATAGTTGACAATTTTTAATCACTAATAGAAAATGGTCCCCCAGTTACTAAATACATGGCATTCAGGTGTACGAAAGTAGTATTACCTTACCATTTGACATACATTGGGGGTGGCCCTTTCCACCGTAAACAATTGAAAACCATGGCCTTGTTTTCTCCTCGGAATCATATATAGTATGTAGTAATGAGTAGTTTTCTAATACCGCTGTTATTTCACTGACAGAATGCAACTACCAGAGCTCTGTCGACTATGTACCATAATGACTATAACCAGGATAATTCAATTAGCTTGGAACATAACCAGGAAGAACAACTTTGAATATCAGGAAATGATAACTTAATTTTGTAATCAGGAAAAAGCTTGATGAATTAATCCTTAAATGAAGAAAATGTACAACACTTTGTTGTTCGTTTCACTATCAACCATCTCTTGTGTTTTCAGTAAGTGTTGTAATGGGTTGAGATGTAAAGAATAATATCACATCGCACATACAAATGTACACTCGTCGTCATAGCGAATGTAGCATCAATTTCATCCACAACGAATATAACATAACTAACAGTCATAGCATAGTTTGAACTGCTGAGCTAACAATTTTTCTAGAACAAAGCACACCAGTTTCAACAATGCACTCAAGTGTTAAATTGGCAAGTATGATTAACAGTCACTGATGGCCATGGTATGGATAGAAAACTTACCTTGACCTCCTCATAGAGCTTCTTTTCACATGACAAAAGCCATTCCAGTGTGGACCTGTGGTTTTTTCCTTTCCATTGCCTCTATGTCCAGTGCATATTATTACTGCACAACTTGTGGTGTGCAGTGGCGACGGTGCTGATGGATAGGACGATGTTGTAGTGATACACAGACTATATGAAAGGAGAAATCAAAGTAAATTAAAATGATACAACATGGCCAACACTTGAGCGATAAAGCATTGCATCTTCCTTAAAAAAAACTAAAGAACAAGTGAGCAATGGCAATTACTTGTAAGCTTCTAGAAGTTGCAGTCAAGTTGAACACGGCTGGCCTCCAAGGGCTCCAGCATGCCATCGAGCTGGCGTCTTCCACCTTTACGAATGACAAATTATTCGTGATGGATGTGACGACCTTTGAGAGCGTGAGGTGGTGTACCACCATCTGCATCTCCGTTGCCGTGACGATGATGAGGAGTCATCATACTCAGACGTCCCTGTCCACCCGAATTCAATCGATATATTTCCAATCTCGTCCTCCTCTTAAGTTGATGCATCATATAAGTTATTGTCATTGAAATTGAAATGAACTCCTTGTTTTGGTTGTGACTTCAAAATATTAGTCATCATACTCAGACGTCCCTGTCCACCCGAATTCAGCGATATATTTCCAATCTCGTCCTCCTCTTAAGTTGATGCATCATATAAGTTATTGTCATTGAAATTGAAATGAACTCCTTGTTTTGGTTGTGACTTCAAAATATTAGTCCAACGATATGGATTTGAACTTTGTACTGAACTAATGCATCTGAATTCATCTTTGCTCAGCAGTACATAATGCAACAATCAGTATTAATTCAAGCATTGAACAAACTAAGTAGTTGATTAATAAGTGGAAAAATCTGGAAACTTGTCTTGGAGGCAGGCATCACATAAGAGCTTATTGCCGCAATGACAAGATTCAGGCCTTCAGTTATACTGAACATTGATCTGACATAAATTTTGTTTAAATCAATATGCATGTGCCATAAGAGGAAATAAGAACAAAATCATATGAGTTCTATACCTATAAAAGACATGTAGGTTTTATTGTCAGCAAATTTTGGCATGATAAATCCTCAACTAATGTTATTCGCACAAAGAAATTTATATGCTCAGTCGTAGAGGCCAGCGGACGCAAGTTTAATCACAAGCTTGCCGACTTGTAGATCACGGTCTAACGTAGCTCAGCTGGGTTCGAGGAAGAGTCCGACCACTTTGGGTCTTTTGTACGCAGCCTTTACCGCATTTCTGCAATAGGTTGTTTCCAGGACTTGCAAGAAAAGTACATATGAATATTTTCTTTTTGTTGGTGAGGAGCCCTTTTGCTGTACATGATAGGAAACATGTAATTCCAAGACCTTGCAACTCACGTACTCTATGTACTAACTGTATTTCTAAGAATTTAAGTTCTAACTAACTGATAATATGCGTATGCATGAAAGATGTTGCACAAAAAAGAGCAATATATCCAAACATAATTAAGCTTCCAGTACTCAAAATCAATAGGACTTGTATATGGCAGAACCTATGGTAGCGTTTGTGATCAGTGATGCAATATAAAGTATAATGTATGTTGTATCATTATATGCCAGATCATTTATCACCGTCAACTTGAAAGAGGACTCTATCATCACGGGTGAAGCAAGTAGGTTGAGGCTGAAAAATGCAAGGCCGAAGTATGCAGGCTTCAATCCAAACCAATTCACTTTGCATTTGTTACTTCAATCCAAACCAATTCACTTTGCATTTGTTACTGTATGGGATACTGCATAATGATACTACATGGGAATGCTAAAGATCAGTAACCTAAAAAGCTGAAACATGTGAACCAAATTTGAGTAGATAAACTAAGTGACATAACACATGGTGAAATATCAAAATGAGAGGCTTCAGTTTAATACATGAAGTTGTATGCCTGCTCGACTTACCTCGAAACAGGCATACACCCAGCTTTATAAATAAAGCAACATCCATACAACATGCATAGTCCACGGACAAACGGTCCACACCACTCAACAAGAGTTCGCCCACACAACAAAACACACAACCAACACACAAAGATACACACGCGTCTTGCGGACGCGTTCAACGGCCGGCGGGAGAAGCAACTTGGTGCGCCGCCACCAGCAGGTGCTCGAACATCCCATCCAGCCGCACTCTGTCCCGCTGTCTACTCAACGGGTACCACTGCTGCAAAAAAGCCAAGAATTTAAAGATCGAGTCAGAGGCACTGCGAAGAAAGACGCGCTCGATGACCATCTTGTTACGGATGTTCCATAGAGTCCAGGTCATCCCTGCAAACACAAACCAGAAGAGGCGCCTCCTCCTGCCGGTATGGTTTGCATTAGCTTCCAGGAATTCCCCCAGGTCTGGAGCTTGCCACGCCGGCCCTAAAGCCTCCCGGGCGAAGTTCCAAAGGAAACGAGCGGCGGGACATGAGAAGAAAATGTGGTGTCCCGTTTCCGAGACCGCACACAGGGGAAAAAGCCCATCCCCAGGGCCATGTCGCTTGGCCACCTCCACGCCCGAAGGTAACCGGTCCCGCAGCAACTGCCAAAAGAAAATTTTAATCTTTAACGGCAGAGGGGCCTTCCAAAGGGGGGCCGTCCATCCTGGACGGCCCCCCAAACAGGGCCCGATACATGGAGCCCACCGAAAACACGCCCGAGGGCGAGAGGCGCCAAGACATACTATCTGGGGATTGGGACTGAGACAGCGGGAGGATTTCTCGCAGCCCTTCCCAAGCAGCCCTCTCGGCCTCCCCGAGGTTCCGGCGGAACACCACTTGCCAAACCCCGTCCTGGAAAGCATCCGCCACCAAGAGCAAAAGGTCTGCGCAAATCGCGAATAGCTCAGGAGCCTCAAGGCGTAGGGGCCGCCCACCCACCCAAGGGTCAAGCCAGAAGATGGAATCTCTCCCATTACCAATGGTAATAGAGAGTCCCTTCCGGATTGCCGGCTTGATGTCCTGGATCGATCTCCAAAACTGAGATCCCTCCCGACGATCACAAGCCAGAAGTGGACGCCCACGCAAATACTTAGCTTTGACTAGCTGCAGCCAGAGGCCGCCATCATCAGTCAGGATCCACCAAACCCACCAAAGCATCAAGGCCACATTCATATGCCGTGAGGAAAGGATCCCTATGCCCCCCAGATCCTTGGGGGCGCAAATATCTGCCCACTTAACCATATGATACTTTTGGTGGCCGTCGTTAGCCATCCAAAAGAAGTGAGACAGCTCCTTGTCGAAGTTGGCGTGCACGCCCTCCTGGAGGATATATAGCACCATGATATACATGGGGAGGCTGGAAAGACACGAGTCAATGAGGATAGTCTTGCTCCCTTTGGAGGTAAACCTGCCTTGCCATGGCTCGGATTTCGCCTTAACCCGACCCATAAGGGGTTCTAGGTCTCGCGAGAGAATCCTGGTGTCCCTGACTGGCATCCCCAGGTAATTCATAGGGAACGATGCCAGTCGACAGTTCAGATTATCAGCAATCCTTTGCTGTTCCTCCAAGGGGTAGCCAAGAATCATCACTTCACTCTTGTCAAAATTAATTTTGAGGCCAGACATGGCCTCAAAGCATAGAAGCAGGAATTTCAGGTTGATGATATCCTGTTCTGAGCCCTCCACCATTAGCATGGTGTCATCAGCATATTGGAGGTGAGTCACACCACCTCCAGGGATAAGGTGCCCCACCACACCCGAAATGTGGCCGGAAATCTTGGCTTTCTCCATGATTTCCGCAAGGGCATCCACCGCAGCATTAAACAGAATTGGCGAGATCGGGTCCCCTTGTCGCACCCCACACGTGGGTTTGAAGTATGGACCCACCTCGCCATTTATGTTTATTGCCGTGTTCCCACTCATGACGATCTGCATGATCCACCCTATCATGCGGTCGTCAAGGCCCCTACGCTGGAGGACTTGGCGAAGAAAGTCCCAATCTAGCCTATCATATGCCTTCTGGAAGTCGAGCTTCAGGAAAACGCCTCGGTGGCGCTTAACCTTTACCTCATGGATGATCTCATGGAGAGCCAGGATCCCATCATGAATATATCTGCCTTTAAGAAAGGCAAATTGGTACTGGTGCGTCAGGCGCTCCATTATAGGAGCCAACCTTCGCGCACAAACCTTAGATATAATCCGTTGGATTACATTGATTACCGTAATCGGCCTAAACTGCCGAATATCCGTGGCCCCCACAACCTTGGGGATCAGGGTAATCACCCCAAAGTTAAGCCGCGCCATCACAAGGGTCCCAATGAAAAATTCCTGGAACATGGGCATTATGACCCCCTGTATATTCTCCCAAAACTTCTGGAAGAAAATAACAGGAAGGCCATCAGGGCCCGGGGCCGAGTTAGCCTTCATTTCCATGATGGCCTGCCCCACCTCATCTGGCAAGAACGGAAGCGTGAGCTCCAGGTTCTCCGTGTCAGAAACTCTGGCCTCCTCTGGCCAAAAGTCTCCGGCCAACGCGACCCCTGACCGGGGGCCAGCCGAGAACAGCGCCTTGTAGAAAGAGTAAATATGGGAGGTGACATCCTTGGCCTCCTCCAAGAGACGCCCCCCTCCCAGAGGCAGGGGATAGAACACTTCCTACGTCTACCATTTGCAATGGCATGAAAGTAGGCAGTATTCGCATCCCCTTTGAGGAGCCAGTTTTGGCGACTTCGCTGCCGCCAAAATGTTTCCTCCCCCCTAAAAATCTCCATGAGAGAATCCTCCAGGGCGTACCGCTCGAGACAATCCTCCATAGAGATACCAACAGTATCTGCTGCCCTGTCCAGGTCCTAGATAGCTGTCAAGAGGTCCCCTTTCTTGCGCCGCAACTCAGCACCAAGGTTGGCCCCCCACCCACGCATGAACTGACGGGCTAACAGGGCACAGACATTCCAAACATCTACCGCAGACCGAGGCCTCTGCACTGTCAAAGCCGTTGCGTTCCACTTGGCCTGTAGCAACCCTACAAACCCTGGCTGCTGAAGCCAAAAGTTCCCAAAGTGGAACCGACTAGGCTTCGGCGGAGTCCCTCCGCCAGTCGAGAGAAGGAGCGGGCAGTGGTCCGACCCGACCCTCGTCACCGCCCGAAGGGAGCACAGGGGGTAGGCCAGTTCCCACTCCACCGATACCAAGACCCGATCCAGCACACTCCTGATCGGATCCGCCCGGTTGTTAGACCAGGTGTATCGGCCCCCAACCCGGGGAATCTCGCGCAAGGCGAGCTCAGCAATGGAGTCATTAAACAACTGCATCCTAGAGCGATCAACGTTATCCAAGCTCTTCTCCTCCGGGGACCGAATAAGGTTAAAGTCCCCGGCCACCACCACCGGCCTAGTACATCTCCCCACCTTGGCTGAGAGCTCAGCCAAGAATACAAGGGAGCGGCGATATGTACCTGCGATATGAAATTTCCCATCCAATATTTTTAGAACTTTACTTGTTCAAAGATTAATATATTTGGCAATTCATAAACACAGGACATGAAAATCCAGTAATGGACTAATGAGGCTTCATAAATTTGTAGATAGAATCTATATGATAACCACAATTGATGTGACATTAGATGACAAGTCGTTATCAGGATAGAACTTTTTTAGCATAAAAAAAACACAGGTACAATAATTAAATTCAATCCAACCTCATAGGAAGGATTGACCTATACAGGTAAGAGTTCACTTTACCGGTTTACCTTGAATCCCTTTTTTTTGAATAATTAAATATGAGTGTGAGAGCTCCATGAGTGAGAGTGTAGACAAAATCATAGCCAAAGCATCAGACACAAATGCTTCTATGCTTATGGTGCAAAAAAAGTCTAGGTGAAGTCACACGAATGTGGAGAGAGAGAGAGAGAGATTGAGAGAGAGAGAGAGACCAGCTCCAGGTTGGGAACGACCTCACCAAAAATCTCCACAACTGCACCGTCGTCCTCAAAAAGGAATGCCTCTAGGGCCATGGAAACACACGTGCTTGGGACTCAGTGGAAGCCAGAGACTACAGCGGCATCCTTGTCGCCCATGTCCCATCGGGTGCAGATTGAGGTCATACCCATGTCACCGTGACCGCCTCCGAAGAACCCCATCAATCAAACTCGATTCCGTCTTTGAAATCATGGATACGGTTGTGCTGGGCACGAGAAGCGGCGGTGGAAGAGACGGGGATCGAAGGGGTGGTGGTGGAGAAGGGGATTGAGGGGTGGCGGTAGTGGAGACGGGTATCGAGGAGCACCGTGGTGGAGATCGGAAAATCTTGGATGCCGTGGTGCTGGGGCATGGGCAGGGGCAACAAGAGCATGACCAAGGTTCGAACTCGCGATCTAGGCGTCCCTGAGCCTCCGCTCGACCACTAGGCTAAGCACATGTTTGTGATTTACTTCGTATTCGGACCTTATTATGGGATTCTTTGACGGGCCAGCACAAAACATCTCCCAGCCCGCGGGCCAAACGTGCCGCGGGCCGGCCCGTGTAGCGCTGGGGCCGGGCCCGGGCCGCCAGGCTGGGCACGCTTGCCGGCCCGGCACGGCACGTGACCTGGCGGGCCACGGCGGGCCGTGCCGCGTGCCGGCCCGTTTGCCGCGTGCCGGGCCGGCCCGTTGGCCAGATTTGATTCCCTGTAATCCAGCACCACTTCGGACGCATCTGAATCCCGATATCCACCACCGCCTCCTCGATACCCATCTCCACCATCGGCCCCTTCAAAAAATAGCTGGGACAACATAGACCTGATTCAAAAAAACTCAAAATGCTATTTTAAAGTTTTAGAAAGAAATTAAAATAAATCACTCGTGTACATATTGCCTTGAGACTTAATCATGCAAAATTTTAAGAAACGATAAGATTGTATGTGGCTTACACAAAAAGGAGAAAATGGAAATTTGTATTTCCTTGAACAATTCCTTATATTGCTTATTAGACATTTTGTCTTTTTACACGTGTTTTTGTATTTCAGTTTCAGACTTGACATGCATTCCCTATACGCATAATTTATGTCGTATTTATTTGACTTTATTTAGTATTTTAGGATTTACGAAGCTACATTTTTTCTATTTTATTATGAAGCTCCAATTTCTCCATTTTAATATCTCCATTTTAACACCATGCAACTAAAATTAAGATAAATTCAAATATTGAATTTAAGATAAAATGTGTTGCAACAATTAAGTAGCAGTATTTCAAAAATGGACCTTTCTCTCTAACCTCGAGAGAAAGGTGCTAATCGCTATGTACTGAGCCGAATCTAAGGCAATTAGCTCTTTTTCTCGCAAGGCTCGTGCGATAGGAGGTCCCCATTTCCACGTCGGCCCAAAATAGAAAATCAGGCTATTATTTGTGTCAAATAGAAAATTTGATTATTATTTGTGCAATTTGCAAAAAACAAATCCATGCATGCAGCTAGTACTGGCTAGCTGCGAAACACTAAGAAAAGACAACGTGCACTACCTAATATGTTTGCTAATAAAGCTAGCCAGTTCGGAGAGGTGAACTATTTCGTCCACTAATACGTTCATTGCGCCTCTTGCTTGCCAATCCACTATACAATGGACAATTAGACATAATTCAGCGTGTAACCTTGAGAGGGAGCACAGGCAGCGGCACTAGCTGTCACGGCTCACCTCCAAACACATCGCCAGCAGCTTTGCTCCGACCATGTGCTTTGCTTGACTACTTGATCAAACGCTCAACCGAAGCTCACGTGGCTCTGTGGCCGTCATGCATGATGTTGGGATGCATATCTGCAATATATATGCTGCTTATAGGAGTACATTTTTTTGTTCTTTTAATTAGGGATAATAGGGATAGGGTGGGAGGGGGGCTCTACAATATTTATGGACTTTAGGGTGGTCGGGTGGGTCAAGCATGCTTGACTAAAAATTAGAGTATTTTTTTTGTAAGTGAGAATACCCTATACTGGTAAATCCACCAATGATATATAGTACATGGTAAGGTATGTTGATGACAACATACTCCATGTAGGTTTGGTTCATGACATTTGAGAATCCATTGAGTATGTGTCACTTGTAGAAAACAGGGATTTCGTCGAAGCCACCTCGAGCAACCAGTCCCGGTTCCTTCACGAACTAGGACTAGGACTCACATTAGTCCCGCTTGGTAAGACCAGGACGACGTACGGGGCATGGCGATGATCTGTCCCGGTTCATGCGAGTCCTTTAGTCCCGATTCGGGGCAGGAACTGGGACTAGAAGTGTCTGGCCACACATGGCCGCTGGTGCAGACATTTAGTCCCGGTTTTTGGTAGGAACCAAGACTAAAAGGTCCGTGTGTCTGTATATATGCCACCGCAGCTATACATGCTTTGTGAGATGGTTTGTTTTTCCCCTCTCATGCACAAGTGGTGTATGTTGCTTAGTTTTCCCCTCTATGCACAAGTGGTGCTTGATGAAATGCACAAGTGTCTGAGCCACACTTAAGCTTTTTCCTCTTTCTTTCCTCCTCAATCGAGGTTAGCATGCAACTTAATCCTTTTATCTGTCATTGATACAATGCATGTGTCGATGTACAGTGGTCATTTCTCTAGATGTTCTGTAATAGTTTTTCATAAACTTAATTATATAATGCAGATGAGACAGCAAAGGAAGTACGGTGACCGACGCACTGTCGAGTTCATTGTGAGCCTTCATAATTTTATCGGTGTGGCTGAGGCAAACAAAAGTAATGGTTTTATGTGTTGTCCATGTGTTAAATGTCGGAATCAGAGGGATTACTCTTCCTCGAGAACCCTTCACACCCACTTGCTTGAGCACGGTTTCATGCCCAACTACAATTGTTGGACCAAGCATGGAGAAAGAGGGATTATGATGGAAGACAATGAAAAAGAAGAGGATGATGACAACTATCATCATATGTTTCCCGAATACAGTTATACACATAGAGAATACGATGATAAAACTAGTGAAGCTGAAGATGAAGAGGCGCCAGATGATGAGCTCGTTGATGATCTTCACCGGGCCATTGTTGATGCACAGAGAGAATGTGAAAGTGAAAATGATAAGTTGAAGTTGAAAAGCATGTTAGAGGATCACCAAAAATTGATGTACCTAAATTGCGAAGATGACAACACAAAGCTCGGTATCACACTAGAATTGCTGCAATGGAAGACATAGAATGGTTTATCTGACAAGGGGTTTGAGAAACTACTGAAAATAATGAAGACGAAGCTTCCAAAGGGTAATGAATTGCCTGCCAGTACGTACGAAGCAAAGAAGGTTGTCTGCCCTCTAGGATTAGAGGTGCAGAAGATACATACACGCATTAATGACTGCATCCTCTACCACAGTGAGGAGTACGAGAATAAGAATGAATGCCCGTTATGTGGTGCATTGCGGTATAAGATCAGACAAGATGACCCTGGTGATGTTTAGGGCGACCGACCTAGGAAGAGGGTTCCTTCCAAGGTTATGTGGTATGCTCCTATAATACCACGGTTGAAACGTTTGTTCAGAAACAAGGAGCATTCCAAGTTGTTGTGATGGTACAAAGAATACCGCAAGAAAGACTCGATGTTGAGACACCCCGCTGATGGGTCACAGTAGAGAAAAATAGAGAGAGATTACGCGGGCTTTGCAGATGATCCAAGGAACATAAGATTTGGTATAAGTACAGATGACATGAATATTTTTGGGGAGTAGAGCTGCAGTCATAGAACCTGGCATGTAACTCTATGTATCTATAACCTTCCTCCTTGGTTGTGCATGAAGCGGAAGTTCATTATGATGCCAGTGCTCATCCAAGGCCCGAAGCAACCTAGCAATGACATTGATATGTACCTAAGGCTATTAGTTGAAGAACTTTTACAGTTGTGGCATGAACCCGTCGTACGTGCGTGGGATGAGCACAAGCAAGAGGAATTTGACCTATAAGCGTTGCTTTTCGTAACAACCAATGATTGGCCTGCTCTTAGTAACCTATTAGGACAGACAAACAAGAGATACAATGCATGCACACACTATTTTGATGAGACTAAAAATGTATATTTGGATAAATGTAAGAAGGTTGTGTACCTGGGGCACTGTCGATTTCTTACGACCAAGAATCTCGTAAGAAAGAAAGGCAAGCATTTCAAAGGCGAGGCAGATCAATGGAAGAAGCCTGTCCAACATACTGGTGATGATATATTAGGTATGTCAAGGATCTAGAAGTAATCTATGAAAAGGGTCCTGGTGGTCAATCTGTTCCGAATGACCCTGCCGGACACGCGCCTATGTGGAAGAAGAAATCTATATTTTGGGAGCTACCTTATTGGAAATTCCTAGAGGTTTGCTCTTCAATCGACGTGATGCACGTGACAAAAAATCTTTATGTGAACCTTCTAGGCTTCCTGGGAGTGTATGGAAAGACAAAAGATACACCGGAAGCACGACAAGACCAACAATGTATGAAAGATCCACACAACATGCATCGAGAGAACGAGACGAATAAAGGACGTCGTCCTACCAGCTATGCTCTTACCAAAGCAGAGAAGGAAATATTTTTTGAATGACTAAGCAGTATCAAGGTTCCATCTGGCTTCTCGTCGAATATAAAGGGAATAATAAATATGGAAGAGAAAAAATTTCTGAACCTGAAGTCTCATGACTGCCACGTGATTATGACGCAATTGCTTCCGATTGCATTGAGGGGGATTCTACCAGAATTTTTTTGATTACCCATTGTGAAGCTATGTGCATTCCTCAATGCAATTTCTCAGAAGGTAATTGATCCAGAAATTCTACCAAGGTTACAGAATGATGTGGGCCAATGTCTTGTTATTTTTGAGTTGGTGTTCCCACCATCCTTGTTCAATATTATGACACAACTCCTGGTTCACCTAGTCGAAGAGATTGCCATTCTTGGTCTTGTATTTCTACATAATATGTTCCCCTTCGAGAGGTTCATGGGAGTATTAAAGAAATATGTCCATAACTGTGCTAGGCCAGAAGGAAGCATCTCCAAGGGCTATGGAACAAAGGAGGTCATTGAGTTCTATGTTGACTTTATTCCTAACCTTAATCTGATTGGTGTTCTTCAATCGTGGCACGAGGGGAGACTAAGTAGAAAAGACACGCTAGGAAAGAAAACAATAATATGTAGAGACGGGCATTATTTCACGCAAGCACACTATACAATTCTACAGAGTTCTACCTTGGTGGATCCTTATATCAATGAACACAATAATATTTTATGCTCTAAACATCTGGAGCAGTCTAACGACTCGATTACACGTGCACACATGACGACTTTCAGGGGTTGGTTGCAAACACATCTCATGAATAACTCCTCTGTTGGAGATCAGTTGTACTTGTTGGCCAGGACACCATCTTCGACTGTATTGACTTTCTAAGGATACGAGATAAATGGGAATACATTTTACACAATCGCCCAAGATAAAAAGAGCAACAACCAAAACAGTGGTGTCTGCATTGATGCAATAAACAACAATGCAAAAAAGGACACATATTATGGTTATATAGAGGAGACATGGGAACATGAATACGAACCTTCTTTTAAGGTCCCTTTGTTTTGGTGCAAATGGGTCAAGATGACAAGAGGAGGGGTTGAGGTAGACAAGAAATACAGAATGACAACAGTATATCTCAACAATCTTGGATACACAGACGAACCATTCGTCCTAGCCAATGATGTGGCTCAGGTTTTGTATGTGCTGGACATGTCTACCAAACCAAGAAAAGAAAAATAATCAAACGAATATATCATAAGATGAGCCAAAGATCCACATAGTTCTTTTAGGGAAAAGAAACATCATGGGAGTGGAGGACAAGACAGACATGTCGGAAGATTATAATAAGTTTGATAAAATTGCGCCCTTCACGGTGTACACTGACCCAAGAATCGTGTTAAATAATTAAAATACTCCATGGTTACGGCCGACGCGATCATAATCAAGGCATTTTAGGAAACTAGTGACTTTATTTATTTTGAATTTTGCTTTTGGTGGTTTTTGAGATGCAATCAATATGTATTCTGCAACTTTCATTGGATCTCTGAAGAAACTTTCATTGGATCTCTGAATAAACATCATATTGTGAGTCTAAAATGATTTTTTTCAAAAAATCATGAGCATTAGATCTTGTACCTGTACTTCAAACCAGACCTACTTCCTACCGATTTGGCAGACATTTGTCTTTTTCAGCCGGAACGGACGGAAAGGTTTGAGATCTACCGGTTGGGGCATATTTCATTTAAGGTGGTCTAGTATTTTTGAAAAATGGGTTGGTAGCATTTTGAATTAGAATTTTGGTGGTTGCTTCACAACCCCCCCCCCTTTTTTGCGCTCGGAAAATGGCTTTTCCGTGCGACGAAAAGGAAAACTCCCCCCTGCAACATTGTTCGCCCTCCCATGATGTACATGCATGCACAATATGGGCACAATATCGCAAACTATGCCACGATTCTAGCCATAACATTGGTCATTTGGATCGAAAGCCATGAAACCTTGAACATGATATGTCATTTTGTGAAGGTTTTTTGAGACATAATCAATATACCAAGTTTGTTATTTTTCCTTGCAACTATTTCACATAATATGACACCACACGAAGGATTTACATTGTTCGGACCGTTTTTTAATTTCTTATACCCGTTTCAAAATTTTCCCGTTTCAAACTATGGTAAAAACTTTGGGCATGAAGATAGGGGATGCTCATTGAAACTTTCATTGGATCTCTAAAGAAACATCATATTGTGAGTCTAAAAATGATTTTTTCAAAAAATCATGAGCATTAGATCTTGTACCTGTACTTCGAACCAGACCCACTTCATACCGATTCGACAGACATTTGTATTTTTCACCTGGGATGGACGGAAAGGTTTGAGATATACCAGTTGGGACATAGTTCATTTAAGGTGGTATAGTATTTTTGAAAAATGGGGTGGTAGAATTTTGAATTAGAATTTTTGTGGTTGCTTCACAAGGCCCCCCGTTTTTTGCGCTTGGAAAATGTCTTTTCCGTGCGACGAAAAGGAAAATTCCGCCCTGCAACATTGTTTGCCATCCCATGATGTACATGCATGCACAATATGGGCACATTATCGCAAACTATGCCATGATTCTAGCCATAACATTGGTTATTTGGACCGAAAGCCATGAAACCTCGAACATGATAGGTCATTTTGTGAAGGTTTTTTTGAGACATAATCAATATACCAAGTTTGGTATTTTTCCTTGCAGCATGGTGGGAAAACATAGCAGTAAATGGAGGGAAAAGGCGAGAAAACATGGCGGGAAATATCTTTAGTCCCGGTTGAAGAAATCAACCGGGACTTAAGGGGTTGCAGCAGGCTGCTTAATCTATAAATAGGCTTCCTTGTGAAGTGTCTATAAATAGGGGTGAGTGTTGACACTATTTCAGTGGGTGGAAGCACTATGACAGGGGTGAGTGTCGACATTATGTCGTGAGTGTCTATAAATAGGGATGAGTGTCGACACTATTTCGATGGGTGGTAGCACTAAGACAGGGGTTAGTGTCGACATTATGTCATGAGTATCGACACTGTGTTGTGCTTCTTAATCTATAAATAGGCATCCTTGTGATGTTAACAACTATAAACAAGATGGTGTGCGAGAGCAGGGACAACACTATGACTAGATTGAGGGATATGCAGCCGAAGCCCAGTTCTCTGGCATCTCCAACAATCTGGCCATAGAGTCACTCCCTAATATGTGAAATTAGTTAGCTCCCCAATGTATTGATCTAGCTAAAGAAGTTATTAACTACAAGATGGTGTGTGAGAGCAGGGACACCACTACGGCCAGCTTGAGAGATATGCCGGCAGAGATCAGTCCCCCGACATGTTCCACAAGATGGTCATAGAGGCACTCCCTAATATGTGAAATTAGTTAGCTCCCCGACACAAGAATAGAACAACATCTTCATAGTTCAGGAAAGTTGTAGAGAGACCAACACTAGTAGGAATTGAATCGGGACTAAAGGCCCCCTTTAGTCCCGGTCCAGACACAAACCAGGACTAACACTACTCAAGACATTTATTGTATTAAAAAACTAGGACTATGGAATCGGGACTAAAGGCCCCCTTTAGTCATACTATTGTCTTGCCCTATAGTACATAGCTTCAGGGTCGTATTCGTCTTCCTCATAGTCGTCGTCGCTAGGCACACGCGGCTGGATCCTCAGCCCAGCCATGATGGGCAAGCCAAGTTCAGATCTAGGTTAAGATCCCATGGAGATCACGAGACGGTTAACAGACACGCAACAAGGGTACACGATGTTTACCCAGGTTCAGAACCCCGGAGGGAAAACCCTACTCCTGCTTGTCTATTCTTGATTGATGGCAGAACTGAAGGTTATAGGGGTGCGCAGATGCAATCTGGCGTGAGGTGTGTGTATGAAAGTTGGGAGAGAGATCCTCCTCGCCGTGCCCTCCTGGCCTTTATATGCGGAGGCCAGGTCTCGGGTAGGTCGAGTCGGTTACAAGTTAGGGTTTCACACTTTAAGACTCTATCTATAACTTGGACGTGTTCTCCAAGGAGTAAAAATTCTCCCGGGCTTGGGCCATCCGGATTTTCCTTTGACTTTGCGTTAGCAGTAAGTCTCCGTGTGGGCCTTCACTGGGCTGGACCGGGTAGGCCAATGTCAGGTACCCATAGGGCATATCCATGTTAGTAGCCCCCGAGTGTTTAGTGAATCGTAGATTTGACTGGAGACTCTATAGTCTTTCGAGTGCTTCTCATCCAAGCATATTTTGGGTGGATATGTTGGTTCATAGGGATTGCTGATACATGTGCCTAACTCACCCGATAGATAAGTGTCAGTTAATGTCTTTGGGCAAAACAATGTAGGGTTCGCAGCATAGAAAACAATTTTTTTCCTACGATGGGAACAACTATGTACCAAGATCTATCTACTAGATACAAGCAACAGGCAGATGTACATTCGTAGAGAACATACCCTTGAAGACCGACAAAGCTTAACGAGGTTGAACTCGTGGTTGATGTAGACGATCTCTTGCCGATCACAAGATCGAGAGGAAGTCCTAGCGCCACAAATCAGCGGCGCATTCGTGCTCGCACACACGTCCGAGGCACCGAGCAACCTCCGCCTCCTCGCTCCAGCAATGCAGCGGAAGCATAACTCTTTCTTGCCGAATAGCCACCGGGAACATGTATCTCGCTAGTCCGAGACCATGGGGGATAAATGCTAGAGGGGGAGAGAGATCCTTCACGAGGAGGTGTGAGTGAGAAGAGAGGAGGGGGGCTCCTTTTATAGGAGGAGGGGGCACCCAAGGGGGTGGCCGTCGGCCATGGGGGCTGCCCCTCCCCTCCTTCATTCATGTGGGTGGACACTCCACTCACAAAAATGCCCTTCAATTTTCTCCACTAAAAACCCACTCAAATTCCCATTAAATTTCCACCAAATTTAATGCAAACTCTCATTAAATAAAACTCCTTTTATTTATTCAGAAAATTTTCAATTACTTTAATGACAAACATTCACATATAACCCCTTTCTAGTATTTCATTTCACATGCAAAAACACTTTCTGCAATTTCACCCGAAAACCAGTTTCGGTATCCAGTGAAATAAATTCCTGCGCTTGTTATTCTTTCCAGCATGAAACTTTTGCTCCAAATGGTGTCGGTGTCTCTTAAGTGTGTCACCCTACGGTTCACGAATAATGCAGACATGATCGAGACCCCTCTCAGATCAATAATCAGAAGCGGGACCTGGAGATCCATACTGACTCCCACACATTCAACGATGACTTTCTTGTGATCGTGATATCCTTTTACACTATTATCTTAATCCTTTTGTTTCGCGATATATTTCTTGTCCGAGATTCGATCAGCGGTATCTCCATTCCTAGTTTGATCTCGTTACTGACATGTACTCTTTTCTCGTTCCCATGATATAACATTCTAGTGATCAAATCACTTGCTTGCAAGCTAATCAATGTGATATCACCGATAGGGTCCAGAGCATATCTATCTGTCATCGGGATGAACAAATTCCACTCTCGATCCATGGGACTCAACGTAACACTTTAGTAGTACTGAACCCATCTTTATAATCACCCTGTTACGGTGTGACGTTTGATGTTATCCAGATACTCTGCTAGTGTTAGTGATTGACATGATCTCATGGTCTAAGGATTAGGATCACTTCGTATGATGTTATAGTAATATAAAATCAATGACTTTGATCATAATGCTATACTTCAAATGAATGTTCATCACACCATTCCAATAATGTTGCGACCTCGTTATTAACAACATCCAATGTCCATGATCAGGAAACCTTGATCATCTTGTTAATCAATGAGCTAGTTTATGAGAGAGGCATAACTAGGAACTTTCTGTTTGTTTATTAAACACACATGTATTAATTCTTCCATATTAATACAATTATAGCATGCAAAATAAACATCTATCATATACTTGGAATATACATAATAACCACTTTATTATTGCCTCTCAGGGCATATTCCCTTCAGTATCCCACTTGCACTAGAGACAACAATCTAGTTACATAGTGATAAATCTAACACCCATGGAGTTCTGGTGTTGATCATGTTTTTCTCTAGGGATAGTTTTAGTCAACGGATCTGCTACATTGAGATCCGTGTGTACTTTACAAATCTTTATATCTCCATCCTTGACATGCTCGTGGATGGAGTGAAACCGGCGCTTAATATGCTTGGAATTCTTGTGAGACCTTGGTTCTTTGGCATTGGCTATGAAACCATTGTTGTCACAATAGATCACCATTGGGTCCAACGCGCTCGCAGCCACACCTAGTTCGGTTATGAACTCCTTCATCCAAACCGCTTCCTGAGCCGCTTCTGAAGCAGCAACATATTTGGCCTCCGTTGTTGATCCCGCCACCACGGGTTGTTTGGAACTCCTTCAACTAACCGCTCCACCATTCATGAGAAATACGTATCCGGATTGAGACTTAGAGTCACCCGGATTGGTGTCAAAGCTAGCGTCGACATAACACTTAGCGATGAGCTCTTCTTCACCTCCATACACAATAAACATATCCTTAGTTCTTCGCATGTACTTAAGGATATTCTTGACCGCTATCCAGTGTTCCAATCCTAGATCAGATTTGTACCTACTAGTCGAACTAATAGCATGTGCCACATCCGGTCATGTAAATAACATGGCGTACATAATAGAGCCTATGGCTGAAGCATAGGGGACTTTGTCCATTATCTCTCTTTCTTCCACCGTAGCTGGACTTTGAGTCTTACTCAATGTCTTACCTTGCAACATAGGTAAAAACCCTTTCTTACTTCCGTCCATTTTAAACTTCTTTAAAATCTTATCAAGGTATGTACTTTGCGATAGCCCAATTAGGCGCCTAGATCTATCTCTATAGATCTTTATGCCTAATACGTATGACGCTTCACCTAGGTCCTTCATTGAAAATTTGCTGTTTAGATAACTTTTAACACTGTTTAAAAGATCTACATCATTTCTGATCAATAATATGTCATCCACATATAATATCAAAAATGCCACATTGCTCCCACTCAATTTCTTGAAAATACAAGCCTCTCCATAAATTTGGACAAATCCAAACTCTTTGATCACCTCATCAAAGCAGAGACTCCAACTCTGGGATGCTTGATTCAGTCCATAGATGGATCGCTGAAGCTTGCATACCTTGTCAGCATCCTTAGGATCGACAAAACCCTTTGGTTGTATCATATACAACTCTTCTTAAATATTGCCATTGAGGAACGCAGTTTTGACATCCATATGCCATATTTCATAGTTGAAATATGCAGCAATTGCTAACATAATCCTAACTGACTTTAGCATCACTACGGGAGAGAATGTCTCATCGTAGTCAACTCGTTGAATTTGTCGAAACCCCTTTGCGACAAGTCGAGCTTTATAGATGGTCACATTACCATCAGCATCAGTTTTCTTTTTGAAAATCCATTTATTCTCCATGGCCTTTCGGCCGTGAGGTAAGTCCACCAAGGTCCAAACCTGGTTTTTGTACATGGATTCCATCTCGGATTTCATGGCTTCTAACCATTTGTTGGAATCCGGGCTCATCATCGCTTCTTCATACATCACAGGTTCATCAATTTCATCAACCATGAAATTCATAACAGGATTTCCGTACAGCTCGGGAGCTGGACACGTCCTTCTAGACCTGCGAGGTTCGATAGTATTCTCTTTCGGAGCTTCATGATCATTATCATTAGTTCCGTCTTCAATTGGTGAAGCCAACTCCGGAACGACTTCCGGTGCTGCGCTACTCGCCATACTATGAAGAGAAGGTTCTACAACCTCTTCGAGTTCTACCTTCCGACTACTCAAGCCTTTCGCGAGAAACTATTTCTCTAGAAAGGATCCATTCTTGGCAACAAAAACCTTGCCCTTGGATCTGTGATAGAAGGAATACCCAATAGTTTCCTTACTGTATCCTATGAAGACGCATTTTCCGCTTTGGGTTCGAGTTTATCCGGTTGAAGTTTCTTCACATAAACATCGCATCCCCAAACTTTAAGAAATGATAGCTTAGGTTTGTTTTCAAACCACAATTCATACGGTGTCTTTTCAACGGATTTAGATGGTGCCCGATTTAAAGTGAATGCAGCTGTTTCTAGTGCATAACCCCAAAATGACAGTGGCAAGTCCGTCAGAAACATCATAGATCAAACCATATCTAACAAAGTACGATTACGACGTTCCGACACACCATTTCGCCGTGGTGTTCCGGCAGGTTTGAGTTGTGAAACTATTCCACACTCTTTAATATGAGTGCTAAACTCATAACTTAGATACTCACCTCCACGGTCGAACCGTAGAAATTTCATCTTTCTATTACGATGATTTTCCACTTCACTTTGAAACTCCTTGAACTTTTCAAAGGTTTTAGACTTGTGTTTCATCAATTAGATATAACTGTATCTACTCAAATCATCTGTAAAAGTTACACAATAACGATATCCACCTCGCGCCGACACACTCATTGGACCACACACATCAAAATGTATGATTTCAAATAAATTTGTCGCCCGTTCCATTGAACCGGAAAATAGCGTTCTAGTCATCTTGCCCATAAGGCATGGCTCACATGTATCAAATGATTCAAAATCAAGTGATTCCAAAAGTCCATCCGTATGGAGCTTCTTCATGTGTTTAATGCCAATATGACCTAGACGGCAGTGCCACATATATGCGGATATATCATCATTAAGTTTAATACTTTTAGCATCAACATTATGAATATGTGTAATATTATTATCGAGATACAACTGAAATAAACCATTCACCATTAGTGCATGAATATAAAAGATTTCATTCATATAAATAGAACAACCATTCTTCTCGGATTTAAATGAATAACCACTGCGCATCAAACATGATTCGGATACAATGTTCATGCTCAGTGCTGGCACCAGATAACAATTATTCAAGTTTATAAATAATCCCGATGGTAAGTGGAGAGGTAGCATTCCAACGGCGATCACATCAACACTTGATCCATTGCCGACACGCATCTTGACCTCACCCCTTGCTAGCGGTCGCTTGTTCCGCAGCCCCTGATTTGAGTTACAAATATTAGCAACTGAACCGGTATCAAATACCCAGATGCTACTGCGAGTACTAGTCAAGTACACATCAATAACATGTATATCATATATACCTTTATTTGCCTTGCCAGCCTTCTTGTCTGCCAAATACTTGGGACAGTTGCGCTTCCAGTGGCTAGTCCCCTTGCAATAATGGCACTCGGTATCAGACTTAGGGCCAACTCGGGGTTTCTTTTCAGGCATGGCAACTGGTTTTCTTCCCTTCTGTTTACCCTTCTTGTGTTTCTTGAAACCAGTGGTCTTATTGATCATCAACACTTGATGTTCTTTCTTGATCTCCACTTTTGCAGTTTTAAGCATTGATAGAAGCTCAGGGAGAGACTTCTTCATGCCTTGCATATTATAGTTCATCACGAAGCTATTATAACTAGGTGGCAGAGACTGGAGAACACGATGGATGCCTAAGTCAATGGGAATCGTTATTCCCAAGGACACAAGCTTATCGGCATAACCCGACATCTTGAGTACATGCTCACTTACGGAGTTGTTCTCTTCCATCATGCAACTAAAGAACTTTTCTGAAGCATTGTAGCTCTCTACAGCAGCATGGATGTCGAAAATCATTTTCAACTCACCCATTGTATCAAATTCATTGCCGTTTTCGAAACGCTTTCGAAGTTCTGGCTCTATCCCATACAATATGCCGCAATGAACTAAGTTGTGGTCCTCCTGACGAGTCCGGAAGACGTTCTTTTCCTCGTCAGGGGCATCATCAAGTGGTGGGGGGCCTAGCCGAGCTTCTAGCACATATTGATTTTGTGCAGCAGTGAGGAGAATCCTCAAATTCATGGCCCAGTCGGTAAAGTTGCTACCGTTCGTTGCAAGTTTCTCTTTCTCCATGAACACATTCAAATTAAAAGCAGGTGGTGCCATCCACAACAGAATTTGTAAAGTTTAGACTAAGTTTATGATAGATTGAGTTCAACTAATCCAAATTAAGAATGAACTCCCATTCAAAAAGGAAATCCCTCATGCCTTTTTGGTGATTACATGAACCAAATCCACTACACCAAGTCCGATCATCACATGAGTCGGTGTAGCTTCAAAGGCGAGCATAAAATGGGCATCATATCTTCCATATGACTCATGCTTAACCTTTTGGTCCGTGTTCTGAGGCCATGTATGTACATTCTAGGCTCGCTAAGTAAGAACCTTAGTATTCGTGTGTGTAACTGTCTTACACCCAAAATATGATCGTGGATCCAAGAACACCCAATCTTCACGCGATGTCTTGGAACGATGAAACATAATCGATGCATACTTAAGGGAGAACACATTTTTATCTTGATATCTAAATGAGGGATCATCTTATTATGCTAGTAAAACGCCAAAAAGCAATATAAGATGCAATCAAACATCACATGTTAATATGTGAAATGATCTGGTTCTCACACTCGATCTCCATCATGTGCATTGTGGTATAATTACTAGCATACCTCTATGTGTATGGCTAAGGTCTATGGAACTTACACGTTATATGTGTCGAAGAGTATCGACTTATACTTCTACTTACAACATCACCATATCATGCCACTAGCCCAGCAACAATCTAAACTAGACGCCTCTAATTTATCCATTGCAAGTTTTACGTGGCTTAGGGCTTTCGAAGATAGAACTATGCTTACCTACGAACATGAACCACAACGAGGATAACCAAATTGTTGACAACTCGTTGCAAATTAGATATTGACTATAGTAGGAGAGACAGACACCCGCTAGCCACTTATGCAAAACTAGTTGCATGTCAAGCATGGAACTGGTCTCATGTGCGAGGACATGTAAAGTTTGTCTGGGCCGCTTCATCCCACTATGCCACCAATATCCAAAGTACAACTAAGAAGCAATAACATGATCATCATCGCCCACATACTCATATGTGTACTACCCATGCAAAGCATCTACGCATAGATCCGGCTCTGATACCATTGTAGGGTTCGCAGCATAGAAAACAAAAATTTTGCTACGATGGGAACAACTATGTACCAAGATCTATCTACTAGATACAAGCAACGGGCGGATGTACATCCATACATAACATACCCTTGAAGACCGAGAAAGCTTAAAGAGGTTGAACTCATGGTTGATGTAGACGATCTCTTGCCGATCTCAAGATCGAGAGGAAGTCCTAGCGCCACAAATCAGCAGCGCATCCGTGCTCGCACACACGTCCGAGGCATCAAGCAACCTCCGTCTCCTCGCTCCAGCGATGCAGCAGAAGCACAAATCTTTCTTGATGAATAGCCACCGGGAACATGTATCTCGCTAGTCCGGTACGATGGGGGATAAATACTAGAGGGGGAGAGAGATCCTTCACGAGGATGTGTGAGTGAGAAGAGAGGAGGGGGCTCCTTTTATGGGAGGAGGAGGGGAACCCAAGGGGGTGGCCGCCGGCCATGGGGGCTGCCCCCTCCCCTCCTTCATTCATGTGGATGGACACTCCACTCACAAAAATGCCCTTCAATTTTCTCCACTAAAAACCCACTCAAATTCCCATTAAATTTCCACCAAATTTAATGCAAACTCCCATTAAATAAAACTCCTTTTATTTATTCAGAATTTTGTCAATTACTTTATTGACAAACATTCACATATAACCCCTTGCTAGTATTTCATTTCACATGCAAAAACACTTTCTGCAATTTCACCCGAAAACCCGTTTCAGTATCTAGTGAAATAAATTCCTGCGCTTGTTTTTCTTTCCGGCATGAAACTTTTGCTCCAAATGGTGTCGGTGTCTCTTAAGTGTGTCACCCTAAGGTTCGTGAATAATGCAGACATGATTGAGACCCCTCTCAGATCAATAATTAGAAGTAGGACCTGGAGATCCATACTGACTCCCACACATTCAACGATGACTTTCTTGTGATCGTGAGAACCTTTTACGCTAGTATCTTAATCCTTTTGTTTCGCGATATATTACTTGTCCGATATTCGATCATCGGTATCTCCATACCTAGTTTGATATCGTCATTGACATGTACTCTTTTCTCGTTCCCGTGATATAACATTCTAGTGATCAAATCACTTGCATGCAAGCTAATCAATGTGATATCACCGAGAGGGCCCAGAGCATATTTATCCGTCATCGGGATGAACAAATTCCACTCTTGATCCATGGGACTCAACATAACACTTTAATAGTACTGAACCCATCTTTATAATCACCCTGTTACGGTGTGATGTTTGATGTTATCAAGATACTCTTCCAGTGTTAGTGATTGACATGATCTCATCGTCTAAGGATTAGGATCACTTCGTATGATGTTATAGCAATAGAAACTCAATGACTTTGATCGTAATGCTATACTTCGAATGAATGTTCATCACACCATCCCAATAATGTTCTGACCTCGTTATTAACGGCATCCAATGTCCATGATCAGGAAACCTTGATCATCTTGTTAATTGATAGTGCTTGACGAGGTGGAAGAGGTTGAATTAGATTCCTCAGTAACGGCACCAGAAAGCTTGATGGCGCCTAGTGTTTGATGTGGAAGCGCTTTGTTGGAAACCCCAAGAGCAAGGTGTGAAGCAGCAAGTCTTCCCTCAGTAGAGACCGAGGTTATTGAATCAGAAGGAGGAAGGAAACGTCACATAGGTGTTGCAAACAACGTGGAGACCTGCACAACACAAACTCAAGACTTTGTCCCAATGGATCAGTGAGGTTGTTAAGCTCACCAGTTTGCTGTAACAAAGGATTAAACATATGGTGTGGAAGGTAATGGTTTGCAGCAAGTAAACAAGTAATAGTGGAAGATGTATCAATGGTAAAGATTGGATCGAGGTCCATAGTTCACTAGAAGTGCTCTCCTTAGATAAACAACATGGCATGAAGGGTAAACAAATTATATCGAGGCAATTGACAGGAACTGAGCAAGGCATAACAATGCAATTACTAGCCAGAAAGATCCTATGAGGTTGATTGGGCAATACAACAATATACATAGACCGTAATCCAACTGCATCTATGACTAGAAGTCCACCTTCAGGTTATCATCCAAACCACCTCCAGTATTAAGTTGCAAGCAACAGACAACTGCTTCAAGCAAAGTGTGTAAGGTAAACAGTCCACATGTTCCATGAACAAGAGACCGTTGTTTTCTCCCTAGTAGCAACATCACATCTACAACCGAAGAGATTATTGTCACTTCCCTTGGAAACTAGAGGCATGAACCCACTATCGAGCATAAATACTCCCTCTTGGAGTCACTAGCAACTACTTGGCCAAGATAACCACTAGCAACGGAGAGCATGCAAGATCACAAACAACACAGACATGATAGAATCATAAAGATAGAACCATTAATCAAACCAACATAATAATCTCAATATCCATCGGATCCCTGCCAACACAACATGCATGATTACAAATAGATTAGATCTTGATCATGAACGGAGCTCACAAGATCTATACATGAAATCACGAAGGAGGAGATACAACCATCTAGCTACTACATGGACCCATAGTCCAAGGTGGAACTACTCACGAATCATACCGGAGAGAAGGCCTCCGGGATGATCTCCCCTCCGACAGGGTGCCGAAAAGAGCTTCAGATCCCCCGATCTAGGGACGATGGTGGCGGAGGCTACGGACGGTTTTGTGAATTTCTGATCGGGTACTCAGAGTTTTTGCATCGGGGGCTTCTTATAGGCGAAGGGGGAGACCGAGGCGGCTGCCAAGGCGGCCAAACCCTAGCCAGGCGCAGGGTAGGGACCACCCGCGCCTGGGGAGGGGGTCTGGTCCCTCTGGTGTAACACCCTCGCCTGATAAGGCTGAGTTCATGTGTATAGTGCCAATCCCTGGTCGGTTCACTGGCACACACAGTACAGATGAATACCAAATAATTTAACAGTGCATCATAAATAATGAATTGATCCAGAATTTGCAATTATTACAATAAATATTAGCTCAAGGCTAGCTCAATATCAAGTAGCATACGAAAGCTTAAATATATAGTAGACTCCATCTTCAATTGCCCACAACCGAACAAATGTTGAGTGGAGTATCGCGACCTATCCGATCACTCAGAATCAGAACATCCTGCAACATAAAACGTAGCAGCCCCGAAGGGTCAATACTTGGAATGTATGGCAAGTAGAGCTATTAAAGGAGACAACAGAGCTAACATCTACATGCATATTTGGCAAGTGGAGTTGTGGCTAGCTTGCATTTGCAAATACCTTTGTCCTACTTTCATAATCAGTTTTTGTTTTTCTTTGAAAAGATCCCAATTAAGTTAACCCATCAACATTAAAGCAATTATGAAATTAGAATGAGCGAGAAACATGTCATGAAATCAATATCAAGCAACTCAGATGTCCATAACCGGGGACACGGCTATTCGATTAGTTTATACACCCTGCAGAGGTTAGTACACTCGTACCACCACTCTCATATTGGGTGATGACAGGGAGAATTCCAAGAAGGGACCGTTCGGGAAGTAGCTCCCCAAACCCGACACACACCGGTCCAACCTACCAAAATTCTACATCTCTGGATACGTGGGTTCGAGTTACCACAACCTACTGAGTCCAATCAACCGCCCATTTCATTATTGGCACATGGTTGTACACGTAAGCTACAAAATAAAGAAGCCAATCATTTTCTCTTGATACCTGGGTGCCTTTCCGCAATGATACCACCAAAATTTTCAATCCCATCACACCCAGGAGATTCATTGATTAAGTTGTTTTTTAGTTTTCGCGAACCAACACATTTAGAAACAACTTTCAGTGATGTAACCCAGCCCTCGTTCATCATAGCATGGCTAAACACATCTATCAACGGTGGCTCATCTACAGGAAATCCCTACCACATAGTAGGACATAGCATAGCGATAGTACTTTCCTAGACATGCATCTACAAAATACACGACAATGCATTGAAAATAGTAGGACAATATCATGAACAAATTAGCATCTACTTGCCTTGGTAGTGGGTGAAGTCGTTCAAACACTCGTTGCAATCACACACGTTGCACTCGTCGCAATCTATCGATCAAACAATTGCATACAACATAAACGATAGCACATAGAGATCAAACAAATGCAACAAATGCATGCATGACAATTTAATAAGTCACAATGGTTGTTACTTTAGTTCTCTAAACAATACTGAAGTATATGATGCATGCAAGAGGCCAATTAATGCAATGGAGTACTTGTTATTAATAATTACTTGCCAATATAGGGTTTTTAATAGTTCTGTTGTAATGCCTGTTCTAACTGTCGAATTAAATTTGCTTCTTGGGTTTACTGTATAGAGGACGTTAATACGAACCAGTAGGCGTTGGATTCACCCTAATCGGAGTTATAAATCTTTTTGTATGATTTAATTAGTGTTTAATGGGTTTTAAATGATTCATATAATTTATGTTGTCTAAAAATCAAACTAAAATTATATCTGTAATCTCCACGGAATTGTGATTCCAGGGACATATTATTTGTAATTTTCTAAGCAGTATTCGAATTACTATGATTTTAATACTCTAAATAAGCCATTAATCTATTTATTTAATTGCTGCGTAACCTTAGAGTATTTGCCTGAACCATTTGCTTATTGATGATCTACATGGAACCAGCTTTCCATTGGTATATCATTTATATTTTTTTGATATGCAAATCATTTACTATGAATTTAATGATTTCTAAAGACACTAAAACTAATTAAATCACTACGGGGTAAATAATCCGCAAAGGCTGGATCCAACTAGATATTATTAATCTACATTATAGTAGATTCAATTTGATATATTGTTTATATTTTTTGGAGTTACAGATAATTTCCTATGAATTTATTAACCTAAAAGACCATTAAAACTAATTAAGTTACTGCAATAAAGGCATACTCTAAAGGTTGAATCTAATGTCATATTAATATTCTATACATTTTTCTGAATCCATTGATATATTATTTGCTTTTTTTGGATCTACAGAGCTTTTTATATGATTTTTGCAAGTTTACACAATTTTCTACAAATTAAATTCAATTTCAAATCTACAGGGCATATTTCCTGGGAATATTCTATGCTGACTGGGACGCGGGGCTGACCTGGTGTTTACACGTGGCGAGATCCGGTTGGCTCGTACCCCTTCGCGGAATCGATCTAATCCCGGCCGTTGGGATGAGATCTAGTGGTTAGGAGAGGAGATTGACCCGATTTTGGCTCAGAATAGACAAGAAATAGATCTGTGTTAGAGAGACAAATCCATAGGTCAAATTGAAAAACTTACAACATGAAAGTTGTGGGGAATCATTAGTCCTACCTTCTCACCAAAGGAATTTGGATTTGAAGAAAAGAGCGCGAGTACATCTTGGATTTACACCGTCATATCTGAAATATTGCGATACGAAATTCTCCGGCTATGGTGGATGAAAAGAGGTGAGGTTTGTCGGGATTGAAAGATTTCGACGAGATCTACATCTTTCTTTTTTGGCCGAAGGCAAACGACGAAGTTTAGATGGGTGAATAAACGAAATAAGATTCAGATATGTGTAGATCCGGGATTTCGAGAAGGGAAACTCATAGAGGTGTGGCTCTATGGGTTTATATGGAGATTTAGGACGGTGGAGAGATAGGTATTGGAGTAGGGAACAAGTAGAAACAAACGGAAGTCGATTCAGAGTTATAGATTAAAAGTTATAAGAGTTTGAATAGAGATATGTTTGAGAAAAAATGATTTGCACGGAATTTAAAGCAAATGATCGATCCCTTCTTCACCTACGCTGGCTAGTTCGGTCAGATGCTTGCTGGGCCGCCGGCTGGCCCATTAGTTTTTTCCTTTTTCTTTTTCTAGTTTTGTATTTTCTTTATATCTTTTGCATACGAACTCCAAACGATATGATTCTTGTTTCTAAATTTTTCTAAAAACAAATAGATCATTGTAGGATCATATTTATAATTTCTTTACTAGTTTTCAAGTAGTGGATTTATAAATCCTTGTATATTTCATTTTATTTATATCTTTATTTGTTTGTATTCATTCCATAACTTTTTCATAATAGCTCCAAATGAGCTCAATTTTGTTTCTAAAATTTTCTAATATTAATTGGATATTTTTAGGCTATAATTATCAATAATCGCTGCCTTAGCAACAGTGGGTTTTTATAAATCCAATTTAATTTCTGTTAGGAACCAAGTGGCACATACTATTTGGGTTTTAGTCCTTTATTTTCTTTTTAGGAATTTTCTTGATGCAAATATGCAATGCAATGCTGATGAATATCATGCAAATGCAAATTTTTTTCTAGTCCCAATTTCTAAAATCTTGGGATGTGACATCTGGTCGGCCCCTCTGTTAACACCCGGATTTTTAATCCTAGATGCCTGTTATGCCATACATCGCAATCCCAGGATTACCATTTTTGCGGGACATAACAGATTTGGATACCACAGTACATCATCCATTACAAACCATACATAAGGTCTTACACAAATAAGGATCTCATGATCCAGTTCTTAATACATCTCAAGCAGCGAAAATACGTAATAATAACGGTAGCGTAGGCGAAGCTCCATCTTCGGGGTCACAGGCAATGCTGACGATGGGAGATGATCCTAGTTGTCGTAACCTTCCTGGGGTCCATCCTCCAGGTACTCCTCTTCATAGTCTGGCCATGGGAATAGCCAGGGACAAATCCATGAGTACTCTTTAAGTACTCGCAAACTAATACTAACAAGTGAAGGGGGTTTTTGTGGTAGGACACTAAGCTCTAGGGTTGTTTTGCAAGAAGCCAGATTTACCTCTACTAAGTTTAGAAATGAAGCAAGCTAGTTGAAGTTTTATAACACATAAGTGGGAACTTGTATTTCATATCAAAAGTCTGTTGTGGTCAAGTCAAAA
Source organism: Avena sativa (assembly GCA_916181665.1). Classification (NCBI taxonomy): domain Eukaryota; kingdom Viridiplantae; phylum Streptophyta; class Magnoliopsida; order Poales; family Poaceae; genus Avena; species Avena sativa. Next base: position 341,540,676 of record OV702283.1, read on the forward strand.
TCTCAATTCATTTCACAAGTCATTTTGAAAACATCTGACGGGGGAAGAGTATGGCCACTCCAACTGTCCATAACCGCGGACGCGGCAATTCGAATAGTTTGACACTCTGCAGAGATTTTACACTTTCACCACAACATTCGATACATCCGTCAGGAACAAATCCTGAATTCACCATACTCAGTATGCGGATAATCAATCCTAACCTTTCATTTACACGCCATAGTATAAGTACCTCTCCTGTGATTTTGGCCTCCCAACCATGACCAGCTGTCATCTTGGGTACTGCACAGGTGGAGAATCTTCACAAGGTAGCCTCAGCTCAGACCTTGGCCGTGAGGGAACTAATACTAAGGTATATAAGGTTCCAGTCAAGCCCTACCCAATCTTCGGGTAATGTGGTTGTACGGTAAAATTGGAATGGTATCTCATCCAGACAACCATCAGTTTTAAAAAGGGCTAAGGCTCATGCCTCAACATTTTCATCACCAAAATCATCTGGTGTTCGGAAACACATGTCAAAACATCTCAGTAGAATGATCCATCATTCCAAGTTTTCATAACCATTTTTCCACCAAGTATTCCCATCTAAAGTTGATCAAGTTTTATGCTTAGCACTGGCATCTATAAGTGGGGGTAAGTACTAATGAGGGGTGGCAAACTAGTGGGGTTTAACTAAGTTCAATTTCATGCCTTAGGATGACATGAAGATTATCTAGCTTAGGCCAAGTTTTATGCTCTGTATGCAATCTTCAGTTATCTTCCTAATATCTATAACTACACTTAAGTAAGCTCTAAGTACTAGCTTTGATAAAGAAATAAAGTATAAATCTTGTAAGTAAAACTAGGAATGGGGTATTATCAAATGTATCTAACCAAGCATGCTTAGTGCATTGCATAGGTTGTTTAACTCTCATAATTGCAAGTGTTAGCTTGCACATTCAACTAGTAGTATTAGGCTTGCTAAGTTAATAGCTTGCAAGTATTGGCTTGCCTTGTGCAGAGCAGTGGTTGAAGTTCTCCTCGGCTTCTTCTTCGTAGTATCCTCCTTCCTCCTCGTATCCTTGGTCGGTACTAGCGTCTATAAATAAATACGAGGTACACAATCACCAAACAATACTTAACTACTTTTAATCATCACACAAAAGGGTCCTATAGATGATCTAGCATCATCACTAACATTACAAGATTAAAGCTTGGTTTAATTTCTTTTATTTTTAGAAAAGTAATTTCTACTCATTGAAAAACTACTTAAGATTTAATATTCTCCAAACCAAACATGGGATCATGTTGACACATGTCATCACCACACATTTCAGTACATGGGAATGTGATTTAAAGTGGTGTCACAATTTAATAAGGTTTAACCTTTTATTTTAATTACATAAAGTGACTAGAAATGCCTATGTGTCATCCTTTTATTACTTGAACATTATTTCTATAAGTTATATTTTTATATATTCTGAAAGGTATGATCAAATGTGATTTTTGAGAGTTGGAATCAACTCAAAAGCTATTATGGTTTAAATTTGAAAAATGTTTAAATGCAGAAAAGCTTCTGCCTTGTTATTTTTACCAAGGGTGATCTATAGATCCAAATGATTTGAATCAAACGGGCTTGGATTAAGCATTTCAGTACCTTTCTAACAAAATTGGTTTCATTCAATTTGGTTCACTGAATCGAGCTGGGTTGATTTTTGAAACTAGGTACAGAACTATGTTTGAATGAAAATGGAAAATCCAAATTCAAACGACTGGGCTGCGCGGGAAAAGAAAATGGGCCGGCCTGCTATGCACAGCGCTTACGCGGGATGGTTAAGTTGCTGTCCCCACGCGTCAGTGAGACGGGGGGGGGGGTGCGAAGCGGTACGGGGCAACGTGGTGTGTTGGATCTAGTTCTAATCCAACGGCTCTGGTTCATCGTCCACGTCGGGCAGCGCCGGCGAGACAGAACCCTAACGCGGTAGGTGGGGGTCGTGGGAGGCTCACCGGTGCTCATGCGAGGGTCGGCGATGCGGGCGAATGACGAATTCGATGACGGCGAACCTCCTGGTACCGGCAGCTTCTCCTGGGGCAGCTCCAATCGCTAGCTTCCTTCTTCTCCAGCAGCGGCGGGCTCCGGCCAAATTCCGGCGATGCGCTGCTCGCCTTGCTCCGGGAACGGGGTGGAACGATCAGTGAGGAGAGAGGAGTGAGATGGTGTGCTCAATTCGGCTGGGGTTGGCCTCCTTTTATATGCTCGACGATGAGAACGAACGGAGTGGGAAGGCAACGGTGGCGACATGGCTACGGGCTGCTGGAGGCATGGCCGAGGGTGGCGATCGATCGGTGGTCTCTTGGCGATGCTCTATGGCTTTAATGCGCGTGTAGGGGCGGTGGCAAACGGTCTGGACGCTCGACGTTCTGCGCGGCAGAGGCGGCGTCTTCGACGGCGAGCGGTGGCTACGGGGCACGGGCGGTGAAATGGGCATGTCTGGCGTGTTCCTGGGATGGTGGGGAGCATGTTGGCGGGCGGCGAGGGCTCGAGGTGGTCGGGTTGCGTGGGAACGGTGCGTGCTCTGCGGTGCATGTTGGCATGGTCGACAGCGGCACGGGCGCGGTGTTCCTGGCGGTTCTGGGCATTATCTGCGAGGCAGGGCTGGTCGAGAGGGGGCGGTGAGGCATGGGCTACCTCCCAGACATGCTGGCTAGGCTTGGTGCTTCTCCTAGCTCGCTGTTGACATGTGGGTGGCAAGGGTGCACTCGGCTGTTCACCATTGATGACATTGGCGAGCTCACAGTGGTGATAGTGATTAGTTAAGTTCGTTAGATGATCTACTAAGGCTAGTGGTGTCCAGAGAGGGAACAAGTTAGGCCAGAATCACTGCACACTATAGTGTTTGTGATTTTGTTGATTTGAATCTGCAAGGTGTTTGATGAAATGGCCGCATGAATTCAAGTTTTGAATTTTGAAAAGATTTTTGGTGGGTGTGCTAGGAATGTGCTGGTGAGTCTGTGGATGTTTGGGTTTTGAAAGTTGAGCTTGTTTGAGTGGTTTTTGAAAAAGTGGGATCTTCCCATATGATATAGATTCAATTTTAAACAGTCATTTAAACTATGCATTTGAATGTTTCTGGATGATCACAAGGTGGGCCTTGATACTTTGTTATGAGTACTATCAAGGGGTGCAAAGATCCAAACAAGTTTCTGTTAAGTTCTGAAAGTTAGAGATAGCCAAAGTAGGCATGGGAGTTAAATTGGCCAAAGTGACCATTCCCTTATTTTGATTTATTTGTCTTTGGGAAAAGTGTGGGGATTGTTTAGATGATGTTTAATTCACCTAAGAATCATTTTCCAAGCAAAGAAATAAACAATCATGGCAATTCAAAAGAATCCAAATTGGAATGCATACACACATGCATGCTTTCATATTTTTATTTAGAAAAGTTTTTGTTAACCCTAATTTTGGTGATTAGAGTTTGATGATTCTAGTTTAATATTTTTGGGATGTTACACCCTCGGGCTCTCTTCTGGACTTCTTGTTCCCCACGGAAAGTAATTGACTTTGACGTTTGTCCCATCCAATTCCGAGAATATTTCTTTACTAACTTTTCTGAAACCAAAAACAACAGAAAACAGGCATCTGACACTGTTGCAACTTGTTAATAGGTTAGTACCAGAAAACATGTAAAAACACCTCAAAGTGTTGACAAGTAAAGCAAAGTAGATACAAAACAAGCATGGAGCATCAAAAATTATAGATACATTTCCAACGTATCAACATCCCCAATCTTAAATCCTGCTCGTCCTCGAGTAGGTAAGTGATAAAAGAATAATTTTTTAGGTGACATGCACCCTCACAATAAAGATCCAACCATTTGCAAGCATCGAAAGCTGGGATCAAAGAACTCTAAACATGTGCATGAAAGATGGATTTCTAACAATAGGACATAGTAATTATGCATACAACATGGCAAGCTACAAACAAAGATCATGAATAATATGTATTGAAAAACGTTTGTTTGTTTCACATGCAGAAAAAATAACATAGTGGCAATCAGCTTGTCCCTCATAGAGTAGCAATATAATGCATATGACACCTGCAAAGTTCACAAGGGTGACTAGAAACAAATAGCACAAGAGCAAGTAATAACACAATATGCATCAATTAATAAGCTTTGGAAAACTGCACACAGAATGACAACTATGCTCTCTTAATGGTGCCTAAAGGTAGAAGGTGGAGACTTAATAATGGTGGAAGAAAAGCCTTTTTGTAAAGGAAGCAGGGATTACAAGTTTCAAAAAGAGCTTCCGAAAATTATGGTACTTATTAGCTTTCATCCCTCATTGCCCCTATCATAAGCATCTTGAAGTGGTTAAGGTTAAAATGGCAAAGCTGGAGTATATGCTTGACAAAGTATAAGTTGGCAATCTCAAGTCCCTTGACTATGAGGGCTACACCTCATGGATACTCAACTTAGGGCCCATGAAAGTTCTTGTCACTGTGAGTATTTGCATATCATTGAGAACCGCCAACGGGGTACCCCTTGCACATGGTACATGAGCTTTCCCATAACCAAAATGAGAAGGCAAGCAAACAATGAGCATCTTAGCAATTATTCTTATGTACCATGGGAATATGGTGCTTTTTTATCTCTTTCCTCTTTTCTCAATGTGTCTCTCTCTTTTTATAAGAAGAATGCTTCATAGATGTCACTATGGTGATGCTGCAAGTTTCCACCATGATTAGGCATGGCTTAGGCTAGTGGCCTAGGCGTTTTTCTAACACAGCATACAAACTCCATGAACTTACAAGTTCCCACTTCATTTCACACCGGTAACATCCATAGACAAAATAGCATGATATCAACGGAGTACAAAAAGTACAAGTGCAATGTTGAAAACGTTCCCCGTGACAGCACGGTTCTGTTAATCCCAACTTATAAGTGCAAGCATATACAATAAAGTTTCCTCAATGGTTCAAGTTTATTAGGGGCAAATAATAAAATGTGCCATCAAGTTCGTGAGGGCTTTAATCACTAAGTTTTCAGATAACAAAATAGTTTTTAATTGGAAGATAGTTGAAAACAAGAATATACTTTGGAATGGTGTAACACACCATGCATAGGAGTTTATAGTGTACATTTTGGAATAACTTGGTTTCTTGGGAGTTGGAAGCATGAGTAGAACTTACTCATACAAGTGGAGGCTAGCAAAAGACTGGGAGCAACCAACTAAGAGAGTAATAATGGCCATAATTATGCAACGCAACAAAGCAAACTAATAAAAGCAAAGAGTGGTACTACAAGTCAAGAACTAAATGATCATAGAGGCTAATGGTGACTTGTGATAGTCATAACATGGTGTGAGCATGTGCCAAGTCAACCCAAGCAAAACATTAAAGGAGAATACCACAATACTATGCTTTTGCATGCTAAAACAACGCATAATTTCTTCAAGGCACACTAAGAAATCCCAATTGTTTGGAACAAGACATGCTATAGCAATAATCACTAAGAATAATGCTAAAACAACACCTATCATGTCATGGTAAAGTCTAAGTCACAGTCAATGCAAGCTCCTCTTGCACTTCAAGCAAGAACTTACTACTCCGTTCCAAACACCAAGAAAACTTATTTGCAAAACAACACAACAATAACGGGGGTCCAAACTACTAAAGCAAACTAAACAAACTAAGCAAAGCAAACGAAAACTAAGACGCTCCAAGAACAACACAACTGTGTATGAAACAATAAAAGTGAAGTGTCTAGACAGACCTGAGATTTTTATTGATGAAGAAGGGGATGCCTTGGGCATCCCCAAGCTTTGACGCTTGTACCTCTTGGATATTTCTTGGGGTGACACCATGGTGGCATCCCCAAGATTGAGCTTTTGTCTATCCTTCATCTCATTGCATCATTCTCTCTCTACACCTGAAAATTTTCCTTCATACAAAACTTCACACAATCTTCATTAGCAACATTAGCTTATTCAAAAGATATTAGCCCAGTGGCAAAGCTTTGGAACAGCAAGGATTTTCAATAAAAACACAAGCTACTGTAGTAACCCCTTCAAATAAACTCAATTTACCTGAAGAGAGCTCAAAAAGGAAACAATAAGAAGCAAATGCAAATAATGGCAGAAATCTGTCAAAACAGACCAGCAGGTAGAAACGAATTTTTTCAAACATTTCTATTGATCAAATAAAAAAGTGTTGAACTAACGAAAGTTAGCCAACATACTGGGGGATTTATTCGTAAATTTTGAGCTCAATCCGAGTTACATAGCCTCCTCAGGAATATTTTTGGTGGATGGCAGAAATCTGTTTCAGGACAGCAACTCCCCAAATCTTAGTTCCCTCTCATTAGAGGTCATTTTTGGAACAAAAAAGCAAACAAAAAGGATAATAAGAGGTTATTACAGAAGTAGTAACTTCCAAGACTCAAGGAAACTCTTGGGTTATCTCCCAACAAGTATTTTTCTTTAACGCCTTTAAGTTAGGCACAAGAAGCTTGAGAAGATGCTCACATAAGAATTATAAATTGAAGTCAAAGAGAGCATCAAAAGAAAATTCAAAACACATTTAAGTCTAATCCACTTCCTATGCATAGGAATATTGTACACAAATAAGTTCACAAATAACAAAGTGACAGGCATAGGAAGATGAAACAAGAGCAACTTCAAAACTTTCAGCACATAGAGAGGTGTTTTAGTACCATGAAAACTTCTACAAACATACTTTCCTCTCTCATAAAAACTTTCAGTAGCATAATGAATAAACTCAAGAATATAGATATCACATAAAGCATGATTTTCATGATCTATAAACACATAATTTCTATCAAGCTCAAAAACAGTGGGATTAAAACCTCCATAGGTTTTATCCAAAGTAGATATTTCAAAAGGATCCACAGGAACATAACATTTATCCTCCTTTGTTAAGCACGGGGGACAATAAAATAATGTAAGGGATAAAGAGTTACTCTCATTAGAAGGTAGGCATGGGTAGATAGTCCATTCTTTCTCCTTTTGTTCATCACTCTCCTCCTCTTTTTCATCTAATGAGCTTCCATTTCAAAAATTTCTTCTTCCATAGGCTCCTGCAAGGCATTAGACTTTTCCATTTGTGGAAAGCATCTATTAAAATATTCAATAATATAGTTATTTTATTCCTTGTAATTATCAAAGAAAATTTAAGTATATAAAAAACCTCATGTTTATAAGGTGCATCATCAGTATTTTCAAGCAAACTGGCAAGTTCAAAAACACCCTTGAAGGCAATAAATTCTTCAATTTGTTCCACATCATCAAAGTCATAATTTCCCTTAACATAAGAACATATGGTAACATTATCATTATACTCACATTGAAAAGGAAGGTGTTTATACCTCCTGCAGCAACAAGATTTATCAAAGCAATAAGTAACATTATAAGTCAAGCACACGTCTCTAGCAATAGTATTCAACTTATCAATTTGTTCCCATAAGTGTTTCCCTTTTTGTGAAAAACGGTGTTCCTTATAATAATACTTTTTATCTTCCGTGAACCCACCTTGCCAATAAGAACTAGTTTCAAAGAAACCATCCATTGATAGAAAGCATGACCAAGCAAGGCAATGACTATTCCACCAACTAGAGCAGGAACTAATTTTTTTTGTGTTTTTGAATAAGGCAAGCAAACCAAACTAGACTAATTTTTTTGGGTTTTTTTTAAAAGAGGCAAACGAAACCAAGAAAAATAAACAAAGCAAACTAAAAACAAAGTAAAGAGAAAGGAAGTGAAGGACTCCCCTAGTGAAGACGTCCTTAGCCTCCCCGGCAACGGCGCCAGAAAACTTGTTGATAGCGCTTGATGAGGTGGAAGAGGTTGAAGTAGATTCCTCAGTAACGACACCAGAAAGCTTGATGGCGCCTAGTGTTTGATGTGGAAGTGCTTCGTTGGAAACCCCAAGAGCAAGGTGTGAAGCAGCAAGCATCAAGTATTCGCTCAGTAGAGACCAAGGTTATCGAACCAGAAGGAGGAAGGAAACATCACACAGGTGTTGCAAACAACGTGGAGACCTGCACACCCCAAACTTAAGACTTTGTCCTAACGAATCAGTGAGGTTGTCAAGCGCACTGGTTTGCTGTAAAGGATTGAACATATGGTGTGGAAGGTAATGGTTTGCAGCAAGTAAACAAGTAACAGTGGAAGATGTATCAATGGTAAAGGTTGGACCGGGGTCCATAGTTCACTAGAAGTGCTCTCCTTAGATAAACAACATGGCATGAAGGGTAAACAAATTACAACGAGACAATTGACAGGAACCGAGCAAGGCATAACAATGCAATTACTAGCAAGAAAGATCCTATGAGGTTGATTGGGCAATATAACAATATACACAGACCGTAATCCAAATGCATCTATGACTAGAAGTCCACCTTCAGGTTATCATCCGAACCCCCTCCAGTATTAAGTTGCAAGCAACAGAAAACTGCTTTAAGCAAAGTGTGTAAGGTATTTAGTCCACATGTTCCATGAACAAGAGACCATTGTTTTCTCCCTAGTAGCAACAGCACATCTACAACCGAAGAGATTATTTTCACTTCCCTTGGAAACTAGAGGCATGAACCCACTATCGAGCATAAATGCTCCCTCTTGGAGTCACTAGCAACTACTTGGCCAAGATAACCACTAGCAACGGAGAGCATGCAAGATCACAAACAACACAGACATGATAGAATCATAATGATAGAACCATTAATCAAACCAACATAATAATCTCAATATCCATCGGATCCCCGCAAACACAACATGCATGATTACAAATAGATTAGATCTTGATCATGAACGGAGCTCACAAGATCTATACATGAAAGAACAAAGGAGGAGATACAACCATCTAGCTACTACATGGACCCATAGTCCAAGGTGGAACTACTCACGAATCATACCGGAGAGAAGGCCTCCGAGATAATCTCCCCTCCGGCAGGGTGCCGGGAAGAGATTTAGACCCCCCGATCTAGGGACGATGGTGGCAGTGGCTGAAGGGATACGGGTAGGCTACACTAGCGCAAATCAAAATTTTCTACCACGTAAACCAGGAATACTGTTGTCATAGATCACGGGATTACCACTCGACGCACAGTTGCGGAATCGATGAAGCGCGTCGAGGCATTGCAGACGTTCCACGTCTCCTCCTTGTCCTCGTCCCACGAGAAGCTCCCCTCGCGCGGCTCGTCCAAACGCTACAGATGTAGCGCCTCCGAGGTATCAGAGCCGATGCTGTTCACATGAACTCCGACTAGGGACAACTCTTAAATAACCATACAAGTAAAGAGTTTCACAAACAATTCACATAATTTTCAATCAATACAAGTTGCCTGATATGGATATTCAAGGAACATTACAATAACTCATAGATACATAAGAAATATAATCATCTCTATGATTGCCTCTAGGGCATATTTCCTTTAGCGGCTACAAACGGTTTCGTGGATTTCTGATCGGGTTCTCAGAGTTTCTGCATCGGGGGCTTCTTATAGGCGAAGGGGGAGACCGAGGCGGCCGCCAGGGCGGCTAAACCCTAGTCAGGCGCGGGGTAGGCCCCACCCGCTCCTGGGGGGGGGGGGTCTGGCCCCTCTAGCCAGCCCCTCGGGCTCTCCTCTGGACTTGTTGTTCCCCATGGAAAGTAATTGACTTTGACGTTTGTCTCGTTCAATTCTGAGAATATTTCTTTACTAACTTTTCTGAAACCAAAAACAGTAGAAAACAGGCATCTGGCACTGTTGCAACTTGTTAATAGGTTAGTACTAGAAAACATGTAAAAAGCACCTCAAAGTGTAGACAAGTAAAGCAAAGTAGATACAAAACAAGCATGGAGCATCAAAAATTATAGATACGTTTCCAACATATCATTCATCAACAAGCTAGTTTATAAGAGAGGCATAACTAGGAACTTTCTGTTTGTTTATTAAACACACATGTATTAATGTTTCCATATTAATACAATTATAGCATGCAAAATAAACATCTATCATAGACTTGGAATATACATAAAAACCACTTTATTATTGCCTCTCAGGGCATATTCCCTTCAAACAACACGGTCTACTTCAGACTTAAGTCCCTGAACTCGAATTCGGAAAATTCATGGCGTAATCTGACTCAGGACACGGAGGTCTTATAGGAGTCAAACTAAAGTGTTTTAAGTTAGGTACCCAACGCGTCCATCGGGATATTTCATCGTGCTTACTGACACGGTATGTTACTAGCAGAGCACAGTCAGGTGCGATACCAGGACATTAGATGATATCCGTAGGTTTTATGTTTGCATTGTAGACACAACATCTGAAAATTTATCACCGCGGAGGTGTTTCGTGTGACCAAGGAGGCAATATCTCTCTTAGCGTTAATTTGGGCAAAGCTGCCAAAAAGATTTTTTTGTCATGTGTGATCCAAAGGATCTCATTTGAATGGTTCATAGGGTGCGCAACCAGCGCTCCCTTTGGGAGTAGCCCCCGAGTGTCTGTTCGAGTCGCAGACTCGAGCGGAGACCTTAAATCTATGGATGCCATCAACGCTAGTGCTTTTTTGAATGCGCGATTAGCGCTCCCTATGGGAGTAGCCCCCGAGTCCGTAGTGGAGTCGTAGACTAGATGAAGGACTTGAAGCTTTTGAAGAAGTGCTCCAACTAACACAGGAACCATGTCAATTTCTTAGGTTCACGGCCAACGCTCCTGATAGGAATAGCCCCCGAGTAGTTGGTTGAGTCGTAGACTCGAGTAAGTAATTTTATGTGCAATCAAAAGTTTTTAACTGTTGCTAGCCTTGATTTGATGATGTCATTACTGACGCTTGGTGAGCTCAACCGTCTATGGCAGCAGAGGCGACGTGACGAGATGATCATGGGTCCCATGTTCTGACTTGGATTTGACTAGTGATGCATAGTTTATGCAATAATTATCGCGTATCCTGGATTTCCGTGCGTAGTGGACGGCATGTTCGCGACGGTTCGGTAGATGCCCGCCACTTTTAGGGTGTGATGGAGGATATGCGTTAGGGCGTGTGAATCGACGGTTCTGCTTCATCTTATTTGTCTTTTTATACCGCAGAGAGACCATGGTAATTTTTCCTCTTGCCATTTGCTTTCATCTCTCTGCTTTCGCCATTTCCAGAACTCGCTCACACCATGCACTAGATGTTCTCCGCATTTTTCCATCATACTTCCTTCGTGCCCATCGCACCGTGCGTCACGCTGCCAAGATGGGCAAGCCAAAGAAGTCTGCTTCCGCTTCTATGAGGACAAGCACCGCCGATGCTGCCAAGAAGACCTCCACCGCTGGGCACGTCACCGATGGTGATTGGCGGCGGTCTGCGATCAGGGAGGTGGACCTGCGCCTCCTGCGCGAATTCGGCCGCATCTCGAAGGAGAAGGGCGATGCCATCATCTCCGGCGAGGAGATAACCCCAGACCCACCTGAAGGTTTTCGGGTTATGTTTTACGCTTTTGTTGTTCGGGGGCTTTCCCTTCCCTCCCACGAATTTCTTCGTGGGCTTCTTTTTCTTTATGGGCTACAACTACACCAATTGTCTCCCAATTACCTTCTTCACATCGTGTGTTTTATCACGCTTTGTGAGTGTTGGCTCGGTATCGAGCCACACTTCGGCCTCTTTTGGAAGCTCTATTCCTTGAAGAGGCAATCTGGTACCGGCGGTGTTTACGCGCTGGGTGTGTGCGGGGTCTCCATCCGGCCCACTGTCCAATTTTCGCCTTCCACCTTTGTGAATCCGTCCAAGGATGGAGGAACAAGTGATTCTACATTCGCGATTCCAAGCTTGCTTGCCAGCATTATGGGATAGTGCGGTGAACCAGCATACCTGCATGATGTAGTACACTATAGTCGTTGACATAACTCCAATGAAACACCATTTAGTAGTATTACATCCCTCGGAGTGGAACAACAGAAACGCAGTAGGTCCAAGACATGACTATAGGTTACAACTCGACTCTTTACATAAGATCCAGAGAACACTCTAGGTTAAAGAGAGAGAAAGGAACTTCTTACAAAGAAGAATCAGAAATAATCCACTCATAAATATCATGCTAATAAGATTAGCATCTAACTATTTGGCTTGTACTGCTGCTATTGCAATACTCTATAGAAGTAGGTTCTATGGCTAGAGATTGTATTTCTATCTAATCAGCAACTCCGTCTTCACTTTAATTAATGTATATGTTGACTTCCTTGACTTCAATGAAGAGCTTGAGCTGTTGATGAAGATTCCTAGAGCATAACTTCATGTAGACGTCATCTTAATGGCTTTAGAATCTAGCAAGGGTTAAGAAGATACCTTGAGTACGAGCGTACTCAGCAAGTTCACTAGAAAGGAGTGTTTGATGCACTATATCTATAGCCACAAACCATAGGTCGTAGGAAATGAAGGTTTTCATAAACATTTCTTCAAAGATTGCTTTTATTCTGAAAAGCTATGTCCGTCAGCCTTCACAGGTTTACCAGAACTTTCGTGGACTTCCTTTCCTGTCGCGTTCGTAGCTCCTTCCCGGAACAGGGAGTAACAAGTTACAGTTCTTACACTCTGCAGAGGTGCGTAACTTTTCCCATGAGAGATCTTAGCTTTGTTGCACATCCGCGCCATGAACCCGTTCACACTTCCTTGGTATGAGGCCCAGACTAAGATCCAAGCCAATCACTGCCCTCTCCGTGACCCCATATGTCTGCACGATCCTTCGGGGCTGGATCACCTCCGTTAAGCCCACTTTCGGGCAGGCTAAAACCCTGATGAGTTCCCAAAGACTCTATGAGCTGGCGGTGCCCCTGGTAAGTACCTTATAGGTCTGGCTAAACCTCCGGCAGCCACTCATAGATAATCTAGACACCAAAAATGTGGGGCCTAAGGTTGCCCACCCATATGTTGGATCTGCACAAGGAATCACAACGTCACGTTAAGGTCGTCTTGCCTCCATACGAAATGAAAAGGATACAACTGACTTCTCCATCCCATTCCAAATCTCATGGTTAAAGCGTAATATACGACGCAAGAATCACTGGCGACATTGGTTGTTAAGTCCTAGATAATATGTTCCTTTACCGCTGGAACTTTTATATTAGGTTATTACCTCATGCTAAATAACATATAATCATATTATTATGAAAATAGTGTTTTCTAACCTTTTTGAAATGCAGGTGATGACAACACTTGATTTGCAAAATACTTTACAGAAAATAATCAAAGGACATGAGCAAGTGTGAACTTGCCTTTTGTGATTGCAAGATTATGCACTCACGGTCTTCGAGACAATATAAGATCCAATATCTGAAATCAGCATCATTGGTCCGGTAAGGACTAACGTTTAAAGAAGCAATATGTAATTATGCATAAGTAATGCTATGCATTTTTTAAAACTCCTAAAGTGGATCCCCAATACTTTGAGTGAAGTGAGTTTAGGTGATTTATCTTCAAGTTTTACTTTACAATTAATGGCGTTCATAAATGACTTAAGTGTTAACAATCCAAAATATACAAGTAAAGGATAAAATAATGTGATTATATTTAATTGTTATCTGGTGACTATGATAAAATTATTTGGTTTGAGTTGTTAAGAGTTGGAGGAACTATTATAGAGTTTCTGTTTCAAGTGGCAAAAAGAATAACATTTTAAGAAAATATTTTTTCGAAGGTTTAAACAATCTTTATGGTTTAGAATGCGATCGATGTCTCTTGGTGTTTGATCAATTAGTTTTTTACTAGAGATGCTTTATGTCTTAATTGAAATAGACCAAAGTTAACTATAAAAACATAAGTGATTTATTAGACATGATGTTTATAAGCTTTGAGACTAAAGTTAACTTTAAAAGGGTAACTAAACTTAAAGTGTAACATGTTTTAGTTATTTCCAAGTTTTAAATTTATGATAAGTATGACTAAAGTGTGGGATTATTCACTTTACATTCAAGTGAATGTTTAGATTAAATTTGTTTTACTATTATGAAAATAACATGCAACTATTCAAGGAAAGTATAATTTGCATGATGCTGTTAATGTGTTAGATTTAAAGTCATGTTAACTATTATTTAGATGTTAAGATCATTCCTTCTTAATATTAGTGAATGATGTATAAAATTATCTTAAATATTGTGGTTTTGAATTTTGATTTAGGGTTTAAAAGAGTATTATAAAGTTAATGATTTATGCTTAAGTTTTATTATAAATCTTAGTTATGGTTTAGAACTTTAGTCATTAGATTTTAAGGTTTTAATATTTCTAGAGAAATATCATTATTTCTTATTTAAGAAATGTTTTTAAAGAATTTTCAAAATAGGTAATAGATAATCACTTATTACTTTAAAATATTAAAAACCTTTTTGATAGTATTTTTAATATTTTTCTAGTGTAATATATTTATTCAAGATCTTAAAAATGATTTTTATTTATTTTTAAGTATTAATCTTATGTTTATAAAATTCCATAAGGGATTAAATGTTTTTTAATACTTAGGCTAGTATTTTTAAAAAATAGTAGATTTATTTTTATAAGCATAAATGATTTTTATTCATTTCTAAGAAATTTTCTTACATTGTTTTTAATTTATTGAGGACTTTAGTGAGTTTAATATTTATTGATATTTTATTTAACTCAAATAAGTAATTTTATATTTTTCTTAGATAGAACTTATTTTTATGATTATTTAGATATATTTTTATGGTTTTCTATATTTTTCTAGAGCTCAAAACTTTTAGATGATATTTTGGTAATTTTCCATTTTACCACTTTTTATTTATTTGCAAATTTTCTTATTTCACAAACCTGGGCCTATTAGACAGCCCAACCCACTAGGTTGGGATAGACCACTTGGTCCGGTCCTTTGTGTCGGTTGACCCCAACCTGGGTCGGTTGACCCCAACCTGGGTCGGTTGACCCCGAGCCTATCTTCTCCCTCGCCGCTCGCCTTCTCTCAGGCGATGCAGATGGCACCACCGATCTCAGGCTCGATTCCGTCGAACGACGGCCATTCCAGCTGCCGCCGTCAGTTGTGGAGGCTCCGCCGCCGCCTGGCTGCTCTGGCCCTCTGATTTGATTTGGTCTCGAGGCCCAATCGAGCTCGCCCCTTCCCATTTCTGGCGCTAAGGTTTCGGTGATGTGCCGCCCTGGTGGTAGCGTGTTGCTGAGGGACGTGTTGGGGTTTTAATGGCATGGACATTGTCGCTAGTCGCAGCTTGGTGCAAGCGCAGCACTGTCGTGCCCCTGTGCCTCCGTGTCGTGGATCCCGTTGCCACCTTAGTTGCCTCTGCTTCCTCTTCTTCAAGCTCTAAGTGAGGACCACTTGTGAGTCTGATTCCTTACTGCTACTCTGACAAACCCTAATTGGGGGCTAATCCCATGTTCTAGGGTTCATATGCTTAACGAAATTATTTGTGACCTGTGGTTCGATTGAGTTAGGATTAGTGAATTCTGGTATTGTCCCTTATACATGGTCTTTGATCTTGTTCATGATCAATGTGCTTCAGTAAAATTACTAGCTATGCGATATCTGTTTACTGGCTATGGTTCAGTCTAGTGGCTCATACCTTGTGAATATCTGTGACTTATGTGATATTATTGGTGAAGTATTTCCTTTAGACTGGATAATTAATATAGTATCTTTGCTCTGTGAACCAAGACTTGAGATAGAGATATCTTCATTTAGTCAGGTTACCCTGAGGTGCCAATCATGTGGCAAACACTCTAAGCATATGATTACTAAAGTTTCTGTTTAGGAAGATGATTTGAGTATCCTTGTATAATTGCTTATACTTGTTCTTCTGATTTGAGAAATGGTTAAAGAATGAAATTGCTACAGAGGTGCTACCATTCTATGGAATGTGCACTGTAGCCTAGCAGTTGTGGTATATGTTTATCTAGTAACAACTAGATAATAAGCTGATGGTTTAAAAGAAGAATATGGTTGATTAAGTATAGCTTAGTAACTCATGTGTCACTATCTAGGTATTATGGCAAGCTATGTGGTACTTCCATGGAAGATGCACATATACCATCTTGTCTAGCTAGCTTGTGTGCTGTAGATGACTAGCTAGATTAATTGCTATGATTCTTTTTAAGATCAAATGATGATAAACACCCACAAGTTAAATTGACTTGATATATGAGTAATTAATATATGTGTGCAAACATCTATGGGACAGATCCATGTTGACATGGACCAGTTAATCTTAGAAACAACGGTTTGACATATGTGTGCTGCCAACATGGCAGTAAACTTTTACTTGGAATAACTTCTAGTGGTTTACCCTAGAAAATGATTTACTTTACTTAGTACATGATGAGATTGATTCTCTGAGTTGTTTCTAAATGGTTGCCATGGTGGTGCCTCCATTGGGAGTATGCACAATGGTGGACCATATATATGATGAATTACTGCTTGGTTAGATGCCTAGTAAAAAACATATGGATTACTTACCTTTTGGAACCCCTTCTTATGACAAAAATTCTATAAAGATGATTCCTGTCTAGATAGTTATGAAGATGATTTGTATTTGGAGATGTTAGCTGTTAAGAATAGATCTTGCTTGTGTCCTTATCTATCCAATGATGCAAAGACTGAGGCGCAAGTAGATAACAAGAACAGTTATTGTTTGTCTTGACAAAATCTACTCTGTGATGAATTTTGCATATCACTTATATGCAACACTGAGAGTATTCCCCTTTTCAAAAACACCATTTGTGTTTGTATGGACTACTTGGATAAGAACATATGTTAAAGTTGGACATGATACTTACTCACTGTTGTTATTGTGAGGATGAGTTAAATCATCTTCTACTAGTAGTTCTTGCCTCCTTCTCCTTTGCAACTATGTTTACCAATTTCTCCTTTGGTGATCATGTTGCTTGATCTACTCCTCCCAGCTCCTGGCTTGACCTTGATCTGCTCCTGTATGGCTTATCTAAGCAACCGGAGCTAATGATGTGGTGGATGGATCTATGTGTTCTTAATAGAAAACTGATAAGAACAAGTGATGTTATTGTTGGTGTTCTTGGCTAGTAGAGGAACTGTTGGTTTGATGGTGTGTGTGGAAAGGATGTAGTAGCAGTACTAGTATGGCTGGTGTTTCTTTTCTGTAGTTTGTACCTTCCCTGATGTGTTGAAAACACTTAAGTTGCATGTGGTGTGTGAGCTTCTGTCAAGTGGGTCCCTTTGGGTGCAAGTTTCCATGAATGAAACTTGATGGTGTGGATGAGCTCGGCTGATTCTGATATTTATCCCTGTTTTGGATATTTCTCCACTAGGTGAAACTTGACCCTCTCAGGACAGTGATGCACACAGTCTGAGGCCAAATTTACTGATAAAAACAGATTCTACTTTGGCCCCAATTACTTCTCAGTGATGAACATTACAGTGCAACACACTGTGTACCTGAGAGAAATACTAACCAAACTAACCCCCTCTTTTATTTACTACTAGTTTTGTTTTGCAGATATAAAAGAAGATGAGAATATACCCAATTTAGTTTAGGTTTTCCTTTATTATTATTATTGTAATTTCGTTTCTGTTTGAATAATATAAAGACACTGTATGGTTGTATCTTATTTAATAAAATTACTCGTTTTATAATTCGTTTCTAAAGACAATGTGATACTATATGATACTAATGAAGCTTAATTTTTCTTTCTATTTGTAATCTAAATTCTTGTAACATTTATATCTTGTTTATAAAATATGAACTCAATTCTTATTGTAAATCTTTTTTCCTTTTCTGTTTGAATTTCAATTATCTTTTATATTTAGATAATTGTAAATATTGTATCTTAATCATAAATAAGAGTTCACCTTTTATTTATTGTTACAATTTACTTTCCAATATTATTTTATTTCAAATTCTTTTAGAATTCAAATTTATCAATTGAATATTCAACTTTGAATTTTTCTATTCCCCAAACACAAAAGTTACAGTAGAGGTCATGTCGAAATCCATCGCACCTGCTCTAATGTTTTCATCAGAACAAGAGAGATCCCGATCCCTCTACGGCTTCTTTATTTTTGCGCGAAAATTCCCCGGATTTTCTTATGCATGAATGCAATGCACAAACATGTGTCCTGTCTATTTTGAGGTGCTAATCCTGAGATGTTACAGCTATCCCCCTTCAACGCCAGCAAGGTGGTCACTCGAAAGCGATCATGGTCAAATGACATCATGGAGGGTGAGATCGAGGTGGTGGAGAAGCTATACCCGCGAGTGAAGGATCAAGGTGGCAAGGAGGTCTGTGGTGTCGACATCATCCGGACGTTCCTCAAGCGTCGGGTGCTGCCCCTTGAAGCGAGGAAGTGATGTTTTTGTACTTCGATGCCACTGACCCGGCGATAGTGTGGGAGGAGTAGATTTCCTCAGCTAAACTCGACCGGGTTCTTCGACCCTTGCTGAAGTACAAGGCTGGCGAGGATCTGCCGAGGAAGTTTCTAGCTGCCCCCTTTTTGTAAGGAAGGAAGTTCCTCAGATGAGTCTCCTCCTTGCATGTTGTGTGTTTTTTATTGTTTGGGTCTTTTTTTTTGACACTGTCATGTGTATCTTTTGTTCCGCAAGAGCTTACGGTGGAGGCCATGATTCCTCCCCTTCCTGAAAAATACACGTTTGTGCCAGACGGCGGGGACACATAGTCTAATTCGATGCCCCCTGCGCAGTCGCCAACGACGGAAGCCCCCGAGCATAGCGAAGGGATATCTCGCAAGAGGACCCAAAGAGAAAGTTCGGATGGGGCGACACCACTGACGCCGAGGGGGACCGCCTTCCTCGAACGACACACTAGGGATGAAGGTGCAACCTCCCCCATTCCCTATTGTTCCACTCCAGTCCATGTCTCCTCAGCCGTAGGCCAAGAAGAAGAAGGAGGCATCAATTTTCAACCTCTCCGACATCCCATCGTGAGTATCGAGTGATTTACATTGGTGATTCTATTTCTTCTTGATGATGCTTTGAGTGACTTGTTTGCTTCTATCATATCAGGAAGTCTTCCTCAGCCAAATCCATAAAGGATGAGACTGAAGAAGCCGTGGTGGAGTCAAAGATGTTGCAGGTGGAACCTCCAACTACCTCCCCGAAGATACCGGCCAACTCTGGTGATGCCGCCCCGAGCTCCTCAAAACTAAGGCCTCGAATGGTCTTCACTCAAGACGCAAGCCACTCCTTCAGAGTCTTTGGGTGGACACGTGAGTGCTTTTTTAGTTGACATGGATGAGCCCCCGAGCCCTTTTGTTTGTCTGACTTTGCCTATTTCTTTTTTGTGTAGCCCTTCATCCGCGACATCAATTGCCTCGGACAGTAATACCTCGCCTTGGAGGACGACCTTCAGAATCTCTGAGGTGCATGTATTTCTTCTGTTTGTCTGTGAGTACCGATGAGTACTATTTTTACTGATCTTTTCCTTATTGATTGTTGTAGACGATAACAATGAGGTTCTCCGCAAGCTGAACACACTCAAAAAGAGTCACAACCAGGCGGAGACCAAGGCAAAGGATGTCGTGGAGGCCCTTCTGCGTTATCAGCAGGAGGCCCAGGATCGCGAGTGGCAACTTGCGTCTGCTGTGGCGTCTTGGAAGAAGGCAATGGCGGAGCAGCTTATGGCTGCTGCCAAACCGCTGTCTGGTAAGTGATCATATGCTCCTCTGCCTGAGCCTGTTTTTCTTCTGGTGTGCTTCCTGTGCCTCATCCGAATTTTCTTTTGCCTCACCTTGTAGATTCTACTGGTGTTAATTTTGATTGCCGCGCTTTGGAGCATGGGGATCCCATGGCAGATGTTGTTGCGACAGTCGAAGACCGCTGTAGCTCTACCGACTAAACGTTGAGCAAGGCCAAGGAGGTCCTCGCACGCTTCTATCGAAAGATCTCGCCGAAAGGTGTCGCCCTTGACGACGTCGACTGTCTGGGAAGGCCTTGGCGGGCGATGCCCCTGCGGACTATAAGAGGGGCTAGAAGGGTGTGGGTGCGACCCTAGGCCTGGCGATGGCGGCTGGCGCGTAGATGGATCTTCCCTAGATCACCTCTAGGATGCCGGTGGCAGCAAATGGCACCGAGGTAGACTTTGCTCCCTTCGCCTCCCTCTCCAAGCATTTTGGCCTGAAGCTCATTGACCTTCGGGCCACATATGCGCTGGAGCAGCAGCACGCAGCCAGGGCGAAGGCCTCGGAGTCCGAAGCTACTCTGGATGCGGCTGCTTAGGTCTCATGAACCATAGTTTATTTGCTAGTATTTTGACTTTGCCTTGCCAGCGTGCATGTAATGCTTCGTGCTAGACAAACTTGACTCTACCATGTAGTGGTTATTTGATGTAAATATATGTGCGCCTTTTGACTATTGTCAATTGCTTTGGTTTTTATATTCTGCCACCTGTGCACCACTTAGGGTCCTTTGAATAATGAGCCAGTGACCATGCCTCCTGCCTTGACTGGTGTCCGTCCACCAAAGAGTGAGACATGCCAGTTGACTTTGCTACGCGGTCGCATCCGAAGCCTGGAGAAGGATGTTCTCATGATCCGTGGGCACACAAACGTTTGGAAGTCCAAGACCGAATGGGCCGTTGCGAGAGAGGAATTTATCCTTGAGGAATTTCAGCAAATCGGTGAGCAACTCCAGTGTAAGTCACCGTGAGCTTGTTTTTCTTTTCGACTGGGCCTGACCTTCATGGCTTCTTATATGCTGCTTTTGCTTGTAGTTGTGAATCTTCTTCCAAAGGAAGAGAACGAGCGAGTTGCGATTCGGCTGAATTGCCTGACGGGGTAGGAGTTGGAGGCCGGCGGCTTTTTCTGGATGGATCGCGACCGAGCGACTATTGTCGCGATGGTTCAAGACCGTGTCCACCAAGTGCATCGGGTGCTAAAGTGCGCAAGGTCTTCACTCGCGGCTATTTGGGCTGCGATGTTTTCTCTGGATGCGGCTTCCGCCAACCTCTTGTTGACTATGAGTTGTGCATGTCCTTTTTGTTAGCCTGACGTGGTCAGCTACTCAGGGTGATGTGTTGTTTGTGATAATCGATGAAGTCGTAAGCTGAGGCGCAGACCCCGAGGCGTAGTTTGGGGATGTAAATGTATACAGGAGGTAAAACATTTGGGCCAAGGAACTTAGCTTTTATTCATCGTAATGGAGGAGGAACTTAGCCTATTTGGTCTTTTGTTTTTTGACACTGTCATGTGTATCTTTTGGTCAGCAAGAGCTTAAGGTGGAGTCCATGATGCCCCCCTTCCTGAAAAATACCCGTTTGTGCCTGATGGCGGGGACACAAAGTCTGATTCAATGCTCCCCACTGCGCAGTCGCCAACGACGGAAGCCCCGAGCATAGCAAAGAGATATCTCGCAAGAGGACCCAAAGGGAAAGTTCGGATGGGTCGACACTACCGACACCGAGGGGGCCCACCTTCCTCGAACGACACACTAGGTATGGAGGTGTAACCTCCCCCATTCCCTACTGTTCCATTCCAGGCCATGGCTCCTCAGCCACAGGCCAAGAAGAAGAAGGAGATGCCAATCTTCAACCTCTCCGACATCCCATCATGAGTATTGAGTGATTTACATTAGTGATTGTATTTCTGCTTGCTGATGCTTTGAGTGACTTGTTTGCTTCTGTCTTATCAAGAAGTCTTCCTCTGCCAAATCCGTAAAGGATGAGACTGAAGAAGTCGTGGTGGAGTCGAAGATGTTGCAGGTGGAACCTGCAACTGCCTCCCCGAAGGTACCGGCCAACTCCGGTGATGCCGCCCCGAGCTCCTCAAAACTGAGGCCTCGAATGGTCTTCACTCGGAAGACGCAAGCCACTCCTTCAAAGTCTTTGGGTGGACACGTGAGTGCTTTTTCAGTTGACATGGGTGAGCCCCCATGCCCTTTTGTTTGTATAAAGTTTCCTATTTCTTTTTTGTGTAGCTCTTCATCCGCGACATCAATTGCCTCTGACAGCAATACCTTGGAGGACAACCTTCAACAACTCCGAGGTGCATGTATTTCTTCTGTTTGTCTATGAGTTCCGATGAGTACTGTGTTTTACTGATCTTTTCCTTGTTGATTGTCGCAGACGAGAACAATGAGGTTCTCCGCAAGATGAACATACTCGAAAAGAGTCACTGCTAGGTGGAGACCAAGGCGAAGGATGTCGTGGAGGCCCTTCAGCGTTATCATCAGGAGGCCCAGGATCGCGAGTGGCATCTTGCGTCTTTTGTGGCATCTCGGAAGAAGGCAATGGCGGAGCAGCTTATGGCTGATGCCAAAGCGCTGTCTGGTAAGTGATCATATGCTGCTATGCCTGAGCCTGTTTTTCTTATGGTGTGCTTCCTGTGCCTCATTCGAATTTTCTTTTGCCGCACCTTGTAGATTCTACTGGTGTTGTGTTTGATTGCAGTGCTTTGGAGTATGGGGATCCCATGGGAGATGTTGCTGCAGTAGTCGAAGACCGCTGTAGCTCTACCGTCGAAACGTTGAGCAAGGCCAAGGAGGTCCTCACACGCTTCTACCGGGAGATCTCGCTGAAAGGTGTCGCCCTTTACAACGTCGACAATCTGGCAAGGCCTTGGCAGGCGATGTCCGTGCGGACTACAAGAGGGCCCAGAAGGGTGTGGGTATGACCCTAGGCCTGGCGATGGCGGTGGTGGCTAGCGCGCAACTGGATCTTCCCCAGATCACATCTAGGATGCCGGTGGCAGCGGATGGCACCGAGGTAGCCTTTGCTCCCTTCGCCTGCCGCTCCAAGCATTTTGGCCCGAAGCTCATTGACCTTATGGCCGCATATGCACTAGAGCAGGAGCGGGCAGCCAGGGCGAAGGCCTCGGAGTCCGAAGCTGCTCCGGATGCGGCTGCTTAGGTCTCATGCACCATAGTTTATTTGCTAGTATTTGACCTATCCTTGCCAGCGTGCATGTAATGCTTCGTGCTAGACAAACTTCACTCTACCATGTAGTGGTTGTTTGATGTAAATATATGTGCGCCTTTTGACTGTTGTCAATTGCTTTGGTTTTTATATTCTGCCACCTGTGCACCATTTAGGGTCCTTCGAATGTTGAGCCAGTGACCATGCCTCCTGCCTTGACTAGTGTCCGTCCACCAACAAGTGAGACATCGCAGTTTCCTTTGCTACGCGATCGCATCTGAAGCCTGGAGAAGGATGTTCTCATGATCCGTGGGCACGCAGACGTTTGGAAGTCCAAGACCGAATGGGCCGTTGCGAGAGAGGAATTTATCCTTGAGAAATTTCGGCAAATCGACGAGCAACTCCAGTGTAAGTCACCGTGAGATTGTTTTTCTTTTCGACTGGGCCTGACCTTCATGGCTTCTTATATGCTGCGTTTTCTTGTAGTTGTGAATCTTCTTCCGAAGGAAGAGAATGAGCGAGTTGCAATTCGGCTGAATTGCCTGACGTAGTAGGAGTTGGAGGCCGACGGATTTTTCTGGATGGATCGCGACCGAGCGACTGTTGTCGCGACGGTTCAAGACCACGTCCACCAAGCGCTTCGGGTGCTAAAGAGTGCAAGGTCTTCAATCGCGGCTATTTGGGCCGTGATGTTTTCTCTGGATACGGCTCCCTCGTGCTTGTGGCAGGTGTGAAGGTGGTGCTAGCACTCGTTCGGCTGCATTGTCGTGATGTTGACTTGGTAGAGATAGTAGCGGGGCCACCCGCTCCTCCAGGTGGTATGGCATGGGACATGCATCTGCACTATGCCACGGTGGCTCATCATGCTGAGGACATCATCGATGTCTTCGACGAACGGACGAACGTCCTGCTCCAAGGTAGCTGAACCCTGTGAGTTGTAAATAGAGCGATGTAAAGTCTGTATATTTTCGAGTGGGATTTTGTGCCCTTTAAAGTTGTAAGTATGTATTGGCACATAGTGCATTGTTGACTATGAGTTGTGCATTTCCTCTTTGTTAGCCTGACGTGGTTAGCTACTCAGGGTGATGCGTTGTTTGTGATAATCGATGAAGTCATAAGGTGAGGCGCAACCTCTGAGCGTAGTTTGGGGATGTAAATGTATACATAAGGTAAAATATTTGGGCCAAGTAACTTAGCTTTTATTCATCATAATGCAGGAGGTACAAGTGTTCGGCCGAGTAGCCTTATTGAAAGTAAAAGACAACTAGGGGTAGAAGCATCGCAGCTATGTAACATTCCAAGGGTTGGAGTATTTGACTCCAAAATCGATGTCCTTCAGGAGGTAGGCGCCACCTGGGATTACTTCAGTGACAACGTAAGGTCCTTCCCAGGGTGATTCGAGCTTCAGGTGCCCTTTCTGCTTGAGTCATCGGACAAGGTCTCCTTCGACGAAGGACCTTGGGCGCAGCCGTCGGCTGTGGTAGTTGCGGATAATTTATTGGTACACCATCGAACATGCTGTTATGATGTCGCGAGCTTCATCCAGTGTGTCGATGGTGTTTTCGAGTGCGGCCGATGATTTGGTCTAACTATAGGTGATGACCCGTGGGGCCTTGTAGCATACCTCGGCGGGCAGCATTGCTTCGGCTCCGTGCACCATGAAGAAGAGCGTATAGCCGGTAGAGCTGTTTGGCATTGTGCGTAGGCTCCAGTGGACGAAGGGAAGCTCCTCCGCCTAGGATCCCGCCAGCCTTTCGAGTGGTTGTAGCAGCCGCTTCTTGATGCCGTTGCAGACAAGGCCGTTGGCCTTTTCGACCTGACTGTTGGTCTGCGGATGCGCCACGGAGGCGTATGTGAGGTTGATGCCGAGATCTTCGCAGAAGTCTCGGAACTCCTTTGAGGTGAAGTTCGAGTTGTTGTCATTTATGATCCTGTGAGGCACTCCAAACCTGTAGATGATGGATTGAAAGAACTTAACGGTGGAAGCTCCGGTTTGGTTAGTGACGGGCATGGC
This sequence comes from Avena sativa, assembly GCA_916181665.1. Taxonomy (NCBI): domain Eukaryota; kingdom Viridiplantae; phylum Streptophyta; class Magnoliopsida; order Poales; family Poaceae; genus Avena; species Avena sativa. The sequence goes on from OV702283.1 coordinate 341,565,508, forward strand.
CTCAATCCACTTTGTGAATTTGTCGACTGCCACTAGGAGGAAGGCAGGCCCTCTGGGTGAGGACTTCTGCAGCTTGCCAACCATGTCGAGTCCCCATTAGGTGAAGGGCCAGGCCAATGGTATGGGCCGCAACTCTAAGCCTGGTGCGTGCGGCTTGTCTGCGTACCTTTGATAGGCGTTGCACTTCTGGACGATGTCCTTGGCATCGCGCATCGCAGTTGGCCAGCAGAAGCCATCTCGCAGATCCTTCGCGATGAGGGTGCGACTGCCTGCGTGGTGGCCGCAGATGCCTTCATGGATGTCGAGGAGGATGCTCTTCCCGTCATTGTTAGTGATGCATCGCTGGAGCACACTCGAGATAATGTGCTTGTACATCTCACCATTGATTATGGTAAAGGCCTTTGATCGGCGAGCGATGTGCCGAGCGTCCATCGGGTCCTCAGGCAGTTGTTTGCTCACCAGGTACTTGATGTATGGTTGAATCCATGTTTGCTCGACTGCTAGGACCTGCATGAGACTCACCAATTTGACCTCCGTGTCGAGCTCTTTGGGTGTTTCGGCTTTCTCAAGTGGCATAGCCCTCAAGTGTCTCACGGCGTCGGTTGTGTCCTTTGGGAATTTTCGCTTGATGGAGGGCACACAGATTTGTTTGAGGAACACAACCGATGATACTGGGGCGCATGTGGAGCTGATGTTGGCGAGCTTGTCACCTTCTTCATTGCTTTCCTTGCCAATATGCTGGACCTCGCAGCAGTCGAAGTCTCCTTCGAGTGAGTTGTACAGCGCACAATATGCGATCATGTTGGCTCTATGGGCATTGCTCGTTCATCGTCTGCTGGAAGACAAGGTTGGAGTCACCATAGATGACAAGGCGCGTGGCGCCGCACACTTTGGCCATCCGCATGCCAAGCATGAGCGCCTCATACTCAGCCTCATTGTTGGATGCGCGGAACTTCATCCGCAGCATGTATCTCATCTTATACACTTGAGGGTACATCAAGATCACTCCGGCTCCTGCTCCAGCCTCGCGCTTGGAGCCGTCGAAGTGCATTGGCTAGGACTAGGACATGTCCGGAGTGTCTAGTAGCTGGAGCTCCATCTAGTGCCCGAAGAAGTCAGCGAGCATCTGAGACTTGATAGAGGTGCAGCGCTCGTAGATGATGTCCCGAGGGGATAGCTCGATGCCCCATAAGGCTACTCGCCCTATAGCTGTGGGGTTGTTCAGGATGTTTGATAGTGGTGCGTCGTTGATGACCATGATCTGATGTTCCTGGAAGTTTTGGCACAATTGACGCGCCATCATGAATACGCCGTAGGCGAGCTTTTGGTAGTGGGGATAACTTTTCTTTGTAGGCGTCAGTACCTCACCGAGGTAGTAGACTGGGTTCTGTACCCCGTGGATTTTGCCATCTTTGGGTCCTTCGACCATGAGGGCAGTGCTGACCACCTGGTGTGTGGCTGCAATGTATAGCAGCATGGGCTCCCTCTCCTTTGGCGTTACCAGTACTGGAGATGTGGAGAGTAAGCACTTGAGGTCTTCGAATACCTCATTGGCCTCGGCTGTCCACTCAAACTTATCGGCCTTGTGTAACAGCTGGTAAAACAGGAGAGCCTTTTCGCGCATGCGGCTGATGAATCTGCTGAGCGCCGCGATTCGCCCAGCTAGCTGCTGGACTCCTTTGACGTTCTTTGGCTTCTCCATGGCTTGTATAGCCTTGATTTTCTTCGGGTTAGCCTCGATGCCTCGTTGAGAGATGAATTACCCGAGTAGTTTCCCGAACGGGACGCTGAAGGCGCACTTTTCCGGGTTCAGCTTGATCTTGTAGCGATTAAGGTTGACGAATTCTCGCGAAGGTCCTCGATCAATGTTCGAGCTTCCTTTGTCTTGATGACTATGTCGTCGACATAGACCTGGACATTGCATTTGATCTGGCTCTTCCGCTCATGTTCTTCATCCCGAAGGGCATCGTGTTGTAGCAGAATACCCCGAACGGCATGATGAACGCCATCTTCTCTTGATGTTCGACCTTCAGTCGAATTTGATTGTATCCTGAGTAGGCGTCGAGGAAGGAGAGTCTCTCGGATCCTGTAGTGTTGTCGATGATTTGATCAATCCGTGGTAGGGGAAGTGGTTCTTAGGTCAATGCTTGTTAAGCTCCGTGCAGTCCACACACATCCGCAGGATGTCCGTGTCCTTCTTAGGGACCATCACGGGGTTGATTACCCTAGTGCTTTACTTTATCTCCCTTATGAAGTTGGCGTCGAGGAGTCTGTTGACTTTGATGCCAATTGCTTCGGCTCTTTTCTCGGACAGTCAACCCATTGACTGCTTCATCGGTTTTTGTCCGGAAACACATTGAGTGCATGCTCAACGAATTCGCTAGGAACTCCTGGCATGTCCGTAGGACACTAGGTGAAGATTTCCCAGCGCTCACAGAGGAATTCGACGAGCGCAAGTTCCTATGCGGGACTCAGGTCGTTGGTGAACAAAGCCATCTTGGAGGGGTCCGTCGGGTGGACCTGCACCTTTTTGATGTTGACTGTGGAGTCGAACAACATGTCAGGTGCATTTTTCCTGGTGACTAGGGGCAAGCTTGTTGTCTGTTGACTCCTCTAGCCTTGCGATATCCTCCTGCATGCCGAATGACTGGGAGATTCTGTGGAAGTCCCTGTCGCAGCTGTATGACTTGGTGAAGCTTCTTGGGAGGATGATGACACTGTTGGGACCTGGCATCTTCAGCAAAAGGTACACGTAATGCGACACTGCCAGGAATATTGTGAATGCCACTCGCCCAAGGATGGCGTGGTATTGTGAGGGATAGTCCACCACCTCGAACTCGAGCCGCTCGCGCCTGAAGTTGTTGCTGGGGTGCCAAAGATGATGTTGGGCCATATTTTGCCAATGGGCGTATATTCACTTGCCTGGGACGATGCCATGGACTGTTGTGTCCGATGCCTCCAGGCTGCATAGCAAGATCCGCATAGCCACGACTATGCTAGCGAACATCAGGTTGATGCCGCTGCCGCCGTCCATGTAGACACGACTCATCCCGAATCCCCCAATCCGTGCCTCGAGCACCTTTTGTATGGGTGATCCGAACGATCGAATGTGATGCATGACTCTGAGTCGCTGAGGTACTTAGGTATGGCTGGCAGAGAGGTGACAGATAGGTTGAACTGGCTGGTGATCGTCTTCTGCACCCTGTTAGTTGGACACCCCTTTTGTATCATCATAGCCCCCAGTGGTGGAGGGTATGGATCTGTTCTGTTATTCTGGACCGGCGCAGCCGTAGGCTATGCGGGTGCTCCAGGTGGCGGAGGTGGAGCTCCATGCGCGACAGCTCCTAGGGCGGAGGCGAACCCTGGGTTCACTGCCTGGCGACGCATCTGGGTGTGGCCCTCTTGGAGTTTCTGGAACTCCCTGCAGTCCTTGAGCATGTGACTGGCCTTCCTTTTGCCATCCTACTTGTCGATGTTGAAGTGTATGGTGCAGGGACCTGATAGTTTGTCGAGTACGGATGGCTCATCATCGGGGTTGAGGCGCTGTCATGTTTGTGTTGGTCTCCCGTCGTCGCGGTAGTTGCTACCACGATACCCGCTGTTGTGGTTTCCGTCCTCGCGGCGATCGGCGTAGCCAGCTGCGACCATATCGACCTCTTCGCGCTCGTCATAGACGCGCGTTCTTCTTTTCCCTCGGTGATCGCGCCTGTGGCCGAAGTCGTCCTCATCATCTGAATGTGTTTGGTTGACGGCATCCCCCCGCCATCAGCCAGCGATTGGCGATGTCCATCAGGTGGTCGATGGTTTTGGGCTTGACGCGCCCGAGATCCTCTCTGAATTCGTGGCGCCTTACAGCACCGTTAAAGGCATTGATTGCCCTTTCCTCTGAGATGTTCTCGGCGAAATTCTTGATGATGGACCAATGCTATATGTATGAGTGAATGGACTCTTTGGACCGCTGGAAATAGGCGTGTAGCTCCTCGATTAAAGCCGGTCTCTTGCTGGTGCGTTTGAAGTAGAGGATGAAGTAGTATGCCAGCTCTTCCCAGCTACGAATGGATCCGGAGGGGAGGTTGTTGAGCCAGGCTCTGGCCACGCCCGTCAGCTGCAGCAGAAGGCATTGCATGGCTATGTTTTTACTCCCGCCATGGAGTTTGACTGATGACAGATGGTCGTCAAGCCAGATCTTTGGCTCCTATACGCTGTCGAACTTTGGGGTTTCCAAAGAAATCTTGAAGCTCTTAGGCATCCCCGACTGCCGTACGGCCCTACCGAAGCACCTGGCGCCGCATAGCTCCATGTCTTCCTCTTCGAACTCCATGGAGCATGTGCGTTTTGCACGTGACTTGTCAATCTTGCGCTATGTGGGCTTGGTACGGGCGTCGTAGTTGTGGCTCATGCGCCGTGGGCTGCGGCGATGCCCCGATAGGTCATGCTCTTCCTCGTCGGATGAGGGTGTGCGGCTTCGGGTGAACTTTACCACGGACTTTTGCTTTAGCTCCAGGGTCTTCTCGTCGTGTAGCGTGGCTCCGACAAGTCCGAGACCTGCAATCACGGATTTGTGGATTGCGTACTGCGGATCCCCCGCCGGTGGCGGGTGTGGCGCCCCGCAAAAACCACTACTAGAAAATCGCGTTGTCTTTGTGCATTGCATCGTCATGACCGCATGCTCATGTCATCATGCCACATTGCATTTGAGCATCGTCATGTCGTCTTGCATTTGTTTGCATAAAACTATCTTCGAAAAATCTATTTTTGTCTTCTGAACGCCCCATCTTTATTCAAACACAAAAGCCGGGTCTCCGGAATATTTTGCTTTGTCTACCAACGGTTTTCAAAAGCCCCATTTTAAATATTAATATATTTAGTTTATTTTTAGGGGGCAGCCGTACCGGGCCGATCCGACCCAGTCGGCCACCCCCAGTACAAAAACCAGACTACCCTAAACCCTTTTCCTACCCCAACCTAATCTACCCACCCTTCCTCCACCTCATCCCACCCAATCGGTGCTCGCCACCTCAGCTATCCTTCCTTCATCCACCCAATCACCACCCGCCACATCAGCCTCCTGGCCCCACCTCCTCTCCACACCCTCACACACCTAGAACCACACACACCACTCAACGCACCAACACGCTACACACCGAAACCACCCCTGGCCCACCTGCAGCGCGTCGCTTGCTCGATCCCTGCTCCTCTCTCGCATCGCACTCTGCGTGACCCCCGTCGCCTTCCTCACCTACCCTCTGCCTCGATCCCGAGCGTCGCCGCCGCCGGCGGGCCTCTCCACGAGCGCCACCCCCAGGCACCGATCCCTCACCCACCTCTTGTCTCCCTGGCGCCTCCCTCCTCCTGGCCAGCGCCGCCGCCAGTGGGCCTCCTTCCAGGTCGCCGCCTCCCCGTCCCAAGATCCTCGTGGCCTCGCTTGAGTTGCAAGCCTCCGCGTCCCTCGCCTCGCCTTGCCCAGCGCCGGTGGCCCCTCACCCTCTCTGCGCATCCTCGCGACCCCTTCCCTCTCGCTCCTGTTCTTCCTCTCGTGAGATCAAGCCCGCCGCCGCCAGGCCTCTGCTGCTGCTTCCTCTCTCTCGCCCCTCCTCGAGCCTGTCCTCCTTCCCTCCGAGCCACCCCGCCGCCAGGTCTCCACCGGCGTCGCCTTCCTCGACCCTCGCTCGGCTGGCCTCGACCGCGACCGCCACTTCCGCCTCCCATCCCTGCCGACCTCGGCAACGCCTCTGCGGGCGCCGCTCTGCAGCCCGGTCTCGCCTAGGCGCCACCACCAGGTCCTCCCTCGACCTCCGCTTCCGACCGCGAGCATCCGTCTCAGGCGCTGCCGCCGTCGGTCCCTCCTTGCTGGCCACGACCGCCGCGCGTCCTCCCCCACCGCGACCGCGCCCACCTCGTCCGCCGCTGCCCTCTACCTGCCCTGCCTCCTCTGGTTCCTGCTCGGCCGGCCACGCAGGCGTGCTCCTTCCTCCCAGGGCTTCCCTCCTCCGTCTGCAACCGAAGCCAGGAGCCCGCCGCCAGCGTTGCAAGGCTCGCCTTGCCTCTGTTTGTTTGGTGTTATGAGTTTGACCACAAGCTTCGGTGGGCGTCTGCAGATGGTGTTCTCCAAGGACCATATCCCGTGCGAGATTAAGGTGCCAAGATAGTCTCTTCGACAAGACCCTGCCGATTTGATGCCGTGCCTTTGACACCAAGATCTACCGACGCCGGGACCCTAAACCCGTTGGTCATCTACAAAGATCGCTGAGAACCTCGGGTGCGCCAACATGGAAAACCAAAGACCGATTCCGGCGAACCCGGACCCCGATGACCCCATGTTCTCCACTGCAGAACAACAAGGCCTTCGGAGTGGAATCAACAAGATCTACCGCCGGACGCCAAGCACTCCTTCACGGACCCAAGGATCCGAAGGCCTCCTTCCCGGATTCGAAGACCGATCTTGTCAAACCCTCAGACCCCAAGACCTTCGACACTAATGTGTGACCCTTTTCTCGAGCCCTATTTTATAAATGTAATATCAAATTGTTGCATATTAAATTGTTCATCTTGCATGCATATCATGTGGGTTGGGGCATTATGCCGATTCACCTTATAATTAAATATGGAGGCCATATGCGGGCGAATCTAGTCTAATATTGCCTCCATTTAAATTTGTGCATCGAACCGGTGATATATTTTGCCATGTTAAGACAACATTTAAAGTGCGGGGTATCTAAACAACATGAAACCTCTAAGTAATTGCCGGAACCCCGGTTCCGCTTAATTTTGCCTAATTGCATCGCATCTTTGCCATGACATACATCATACATGCATCATGTCCGATCTTCTGCCGTAGTATTAAATAGTGTATCCAGTGTTTCTTCTAGTGTTTTGGTTCTTCGCGGATAAGGCCGTTGAGTTGATGCGAGTGTCGACCCGATCTTCGGTGAACCTTCGACAATGTGTTCAGGCGAGCACCTCCCCCTTTCTACCTATCTTACTTTTATATAGTATTTATTCCCCCCTTGGATCTATTGCTATCTGTGTTGCGATGCTCTAGTTGTCGTACCCGTGATATCCCTTGCAGCCTTATATTGCCTTGGACACATCCTATTACCTGTTGTTTGGTAGATAGTTGGACCTGCGCGTCGTAGTCGCTTGCTCAAGTGTTGTTGCGTGTCGTCAAGTACCACACTTGTTGGAGTATTGCCGCATGTTTAATGTTGGAGATGATCATGGCTTTAATTACTGTTTAATAACTAAAATTGAAAGTAGGTAAATGCAGAGGCACCGGCGGGTAATAGACAATATTTGGATTTTAACCGCTCACTGGTGTCCCGTAGGACCCCGAGTTCTTGACACCTGTTCCGAGATCGAGCGCGCTAATCACAGGTGGGGTGTGTGGGCACCCCCATCGATTAGTACCTCATTTCAAAGTATTGTACCGGGGGCCACAACTAGTTTGGGGCTTTATTACTATCCTGTACTTATGCCATGCTTTACTGCTTTATTTACGATTGTGCGAGGAGCACCTGTACTGTTTAGGTCCGTGACACGTTTTCGCTGTATCAATAAGCCCAGTCACTCTTTCGGGTTCCCAGTCGTTTACAGCCGTCTACACAAACCCTGAGTCCGTCTCGGAGACCGGCCGACTTCGTTGCCTGTAGCTTAGTGGGGTGGCCCCCATGTACTTGCTTTGGGTCTGGGAAACGTCATGACTAAGGCCCCGCCGACATACCGATGGGTGTATGTTAACTGATCTGGCAAAAAGGGTCGAAGTGCGTGTGGATACTTTGGTGCACCCCTGCAGGGTTTAATCTTTTCGAAAAGCCGTGTCCGCGGTTATGGACGACTTGGAGCACAGTTCTCGATCATAGACAACTATAACTAAAGTTTACTGTTATAAATTGACTTGTATCCGATATGACTAGTAATCAGCTTCACTGCAACGGAATGGCTAAATAAAAGTACCAACAACTGCTGGGTTTGGGATGTCTCATGCTAATCGTATCTGACTAGTAAGTGTTGCAACTACAATGGAATGTTTAACTAAAACTGCCCACTGCTTATTATATCAGGATGACTCATGCCATCTTTATTTGACTAGTAATTGCCGCCACTATAACGGAATGAATAAAACTGCCAACTGTGTGAGTTCCTCGGTTGACTTCCTCGTTTGGTCTCGAGGGGGAAATACTAGGATGGGTATGTTTGGTGGTAGTATCAGGATGGTTCCGAATAGGTCTTTCTTACCCCTCTCTGATAGCCGCTAGTTGTATCGAGTCTCTATAGGTTGTTTAGTGCATGCCGCGCTGCCGCTTAGTCCACCATACCTATGTAGGCGAGGACCGCCGAATTCTAGTCTTGCCGTGTACTGGCCTCAGTACTGACCGCTCTCTCTTTTTCCTTTGCCCTTTGTCGGCACCCCTTTTGTTTAAGCAGGTTTCGAGATCGACGTTGTTAGCAGGGTTACCCTTCCGGCTTGGCCTAGGCAGGGTTATGGACGCCTTTGGTTATTCTTCAGGGCTCTTAGCTCAATTTGCATCTTGTCCGTACTCGGACGCTGTATCGTTTTCAAGGTGATTTGGATCTTTGTACTGTATATCTGTATTCTTGACTCTTTGAGTCGCTGTTGTATATATATGTTTTGTGGGTTCCATCGAGGACTAATGTGTAATGATATTACTTCGTTTCCACCCGCACGCAAGTGCCTGGTGGGCACCTTTGAATCGTTTCTATGCGGGTTTGGCGTGAAGCGCTGAAACTTGCATAGGGCCGATTCTGAGGGTGTTACAGAGTGGTATCAGAGCTCAGCAGTTGCGATACCCCACAAGTCCAGCCTGTAGGATAACCTAGCTAACGGCCGAAGTAGAGTGTCAAAACTATTTTTGCAAAATCGGTTGGATAGTTCTGATTAGGTCTGATTTTACTCCTTACCCCTCTGCTGCTCTCCTCTCACCTCTGCGTGTTTTGAATCCGCTCTCTTCTCCCTCTCCGAGTCCAGGATTTCTCGTGGTTGGGTTCCATCGTACCTTCAGGGTTTCGCTTCCTCCTTTGGTAACGGTGTTGCTACATCTGGTCTTCATGCTATCTGGGGAATCCTTCGTCTGGTGGACTTCTCTTTGTTCCTTCTCGTGCCTTTCGGTGTTTTCCGACGCGACGACATCATCTACGCCAGATCCGATGCAGAGTCCGCATCACTCCTTTGTTTCTGAACCTCGATTGTCAAGATCTTCAGTCGGATTCCGAGAATGGTTGCACGCTTTTCTACTGATTGTGCAGAGTAATAGTTTGGGTGCGTGATGGATTGGCCCCCATGCCGACTACTCACTCTATTCACTTGTGTACATTGAAGTGGATGAGAATGCATCGGTTCTCTCTTTCTATCGAAGTTAGAAGTGGCTTGATTGGTTGATACCTCTACCTTCGCCTTTGTTTCCCGGAGTGTTCTCTCGACGGTCACGGACAACGACCTCATGTTAGTGGTGTCGCGAGAATCTACACGATGCGAGAAGATTCATATCGCCGCCCTTCTTTCCGGTACCATGAGGCGGATCTCGAGGGCGAGATCCATTGTTAGTGGTGTCGAATTGTGGCGCCCCGCAAAAACCACTACTAGAAAATCGTGTTGTCTTTGTGCATTGCATCGTCATGACCGCATGCTCATGTCATCATGCCACATTGCATTTGAGCATCGTCATGTCGTCTTGCATTTGTTTGCATAAAACTATCTTCGAAAAATCTATTTTTGTCTTCTGAACGCCCCGTCTTTATTCAAACACAAAACCCGGGTCTCCGGAATATTTTGCTTTGTCTACCAACGGTTTTCAAAAGCCCCATTTTAAATATTAATATATTTAGTTTATTTTTAGGGGGCAGCCGTACCGGGCCGATCCGACCCAGTCGGCCACCCCCAGTACAAAAACCAGACTACCCTAAACCATTTTCCTACCCCAACCTAATCTACCAACCCTTCCTCCACCTCATCCCACCCAATCGGTGCTCGCCACCTCAGCTATCCTTCCTTCATCCACCCAATCACCACCCGCCACATCAGCCTCCTGGCCCCACCTCCTCTCCACACCCTCACACACCTAGAACCACACACACCACTCAACGCACCAACACGCTACACACCGAAACCACCCCTGGCCCACCTGCAGCGCGTCGCTTGCTCGATCCCCGCTCCTCTCTCGCATCGCACTCTGCGTGACCCCCGTCGCCTTCCTCACCTACCCTCTGCCTCGATCCCGAGCGTCGCCGCCGCCGGCGGGCCTCTCCGCGAGCGCCACCCCCAGGCACCGATCCTCACCCACCTCTTGTCTCCCTGACGCCTCCCTCCTCCTGGCCAGCGCCGCCGCTAGTGGGCCTCCTTCCAGGTCGCCGCCTCCCCGTTCCCAAGATCCTCGTGGCCTCGCTTGAGTTGCAAGCCTCCGCGGCCCTCGCCTCGCCTTGCCCAGCGCCGGTGGCCCCTCACCCTATCTGCGCATCCTCGTGACCCCTTCCCTCTCGCTCCTGTTCTTCCTCTCGTGAGATCAAGCCCGCCGCCGCCAGGCCTCTGCTGCTGCTTCCTCTCTCTCGCCCCTCCTCGAGCCTGTCCTCCTTCCCTCCGAGCCACCCCGCCGCCAGGTCTCCACCGGCGTCGCCTTCCTCGACCCTCGCTCGGCTGGCCTCGACCACGACCGCCACTTCCGCCTCCCATCCCTGCCGACCTCGGCAACGCCTCTGCGAGCGCCGCTCTGCAGCCCGGTCTCGCCTAGGCGCCACCACCAGGTCCTCCCTGGGCCTCCGCTTCCGACCGCGAGCATCCGTCTCAGGCGCTGCCGCCGTCGGTCCCTCCTTGCTGGCCACGACCGCCGCGCGTCCTCCCCCACCGCGACCGCGCCCACCTCGTCCGCCGCTGCCCTCTACCTGCCCTGCCTCCTCTGGTTCCCTCTCGGCCGGCCACGCAGGCGTGCTCCTTCCTCCCAGGGCTTCCCTCCTCCGTCTGCAACCGAAGCCAGGAGCCCGCCGCCAGCGTTGCAAGGCTCGCCTTGCCTCTGTTTGTTTGGTGTTATGAGTTTGACCACAAGCTTCGGTGGGCGTCTGCAGATGGTGTTCTCCAAGGACCATATCCCGTGCGAGATTAAAGTGCCAAGATAGTCTCTTCGACAAGACCCCGCCGATTTGATGCCGTGCCTTTGACACCAAGATCTACCGACGCCGGGACCCTAAACCCGTTGGTCATCTACAAAGATCGCCGAGAACCTCGGGTGCGCCAACATGAAAAACCGAAGACCGATTCTGGCGAACCCGGACCCCGATGACCCCATGATATCCACTGCAGAACAACAAGGCCTTCGGAGTGGAATCAACAAGATCTACCGCCGGACGCCAAGCACTCCTTCACGGACCCGAGGATCCGAAGGCCTCCTTCCCGGATTCGAAGACCGATCTTGTAAAACCCTCAGAGCCCAAGACCTTCGACACTAATGTGTGACCCTTTTCTCGAGCCCTATTTTATAAATGTAATATCAAATTGTTGCATATTAAATTGTTCATCTCGCATGCATATCATGTGGGTTGGGGCATTATGCTGATTCACCTTATAATTAAATATGGAGGCCATATGCGGGCGAATCTAGTCTAATATTGCCTCCATTTAAATTTGTGCATCGAACCGGTGATATATTTTGCCATGTTAAGACAACATTTAAAGTGCGGGGTATCTAAACAATATGAAACCTCTAAGTAATTGCCGGAACCCCGGTTCCGCTTAATTTTGCCTAATTGCATCGCATCTTTGCCATGACATACATCATACATGCATCATGTCCGATCTTCTGCCGTAGTATTAAATAGTGTATCCGGTGTTTCTTCTAGTGTTTTGGTTCTTCGCGGATAAGGCCGTTGAGTTGATGCGAGTGTCGACCCGATCTTCGGTGAACCTTCGACAATGTGTTCAGGCGAGCACCTCCCCCTTTCTACCTATCTTACTTTTATATAGTATTTATTCCCCCTGTGGATCTATTGCTATCTGTGTTGCGATGCTCTAGTTGTCGTACCCGTGATATCCCTTGCAGCCTTATATTGCCTTGGACACATCCTATTACCTGTTGTTTGGTAGAAAGTTGGACCTGCGCGTCGTAGTCGCTTGCTCAAGTGCTGTTGCGTGTCGTCAAGTACCACAGTTGTTGGAGTATTGCCGCATGTTTAATGTTGGAGATGATCATGGCTTTAATTACTGTTTAATAACTAAAATTGAAAGTAGGTAAATGCAGAGGCACCGGTGGGTAATAGACAATATTTGGATTTTAACCGCTCACTGGTGTCCCGTAGGACCCCGAGTTCTTGACACCTGTTCCGAGATCGAGCGCGCTAACCACAGGTGGGGTGTGTGGGCACCCCCATCGATTAGTACCTGATTTCAAAGTATTGTACCGGGGGCCACAAGTAGTTTGGGGCTTTATTACTATCCTGTACTTATGCCATGCTTTACTGCTTTATTTACGATTGTGCGAGGAGCACCTGTACTATTTAGGTCCGTGACACGTTTTCGCTGTATCGACAAGCCCAGTCACTCTTTCGGGTTCCCAGTCGTTTACAGCCGTCTACACAAACCCTGAGTCTGTCTCGGAGACCGGCCGACTTCGTTGCGGGTAGCTTAGTGGGGTGGCCCCCATGTACTTGCTTTGGGTCTGGGAAACGTCATGACTAAGGCCCCGCCGACATACCGATGGGTGTATGTTAACTGATCTGGCAAAAAGGGTCGAAGTGCGTGTGGATACTTTGGTGCACCCCTGCAGGGTTTAATCTTTTCGAAAAGCCGTGTCCGCGGTTATGGATGACTTGGAGCACAGTTCTCGATCATAGACAACTATAACTAAAGTTTACTGTTATAAATTGACTTGTATCGGATATGACTAGTAATCAGCTTCACTGCAACGGAATGGCCAAATAAAAGTACCAACAACTGCTGGGTTTGGGATGTCTCATGCTAATCGTATCTGACTAGTAAGTGTTGCAACTACAACGGAATGTTTAACTAAAACTGCCCACTGCTTATTATATCAGGATGACTCATGCCATCTTTATTTGACTAGTAATTGCCGCCACTATAACGGAATGAATAAAACTGCCAACTGTGTGAGTTCCTCGGTTGACTTCCTCGTTTGGTCTCGAGGGGGAAATACTAGGATGGGTATGTTTGGTGGTAGTATCAGGATGGTTCCGAATAGGTCTTTCTTACCCCTCTCTGATAGCCGCTAGTTGTATCGAGTCTCTATAGGTTGTTTAGTGCATGTCGCGCTGCCGCTCAGTCCACCATACCTATGTAGGCGAGGACCGCCGAATTCTAGTCTCGCCGTGTACTGGCCTCAGTACTGACCGCTCTCTCTTTTTCCTTTGCCCTTTGTCGGCACCCCTTTTGTTTAAGCAGGTTTCGAGATCGACGTCGTTAGCAGGGTTACCCTTCCGGCTTGGCCTGGGCAGGGTTATGGACGCCTTTGGTTACTTCAGGGCTCTTAGCTCAATTTGCATCTTGTCCGTACTCGGACGCTGTATCGTTTTCAAGGTGATTTGGATCTTTGTACTGTATATCTGTATTCTTGACTCTTTGAGTCGCTGTTGTATATATATGTTTTGTGGGTTCCATCGAGGACTAATGTGTAATGATATTACTTCGTTTCCACCCGCACACAAGTGCCTGTTGGGCACCTTTGAATCGTTTCTATGCGGGTTTGGCGTGAAGCGCTGAAACTTGCATAGGGCCGATTCTGAGGGTGTTACAGCGGGTTTGATGCCAAGTAGGTGGTGGACGCCATGATCGTGGCCTGCAACATTTTGGGCATGATATAGCCCTACGAGTCCATCGACATGAAGGACAGGTCAAGTGCCTTGGTGGCCTCGCGTCGTGCAGCGGGATCCATTCGCTCCATGCGGGAGCGATACTTGCGGCCGTATTATCCTTTTGAGGAAGAGCCACCAGCGGAGGATAGCGCATCTCGCTGCATGCTAGACTCGTCAGCCGCTCTCTTGCGCTGCTCGAGCTCGTGCTGCTGCTTGATTTGTCGATTGTGCTCCTCGATGAGGATCCAGTGATAGCCCATCAGCATGTCGCGAGGGAAGTCGATTGGCAGAGGATTGGTACCTCGCACATATTCTCACACTCTCGCCCATTCATCGTTATTGAGATTGATCTCGTGACGTACGCAGTTGATACCCTTAGCATTGTCAGGTGCCCTTTTTCTGTTGGGGTTGGGTGGGGGTGGTCCGTTTTCTCTGTTCCCATCCTGTGGGTTGGGAGGGGGATTCAGTGGATCGGCGTCGTCGTCGATGTTACCATCGTGTATGGCCGCACACATGTAGCAATGGGGGATACCGTTGCTCCCACAGCTTTTAGATCCGGAACCGTAGGTTCCTTCCTCCATAGGAGGGTTACAGAGGTCGGAGTTGCAGTTTCTCCTGTCATCCGAATCGCTTGTCACCAGAGGAAGTATTCGCTCAGGGAGGCGATGGGTGCCGATCTGTCCCATCTAGAAGCAGAAGCTCCCGATCATTAGTTTGAATCTGTCGCCTATGGAGTCAAAGTTTTGGCGAGTGGATGGTGAATTCGATGGAACCGAAGACTCCGTCGCAGACAAATCAAAGACGGTGGTGGATGGAACCGTCACGATCGCATGATCAACGCCCCCAGTTCCCACAGACGGTGCCAATTGACGAGGGTTCGACTCGTCAATGCCCATTGTTATGGACATGGCTGTGGAGAAGATGGGGATGCCGGAGATCACGAGACGGTTAACAGACACGCAGCAAGGGGACACAATGTTTACCTAGGTTCAGGCCCACAGAGGGAAAACCCTACTCCTACTTGTCTGTTCTTGATTGATGGCAGAACTGAAGGTTACAGGGGTGCGCATATGCAATCTGGCGTGTGGTGTGTGTATGGAAGTTGGGAGAGAGATCCTCCTCACCGTGCCCTCCTAGCCTTTATTTCGGGAGGCCAGGTCGGGTAGGTCGAGTCAGTTAAAAATTAGGGTTTGACCCTTTAAGATTCTATCTACAACTTGGACGTGTTCTCCAAGTAGTCGAACTTCTCCCCGGCTTGGGCCATCTGGAGTCTCCTTGGACTTTGCGTTAGCAGTAAGTCTCCATGTGGGCCTTCACTAGGTTGGACCAGGTAGGCAAATGTCAGGTACCTATAGGGAATATCCATTTCAGGCAGCGATCGGCTTTGTTGTGGTTCACCGGGGGCGGGTCGTCACCCTCGTACCTAGTGAGTTCCCTTTCCCGCTGGTTAGCGAAGAAGGCATTCCAGGTGTCGTAGTTGTCGGGACTCCAATGGGGATATGTCCACTGCTCCGGTGTGAGCTCGAGGTAGAATTGGTTCATGATGGCCGCCTGGCGGGCGGAACCTTGAGGCACAGGAGGGACAGGAACCCCTCAAACGCTCATCATCCAGTCGGCAGGTAGAGGGTAGCCTGGCAGGCATGGGTAGCTGGAGGCTCACAGCGCCTCGGTCTCCTCGAGGGTCAGAATGGACCAGTATGCGATGTCCATTGTTTTTAGAGGGGAACAAAGTTGTGGATGTGTAGATGGCCATGACGGTCGTTCTAGATATATATGGAAAGGGCGGGAAAACATGGCGGGAAGCGGACAGAAATGGCGGGAAAGCATGACGCATGGCTTGACGAATCTGAGAATAGCGGGAAATATCTTTACTCCCAGTTACTAGTTTTAATAGTTAGATTAAATATTTTAGAAAACATAAAATGGTTTTGGATTAGTCAATCAAATTCAAACACTTTTTATGTTAAAAGTTTTATCAGATTCGAAAATATGCAAAAGATATGATTTAATCTATTTTTAATTCAAAATGGCAAAATGGTTAATAGTTAGAATCCACATATGAATATGATAGAGATAGAATCCACATATTGATATATATATACTGTTATTATATAGATATTATTTTATTTAATAACATTGTAATATGCAATAAGGAGGGAACTATAGTTTGTAGGCAAAAATTTACTTATTTTTTCAAAAGGCCCTTTAGCCCCGGGTCATGACATTACCCGGGACTAAAGGGGTGCGGTTGGCACGCGCTCCCTGGGCTGCTGCCGAAAACCCTTCAGTCCCAGGTCGTGGCATGACCCGGGGCTAAAGGCCCCCCTTTAGTCCCGGTTGGTGACTTGACCCGAGACTAAAGGTCCTTTAGTCCCGGGTCAGGCCATGACCCGGGACAAATCGTCCTTCCCCCTTATAACACGCGCATCCTCTTCACCAAATTACCCATCTCATTACTCTCTTCTACTTGCTTCAGGGAGGCGCCTCGACGACGACGTGAGCGATGCCGACATGATGCCTAATTCCGTCGCCGTCCGCGCCATTGCAGGATGCCCTCCGGCTGCCGTGTGCTCCTACCCTTTCCGGCTGCATGCTCCTTCCCCTCTCCAGCTGTCGTGTGTTGTCGCCCTCTCCGGCTGCACGCCCACCGCGTGTCGTCCCCGCCAGGTACGCCCTGTCTCGATTTCTCCCCTGTCCGATAGCGATTAGGGTTAGGGGCGGCATCGGCGGTGGCTATAGGGTGGCTACGGGCCGGCAAGCCATGCCAGCGGTGGTTGCGGGCACTACGTGCGAGCAGGACAGGGCGGCGCCGTCCTGCGGGGGCGAGCTAGCGGGGCGCAGTGGTGTCGCGACCTATTGATACCTTCGATCTGGATTACGGATGTAGTATAGCTCTTTTTCCCTAGTACACCTAGGTTTATCGAATCCTCGGGAAGTAGAAAGCAAAGTGAGATTACTTAAATGGACCTTCGAGAGGTTTAGAATCCCTTTTGTGTTTTCACCAGACCAAGAGTTTGCGATCTTTTTGTTGTTGTTGGCGATGGAGAGAGAGAGAGGGCCTAGGGTCTTCGGGTTTCACTAGTAGGTGTGCAAAACATCTGATGGGACTAATAGATGATAATAAAGTATGCATGTAATTGTTATAAAAAGATAATTATATGTGGGCAGTGCATCCATAATTGTTACCACCTCCGAAACCCCTTATAGCAATAACCTACTAGTATCATCCATAGAAGAAAGAGAAATAATGATATGCATAGTGATGTCACCGTTAGTTCCCAGTAAATTCCTCACATACGGCCGTACTACCCCTTCTGTCACTAGGGTTCCCATCCTGCAGATCAGTCATTACTCAGACTCCCTTTATGTGGATCAATCCTTGGGGTCTTGGGTACCTGACAAGTCCTTAGATTGAGGCAAGAGAGGGTACCGCAATCATCATGTCATACAAACTAATACATGATCCCATCTATGATAAATAACATGCACAAAAAGCTACATGGCTAGGCCGAAGCCCTTAGTCCAAGGAGAATGTGTACACATGAAGTAACCTCTCTCCCTTCTTGACCCGGCCTCACCTCTTTTTATTTTTTCCTTGTGGGCGAATCGTTTTCTGCTACGAGTAGCAAAAGAGGGACAATTTGTAGCAAAAAAGGACGTTACTAGACAATTTTACTAGCCCTTTTTATAAATGGGGCCATCGCATCTATGTCGCCACCGTCGCCGAGGAATTCCCTAGCAAGGTCGACACCGTCTCCGACGTGCCTTTCGACCGCACCGCCGGAGGTGTCGCTGCGTCAAACAGATGCATCAAGGTCATGGTGGTGAATGCCCGCGAGAACCATCGCCCGCCTCCAGAGTGCTGAGCGGGAGGAGAAGGCTCCATGCTCGAGCAGGAGCAAGATCCACTCACTGCCTCCATCCAGCACCTCTACCTCCCGTCGTCGTTGAGGCGGACCCGACGGCTGCTGCGACCGCACTCAAAGCCACGCGCCAGAGACTCCTGGAGGAGGCCAAAAAAGTCGCTGCCACCCAGCGCCGGCTGAATGCCACCATGCACAAGTACAACGCCGCTCACAGTTTCACTCGGCAAATTTAATGCTGGGGACGTGATCTCGGGTCGAAGTTGAACCGCGCTGTAGACTCCCGCGCTGGCGTAGCCCAGCCCGTATACAGCACTCCTGCCAAGAACATGAGGACATCGGATGCAGCAGTCGCGGAACTGAGGCTCCTCGAGGGAGAAGAGCTTTGTCGCCAGCAAGAGCGCGTCCAGCTCCTCGTCGCCACAGCCAACAAGCAACAAGCTGAAGGAGCTCCCTGCCAAGGGGCAACACCCGGGACATAGTCCCCCGCCAAGGCGCGGACCAGATGGCACCCGGAGGGAGCAAACACCAATAGGCATCTTCACCAGATCGCGCCGGGAAAAACAGCCGCCCGCGTGGCGGATCCGGCAACTGTGGCCACCGTAACCGCGACGCTGCCATCACCAGCGTTAGCCGTGCGCCGGCTAGAGGAGCCGATCAAGGAAAGAAAGCTCGCGCGCCAGAATAAGGAGCCGGTGGAAACAAAGATCCACCTGTGTCGCGCCTGTCTGGATGGCTCAGTCCCCGCGAGCCGGCTGACGCGCGTGAGCGCATCGACCTCCTGGTATAGTCGCGCACGCTGGAAGAAGAAAGTCTATATGGCCCGATGTTGGGCATATGCTATATGGGTATCCTCATAGCATGTCTCTTATCCGGATAAGCCGGGTGGCCCATAGTTGGTAGCATGGCCCACGGCCTGCTGGGCGGCCCAGTTAGATGGATCCAGAAGGGAGTCCCATGCCGGATAAAGGAAGGCTACGGTGGAGTCACTGACGTACCCGGATCCTTGGAGTACAAGACACACAAGACTAGTAATAGATGGTGTAGGACTCTGTAACCTGTCCGACTAGGACTTTTCCCTATAACCCTAGGACCTGGCAACTATATAAGTCAGGCCTATGGGAACCTTTAGGGCACAACCAAGTAGCGATTAGCATACACCTCGCATAGCGAACCTATCTCTGTAACTCGGCGTATTGCCATTATAGTGATTTATAGCAGGAGTAGGATTCCGCCACCGTTGTGGGATCTGAACCTGGGTAAGCTGTGTTACCTCGTACCCGTCAACCGTCTGCCTTCCCCCACGTCTCTAAACACGCACTGTGAGGACCCCCTCCATGGCGTACTTGTTGTCAATACCATGACAGTTGGCGCCCACCGTGGGGCAAGAGGCGCTTCAGGCTCTTCAGCGGGCGGGGACCAAGATCTTCGTGGGGATCAGCGAAACCATGGACATCGGTCGTGTTATCTTCTCCGGGAATGTTCCGATCGTCCCTCCCGACGAGTTCTGGATCCCGGGGAAGATGAACCCTATGCGATGTTCGATCATTCCTATCGGAGACATCCACCTATTCATTGGAGAAACCGATTCGGGCACTAGTTCCCTGAGAGTCGAAGGAGCATCAAGGCCCGCACGGACCGCCTACGGGAAGGATATGTTCGCGGAAGGATCGATGTTGGATCTCTCTTCGGAGTTTGCCGACAAAGATCAGAAAAATTCAAGGCCCACCCAAACCGCCCCTGTGCAGGAGATAACGGTGGAAGATCACTTCAAGTCCGCCGGCTTCGCCCGTGCGTCTGGACAGCAGAGATCCAAGTTCGTTGGCGTGGTTACCATCTTCGATCTGGCGCGTTGCGTTCAGAGAGAGGGCAAAAACCCCGCGAATACCTGTCCAGGTGGCTCCGTATACGAGCCGATCTGGCCCACTACCCCAATGATGATGCCATGTATCACTTTGTGAAAGGACTGGACCATGGCACGCTTCTCCGGCATTTTCTAAGACGGCAGCAGGTGTCGGGACGCCTTACCTTTGAAGGCATGGTGAACACTGTCAACAACTACGCGGAGGCCGAAGCGGCAGCTCAAACAGCGCTTGCGCTCATTGATGGAGCCCCTCCAATTTAGCCATCGCCACCACCGCCTCCGGCCGCCATCGCCGCAGTCGCATCGCCACCTCCAGTCATCGTCTCTACTGTTTCACCTCCATCCCCCGTCATCGAGGAAGACCTGGCACCCTCCGACTCTGTGATTGACGCGCTATATGCCGACTTCTGTGCAGATTCAAAGGAGATAGATTTCAGTCCAGAAGAGCTAGACTCCGCCATGCAGGAGATGGAGGAGGAGTACACGCGCGACGAGCAAGCCAACAATGTTGTCACGTCTCGAGAGGTGTTCGTCACCATTGGGACGACGATGGATGAAGATCAACCCGGACCATCTCCGCCTACAGCGCTAGAAAAGGGGAAGGGGCCACTTATTGCTGCTGACAATGATCGCACAAAGGCCATGCCTCCTCCGTCTAATCCAGTGCAGTAGCCGCAGGAACTCGGCATCGGCCCGAGCAACAAAAACACCACAAATTTGCCGCCTCCAGCATCTACGTCTGCTGCCGCCCAAGTTACTCCAGCTGATAGAGTGATGTACGGGAATCTCCTCGTTGAGCCACTGACTGTAGCTCATATCTGGAACGTGACTCAGCTTGACGAGAAGCGCCAACAGCTGCTGGAGGAAGCACAGGCCATCACGGAGCAAGGCTCTAAGCTATATCGAGATCTGGCCAACGCGCAGAAGTCCATAGAAAAATCTAGAGCAATGGAGGCCAAGTACAAGACTCTGCTGCAGCAGCAGAAGGCCAAGAAAGCTCCGGCTCGCGTCATCAACGATCCTGGTGTACGGCGAAACCTAGGATGGGCTCCCTCAAAGCCGACACAGGCCAAGCCATACATTGATAGTGAAGGCAAACAGGTGATGCCCACCCCACTACTCAACCTCGCCGTCGCCAAGACCCTTCTGGAGCAGGATAGATCGCCCGAGGCACTGGAACAGGTCTATGACCTTGTGGCCAAGGCGGTAAAACAGCAGGAAAATGCCACCTCTCAGAGGCTTAAGTCTGACCCAGCGTTTTGCCAGTCTAGCCAGCATAAGCCGCCAAGAGACATATCTCCTCTTGATGTCGGGTCCCAGACGGGTTCATCGGAACGAAGACGGAGGGATGCGCGCAACAGGAAGGATGCTATCCCCATATCCTCTGACCACGGAGAAAAGGCCCGACCTCGCCGCCCATCACCATCGCCCCGATCCCCCTGACATCGGAAGATCCCAAGGCTCACCATCGTACGGATATGCCCCCGCCAAGGCAGAGCGGCATCGTCATCCGCGACAACACGGAGCAGACCCGTCATGACGGAGAGCGCCACCAAGGACACAAGAGCAGGTCGCGCCATGACCCTCCGCGTCCGGCAAGGAACCGCGACAAGCGTGAGGCGTCGCAGGAGGGTAACAGCAAGAAGGCGAACCCACCGCCACCTCCGCCTCCGTCGCCACCTAGAAGTCACCATGGCAGAGGGGGCCCGTGTCATTCACGCAGCCCATCCCCTGTTGACAAGAAGAAGAAAAACCCGGAGCCGTACGATGCACGTTCGCGGATCGATAAGATCCAAGAGGCCCGGGAAGGACCATACCTGGGACCACGCTGCTTTGGACCTGCGATACGGTCCGCAACTTACCCCAAAGGTTTCCGGATTGACAAGACCATCAAGCCCTACGACGGCACCGCCAAGCCAGCTACATGGTTACAGGATTACAGCAACACGGTGGAGATCGCCGGGGGTAACCCCAACGTCGCTGTCAAGTACCTCTCTTTGATGTTGGCGGGCACGACCCGTCAATGGATTGATGACTTGCCGGATAAATCCATCTGCAATTGGTTGGACATGCAAGAAGCGTTCACCAAGAACTTCGAGGGTGCGTACAAGCGTCCCTGCACTATTGGCGATCTACAGCGGTGCATGAAAGAGAAAGACGAGACATCTCAAGCCTACCTCTCCCGCTGGCTGGATATGAAGAATTCCTGCGCAGGAGTGCACGCTCAGACCGCCATGGCTGCCTTCATTGATGGGTTGGAAAGGGGCACGTTGCTCCGACATAAGCTGAAGCGCTTACAGGATAATCACTAGCTTGACTTGAACCAGATGATTCAGTTGGCTAGTGAGTTCGCAGCTGCCGACGACGATGCTCGCGGCTCTCTGCCGACAACAACCGTTCCAACTCAAGCTCGGAGGAACAACATCACAAAATGGAAAACCGCTCTAGAAGAAAAGCAATCTCCCGACATGGTCTCCATGACCTTTGCAGGACGAGATGATGGTGGACAATGTGGCCGAGGACGAGGGGCTAGTCGTGGGCAGCAACGAGGAAGTGAAACTACCTCAGCACCTCTCCGTGTTCCCCAAACCTACGAAGAGTACAGCAATATGCCGTGCCTCGTACACCTCGATGTCAACGGCAAATCCACCCATACCGATCGACACTGAAAGTTCGTCAACGACCTCAAGGAAGACCCGGAGTCCGCCTACAAGCAAAGTCGGAAGAACAGACCGCGAGGCAAGGGCAAGGAGAAGAAGAAGGAGGAGGAGTCCAAGGATTCAAGTGACATGGACGAGGATGTTGACCCCAAGCACGCCGCCAAGAGATACGACAAGGGCAAGAACCCCTTCATGAAGAAGGCGCCAGTCTACCACACTTTCCTTGGCACCCCCACCGTCCAACAATAGAAGACCTCTTTAAGGATCCTGATGGCTACTCTACCCCCAGTTCCCTAGTACCTGCACTAGTCGGAGGTTCCAATTACTTGGGACAAGACGGATCACCCAGACCTTATTCCTATGGAGAACCAATACGCCATGGTCATCAACCCCCTGATTGACGGTGTTGAGTTCACCAAGTGTATGGTGGATAGTGGAAGCAGCATCAACATCATGTACCTGGATACACTGCAGAAGATGAACTTGACGGAGGCAAAACTAAGGCGGACCAACACCATCTTCCACGGCGTAGTTCCTGGTCGGGAGGCTCGGTCCCTTGGGTGCATCGCACTTTAGGTTGCCTTTGGCGATGTTAATAATTACCGCCAAGAGCACATGACCTTTGAGGTAGTCCCCTTCAAGAGAATGTACCACGTCATATTCGGCTGCGACATTTTCCACACCTTCATAGCCAAGCCATGCTTCGTCTACAACAAACTCAAGATACCCGGACCAAACGGTGTTATCACCGTATCCGGAAGCTTTACCAAGGCAAGGGACTACGAGACTAATGAAGCAACCTTCACGGAAGCTGTCCTTTACAGCGAAGAATTCAAAGAGATCCAGAGCAAGGTCGATGACTCAGAGATACCCGCGTCGAAGAAGGAGATCTCCGACTCTGCTCCTGCATTCAAGGCTGCCATCGAGACCAAGCCGGTGGAACTTGTGGTAGGCGATGCCTCCAAGACCACCGCCATTGGGACGAACTTGGATCCCAAATAGGAAAGGGCGCTCGTCGAGTTCCTCCATGAGAATAGGGAAATCTTTTCCTGGAAACCTGCCTACATGAAAGGTATACCTAGGGAACTTGCCGAGCACAGCTTAAACATTGATCCAAAATGAAAACCAGTGAAACAACCTCTACGACGCTTCGGAGATGAGAAGAGACGCGCCATTGGCAAAGAGATAGCTAGGTTAATTAAGGCTAGATTTATCCGAGAAGTCCTTCACACCCGATGGGTGGCTAATCATGTACTTGTCCCCAAAAAGGGAACCAAAGCATTAACAATGTGCGTTGATTACACCGGCTTGAACAAGGCTTGCCCCAAAGATCCGTTTGCTTTGCCTCGCATTGACCAAGTCATTGACTCGACGGCTGGCTCGGAACTTTTGTGTTTTCTCGATGCATACTCAGGATACCACCAGATCAATATGAGGAAGTTGGACCAATTGGCCACTTCGTTCACTACCCCATACGACACGTTTTGCTATGTTACGATGCCCTTTGGGCTGAAAAACGCAATAGCTACGTACCAGTGGACAATGCAACGTTGCCTTCACGACCAAATTGGTCGGAACATTCACGCCTATGTGGACGATATCGCGGTGATGTCTAAAAAGTCAAATGACTTAATCTCCGACTTCAAAGAAACCTTTGATAATCTCCAGAAATACAACATGATGCTTAACCCTAAGAAGTGCGTCTTCGGGGTTCCAGCCGGCAAATTGTTGCGCTTCATTGTTTCACAGCGTGGAATCGAGATCAACCCAGAGAAAATCAAGGCCATCTTAAACATAAACCGTCCGACATGCCTAAAGGACATTCAACAACTAACAGGTTGTGTTGCAGCAGTTAGTCGGTTCGTCAGCCGACTTGGAGAGAAGGCTCTGCCGCTGTACAAGTTGCTGAAGAAGGCGGACAAATTAACATGGACAGACGAAGAAGATGCAACATTGAAGCAGCTCAAGGAGATTCTTTCCTCAGCGCCCATCCTTGCAGCACCCAAGCTTGGAGAGCCTCTGTTAGTCTATATGGCGGCAACCAACCGGGTAATTAGCATCGTCGTCATGGTAGAGCGGAAGGAACCAGACTATCAGCACGGAGTTCAACGACCAGTTTACTATGTAAGCGAGGTCTTGACGGAGTCCAAGCAGCGTTACCCGCACTACCGGAAGATAGCTTATGGAGTATTCCTTGCTTCTCGGAAGCTGAGGCATTACTTTCAGGATCACCCAATCACAGTGGTGAGCAAGACTCCACTGTCCGACATTATCAACAATAGAGACGCTACGGGAAGGGTCGTGAAGTGGGGCACTGAACTTGCCGCCTTCGAGATCACCTACAAGAGACACGACGCTATCAAGTCACAAGCCTTGGCAGATTTTATTGCAGATTGGACGGAGATGTCGGATGCTACTCCGTTGCCGGAACCAGAGTATTGGGTGATGCACCTTGACGGATCAAAGCTGCTCAACGGCTCGGGGGCTGGTGTATTGCTACAGTCACCAACAGGAGACAAGCTACACTACGTTCTGCAGATCCACTTTGAGGCTACGAACAACATGGCGGAGTATGAAGCACTCATTCACGGATTACGCGTAGCCAAGGATATTGGCATCAAGTGCATAGTTTGCTGTGGAGATTCCGACTTGGTTGCCCAGCAAGTGGCTAGCACCTAGAATGCGCGGAACCCTATGATGGCGGCATATCGAGACGAAGTGGACGAGATAGCCAAGAGCTTCTTGGGCTACGAAGTCAAGTATGTTCCTAGGGAGCAAAACGAGGCGGCTGATCTACTATCTAAGCTTGGATCAGGGTGCAAACAAATCCCGCCAGGAGTTTTCCTAGAGCATCTACGAACACCGTCCATGAAGGGAGCCGACATCGACAACCTGGATAGAGCGGACTCTTTCGTCCACATGGTGGCAAAGGTCCCTCCGGCTTGGACAAAACCATTCATGGAATATCTCGAACACGGAACTTTGCCCGACGACAAGGTCGAAAGACGGCAAATAGTACGGCGAGCAAAGGTTTATACCATAATCAATGGACAACTCCACAAAATGAGCACTACTGGTGTATACCTAAAGTGTGTTTCCCAGCTAGAAGGTATTGAAATCCTACGCGAAATCCATCTCGGAGATTGCGGGCATCACGCCGCTCCTCGATCGTTGGTCGCAAAAGCCTTCCGGCAAGGATTCTACTGGCTAACCGCAAAGGCGGACGCCGACAAGCTGGTTGAGACATGCATGGGATGCCAGTATTATACCCAATAGCCACATGTTCCTGCTGAAGAATTGCGAACGATACCAATAACTTGGCCGTTTGCAGTCTGGGGGCTAGACATGGTGGGACCGTTACAAACGGCACCATGTGGGTTTACACATCTGCTAGTAGCAGTTGATAAATTCACTAAATGGATAGAAGCTAAACCCATTAGAAAGCTTGATGGGGCAACTGCCCTCAGGTTTGTCCGGGATCTAGTGGTGAGATTTGGTCTCCCACATAGCATTATCACCGACAACGGCAGCAACTTGTCACTCAGAGAAGTGGAGGCTTATTATTGGGAGAAGGGCATCCGACTTGACCTTGCATCTGTGGCACATCCACAATCCAATGGTCAGGTCGAGCGAGCCAATGGATTAATTCTGTAGGGAATCAAGCCACATCTTGAGGCACCGCTACATAGAGCAGCTGGAGCCTGGGCGGAAGAATTGCCATCTGTGTTGTGGAGTTTATGAACTACCCTCGACAGATCCACCCGCTACAACCCTTATATCATGGTATGTGGAGCAGAAGCCATCCTACCTTCCGACATACTTCACGATGCACCAAGAGTCGGCGTGTACGACGAAGATGACGCTGAAGAATCCAGATGCCTAGATGTGGACCTTCTCAAGGAGGAGCGCATTTTGGCGTGCCAAAGATACGCCATCTACCAGCAGAAGCTATGCAGCTACCATAGTCGCCGCGTTCGGCATCGCTCGTTTAAAGAAGGGGATTTGGTGCTCCGACTTAAGCAGAAGAAGTCACAAAAATTATCCCCGCCATGGGAAGGACCGTTCATCATAAGCAAGGCGCTACTCAATGGGTCTTAATACCTCGTTGACAATCATGAACTGAAGGATAGACCCAACGAGGATCATAAGCGTAAGCAAGGTGACCCGGATGATGACTACCCGGAGCTTGATAGGCCATGGAACATAGCATAGCTACGAACTTTTTACACTTAGCATTTTTTATCTAATTGTGTACCTCTTATATGATCAATGAAATAAAGCTCTCTGGTTCACTCATATTTCTGAGTCTTTTACCTCCTTTAGTGTTCATTTTTGGATCATATAAAACCTTTATGCACAAGCTTTGTGATTGCACTTGTGAAAATTCTGCATACGGGCGATAGCTTAAGTTTTCTGGTCTACACGTTCTTTGTCGTTTTTATGTGGATTGTGGAGTAGTGACTTTTGGCACTTATTGTCGGCGATTTTGTGCTTAGGTTATTGACGGTGCCATTGGGAATCATCACCTGAGCGCATGGTTCCGACAACGAGTCTTCCGACTCATGAAAAGTCAAGCATAAGAACCAAAGTAATGGATAAGCCAGCACTTGCTTAAAAAATATATACATGCTGGAACTAGTTCTTAAGTAGCAGGACATACAACATTGTTTTCCGCCTTAAGTTAAAACATAGTTTTTTCCGCATACGCATCAAAGGAAACAAATATTACAAGTTGTTTTTCATTCCTTTGGTGCAGGCGACTTGGAAGCAGCGTCATCGGCAGCAGGAGAGCCACCCTCGAAGTCGGCAGTGTGAAGAGACTCGGAGGAGCTTTGGTTGCCGCCATCGATGGTATTCATCGGCACGAAGACATTGACATCGACTAACTCGGCAACTCTGGTGTCATAACCCACGAGTGACGACAAGATGGACTCATGGTTTATATCCTTGCCATCGTCATCTACGTCGGGTGTGCCAGAGGTTACCGTGTCAATGTCGGCATCTTCATAGTGTGCCTTTACCATGGACAGCGCCATCCTTGCACTGGCCCGTGCACATGAAGTTTTCCAGCTTGTGATACGCTCGGGGGCTCGACGCAGGATCTCCGAGAACTTCGCCATAGAGTCTGATGCCTTGATGTTGATCTGGTGGGGCTTGGCAATCTCTTTAGCTTGCGCGATGGCGGTGTTGATGAAGTTGCCGACAAGAACCATGCATTCCTTTGCTGGAGAAGGCGACCGGGTTAAACCCATAGGAGCTGCACATTCCGACAAGGAGCACATGAGTTCAAAAATTCAGAGTATCTAGACTACAGAAATCCAAGACGGAGAATCACTTACTGAAGATGCTAGCCTCAGCTTGCCAGAGGGTATCCGCCAAGGAGTCCTGTTCTTGTTGGAGGAGCTTGTACGCTTCATGGTGGCACTAATTCTCCTCATCGGCAGCTTTCTTCTGATCTCTTAAGATCGAGATCTCCTCCTTCAGGCGGTTCATCTCCTTGGTGGCGGAGTCCTGCAGGGCTTTCATTGACTCCTCATGCATCTTCAGCATGTCCTTCCTCTCATGCTTAAGGATCTTGTTCTCGCTATCCAGCTCTTGAATGTGCTTGGATTTCTCGACAATGTCCTTAGCCTTGGCAATGGTTTCTGCAAGTCGGAGAAAGCGAACTACACAGTGAGTACTCGGAGAATACACAAGTTCAAGTCAGTATACGAAAAAGAAAGGAAAAAATAGACGCTTGCTCTTGATGATCTGTTCCTTCAAGAAGGCAGGTTTACCCTTTTCGGCATCCAAATCAGCGCGCATCTTCTGGTACTTGTCGTTGGCCATGCCCCTCCGAGCATTCTCGTTCTATGGAAAAAAGAAAAATTAAACGTTGTTTAGTCTACTTGGAGCATCTAGTCGGAAATTTTCCACCTAGACGCTCGGGGGCTATAGCGAGAGTTTTTAACTTAGTAATATGCTTAGTCTTTCTTTAAGCATCTAGTGGGAACTAATTCAGTTTTCGATTAGAATCTTGGGGCTACAGTATAAAGTTTTTAACTCAGATGTGTGCTTAGCTTTTCTTTAAGCATCTAATCAGAACTAATTCAGTTACAGCTAGAGGCTTGGGGGATAGAGTATTGAATTTTATAACCAATGCGTATGCTACTCTTAAAGCATCTAGTCAGAATAATTCATTCAAACTACATGCTTGGGGGCTACAGTGAGAAGTTTTCTACTTTAGTCACTCTTAGAGCATTCAGACGCAAAGACCTATGGTTTTCCGTCTAAATCCTCGGGGGCTACAGTGGGATACTTATATGAAATACAAAAGACAAATAAAACTTACAAGTGCAATAATCTTGAGGTTGGTAGCACTCTCGGCCAGCAGCTTGCCAAAGGATACGTTGTTTCCTTGCAAGATCTCTGCTTGTCAGAGAAGCTCCTCTAGACCGCACGTCTGAGATGTCGGCACCGCACCAGGAACCACAGCAGTGCTACCCGGTGTAAGTAATGGATAGACTATCTTTGGATACTTTATGGTTTTCTTGGGTGCGGGGGCGCCGCCTATGGCAGAAGTACCAACTTCCAACACCGCCTTACCGCCACCGATAGCATCCTTAGCCAGAGCTTTAGCCATTGGGTGTGCGTCACTCTCCTGCGTCGCCTGCTCGCCGACGACAACAATCTTGGTAGAGGCACCTGAGTCCACTTCCATGGCGGAAGGGCCAGATGCTTCCTTAGCTTGTGAGCTTGTCGGAGAAGAGGAGGGCTTGACGCTGCGAGTAACAGGGGCGATGGCGGGAGATGCGTCGCGATGCAGCATGTCCTTGATGGTTCTAGAAGCCCCCAATGTTTTGGAGGTCTTCTTCAAGCTGGTCGTGGCTTTCTTCCTAAAACGTGCAAAATGTATAAGTACAGGAACAAGACAGATAAATGGACAATGTCGGAGAGAAAGAAGCTTACACAAGAGGGGGTGCTTTGGCAAAGGGGATCCCGGTAGTCTTTCTTTTCTCCGCCTCCAGGGCAACGGTAGTCTTTTTGGAGGCTCCACCCTCCGTCTTCTTCTTCTTTCCTCCGTCGGTAGCGTCAGAGGTGGAGCTATTCCTCTTTCGCGCCAATGGAGCATCGTCGTCAGACACGACGGTGACTTCCTTCATCTTTGGATCATAGATTTGAGGAGCCATGCTGTCCTCATCTATGTCGCTAAGCTGTAAGGTGAAGAACCACCGTGTTAGATGAGATGATAATGGCTAGACGGAAGAGCTGGAGTATATGTCATACAAGGAAAATAAATAGTTACCTTTGGGCACTTGCTCTCTATGAACATATCGTAGGTGATGGTGAAGCCACGCTTCTTGTCCTTCACCTTGACGATGTCCTTGAGGCGGAGCTTGACAGAGTCGCTCGAGAAATTGTCCACGAAGATGCGGAGGCTATCCCTTCTATCACTGGTATACTCGTGCATCAGCTTCGAGCGGTGCTGCAGAGGTTGGATTCGCCTGATGAATCGGCACATGGTTAGGTCCAAGCCGGTCAAACTCGTCTCTACGAACCACTCTATCTACCTTATGGCACGGGAAGCATCGATGTCGGAGGGAACAGAGGCCTGGGATCTCCATGTCGAGGTTTTGGCGGCGGCTCCATCGACGAAGTCCGGGTACGTTACTTCTTGGTCGGCCAGAGGGATATCTGGTCCGTAGAAGTAAGTACACTGCCAGTTCTTGCAGGACCCATGGCCGACGATGTCGGGGAACCGCCGGCCAGGACGGATCTTGAAGCTAATGGTGCCACAATTTCTAAGTCCATCCTTGCTGGCCCCGGATTCGCGTTTGACGGTGAAGAAATTGATGAAAAGGTCTAGCCTAGGCTTAATCCCTAGGTAACCCTCGCAAAGCGCCGCGTAATTGCTAAGCGCTAGGATACTATTGGGAGAGAGGTTTTGGGGCTGGACCCGGTAATGGTTCAAGACGGCAAGGAAGAACTTAGAGATGGGTAGGGAGACGCCGCGTACCAATTGTGCTTTGAGGTACACCTTTTCTCCGGCTTGGGGAGAAGGTGTGACCTCGCTGGCCGGCGCCGCCCGCCAGGCAAGCCCCTCCGCCGCAGGGAGGTAGCCTTCGGCGATCATCTCCTTGATGTCATGGTCTGTGATGTCCGAATCGCGCCAATCGTCTTTGTGGGAGTCAAGCCCCTCTTCTAGCAGCTCCAGCGCCGCTGGATTGTGGTCGCCGCCGGTGGTCTCGACCACCGCATAAACGGGCATGACCAGGCCCTCTGGGGGCACGACGACGGAGCTCGTCGGCTTCGCCGTGGCTTTGCCCGATGCCTCCAACGAGGGAGAAGAGCTGCTGCTGGCCATTGCGTGTGTTTGGAGGTGACTGGTGAGATTGGGAGCTAGGGTTTTTCGCAAGGTTGCGCGGAGAGCTTGAGAGGGCGCTCCCTGGAGGAAGAAGATGATGCAAGGAGAGAATAAGGTGAAAAGTAAAAATTCCACCGCAGTTGATATTTATGATCTTCAGCATCAAGATTCGTGCAGCCTGATCGGACGGTTGCCGCGTAGACGACGTGTGCGCGAATGTGCGCGGAAATTTCGCCATGTTCCAACCGTCGCCGCCAACGGTTGGTATTACTCGCGCGGGAAAAGTGGACATGATTGCGGTCTCTGCATGTGTGAGTTATGAGGCGTTGCTGACCTACGTCTACGTCGCCCTAGCTGACATAGTCAGATGAACCATCACATCAGAAGATTCCGGCATGGACGGATCCAGTCCGGCTACGGAAGAGTACGATGGAAGATTCAGCAATTCTCCGGCTCACTAATTGAAGACGGAGAAAACCTTCAGGGTTCTTTGGGAGGACTACAAGATGTTTCTTGACGATTTGCCGACATCCAGCTAGACTGAGCATTCCACTTAAAGAGGCAAGGCGGCGCAAGATCTCGGAGTTCTTCGGGGCTACTGTTGGGGATATGCTATATGGGTATCCTCATAGCATGTCTCTTATCCGGAAAACCCAGGTGGCCCACAGTTGGTAGCATGGCCCATGGCCTGCTGGGCGGCCTAGTTAGATGGATCCAGAAGGGAGGCCCATGCCGGATAAAGGAAGGCTACGGTGGAGTCACCGACGTACCCGGATCCTTGGAGTACAAGACACGCAAGACTAGTAATAGACGGTGTAGGACTCTGTAACCTGTCCGGTTAGGACTTTTCCCTATAACCCTAGGACCTGGCGACTATATAAGTCGGGCCTATGGGAGCCTTTAGGGCACGACCAAGTAGCGATTAGCATACACCTCGCACAACGAACCTATCTCTGTAACTCGGCGTATTGCCATTATAGTGATTTATAGCAGGAGTAGGATTCCACCACCATTGTGGGATCTGAACCTGGGTAAGTTGTGTTACCTCGTACCCGTCAACCGTCCGCCTTCCCCCACGTCTCTAAACACACACTGTGAGGACCCCTCCATGGCGTACTCGTCGGCAATACCACGACACCCGAAGTGTTTCGGCCCGCGCATCCGGAACGAATCGTTTCCAAAGGGATTTTCTCTCCCAAGAGACACGCCAAAATACAATGGCATTTTCAAGCCGGAGGACTGGTTGGTGGACTACACCACCGCAGTAGGCATCACGAATGGTAACCTCCGTTTAGCCGTCCTCTACGTTCCCCTCATGCTCGTCGACTCGGCAAGAACATGGCTCAATAGCCTCCTCGGCAACAGCATCAACGCCTGGCTAGACTTTGAGGAAGCGTTCATCCTCAACTTCACCGGCACGTACAAATGTCCGGGTCGGCCTTGCGAGCTTGCCCTTTGCGTCCAAGGCAAGGACGAATCCGATCGCGCCTAACTCACCCGGTGTACCAACATGCATAACTCGTGCAAGGGAGTGGGTGAGCATTAGGCAATCGATTTCTTCACCAACGGCTGCCGAGATGGCACCATGCTCAAGCACAAGCTCAGTCGGGCAGATCCCCAAACCATGGCTCAGGTCATGTCTATTGCAGACAAATACACCACCGCCAATGCGGCCATGAAGAAGCCCATCATGGTGGATGACCAAGGCCAGTTCGTGACGGATGAACAGGCGGAGCGGCGCTAGTCGGGCGAGCATCACTCCAGGCAGCAAGGCCAAGACAACTGCCACATCAAGAGAAAAGATGACCAGCCAGACAGCCGGTACGGCACCAAGAAAGTAGCAACGGTGCATGAGGACCCGGCTACAGGCGGCAGCCGAAGACAGAGGCCGGAGGACAGGCCCCTGCGGCAAGTACACCGTGGAATCCATGCTCGATGGGACGTGCAAGTTCCAGAGTGGTGGCAACAAGCCTGTGAACCATATGACATGCCAATGCAGCTGGACGAAGAAGATGGCTGAAGCCGGCGGTCTCCCACCCCCACCTCCACCTCCAGCCGAAGGCCCGCCGGACAACCGAGAGCGACATAACCTCGAAGAAGATGATGAAGCTGGTTACCCATGCCAAGTGGGTAACTACCACATCTACCTCGCCGAGCCGGAAACCAAGCATAGAAAGAGACGGAGTGAGGCGAAGGTGAATGCTATCGTTCCCCGTACCCTAGTACCTGCATTGGTCCGAGCAGGCAATCACCTGGAGCAAGGAAGACCAGCCGGCCGTGTTGCCAAAACCCGACAACTACGCGCTAGTTCTGGATCCCACTATCATCTCAAAACACTCATGTCGGTTCTCACGGGTCCTAATCGATGGAGGCAACAACATCAACATCATGTACCGTGGCAGCCTCGATCGGCTCGGAACCAGCGAGTCTCAACTTCAGCCCTCAAGCACTTCCCTCCACGGGGCAGTCCTGGGTCCATCACACTCGCCAATCGGCAATATCCGGCTAGACGTCATCTTTGGGACCGAGAACAAATTCCTTCGCGAGCCGATCTGGTTCGAAGTGGTCAACCTTTCTAGCGTCTACCATGCCATACTCGGGCGCCCATCTATCACCAAGTTCATGGCGGTGCCGCATTACGTGTACCTAAAGATGAAGCTTCCAGGGTCAAAAGGAGTGATCACCATCGATGGTTGCTATCAGCGGTCGATAAAATGCGCCACAGACGGCTCCAAGATAGCCGAGGCCATGATCATCGCGGAAGAAAAGCATGTCATAATGCAGAATGTGGCAGCCCTACAGGCGGGCATGCCGGCTGGGGAACCCAAGCCAGCTAGCGAATCGCAGTTCAAGCCATCCAAGGGCATGAAGAAGATCCTTCTGAACGAGGCTGACCCAAGCAAGTTCATCCTGGTCGGAGACGGCCTGGAAGGCAAATAGCAAAGCGTGCTCGTCGATATTTTCGCATGGTGCCCCAAATACATGACAGGTGTCCTGAGGGAACTTACTGAGCACTCTCTTCATTTTTGACCATATGCGAGGCCGGTCAAACAGTCATTATGGCGCTTCGTAGAAGAAAAAAGAAGAACCATCGATGAGGGGATCACACGGTTGCTTCTAGCCGGTTTCATCATGGAAGATTTTCCACCTAGAATGGTTGGCGAACCCGGTGCTGGTGCTAAAGAAGAACAAGACATGGTGCATGTGCATGGACTACACCAGCCTCAACAAGGCCTGCCCCAAGGATCCTTTCGCCCTGGCGCGGATAGATCAGGTCATTGACTCCACTGCCGGCTGTGACTGCTGTCTTTTCTAGACGCCTACTCAGGCTATCACCAGATCAAGCTCAATGTAATCGATCAAATAAAGACATCATTCATAACCCCGTATGGGTCTTACTGCTATACCACCATGCCTTTCGGTTTGAAAAACACCGGAGCGACCTACTAGCATTGCATGCAGAAATGCCTACAGACGCAAATTGTTAGAAACGTACACGCCTACGTCGACAACGTCATCATCAAGACCAAAGAGCACCGCACGCTTCTCGAGGACCTAAAACTTTTGACAACATCCGCCGCTTCTAGATCAAGCTGAACCCAGAGAAATGCATCTTTGGCATCCTAGCCAGCAAGCTCCTTGGTTTTCTCATCTCAAAATGGGGAATCGAGGCGGACCCGGAGAAAATAGGAGCGATTGAGTGCATGGAGCTACCGCAGAACTTGTGCGACGCGTAGAAGTTTATCGTATGCCTGGCCTCTCTCAGTCGGTTCGTCAGCCGGCTAGGCGATAAAGCGCTGCCCTTGTACGAGCTCATGAAGAAGACGGACAAGTTCGTCTGGACCCCCCAAGCAGACGAGGCATTTCGTGACCTCAAGCGCATGCTCACCTTCCCGCCAATCTCTGTGGCACGACTACAAAGGAGCCCATGTTGATTTACATCGCGGCCACCAACTGGGTCGTCAGTGTCGTACTCGTGGTGCAAATACCAGAAGAGGGGAAGGCACAGAAAGGTCCAGTGCCCCATATACTACCCGAGTGAGGTACTCTCACAATCCAAGCAGAATTACCCCCACTACCAGAAGCTGGTGTACAACGTGTATATGGCCACCAAAAAACTCAAGCACTACTTGCAAGAGCACTCCATCTGGGTGGTGGCGCTAGCGCCACTCACAGAAATCATTGGCAACAAGGACGCCACCGGCCGGGTGGAAAAATAGGCTATAGACATCATAGCTCACAACATTCAGTACGAGCCAAGAACTGCAATCAAATCTCAAGCACTGGCTGACGTCATCATTGATTGGGTGGAAACACAATACATGCCACCGGTTCCCGACTCCACGCATTGGAAGCTACACTTCGATGGCTCCAAGATGTGCGGGGGGCTCGGAGCCGACATTGTCATCACTTCCCCCAAGGGCGAACGGCTGGAGTACGTACTACTAATGACCCACAAGTGTAGGGGATCGCAACAGTCTTCACGGGTAGTATTACCCAATTTATTGATTTGACACAAGGGGATCCAAAGAATACTTGCAAGCCTTAACAACTGAGTTGTCAATTCAGCTGCACTTGTAAATAGTTCTTGCTCACAGAAGTTTATCGGTAGCAATAGTTTGTAGTAGCAACAGCAAAACAACAGCAATAGTGAAACAGGAGCAATAGTAACAGTAACGGTAATAGTTGGATTCGAGTGCGGACGAGCGTTTCATGGATGAGTCTAAACATGTAACTTCAAGATCTAGGGCATTGAAGATAATAATAACAAGCATCCAAGTACTAAAAAATCCTAGGAATGTGCTCCATATATAGTCATATGTGCTCGCAATGAGAACTTGCACAACATCTTCTGTCCAGCCAGCCCGTGGCAGCGGGGCCTCTAGGGAACTACTGGCAATTAAGGTGCTCATTTTAGTAGAGGACCAGAGCAAAGCATTAACAATCCATGAATACATGTGATCCTCACACCACAGACATCCCCTCTGGTTGTCCCAATTATTGTCACTTTGGGGCCTTTGGATCCGGACAATGATATGTGTACACAACTTGCAGATAAGATCACAAACAATACTATCATAATGATTCAATAATAAGTTCAGATCTGAGATCATGGAACTCGGGCCCTAGTGACAAGAATTAAGCATAACAAGTTGCAACAAAGTCAAATAGCACTAATAGAGATACTAGGGACTATGCCCTAACAATCTTATTTGATTACATGATAGAACTCAACCAATCCCTACCACCCCCAAGCCTACAGCGGGGGATTACTCAATCATGGATGAGGGAAACATCGATGGTTGATGGAGAGGCGTTGGTGATGACGATGGTGATGATCCTCTCCAAATTCCCCATCCCGCCAGGGTGCCAGAACGGAGTTTCTGGATCCGAATCTTGGTTTCTGGTGGCAGCATCCTAGTGGAACTCTTTCTAGAAAACTATCGAACCCCCCTCTGTTTTTAGGTCAAGAGGCAACTTATAGGCGCAGAGGGAGGCTGAGGGGGTGCCTAGGGTGGCTGCACCCTCTAGGCGCGGCCAGAGGTGGGCCCATGCCTGGCAGGGGTGCGGGCCCCCCAGGCCCCTTCTCCGTCTCGTACTCTGGCTCCGTGGATCTTCTGGTGAAATAGGATTTTTGGCATATTTTCCGGGATTTTTCCTGATAGTTGATTTTCTGCACAAAACTAGACACCAAGGTAATTTTGTTGAAAACAGCGCCAGTCCGAGTTAGTTGTATCCAAATCACACAAGTTTAGAGGAGAAACAATAGCAAAAGTGTTCGGGAAAGTAGATACGTTTTGGACGTATCAACTCCCCCAAGCTTAGCTTATTGCTTGTCCTCAAGCAATTCATTTGAAAACTGAGTGCGATAAAAGAACTTTCACGAACACATTTGCTTCATATGATGTATATATTCTCAGCACAGGAGTAGATACTTAAACCATTCATAATAAGAAGTATGCAATCAATAGTCATTGCAAGCTATGAAGAGAAACCAACTCAGTAATAATAAGTAGCATGAAACATAAACATAAGCAACAATGCAATGCTCATAGTAAGGTATGATAGAGTGGTATCTCGCTTGCCTTTGTTTGTAGAACACAATATAAATGCCAAGGCACCTCTGAAGTTCAAGTGAAGACTAGAGGTAAATATATCAGAGATACAAGCATCAAAGTCATGACATAATTAACCAAGTTTTGAGACAAACACAAGAATGGCAACTATGCTCTCAAGAAAGTGTTCATAGAATAAGTGGTGACTCAACAAGGGAGTGAAAACGTTTTGAAAAGTTTGAAAGGCTTCCTAATGCTGAAAGGAAGGTACTCATTAGATTTGAGCTCTCATTGCCCCTATCATAGGCATCTTCATGTGGTTAAGGTGAAAGTGAGGTCAATCTGAGTTATATGCTTGACAGACCATAAACTGGAAATCCCAAGTCCCTTGTGTACGAGGGCCGCACCGCATGCTACTCAACTTTGGTTACCTGTAAGTTCTTGTCATTGTAAATACATGCATATCATAGAGAACCGCCAACGGGGTACCTCTTGCACATGATACAAGAGCTATCCCGTGATCAAAATGACAAGGCAAGCATCCAATGAGCATCTCAGCGATCTTTTTATTTACTATATGCATATCTTTTTATTGGGGATGCTTCACAGAATGCTCATTATGGTGATGCTTTAAGTTTCCACCATGATTAGGCATGGCTTAGTCTAGCGGCCCAGGCGTTTCTCTAACATAATGTATAGACTCCATGAACTCACAAGCTCCCCTTTTATTTCACATCGTCCACAGCTGTAAAAAAAAGAGCAAAGTATCATCTGGATAGGATATCCAAAAAGTGTTGAAAGCGTTCCTCGTGACAGCACGGTTCTGCTGACTCCCAACATATAATTTGCAAGCATATAACTTTCATGGACAGGTCATAATGGTTCAGGATTATTAAGTGCAAGGAATAAAGTGTGCCATCAAGTTCGTGAGAGCTTTACTAACTAACTTCCTCAAAACAGACAAACATTTCATTTTGAAGAAAACAAGGCATACAGAATATGCACTAGAATAGAAAATGATGCTAATAGGTAGGTATGGTGGACACATTTGGCAATAATGGTTTTGGGGAGTTGGATGCACAAGTAGAGCTCATACTTAGTGCAAGTGAAGGCTAGCAATAGAGTGGGAGCGACAAATGAGAGAGTAATAATTGTCATAAACATGCTTGCAACAAAACATGAATAATTATGGCATGAAAGTGATAATAGAACTCTGAGGCAAAATAAATTATTGAGGCTTACTGACTATTGTTTAGTCATATGCATGCGTGAGCATGTGTCAAGTCGATTCACATGAAACTTCCAGAGGAGGATACCACAATTTCATACCAAAATATGAATAAAACAATGCAAGCAAACATTCATATGACATGCTACAAACTATTAGCAAGCTGGAGCTAATCATAGACAAGCAAGAACTACTAAGCATCCATTAGTAACATACGCCTTACAATGAACAGACTAAGCATGCTCACAATGATGAGTATATGTACAAAAATTAAACAAATAGAGTTTGTTACCAGCCTCTTACCACTCCTCAAGTTGTCTTAATCTTCATTATTGCCCTTCACTTGTGTGACTTGAATAATAACATGAAACCAAAATCCACTGAGGACGGCTGAACCCTACAAAGAACTCACAAAACCAAAGAAGAACAACAAATATTTTTGGTGTTTTTTCGATTTTTCAAACAAGCCAACAAAGCAAAAACAAACCAAGCAAAGAAAAATATTTTTGGTGTTTCTTTTGAAGCTAAAACAAACCAAGCAAACCAAAGCAAAGAAACAAAGAAACAAACCAAGAGAAACGACGAAAATATTTTGCTATTTTTGTGTTTTAAGAAAGTAGCAACAAAAAACAAAAATAAAGTGAAACAATGGATATACAAAGAACCGACCGAACATGATATATATATGAGTGTGATGTCGGTATACCTCCCCCCAAGCTTAGGCTTTTGGCCTAAGTGGGGCTCAATCCCATGGTGCCCAAGTAGGTGCACCTCTGTAGTACGACGAGGAGGCTCCCTTGTCCTGGTACGAGCTCCAGGGCTCCCCTGTGTAGTGTACAACAGGGTCATATGAGGGCGCTTCCTCCTGATTGTGCCCATGTAAGGTAAGAGAGCGCAGCTTGTCATCCATCTCCTCCTTGGAGCATGACAAAGGTCCCTGAGAAATACTGAACAAAGTGGTTTGGGGTAGACGGATCTCTCTCTCTCTTCCCCGTCAATAAACAACATTTTATAGACCAACTTCTCAAGGGTAGAGCCAGTGGTGACAAAGTGTTGCGCCTTCATGGCAGCAAGATCAAGCCTCTGAGGAGCCAAAATTGTATCATTTGGAACAACAACAATGTCCAAGGCAGTAGCAACACGCATAGAAATAATTCCCCCATAAATGGGTCCCTTAGAAGTTAAGCGACGAGCAATGAGAGAACCAAGATTGTAATTAGTATCATTGTTGAGCACAGCAACTAAGAAAGCCAAATGATAGCTGGAAATATTACTAGTGTTCTCCCTACCAAGAACACTAGTGGCAAGATAGTAAGTGAAGTACCTGATGGCTGGAAGCTGAATGTTTCTTATCTTTCCCCGTTGAGCTCTACGGTTATCATCATTGGTTATTCTGCGATATAGCTCCAACAAATCAGCGGGTTGAGCTGGAATCTTCTTTGCTGACCCAGCTGTACCAAGTCCCAGAGCCTCACAAAATTTCTTCAATGTCATATGGTAAGACCTGCCATAAATTTTGAAAGAAACATCTGGACTGAACATGCTGTTAGTAAAGGAGAAACTCTCCACAAATGTTTTAGTGAGCATAGCATATTGCACGCTCTCATCCTGCATAAGGCTTGTTAGTCCAGCCCTCCGAACCAAGGTCATAAAATCATCAAGAATCCCAGCAGCCTGCAAGAAGGTTTGGCAAGGAAAGGCGGAGGGGTGCGCACCCCCCTCATCTCCCTCGTTGCCGAATCGTGGAGTGATGAGATCCTCATTGTATGAGGACCTAGCAAGGGAGGATGATCTTGAAGGCCTTGCCCTTCTAGGTGCATCTCTCTCAAATATATCTCCAAATGTGTGGTTGTCCATGACCACTTTTTTATGAATTTTTTTGACAAACATCAAACCAAGTGATTTCCAAGTTGATAAATGATGAGCAACTACTATAGGAACTTGCTAGAGGGCTACACATGCATCAAAATGAAATTTCTAAGCATAGAATAAGCATGCAAGCTCACACAACCTGACACCTATAGCAGCAAAATATTCAAGATACAATCTACCAATCACAAATCTAATTGGACAAGTGGAGGAGGCACATACCAAGGAGCAATCCCTCCAAAAATCAGTAGCAAAGATGGGCTGAGCAAGGACATTGAAAATCGCGAGAAAGAACAGCAAGAACTCGAGCTTGAGAAAGTTTTTTGATGTTTTTCGGGAGAGAGAAAGAAGATGGCGGTGAGGGGGCACCTTGGAGGGGCCCAGGTGGGCCAGACCCCCCTAGGCGCCACCCACAGGTAGGCCGCGCCTACCATGGGTGTGGAGGCCTAGGGTGCCCCCTGGGTCACTTCAGGTGTCCCTCTGCCCCTTCTTTCCAGACAAATCTATTTTAAAATTTCTGGGATTTTTCGGGAAACTTTATTTTTGGCCAATTTCCAAGGTATGAAAATTGATTTTCTCGCAGAAATAGATTTTTCAGAAGAAGCAAAAGCAAAACAAAAGACAAACTACAGAAGTTCTAAGACAAACTAACAAGAAAACAACTAACAAAACCAAAGCTAGCAAAACAAAAGCAAAGACTAGGAAGGAGAAGAGTAAAAGAAAGCAAGTATAACCACCATGGAAACATTTATTTTGTTCATTAAAATCCTTTTGTTAACAAGGTTGATCAAGTCTTTTTACCAAAACAATCTTATATGAAACAAAACTTTGCAATCAACAAGGTGATTATGTTACCTCATACTTGATAGCAATGGTCCCAATCATAATATTTTCAAAATTTTCTTGTAGAATGGGACAATATATTTCTCCAACCTTGATGCTCTTAATATTTTCAATGGAATTTAGCCAATAGATTTTAGCAACTTTCTTGGGGAAATAGACAGTATGCTCTTTGTCATTAATATTGAATGTTACTTTCCCTTGATTACAATTGATGACAGCACCTGCAGTATTAAGCAAAGGTCTCCCAAGAATAATAGACATATTATCATCTTCAGGCATTTCAATCACAACAAAATCAGTTCAAACCAAGCAATTATGAGCCACTTGAATAGGAACATTCTCACATATACCAATAGGAATAGTAGTTGACTTATCAGCCATTTGCAAAGATATATCAGTTGGTATCAACTTTTCTAGCTGGAGTCTCTTGTAGAGAGAAAAAGGTATAACACTAACTCCATCTCCCAAATCACATAAAAGCAGTTCTAACATAATTATTCTTAATAGAGAAAGGAATAGTTGGTATACCTGGATCACCAAGTTACTTTGGAACCTTACCATTGAAAGAATAATTCGCAAGCAAAGTAGAGATCTCCTCATTAGGAATCTTCCTTTTATTAGAGACAATATCCTTCATATACTTTGAATAAGGAGGCAACTTAATAGCATCAGTCAAAGGAATTTGCAAAAATAAAGGTTTCATCCACTCACAAAACTTGTGTTTCTTACCTGGAAAAGGCATAGGGTTCTACACCCAAGTTTCTCTCTCTTTACCATGTTTATTAGCAATAAAATCTTCCTTTGTGTACCTAGTGTTCTTAGTGTGCTTCTCAGGTTCTTCCTCACCTTCATCCTTATCAGGAGACTCATTTTTATCATTACCACTCTCACAGCATCAGAGACAGATATACTGTTAGGATCTACAACAGGTTCAAGTGGTTCCTCAACTACTTTATGTTTCTTTTTCTTTCTCTTACGAGGACTACCACTACTTTCACCTTGTTGAGAATCTTGCTCAATTATTTTAGGGTGTCCTTCAGGATATAAAGGATCTTGATTAGCTATAGCACTCCTAGTTCTAATTCCGTAAGCATGTTTATCTCCTGAGGCATTAACTAGCATATCCTGTTGTACCTTAGCAAGTTGATCAAGTTGGGTTTGAACCATTTGAAAGTGTTAACAAAGCATTTTAATATCATTAGAAGTTCTTTCCACAATATCTTTCAATTCATTAATAGCTCTAGAGTTTTCCAATAAATGATTTTGAACTTGTTTATTAAAATTACCTTGTTTAACAATAAATGTTTCAAGTTACTCTAAGCATTGACCAGGAGGCTTACCATAAGGAATATCACCTTCATTAAAGTGGACAGAGTGTACCTCAATAGTGGATGAGT
The DNA here is from genome assembly GCA_916181665.1 of Avena sativa. Lineage (NCBI taxonomy): Eukaryota > Viridiplantae > Streptophyta > Magnoliopsida > Poales > Poaceae > Avena > Avena sativa. The sequence continues at coordinate 341,607,441 of OV702283.1, forward strand.
GGGGAATTGGCTTACATAATTCTTCTATAGGAGGTAGATTCTTCACATCTTTAGCTCTAATACCTTTCTCCTTTAGACATTTCTTAGCTTCCTTCATCACTTCATCATTTAATGCAATAACTCCCCTCTTCTTTGGTGTTGGTGTTGGAACTGGTTCAGGCACAACTGGTTCAGGAATAATAGTCTCAGGTGTATTTATCTCAATTGAAGTCCAATCATCATAATTCTTGCTTATCTTAGCCATAAATTCTTCAGCATTTGTAGAAGTTCTTTTCCTGAAAACACAATCAGCAAAGCTATCTAGGTATGTCCTAGAATCATCAGTTAGTACATTATAATAAATATCAAGAAGCTCATTCTTAGGCAATGGACATCCAGGATATGCATGAATCAAGGCACAGAACCTTGTCCATGACTCAGGCAATTTCTCTTCTTCTCCCTGTTTAAAATCAAAAAGTCTCTGCAAAGCAGCATGTCTAGGACTGGGAGGAAAATATTTCTGTAAGAAAGAAGCAATCAAGCAATCAGGGCTATCAATGGAACCAGGAGGTAATATATTAAACCAAGCCCTAGCTTCTCCTTTTAGTGAAAAAGGGAAGATCTTAGTAACAAAGTACTTGCGCATATTAAAATCATCAGAGAATAAAGCACTCATAGTAGAAAGCTCATTCATATGATCCACAACACTCTCTCTTTCAGTCCGACAAAAAGGTTCTTTCTCAACAATATGTAAATAGGATAAATCAAGAGAGAAATTATAATCCTTATCTTTAATATCTATGGGAGAGGTGGCAAACTTAGGATCAGAGGACAGTTTAGGAATAATGGTGCATCTAGCAAGGAGACTCTTAATAGCACTAGTACCATGTGTGTTTCGGCACTCTTCAACAAATTCATCAGTGAACTCAATGTAACCATCATTAATATCATAACTCTCTCTAGACTTAGGTGAGCTAATAGGTGTAACAATGTCTTCACTAGGAGTTTTGGTATTTCCTAGACTAGCCATAGTAGCATCTATAAAAGGACATAATGAACCACTCGCATCAAGCACAGTAGAAGTAACATCATGAGCATCAAAAGAAGTTTCAGATTCAGCAGTAGTAGCAGTGTGTGTAGCATGAGTATGTGGTGGTGGTGAAACAAGCTTACTTATAACAGACGGTGAATCAAGAGAAACAGAGGTGTTTAGGACTGTAACTCTTCTTGTAGTGGATGGTAAAATAGGGAACTTTCCATCACGATACTTCCCCATGATGAACAAAGTAGTAGTGAACAATAATAGATCCAAGTGAACTTACAAATAAAGCTATGCTCCCCGGCAATGGAGCCAGAAAATAGCCTTGATAACCCACAAGTGTAGGGGATCGCAACAGTCTTCGCGGATAGTATTACCCAATTTATTGATTCGACACAAGGGGAGTCAAAGAATACTTGCAAGCCTTAACAACTGAGTTGTCAATTCAACTGCACCTGGAAATAGTTCTTGCTCACAGAAGTTTATCAGTAGCAACAGTTTGTAGTAGCAATAACAAAGCAACAACAAAAGTGAAATAGGAGCAATAGTAACAGTAACAGTAACAGTTGGATTCAAGTGCGGTAGGCATAGGGATGGATGGATGGGTGTTGCATGGACGAGTCTAAACATGTAACTTCAAGATCTAGGACATTGCAGATAAATAATAACAAGCATCCAAGTACAAAACAATCCTAGGAATGTGCTCCATATATAGTCATACGTGCTCGCAATGAGAACTTGCACAACATCTTCTGTCCAGCCAGCCCATGGCAGCGGGGCCTCTAGGGCAATTAAGGTGCTCCTTTTAATAGAGCACCAGAGCAAAGCATTAACACTCAATGAACACATGTAATCCTCACACCACAGCCATCCCCTCCGGTTGTCTCAATTATTGCAGATAAGATCACAAACAATACTATCATAATGATTCAATAATAAGTTCAGATCTGAGATCATGGCACTCCGGCCCTAGTGACAAGCATTAAGCACAACAAGTTGCAACAAAGTCAAATAACACTAATAGAGGTACTAGGCACTATGCCCTAACAATCTTATTCGATTACATGATAGAACTCATCCAATCCCTACCATCCCCAAGCCTACAGCGGGGGATTACTCACTCATGGACGAGGGAAACATCGATGGTTGATGGAGAGGCGTTGGTGATGATGATGGCGATGATCCTCTCCAAATTCCTCGTCCCAGCAGGGTGCCAGAACGAAGTTTCTGGATCCGAATCTTGGTTTCTGGTGGCGACGGCGTAGCGAAACTCTTTCTGGAAAACTATTGAACCACCCTCAGTTTTTAGGTCGAGAGGCAACTTATAGGCACAGAGGGAGGCCGACGGGGTGCCTGGGGTCACTGCACCCCCCTAGGCGTGGCCAGAGGTGGGCTCGCGCCTGGCAGGGGTGTGGGCCCCCAGGCCCCTTCTCCGTCTCGTACACTGGCTCCATGGATCTTATGGTGAAATAGGATTTTTGGCATATTTTCCGGGATATTTCCTGATAGTTGATTTTCTGCACAAAAACTAGACACCAAGGTAATTCTGCTGAAAATAGCGTCAGTCCCTGTTAGTTGTATCCAAATCACACAAGTTTAGAGGAGAAACAATAGTAAAAGTGTTCGGGAAAGTAGATACGTTTTGGACGTATGTGACACCCCCCGGGATTAAGGCTAGATAAATCCCAGACCTTCGTCTGAACATAAGCCTAACCTAATCTCGAAAGCGTATAGAAATAAAATCGGTAACACAACAGTGACCCTACGACACAAAATTTGTTACAGCAAGCTCATAACTGAGAAAAGAACCAAAATATTACAAGCATAGGTCACTGACCACAAACATCAAACAACGGAAGGCAAATTATGCTGTTAAGTATAGCAAACTTAACAAATGGCCTAAGAGGCCTGAAGCATAACGATGATGTCCAATCCATAGATCCCAGACTGCCGACTGGGAACTCTGAACTACTCGTCGATGTCGATGCCATAAAGAACTCATCTTCTATGGTAACACTTACTCTGCTGCAAAAGAGTCAATGAAGCAAGGGTGACTACCTGGTGTACTCCAAAAGACTTATGGATGGTGGAGTTATTTTGCATAAAGCCATATTTGTTTTGTAAAACAAGAGGGAGAAGAATGTCGACTAATCAGAATATTTTAAAAGGGGATAAGAGAGCGGTATCACTAGCTTTGATCATCTCTTGATATCCACCGAATCATCATCAGCTGAACCTACCTAATATCACCCCCTCGTACCCATGAGGAAGCATCCTTAAGCACACGTTGATCAACTTGCCAAGTTTTACGATTAGGTTCAAGTTCTCTATGATCTTCGAATCTGGTTTCCAAGTCGTCCATAACCGTGGACACGGCTTTTTCAAAAGATTTAACCCTGCAGGAGTGTACAACTTTACCCACACGTACCAACCGATTCTTAATGCCAAGCTATAATCCCTCTTCCTTGGAAGGCCGACAGAGAGTGGTTGACCACGACCTTTACCTTTCTTTCGCCGAGACAATGAGTCACGCACTAGGGAGATGCCGCCATAATGAGTCGAGTCCCGAAGCCGGTCCCTAATGATGTGTTCGGGGTTCAAGATTACGGATGTCGGGCATCTCTTGTTCCTGGCCACGCTTACCAACCTATATGAATGCACCTCCTTCACCTCCATTCAAGAACATCCAAGATGCATATGTCGAATGGAAAGCCCAAACTATGTGACTCATGGAATCTACTCAGCAAGTTAGTTGGTCGAGGGGGTTTCCAGCCCCCGTGTGGCTGTACGCTCGTCTTGGTCCATAGGCAAGAACTCAGGTCCTAGTAGTGGCAATGTAAGACCCCACCTTTGTAAAGGTAGAGATCCCTGTGTTTACAATGCTAGTCCCTAGATCAATAGCTAGAATCCATAGTTAAGATGTAATATCAAGAAACAAAGGTCATAATACAACTTTATAACCAGGAATAAAATAATTCATTACATCTTACATAGCTCATTTGGCTATCTCATTACAATGCAGCAGAATATCTATATAGCATGGAATCCTTCATCTTCAAAGTGCCATAGGCAATCATGTTGGTTGTAGACTTGTAATACTAATCAACACACTTCACTAACATCAAACAAACCTGCAACATAGTTACATCCACAAGGGTCAATACATTTGAATTGTATTGGCAAGTGATACTATGGTAGAATAGTGGTATCTATCATCTATATGCATTTGGCAAAGTGGAGCTTAGGCTTGGTTTGCTCAAAATAGATTTCCTTATAAGTTGAAAACACTAAGTTTTTGTTTGTCAAAATCACCCAAGGCATCTACCAATAGAAATTGGTGATCCTTTAACCCTTGTTCAACCACAAGTTTTTAACTTAGAAATTGGGATGAGGAGATTCTTGATAGCTTCCATGTATTGATGCTCAAATTGTCCATTGCCGGGGACACGTCTAAGTACTTAGATTTTACTCTCTCGAGAGGTGGTGCACTTTCCCCACAAGACTCGACATTCATCGAGACAAGATATTTCAGAAGCCTTCCCTTAGACCAAAATGGACGCGTTGCCAAAACTATCATCCCCTACCACCAACTGTCCATCTGGCTAAGTTATTGCAACCTATATGATCCAGGTAGAGCCCATAATGCCAAGTGGCTGCACTTGAAGCTTCTCAACATTTGACATATCAAATCTCTTTGTTCCTGGGTGGCATTCCACAAGTGAGATACACAGAGTAGGCCATTGAAAAAAATGGTTCCTGGTAACCACTCAACAAAAATCCATCCATGCAAGTCCCATTCCACCCAGGTGATTCATTCACATAGTTGTTTTATTAAACAAAACACAAGTCATAGACTTAGAAATATCTCATAGCATGAATATAATCCACCCTTGTTTTCTACTAGCTAAGCTAAGAATGATAGTAGTAGGGATCTTAACTTAGGAAAAATTCTACTAAGGCATCATCTACTAGGAATTCCCATGGCATAGCTTATACTTAGAAAATTCCATGCAAGTCCTACTTATATATATCACTAATGCATAGTGAAAATATTGGGACAAAAGTATGAAGCACCACTTGCCTTTTTGGTAGATAATATAAGTTCACTCCTTGATCTTTGCTATAGTCACACTCTTCAAATTTCACTACAATTCAATCAAGGCACAAATTCAATCTAGCATTCAAACAATTCAACATAGAGAATAATAAAAACAAAGAAATGCATGCAAGCATGCCAAAGACTATTTTATTTGAAAAAGTGGTTTCTAATAGGTTATAAACATTTTAATACACCTATTGGTCATTTATCAAAGTGGAAAAACCATTTGATAACAAGTTAGTGAAAATTGCCACTTTAAATTCCTTTTGTTTTGCTAGAATTGATTTTATTCAAAGAATAATTTCTAGTGTTAGCCAAATATATTTTTAAACACAAATGTTAGTGTTTATGGTCAAAGTGTTTAATATTAAATCATTTGCCAAAGGTTTCACCTAAAAACCATTTTTAAATCAAAGCAACATTTTATTTTGCTAGAAATGCCATTAAATAAAGTAATAATTTTCTAGGGTTTACTAAATATTTTTTTTAATCCAAAAACTTGGTGTTTAGGTTCAGAGAGTTTAATTCAAATCATTGTCCAAAGATTTTACTCAAAAAGCATTTTTAAAACATAAACAACATTTTTATTTAACTAGGAATGCTTTTATTCAAAGATTTATTCCTTAGCCTCACAAAATATGTTTTCAAATCCAAAAGTTGGTTTCTATGGTCAGTAGGTTCAAAAAAATCCATTTACAAAATATTTTACCCCTAAATCATTTTTAAAATAAATTTTATACACAAAATAGGCCTAGACAAGTTTCTTCAAAAACAATCAATTTTACAGAAGCAAAATACTAAAGAAAGTGCATGGTTGGAAAGTATTCTTTTTGCTGATTCCATTGATATAAAGTTTGGAAAATTTGTACGTGTAGATTTAAAGTTATGAATTTTACAAAATCAAACATCTAATAGAACCTTTTCTGTTTTTAAATCCTGAGTCTGGCTACGTGTCACAACCTCATTGACTGGTACCGGTTCATGAGGATCGCGCTACGTGGAGCGTTGGATCTAATTAGATCTGTGCGGCCTAGATCAAAAGATAACATTTCGCTAAAGTTCATCTAACACAACCACAGGATTTGCATCTAACGGCTCACAGCGATTCGACCAGAGATGGGAGGCGCTGGGCAACGGTGAGCGGCAGCGTGGCTCTGTCAGTGATGGTCTAGCACAACCATGAATGAAGGGAGGAAGCAGAGGGTATTACCGTGCTCGCGGGATCGCCATGAAGCTCAAGGTGGTCGCCGTTTGTCGAGGGGCGCACGGGGTTGTCCTGAATCGCTCGCCGGAGTTCACGACGGCGTCGGGCACGCTCTGTCGTCGACGAAGGTGAGGCTACGAGGCATGAGAAGGCAAAGCAAAGGGTTTGTCAGATGCGCGCGAGAAAGGTGAACACACGAGTATCATCAAGAGGGAGAGGGGAGGTCAGAAACTACCAGGAGAGGTCGCCGGAGTCGGAGTCAAAGACGGTGGTGCTCAGACAAAAACAGCGTCGGCGTACAGGGGCGCGCTCGAGCAAGCTGATGATGCTGGCAGGTACGCACGAGGTTGGCGGTCAGTCCCGTGTGGTCCAGGGGGCAGGGGGAGGTACGGGTTTTCCGGAATTCGACGGGGAAGCTAGTCGGAGCAGAGAGGTTCAAGCGAGCAATTTGCGCAGCCTGGTGGCGGAGAGGGAGTGGCGAGTGAGGGGAAATGGGGAGGAGAGGAGGGTGCTTAAGAGGGAGAGGTCACGGGGCTGATTAACTAGCGCGTTTAACCAAATTGAAGCGCGTTAATTTTGCCAGAAACGGCGAGGAGGGAGAAGGGGCGGGGTCAGCGCGCGAGGAAGAAGGTGATGACTGAGATGCCAACATGGCTTGGGTCCACAGGTCAATGTGGTGAGGGGTCAGGGCGCGGGTGAGAAAACGTTTCGCGGGGAGAGAGGTGAGCTGGGTGGGTTGGCTGGTCTAGCTGGGCCTCCTGGGCTGGGGTAGGTTAGATGGGCTGATCCTTTTCAAAAAAAAATCTTCTCTGTTTCCTTTTTCTTTTCCATTTCTGAATTCTGTTTTTATTTATTCAAATGTTTCAAACAAATATTTCAATTCAAAACTTTTCCAAACTTTCAGTAAGTTTCTATTATGTTTAAACATGTATTTTAAAGTCCATTTTAGAATACTTATTTTATTCATTTATGGTTTATTGTTTATTTAAAATAGGCACTTGCCTTTATACAAATAAGATTTTAAATATAATTTCAAACTCTTATTTGAATTCAAATTTTCATCAAACCTTTTTCAGTAGGTTTTATTTATTCATTAGTATGTTAAATAATTCATTTTGAATTATTTAGAATATTTTAATATGGTTTATTAATCATTTAAATTGGGCATTTGTCCTTATTCCATTAAAATCAAATATGGTTTTAATTCCATATAAATTTTATTTAAATGATTCTTTTATTCTATTTAAGTTAATTAAATAACTTTTATATCCACCTTGGGAAATTAATCATTTCCATTAGGGATTTTGTCTTTATTCAAATAGAATAGAATTTGGCTAATGTCATATTATTTTATTTGAACATTCCTTATCCCTTTATTTTATTTAACTTATCTTTATTTCATTTTCTTATGGATTTAACTCAAGATTTAAATTATCTTCCACATAATTTTCTTGGGATTTATTATTTAGGCAATTTTTTTTATTTAGATAAAATTGGATATTGATCAATCCTTATGATTTTATTTAAATAATCTTTTATTTTATTTGTTTATGGATTTGGCCAAGATTTAATTTGGCTTTTAAATATTCCCTATTTATTTATTTCTTTCTTTCTTTGTCTTATAAAAATCCATATCTTTTATTTATAGATTCAAATTTGGTGATTCCAATTTGTAGAATTTTATTTAATATTTGTTTATCCTTTTATATCTCTTTAGGATTATTTTGCTCACAATTTGGTATGGATTTTGGATAGGAGCTTTATTAGCTTTGGAAATTATTTCCTTTTGTCATATTCAACTCATATGTTTTTATCTATGGCTTCAAATTAAGTGAAACCAATTTCTATGGTTTATAATATTTTTATTTATCATTTTTGATCATTTATAAATGTTTGTTGACAAATTTTTATATGGAACAAATCCATAGTATTAGAGATATATTGGAGATGATTTTCTTCCATTAGGGTTTTAGGGTTTTGGTTTATTTTTCCAAAGTTTAAATTTCAAGATACATTCATTGATGAATGCATTTCACTTGATTGAAATTTTGTTGGATTCCCTTTTATTCAAATTTTTTCAAGATGGGTTTTAATGTTTCCATTTAGAAACAAAAAGTTTCTTTTCACCCTAAATTTCAACAATTATTTATTTTGTTTATTTATTTTTCACATTTCAAATTTTGGAAAATTTTGGGATGTGACAGGCTACCACCCTTAAAAGAAATATTGTCCCGAGATTTGGGAAGGCTAGAGGTTAAAAGTTGGCTTCAAGACAACTAGAGTACTACCACCCTTAAAAAGGTTTCATCTAGATTACATATTGGCTTACTTGGGATCTTGATGTATCTTCTCTGGACACTTGTTTGCGTAATGCCTAGCTCTTTGCATTTGAAACACATCACTTGGCTAATATCCTTCTTTTCCTTTGGCATCATTTCCTCTTGTTTGTTTTCTTGGTTCTTCTTCTTTTCTAGGCAATCACTGGCATAGTGTCCCATTTCTTTGCAATTGTAACATTGCACTTGGCTTTTGTCCTTCTTCTTTTTGGGTCTCTCCAAAGCTAGGAGTTCTTCTAGTTTATGCTCTTCATGTCTCACCTTAAAGGTGGGAAATCTTTCTCTCTTCTTGGGGCAGTTACTAGAGATATGACCTTCTTCTTCACAAGAGTAGCAACACTTTGTGGTCACTTTGGATTTGGCCTTATGAGGCATGGTTCTGACTTTGCCATCATCCTTCTTGGTAGAAGTTGTTCCCTTATTGAGGTTTCCAAACATACTACAAGGAATGTGTTATTCTATGACCTTCTAATAGTGACCGTGAACAAAATCGTCATAGAGTTATGACGATTTTGAATGAGATGGTCGTAAGCAGTTCAAGAGGACCTATACCCTGGAAAATTACGACGATTTTGCCAAAAATCGTCATAGTTACTTTAGATGAAATCGTCATAATTTGATGGAAGCAGCCTATGGTGTTACTTGTAGCTCACTATGACGATTTTAAATCGTCATATTGTCCAAATTAGCATAAATTGACATGAGTTGTCTGCCACCTCATCATTTACGCCTACGTGTCATTTTTATGTGTCAATTTTTGGCTATGTGACAATCCACGTGTCTGCTTTAGAGCGTTGACAATTAAGCAGGAAAAAAAGGAGGTGCGGGGTTCAAACCCGCAACCAATTTCTCTATCCCACTAAGGAGGACTAGAACCGCTGAGCCACGATGGCATTTGTGCTTTCATCCCACGCTACAAATTTATGAATATGGCCATGTTCAGTTGAGCATTGTCAATTAATAGAGCAAAAAGGGGTGGAATGGGGGTTCGAACCCGCAATGCCCAGCTAGGTCCGATGGTGGTTAACCACCAGGCCAATAGTCAGTTTGTGTCAAGGAATGGAGCTCGCCCTTTTTAAACAACGTTTTCTTTGTTGGGCCTGGGCCAAGGAGACACGAGGCCTCCTGTTTTTCTCCACCTATTTTTTTATCTATTCCTTATACGACTGATGGGCTTGTGGTTTGTTGGGCTCGCATTTTCTTTTAGTTGGTGGTCCAGTTTTAGTCCTAGGCCGATGTGTTGGTCTATTTAGAAAGTTTTTTTCTTTTTCCTATTTTGTTAATTCTTTTGTATCTTTTTCAATAAAAATCCAAAATAATTGATTTTTGGCTCTAAATTTTTATAAAAATCAGTAGATCCTCTTAGGGTGTTAATTATGAATATTTATTTATTTTAAAATAGTGAATTTCATTTGGTGGTTACTTCACAATATGCCCCGTTTTATGTACTCGGGAAATGGAAAATGCTTTTCTTGTGCGACGAAAAGAAAAAATTTGTCTCAAAATGCATTGGATCTCTGAAGAAACATGATATTGTGAGTCTAAAAATAATTTTTGCCAAAAATCATGAGCATCGGATCATGTACCTGTAGTTCAAACCGGACCCACTTCCTGCTGATTCGGTAGGAATTTGTCTTTTTCGCTAGGGGTGAACGGAAAGGTTTGAGATACCCCGGTTGGGACATTGTCCATGTAAGGTGGTCTAATATTTTTACAAAATGTGGTGGTACCATTCTAAAACTGTCGTTTGGTGGTTGCTTCACAAAACACCCCATTTTTGGGCGCTCGGAAAATGGAAAATGGATTTTCCGTGCGTCGAAAAGGAAAACTTTCTCCTGCAACATTGTTCTCCATACCATGATACATATGTGTGCATAATACGGGCACATTATCACAAACTATGCCCTGATTCTAGCCATAACATTGGTCATTTGACCCGAAAGCCATGAAACCTCGAACATGATAGGTCATTTTGTGAAGGGTTTTTCGAGACATACTCAATTTACCAAGTTTGGTATTTTTCCTTGCAAATATGTCGCATAATAAGACACCACGCGAAGGATTTGCGTTGATCGGACCGTTTTTTATTTTTTTATGCCCGTTTTAAACTATGGTCAAAACGGCGAGCACGAAGGTTCTTAGCTAGGGGCTGAGCCTCGCTGAACTTGCGTTGGATCTCTGAAGAAACATGATATTGTGAGTCTAAAAATAATTTTTTCCAAAAATCATGAGCATCGGTTCATGTACCTGTAGTTCAAACCGGACCCACTTCCTGCCGATTTGGCAGGAATTTGTCTTTTTCGCCAGGGGTGAACGGAAAGGTTTGAGATACCCCGGTTGGGACATTGTCCATGTAAGGTGGTCTAATATTTCTACCAAATGTGGAGATACCATTCTAAAACTGTCATTTGGTGGTTGCTTCACAAAACGCCCCGTTTTTTGCGTTCGAAAAATAGAAAATGGATTTTCCATGCGTCGAAAAGGAAAACTTTCTCCTGCAACATTGTTCTCCATACCATGATACATATGTGTGCATAATACGGGCACATTATCACAAACTATGCCCTAATTCTAGCCATAACATTGGTCATTTGACCCGAAAGCCACGAAACCTCGAACATGTTAGGTCATTTTGTGATGGGTTTTTCGAGACATACTCAATTTACCAAGTTTGGTATTTTTCCTTGCAAATATGTCGCATAATAAGACACCACGCGAAGGATTTGCGTTGATCGGACCGTTTTTTATTTTTTTATGCCTGTTTCAAACTATGGGCAAAACGGCGAGCACGAAGGTTCTTAGCTAGGGGCTGAGCCTCGCTGAACTTGCGTTGGATCTCTGAAGAAACATGATATTGTGAGTCTAAAAATAATTTTTTCCAAAAATCATGAGCATCGGATCATGTACCTGTAGTTCAAACCGGACCCACTTCCTGCCGATTTGGCAGGAATTTGTCTTTTTCGCCAGGGGTGAACGGAAAGGTTTGAGATACCCCGGTTGGGACATTGTCCATGTAAGGTGGTCTAATATTTCTACAAAATGTGGAGATACCATTCTAAAACTGTCATTTGGTGGTTGCTTCACAAAACGCCCCGTTTTTTGCGTTCGAAAAATAGAAAATGGATTTTCCATGCGTCGAAAAGGAAAACTTTCTCCTGCAACATTGTTCTCCATACCATGATACATATGTGTGCATAATACGGGCACATTATCACAAACTATGCCCTGATTCTAGCCATAACATTGGTCATTTGACCCGAAAGCCACGAAACCTCGAACATGTTAGGTCATTTTGTGATGGGTTTTTCGAGACATACTCAATTTACCAAGTTTGGTATTTTTCCTTGCAAATATGTCGCATAATAAGACACCACGCGAAGGATTTGCGTTGATCGGACCGTTTTTTATTTTTTTATGCCCGTTTCAAACTATGGTCAAAACGGCGAGCACGAAGGTTCTTAGCTAGGGGCTGAGCCTCGCTGAACATGCGTTGGATCTCTGAAGAAACATGATATTGTGAGTCTAAAAATGTTTTTTTCCAAAAATCATGAGCATCGGATCATGTACCTGTAGTTCAAACCGGACCCACTTCCTACCGATTCGGCAGGAATTTGTCTTTTTCGCCAGGGGTGAACGGAAAGGTTTGAGATACCCCGGTTCGGACATTGTCCATGTAAGGTGGTCTAATATTTTTACAAAATGTGGTGGTACCATTCTAAAACTGTCATTTGGTGGTTGCTTCACAAAACGCCCCGTTTTTTGCGCTTGGAAAATGGAAAATGGTCAAAACGGCAGGCATGATCTGGTCCACATGCAATATATCCGGTGTTTCTAGGCATGTAATATATCCGGTGCATGCAAACAATGGAAAATTTAACGTGCATGCAATATATCACAATTCAAACAATGGTCAAAACGGTAGGCATGAATGTTCTTAGCTAGGTCGTTTGCAACCAATCAGATCGCAGTAAACAATCTCCCATGGATCCTCCATCTTGGCATGATCTGGTCCGTTCAATGCCCATCCAACGCGTAGTGGATCACTAGAAGAAGCACACTCACGCCCATCCAATGCACGCACGCGACCGACCATACCCTGCCTCCAAAGTCCAAACCCTAGCGCCCTCCTTCATCCACGCCTCCGCCGCCACTTCCTTCCTGTCCAGCCGCCGTTCCTCCTACCTCTCACGCGTCTCTATCCACTCTCCTCGCCTCGCGGTCGTGCTAGGCCGGCCTCTAGTTCCCCTAGTGCTCCCAGGAGAGACCGCCGGGCCTCACCAACCCTAGCCCGCACCCGCAGACCGCTCTCTCCACTCCTTTCCTCTCCTCTCACCCACCTGCCGCCTCCACCCCATCTAGATCGAGGCGCCATGCTTCTCGTCCTCGCCGTGCTTCGATCCGCCCCGACCTGCTCTGCCGACTCAAGCCTTCCGTCGTCGTTCGTGTAGCCGCCATGTCCTCCGCTACCGCCGCCGCCCCCTCCATCGCGGCCCCGATCGGGCACTTCGTGCTCATCAAGATCCGCCCGGAGGCCGCGTCCTCGGGCGCCGACGCCGCCATGGTCTCCTCGCTCCAGGCGCTCTCCACGCTCGTCCCGGTAGTCTCCTACATAAATGCGGGCCCCGTGCTCCGTCTCCGCTCCCGGGCCACCAAGGCGCCGGGCCCTGTGCTCCGCCTCCGTCCATCGTCGCCCCAGGCTCCGCCATGCGCCTCACCCTGGAGACGGAAGGGCTGGAAGTCGCGCAGCTCATGGAGAAGGTGGCCGCGGATGACATGTCACTCAGCATCGTCGACCTCGAGGTCCTCTCCAAGGCCGGAACCCCACAGGACCGAATCAACGCCGGTACGCTGCAGCTCCCTTTTCCTCTCTCTCCCCTGTTCCTCGCTCACCGAGGAGTATTAGCTAGCTTGCTTAGCTGCTGACGCCTTTGTTGTTGTATGCTGATTGCTCGCAGCCAGGATCATGCCCGTTGTCAAGAACAAGCACCTGCTGCTCTGCACGCTCCTCATCGGAAACTCCCTCGCCATGGAGGTATGCTTCGTGTACACACCCGCCTGTCCAATCATCTATTTCCCCTGATTCATGGAGGTTGTTATGGGCTCGACTGCTGTAATCTATCACCCCAGCTAGCTACCTGATTTGGTGCATGTAATCTATCGCAGATCATGCCGCAGGCCATCTGCTCGTGCTACGGCCTCAACATGGGGGCCAAGGCCGCGCCCATAGTCCGGGTACTCCTCTTCCTCTTCTTCCGCCGTGCGCCTCACCCTGGCGATGGAAGGGCTGGAAGGTTGAGCTTCTGAGGTGTTCCATGTTTAGGTTTGGTTTGAGTGTGTTGGCCTTCCTGTTGCTTGCTTGGTTAGGTATAATTACTGGGTACAGTTAGTGTGTTGCCTATTTAGTGTGTTGCTTGTCAAAGATAATGATATACTATTATCATGTAGAGGTCAAAATTGGTAATGTTCTTTAGTTTCAGGTTGGTCTAATATAGAGAACTAATACATGACCTTATTGCTGTCCTCTTGGAGCTTATACTCATGTTCCTGGTATATGCTCAGTTTGGTTCTTGCACTGTTATTTAGATAAGATAGTACTGATCTATCATTTTAGCTGATTACCATGCTTCACTTAGCACTATATTGTGGTACACATGTTTGGTAAAATAAGTAGTCATGCAAGTCAGATATCACTTTTGCTGTCACTTTTGTAGAAGATTACTGACCCCATGAACCCATGTTCAACTTGTGTGGTTTTGGTCTTTGAACCAATACCCATTGATCTATTCCTGTCTTCTTTTGCTTTTAGTTTATCAAAATGAATGCCTCTCTGTTACACTCTGATTCTTTTTGCTCTCTCTCTCTTGCTTGTTAGTTCCAATGGGACATGGTATGTCTACATACTGGACTGCTGGAATGACCAACACAATATGCTGGAATGCTGGACTGGCTCGAGTATGGTAATGTGCTGTCATACTTCATGATTTCTTACACAGGGATCCAGCCCTAGGATATGTGCATGTTTGTTTTGCCTGAGTAGATAGCATAAAATGGGTACACTATAGATAGCATAAACATGTCACTTGCTGAAGATCTTTATTCTATTTGTTCTATCATGCTCATGTAAGGTAGACATGTTATGTTGGACCTATAAATTACTTTTCCTGATCCTAAATTTGGCTTGCTGTAATCTACAATGTCTCAATATTTGTGATTTGTTCCCTGATTGTCACAGGTTTCTTAGCACAGTGTTGGAATCAAGTCTGTACTTTCACCAATTTCTTCTTGGTCACATTTCTGTAGTTGATGTAGGCATGTATATGCCAGTGTAGGATGTTGTTTTATTAGGTGATGTGTTCTAAGTCTGGAACATCGGCGTGATTATATAGAGCCGCAGTCCTGCATGATTTTCGAAGCTATTGTGCTTAATGTCAGTTTTCCAAAGCTAATGTGCTACTCTGGTTTCTACTTTCTTTGTATGTTGTTGTTTTGAATTTGTGGTGGGTTCTTACAACTGTATCCACTAGTTTAAATTCTGCCACCTCCATAGCTTTAGATTGAATAGTTGATGTTGTACATGCTTATTTTGGTGTTTGCTCTTATGCCGATGGTATTCATTTATATGCCTAACCTTTTGCTTACTATTCTGTTTGAGTTGCAGGAGAAGGCTCGCTAGTCTTCACAACACCAAGGCTGAGAGTACATCGACGAGAAGATCAAGGCCACAAGCTGAAGTTCCTGAAGAAGTTCGAGAGTATCATCAGAGTAGCTAGCGTTTATACTTTATGAGAGTTTTGTTTGTAGATTTGGGGTGTCCAAGATTTTTTGGTTGAACTAGTAGTGATGTGAACTAGAGTGGAATTTCACGTGTTCAATCTGTTCGACTGTCATATTGTTGTAATGAATTGATTTTGACATTTATTTAAATATTGTCATGCTTTTATCTCACATTAGATTGTTATATTGGATATTAATTAATTAGCTATATGAAGAATCTGACAACTAGAGCCCAATTTCTACAGGAAACTGACAATTGAGACCCATTTGATAAAAAGGCCGAAATTAGAAAATGATTGGATTGTAAGAAGGCCAAGGCCTAGAAAATAAATAAGGCTGAAATATTAAAAACTGCCAAAATTACTGGGCTGAGCCCATATAAGCAACCAAACTGGACTGGGCTGAATTCGATTTAAGACAGTTTAATTTCGTCATAATTTTGCCACGTAGGATGGGCCACGTAGGATCTGACTTGGCCAGGCTAGATGGCCCGTGACGATATTGGATCGTCATAGATGTTATGAAGATCCAATATCGTCATAGACGGTTATGACGATTTTACCAAAAACGTCGTTATAGTTCATTTGCGACGCTCAGCTTTCGACGATCTCAAAATCGTCATAAAATCGTCATAAACAGACTACTATGATGATTTTGTGATGAAAATGGAGGGTCATATATAGCCAGATTCCTTGTAGTGACATTTGATGCATTCCATCTTGCTTCATTTGTTGAACTATAGGATAGATGGGGCATTGGATAGGGACATGATCATTTCCTTCACATAGGAAACAAGTCACTTGAGATGTGGGGCATTGATTAGTTGGATGTTTCTCTTCACAATTAGGGCATTGATCTTCATTCTCTTTGGAAGTGTGTTCCATGTCTCCACAAATATTGCAAGCTTGAGTTCCTTCTATAATATCATCCTTGATATCATTGTTGTCACAATCTCCTTGGGAAGAGTTGCTTATCATGTTGATCATTTGATTGGTCATCCTTTGCAACAATTGAGATTGGGGTTCCACAAAAATTTGCATGGTTGGGTCTAACTCATTGTTGTTGGCTAAAAACTGAGTTGTTACTTGATTCAACTGGGATTGAGTTGCTAGAAGCATCTCTTGGTTGTTGTTGTTGTCACCATTCTTGATGTTGGAGTTTCTTGGATAAGTCATTTGTTTGGGTTGGATTGGGATTAGAATAGGCAAAAGATTTCTATAGAAAAAAATCTAATCACACACATCACAATTCACCCAAGCAATGTGCAAGCAATCACAAACAAACATTCCAATCAAACAACAAGTTCAAGCACATTTTTAGGTAACAAAATATTTTCCCCACACCACATAAATTGGTGTGATCAATATATGATCTAAACTAAACATTTGTATGGTGGTCCAACTATATGGTTTTCTTGAGATTCATTCCATTCTTCTTAGTTGATTCTTCATGAATGAGTTCATGGTTCCCTTGGAAAAATTCTTGTGTCTTGGTCACAAAACTTCAAAGGTGATGATGGTTCCTTCTAGGTTGTATTTCCTTAGTCTTCAAGTCTTGAGTATTCTTCTTATCTCATTTGTGGTCCTTAGTGATGTCCAAGTTGAAGTCCTTGATGAAACTAAAGTTGAAGTCATTGGTGATGTTGAAGTTGAAGTCATTTGAGTTGGTGTAGTCCTTTGCTCAAGTTGAAGTCTTTGCTCATGTTGGAGTCTTTTCTCATGTTGAAGTCTTTGCTCATTTTGAGGTTTTGTCCATCAATATTGAAAAGGAAGAGATGTAGAATCAAAACCAAAAGGTTGAGGAAAGAATTTACAAGATTGTTTGTAAATATGTTTGAACAAATACAACTCCTATTTTTCTAAGGGGTTTTGTCCAATCCTAGGGTTACAATCATACAGGAAACACAGTGCTCTAATACCATCTGTAAGACCCCACCTTTGTAAAGGTAGAGATCCCCGTGTTTACAATGCTAGTCCCTGGATCAATAGCTAGATTCCACAGTTAAGATGTAATATCAAGAAACAAATGTCATAATACAACTTTATAACCAGGAATAAAATAATTCATTACATCTTACATAGCTCATTTGGCTATCTCAAAACAATGCAGCAGAATATCTATATAGCATGGAGTCCTTCATCTTCAAAGTGCCACAGGCAGTCATGTTGGTTGTAGACTTATAATCCTAATCAACACACTTCACTAACATCAAACAAACCTGCAACATAATAAGTTATATCCAAAAGGGTCAATACATTTGAATTGTATGGGCAAGTGATACTATGGTAGAATAGTGGTATCTATCGTCTATATGCATTTGGCTAAGTGGAGTTTAGGCTTGCTTTGCTCAAAATAGATTTCCTTATAAGTTGAGAACACTAAGTTTTTGTTTGTCAAAATCACCCAAGGCATCTAACAATAGAAATTGGTGATCCTTTAACCCTTGTTCAACCACAAGTTTTTAACTTACAAAGATGAGGAGATTATTGATAGCTTCCATGTCTTGATGCTCAAATTGTCCATTGCCAGGGACACGGCTAAGTACTTAGATTTTACTCTCTCGAGAGGTGGTGCACTTTCCCCACAAGACTCGACATGCATCGAGACAAGATCTTTCAGAATCCTTCCCTTAGACCAAAATGGACACGTTCCCAAACCTATCATCCCCTACCACCAACTATCCATCTGGCTAAGTTATTGCAACCTATATGATCCAGGCAGAGCCCATAATGCCAAGTGAATGCACTTGAAGCTTCTCAACATTTGACATCTCAAATCTCTTTGTTCCTGGGTGGCATTCCACAAGTGAGATACACAGGGTAGGCCATTGAAAAAATGGGTCCTGGTAACCACTCAACAAAAATCCATCCATGCAAGTCTCATACCACCCAGGTGATTCATTCACAAAGTTGTTTTATTAAACAAAACACAAGTCATAGACTTAGAAATATCTCATAGCACGAATATAATCCACCCTTGTTTTCTACTATCTAAGCTAAGCATGATAGTTGTAGGGATCTTAACTTAGGAAAAATTCTACTAAGGCATCATCTACTAGGATTTCCCATGGCATAGCTTATACTTAGAAAATTCCATGCAAGTCCTACTTATAAATATCACTAATGCATAGTGAAAATATGGGACAAAAGTATGAATCACCACTTGCCTTTTTGGTAGAGAATATAATTTCACTCCTTGATCTTTGCAATAGTCACACTCTTTAAATTTCACTACAATTCAATCAAGGCACAAATTCAATCTAGCATTCAAACAATTCAACACATAGAATAATAAAAAGAAAGAAATGCATGCAAGCATGCCAAAGATTGTTTTATTTGAAAAAGTGGTTTCTAATAGGTTATAAACATTTTAATACACCTATTGGTCATTTATCAAAGTGGCAAAACCATTTGATAACAAGTTAGTGAAAATGGCCACTTTAAATTCCTTTTGTTTTGCTAGAATTGATTTTATTCAAAGAATAATTTCTAGTGTTAGCCAAATATATTTTTAAACACAAATGTTAGTTTTTATGGTCAAAGTGTTTAATTTTAAATCATTTGCCAAAGGTTTCACCTAAAAACCATTTTTAAATCAAAGCAACATTTTATTTTGCTATAAATGCCTTTAAACAAGGTAATAATTTTCTAGGGTATACCAAATATATATATATTTTAAATCCAAAAACTTGGTGTTTAGGGTCAGAGAGTTTAATTCAAATCATTTTCCAAAGCTTTTACTCAAAAAGCATTTTCAAAACATAAACAACATTTTTATTTAACTAGGAATGCTTTTATTCAAAGGTTTATTACTTAACCTCAAAAATATGTTTTTAAATCCAAAAGTTGGTTTCTATGGTCATTAGGTTCAAATCAATCCATTTACAAAATATTTTACCCCTAAATCATTTTTAGAATAAATTTTATACACAAAATAGGCCTAGACAAGTTTCTGCGAAAACAATCAATTTTACAGAAGAAAAATACTAAAAAAGTGCATGGTTGGAAAGTATTCTTTTTGCTGATTCCATTGATATAAAGTTTGCAAAATTTGGACGTGTAGATTTAAAGTTATAAATTTTACAAAATCAAACATCTAATAGAACATTTTTTGTTTTTAAAACCTGAGTCTGGCTACGTGTCACAACCTCATTGGCTTGTACCGGTTCGTGAGGATCGCGCTACGTGGAGCGTTGGATCTAATTAGTTCTGTGCGGCCCAGATCAAAAGATAACGTTTCGCTTAAGTTCATCTAACACAACCACAGGATTTGCATATAACGGCTCACAGCGATTCGACTAGAGATGGGCGGCGCTGGGGAACGGTGAGCGGCGACGCAGCTCTATCAGCGATGGTATGGCGCAACTAGGAAGCAAGGGAGGAAACGGAGGGGATTACCGTTCTCGCGGGATCGCCATGAAGCTCAAGGTGGTCGCCGTTTGTCGAGGGGCGCACGGGGTCATCCTGAATGGCTCACCGGAGTTCGCGACGGCGTCGGGCACGCTCTATCGTCTACGAAGGTGAGGCTATGAGGCATGAGAAGGCAAATCAAAGGGTTTGTGAGATGCGCGCAAGAAAGGTGAACACACGAGTATCATCGAGAGGGAGAGGGGAGGTCAGAAACTACCAGGGGAGGTCGCCGGAGTCGGAGTCGAAGATGG
Organism: Avena sativa; assembly: GCA_916181665.1. Lineage (NCBI taxonomy): Eukaryota > Viridiplantae > Streptophyta > Magnoliopsida > Poales > Poaceae > Avena > Avena sativa. The sequence goes on from OV702283.1 coordinate 341,627,532, forward strand.
TGGCGCTCAGACAAAAAGGCGTCGGTGTACTGGGGCGCGCTCGAGCAAGCTGATGATGCTGGCAGGTACGCACGAGGTTGGCGGTCAGTCCCGTGCGGTCCAGGGGGCAGGGGGAGGTACGGGTTCGCTGGAATTCGACGGGGATGCTCGTCGGAGCAGAGAGGTTCAAGCGAGCAATTTGCGCAGCCTGGTGGCGGAGAGGGAGTGGCGAGTGAGGGGAAATGGGGAGGAGAGGAGGGTGCTTAAGAGGGCGAGGTCACGGGGCTGATTAACTAGCGCGTTTAACCGAATTGAAGCGCGTTAATTTTGCCAGAAAAGGCGAGGAGGGAGAAGGGGCGGGGTCAGCGCGCGAGGAAGGAGGTGATTGCTGGGATGCCAACGTGGCTTGGGTCCACTGGTCAGCGAGGTGAGGGGTAAGGGCGCGGGTGAGAAAACGTTTTGCGGGGTGAGAGGTGACCCGGGTGGGTTGGCTGGGCTAGCTGGGCCTCCTGGGATGGGGTAGGTTAGATGGGCTGATCTTTTTCTATTTTTTTCTTCTCTGTTTTCTTTTTCTTTTCCATTTCTGAATTCTGTTTTGATTTATTCAAATGTTTCAAACACATATTTCAATTCAAAACTTTTCCACACTTTCAGTAAGTTTCTATTATGTTTAAACATGTATTTTAAAGGCCATTTTAGAATACTTATTTTATTCATTTATAGTTTATTATTTATTTAAAATAGGCACTTGCCTTTATTCAAATAATATTTTAAATATAATTTCAAACTCTTATTTGAATTCAAATTATCATCAAACCTATTTCAGTAGGTTTTATTTATTCATTAGTATGTTAAATAATTCATTTTGAATTATTTAGAATATTTTAATATGGTTTATTAATCATTTAAATTGGGCATTTGTCCTTATTCCATTAAAATCAAATATGGTTTTAATTCCATATAAATTTTATTTAAATGATTCTTTTATTCTATTTAAGTTAATTAAATAACTTTTATATCCACCTTGGGAAATTAATCATTTCCATTAGGGATTTTGTCTTTATTCAAATAGAATAGAATTTGGCTAATGTCATATTATTTTATTTGAACATTCCTTATCCCTTTATTTTATTTAATTTATATTTATTTCATTTGCTTATGGATTTAACTCAAGATTTCAATTATCTTCCAGATAATTTTCTTTGGATTTATTATTTAGGCAAATTGCTTTTATTTAGATAAAATTGGATACTGATCAATCCTTATGATTTTATTTACATAATCTTTTATTTTATTTGTTTATGGATTTGGCCAAGATTTAATTTGTCTTTTAAATATTCCCTATTTATTTATTTATTTCTTTCTTTGTCTCATAAAAATCCATATCTTTTATTTATAGATTCAAATTTGGTGATTCCAATTTGTAGAATTTTATTTAATATTTGTTTATCCTTTTATATCTCTTTAGGATTATTTTGCTCACAATTTGCTATGGATTTTGGATAGGAGCTTTATTAGCTTTGGAAATTATTTCCTTTTGTCATATTAAACTAATAAGTTTTTATCTATGGCTTCAAATTAAGTGAAACCAATTTCTATGGTTTATAATATTTTTATTTATCATTTTTGATCATTTATAAATGTTTGTTCAAAAATTTTATATGGAACAAATCCATAGTCTTAGAGATATCTTGGAGATGATTTTATTCCATTAGGGTTTTGGTTTATTTTTCCAAAGTTTAAATTTCAAGATACATTCATTGATGAATGCATTTCATTTGATTCAAATTTTGTTTGATTCCCTTTTATTCAAATTTGTTCAAGATGGGTTTTAATGTTTCCGTTTAGAAACAAAAAGTTTCTTTTCACCCTAAATTTCAACAATTATTTATTTTGTTTATTTATTTTTCACATTTCAAAATTTGGAAAATTTTGGGATGTGACAGGCAAGTATGGGACTACAAAAACCACAACCCACCGTGGCCTCACATACAAGCCTTAGCATGTTTAACTTTCATCTCTGATCTTACCACGTCATCCTGTCAAACTAGGTTCATTCGCATCTCTGATTCATCAACTGGATGGACAAGTGGTAACAGCTAAGCATGGCTAAGCACAACAGGGATAATAGCTCTAGCAACGCCTCACAAGCTCAAACCCTAGTTATGCTAGGAGAAGTGGATCAGGGAATATAGTCTTCAAAGGTAACATGCATAAGATAGGATTACTCTATCTATCGATAAAAGACTTTTAGAATCGCATGCACATGGCAAGAATGTAAATACTTTGAAATCATAGGATTATATCATGTGTGGGGCTTCGCTTGCCTTTGACAGTTGATATCCAGAAAGCAGAGTTTCAGACACTTGGTACTTGACTTGGGTATAGTTGGTCAAGTATTGGTCTTCGAGCTTTGACGATGTTGACCTCGGGCTTCTATCTTGATCTCGATATCATATTCTACCGGAAAGAACCAAACACCGGAAAAGGAGGGAAACAATCAACACATGGCATCGATGCAATTCTCAAGCAAGGATGATGATATGACAAGTTAAATTGTATTGAAATAAACCCTTAAGGCATGCTTGACAAATTAATCAGGGTTCCGAGGGGTGCAAACCCTAACTCGGGGAAACTCCGGATTCATATGAGAGGGGTTCATTTAGTTCTTCTAACTAACTTGTCATGTAAGTTTCTTAACAATGCATGATTATAGCTTAAAGAGGTAGGTCTCATTTTTCTGAACATTTTGATATATTATTTGTATTTTTCTGATTTAAAATGAATTAGTTATGAATTTATCCATTTTTAATTCATTTTAAATCATTTTTATAATATTACAAAATAATTTACATTTTGAAATTACTTTAATGCTTTATTAAACAGAAAACATTTCTGATATTATTTTTATCACTTATAGGGTGGACCCACATGTCAGGTATATATTAATTACAGAAAACAATTTACAAAGCATTTAAATAAAAGAATAAGGGGATTATTTCCTCATGGTGACGTCATGCTGAGATCAGCCATGGAGCTCCTCCCAGATCGAGCGTGGGGCTGGCGCTGGAGACATCGCGGGGCTAGGCGCACTGGACGCGGACGTGTGTGCTGAATCGAACAAGGGAAGCACCGCCAAGAAATGGTCACCGAATCGACATCCACGGCGACGGCTGATGGCAGCGCTTGCAGACGGTTGCGACAGCGACGATACAGAGAGGGAGAGGGGAAACAAAGAGGGCCATGAGGACAGTGAGCTCACCAGGAAGCTCGTAGAGGGGTCGACGAGGCCAGACGGCGAGGAATCGTTGGTGGCAATGGCGACGGCCGACAGATGTACGGGCTCGATTCCGGCGAGGTGGAGCATTCCCGGCTTGATTCCTTTGGGGAGGAAGATCCTTGCGGCGAGGCAGAGCTAGCAGTGGTCTCAGACGAGCGAGGGATGGCCAGCAACAACGGGGAGAAGAGGTGGCCGGAGCTAGGGTTTCGTTCATTTTGGGGAAAATCGACAGAGAGCGCGAGGCAGAGTGAAACTGGTATGGGGAGAGAGAGGAGGACGCGGGCGATCTTATCCTCGCGTCCGACGCGGGCGAGAATCGCAGCGCGGCGGTCGATGGACGGCATCGCGGTGGCCACGCAGGTGCTTGGCTCAGCGAGGAAGATGACGAGGGACTGCAAGCGAAGCGATACGAGCCGAGGCGGGCTCTTGCTGGGCCGGCTGTGGATGCTTGCGGGCGTGTGAGGGCAGCAGATAGAGAAAGGAGAGGAATTGGGCTAGCTGGGCTGCGGACGGGCCAGATGGGCTACGAGGGAAGGGAGCTGCGGCTGTGCGTGGGCGGCAGGGAGATGAAGAGAGAAGGAATGGGCTCGGCCCAGGTTAGGTTAGGAACTATTTTTATTTCTGAAAACCTTTTCTATTTCCTGTTTTGTATTTCCTTTTTGTATTTTTTGTTTCAAATATGCTTTGTTTCAAAATATTTCAGAGACCCTTGTAATCAATTTGGGTTCCAAATAGTTTTAGGTTTTCAAAATTCAAAAGCCATTTGAATTGATTTCAAATAGAGAGGGAAGCTAGGGTTAGGGTTTTGTGATTATTTTCTTGCATGCATTTTAATGATGATGCTCATGAATGCACAATCAAATACTAATTGCATTTATTAATACTAGGGGTGTTACAATTCTATCCCCCTTAAAAGAATCTCGACCCGAGATTCCTAGGTAGGAAGATAGAAGGGACAGGGTTACACTACACTTCGACGATCTTCTCGAACAAGTTGATCCATGCCACCATGCCGGATGGACGAAGCTCTTCATAATCTTTAAGGTGGCAACTCACACTAAGGAAGAGAGGAAATGACATAGAACCACAAACTGAGTATCTCATGGTCAACTCATGGATAGATGCTTCACGAACATCTCCAAAGCCAACAAACATGAAACACGCCAAGGTAATAGAGCAAACAAAAGGAGATGGTTTTCAAGGTGACAAATAGCTGTTCTTCATACGGATTGAGACCATGGAGCTTGCAGAAGAGTTTTGACTTCTGAGGGAAGGAGACTTTCAACACATGGAAAAAGAACACAGACTTCGAGAGGTAAAACTCTACCAAACAACTTGGATAGAGATTTCACAGGTGGAAAAGATAGATACCAACAAAACCAAGTTGTTGAACTACTTTTGACACAGTAGGGTCATTCTTTGGTTCAACAGAAGGCCAAGACAGAAATGTGTTTTGGTGGAGAGGACTCATAAGAGTCACAAGGAACATGTAACAAGAGGAACTATTGATTACCAAAATCACGGACGCTCTTCAAACATGTTTAAGAAAGCGAGAAGGAAACTCTTTATTCATCCACGCCTATCAAAATCTTTGCCAAGATCATGATATCATTTTAAACCACCAAGATGAATAGTTGAGATGTTTCTTATGAATCGAGAAGAAAGAAACTTCATTCTCAGACTCGAAGTACTTGGCATAACAAGATGTTTGCCGTCGTAGAAGGGTCTGGAGAATTGACCGAGAGACATTTAGCAAAACTACTTTAAATGTTCTCCTTGATGTTTGAAACACGAATATCAGACTTATGACAAGCCTTTAACCAGTCATCAAGTAAAGGTCAGACTTCGGATGCAAAGGAAACCATAAGTACAACTCCTATAATAATCATAGAAGAGGCCTCATGAAGAGTGGTTGTTATTGTTGATTCAAGATAAGGTGACAATAGGTATTCTGGCTAATTATGACAACCATTACATCAATCTTGCTAGATTTACAATAGACCTACGTCATAACCTTGAGGAACACCAATCATTATTGCTGCTTGAGATTCAGTTTTGATTAAGTGGAGACATACTTCAGACTCAGCATATCCGAATAGAATATTTGCAACATTTACCACAAAGGTGGAGTCACTAGATTATCAAGACATGGACTTCAATGTCAAGCTCCAAAATATGAGCTAGATTGTAGAACCCATGTGATAGCAGATTATCAGATGGCGATTGCACCTACATGAATTATTTGCAATGAAACACAACTGAATCCTATTTAGGAAACATTTAGGAGGATATCGAAGTTTTGTTGGACTTCTTATCTTCCGTGAAAAATCAATCAGTAGGTTGGTGTGCTTGGAGGATCTTCTCGAGATGTGAAGGTATCAACCTACCATATCAACAATACCTCGCACATGCTTGACTGACTTAGAATGATTCCCGGAAAAACAAAGATAACTCTACTCGAATCCATGGCGACATCTTTCAACATTTGCACATGAACCAGAGAAGGTTACATCCAGAACACATACTTAGGGATAACACGAAGATGGTTCTCAAAAGTTTCCAACATTAATGCCAACTGTTCCATATGAATCTGGTATAACATGGAGAAGTTAAGAATGTTATCGATGGGCTCAATAACAAACTTATCTATACACTCCAAGAGGACAGACTCATGTGTTGTATAAATAGATGATAGACATTGGTCAGACCAAAGAACATGAAGATGTACCTAGGTGAAACATCACAAGTAGATATAGCATCAAGATTGTCCCTGGAACTGAGTTTGATTTGACGATTGACGTTTTCCCAAATCAAATCAAAGGAGGGAAGATAACATATCCACAAATGACATACTATCTTGCTTCAATACGACCAAAACTAGACATCCCTTTAGTGAGGAGCAATGTTGGATTGAACTTTTGTCTTTCAACTCTCCAAGTTGTTGTTTAAGTTCAACCAACTAGCTCAGGGGTATCCAGTATGGATCCTTGGAGAAAGGAGCAGTTTAGAGAACTTGCTTGCTCAAGAACTTGACAACACGGTCATGTGGCAACATGGCGATACTTCTAGAAGACATCCAGAGCATCACGAACCACCGATATGTCACTAAGCTCAAGAGGTAAAACTTGCTTGGTAAGGCAAGAAGACATAGTCTCAAAGTTTTGGTACGGACCTAACTCTTTGACTGAAGAGGGTGTACCAGAATATCGGACTTGGTAGCACATTCAAACTTCGCTTAGTGATAGGGTAACCAATCACGCTAAGACTGACACAGATGTCCTTAGAGTTCAAAACAATAATGATTGCTAAGAATCTCGTATGACCACACTATTACGCACACGCATCATTCCTGAGTGCGGACAGCTCAGAGGAAGGGTGGGTAAAAATATGTAAGAGTATCACTTCATTAACAGGGTCATGAGACTCAGCACGACCTCTTGGTGTTTGACACAAGAAAAACGTACATGACGCCTCCGCGGGTACGTGCGGGAGCGGTAGTTTCTCTCATGCGCGCAGGGGTACGGTAAGATAAAGGGAAGGTGTGGGCGTGCCAGTGTATAATAAATACACAAAGAAAACAAAATAGGTGGGAACCGTATTTCATTAATCATTTGAGATAACAAATACAATTCCCGAGGATTTGCGCTCCGTGGCCTACTAGCGCGGCCAGCCTGACAACGGCGATTGTAGGATCTCCTGGTTCCCGGGGCCTCGGAAGGCTCCCGGTTAATTACTCCCGCGGGTTACGCCACGAGACACCTCCGATTAAGCCGCGTGGTCGTCTTTGTCGTCTTCGCTTCACGTCCTGCATATATGGTGGTGGTGATGGTGTGTGTGGGGGCAGCGGCAGAGCCCGTGTCCTCGTCGGTACACGCGCTGCTGAAAGCGTGGCCTTTGCTCCGGCCTCATCCGCCCTCGCCGTTGCGCCTTGTTGGTCTTGAACGGCGATGAAGAGTTGTTGATGTAGATGAATGCAGTCCGATCGGCTAGGACTTCTTGACGACTTTGCGGCTTCGTCGGGGTGTGCAAGGGGTATGCCTCGTGGGAGTATTTTTATTAGGAGACCAGTGTCGCTCATATCGGCATGGCCGGCGTGATCGGTTCCTTCGTCTCGGCGTGACGCCGAGTTTACGGCAGCCGGCGTGACAAGTTCCGTCTCACGGTCATTGTAGGCGCGCCGGGCTACTTGCAGCTGAAACTGGAGTGTGAGGGAGTCACATCCAGAACCAAACTGAACCTGTACGTCAAGATCATCGCAGCGCAGCATCTGGTCTGTACGCCTACATCTGCCCATTGCAGCCCATTCAGTACACGTGCATGCATGGCTATGCACGAAGCCATGCACGTAGGAGCTTCAACGCTCCGTCTACTCCTGCAATCGGCACTTGTACGTCGCGTCCAGTGTATGGAGTGGAACTGAACCGGATGTCCGCCAAGCCATGTCCCTGCAGCGAGCTGGGCCTGTACACCGGCTTGCTTCAGCCTGGAAGGTCCCGTGCGTGCTCGCTGTCCAGCACCATCCGTACACCATCTTCTCGCCGAGCGGAACCTGTTCGTTGAGCGACTTGCGACCTATTCGCCACCGAGCCGTGGGTGGACTCCGAGCTGCTCTCCTGTATGCCGCGCTCTGTATGTCCGCCGCCGCGCTGTCCGAGTTGTATATCGGCAACGACCCCAGCTTCTGGTGAGCGGGTCATGATCTTGGACTATCTTCTGGTCGCCTCTGACAGCGGCGAGCCGACGGCGTGGACCTGCGCACTGACCAACGGACTGCTTGCGCTCCTACGGCGGGGAGCATCGTGCGATGTCGTGGCGAGCTCCTACAGCGGGCGGCGTCTTGGCGAGCTCCGACGGCAGACGGCGTCGTGGAGAGCTCCGGCGGCGAGCAGCGTCCTGGCGAGCTTCGACGGTGGCCAGCGTCCTGGCATGGCAAGCTTTATAGGCGCCGAGCAGCATCTTGGAGAGCTTTGTCGACGCCCCGGCGTGGCGAGCTCAGACGGCGGGCGGCGTCTCGGCCAGCTTCCTTGACGCCGCGGACGCATCGGCTTGTGGGCTGCATGTTGGGCGAGCTCCGGTGGCCGGCGGCATCCTGGCGTAGCGAGCTCCGACGGCGGGCTCTGGTGGCGCTCGCTTGCATGCTCCTGCTTCTCCGTGTACCGGTAAGGCCCGTGGCGGCGATTGTGATGCTTCGCGCGAGAGCCTCAATCCGCCGTACTAGCTGTAAGGGAAAGAAAGACAAGACAAACGCACGTTCATCATCCGTGCTGCTTACCATTGGGGAAGATCGGCCTCATGTCCATGGCTTCAGAAACACAAGCGATGCTTGGTTTGGCCCTACGTGAGTTCTTCGTCAGCTCCCAGATGCGGTCTCTCGATCTCGTCGCTGCTTGTGTCCTCTTTCTCTGTGGGTCTCTCTGCCTCCCGATTCCTCTTTTTCTCTGGGTCCCACTCTTCTCCAGATTGAGGGAGTTCCTTTATATAGACAGCGGCGTGGCGTCGGATAAGGACGAGTCCGTGACTTTCGCCCATAATCCCCTCGACCACACGTCTTATCTCTTCTGTAACCAGTTCTCCTGGCTTGGTCCGGCAGCGTCAAGGCTAAGTCCGTTTAAACCCAGCAGATTAAACGGCACGGGATTCCTCCTCTCAATAATAAAAGTGTAACGTCAATAGATCTGCTGCTTGGCCGATCGATTGAGCACACGCACGATACACGAGTCGGACTCGTATGCGTGCAGGATCTTTACTTGGACTCGTGTACATGCATGGAAAATTCATTAGCTTGCTAGTGATACACATATACACGTATACGTTGTCTTTGTGGGATTCTCCGGCCGATCGACGTATATGTACGTATCCCACTGTGTTGCAATCTGAATTTGAACACAAAATTCCATCGAACAAATTGCCCCCTCACCAAGTAAAATTCGAGCGCAAAGCAGATCGGATTTTAGCTTGGTGAACTTTTAATTGCCTTGTATTCTGGCTGTGGCGTTGATGAACTGGCTTGTCATCTGCTGCTCGCCCTGGCCTCCCTCGCATGAACTTGGGTAAAAGTTTCATGATTTTCTCAGCTAGCAACCGATCATCAGACCTGTTTGCCGGATGCGCGACCGTCATATCCCATCACGCTTGCGACGTGTCTGTTTGCGTTATTGGTACCACCCCGCGCAGTCGTGGCAAGAATATGCAAATACGTTATAGTACGTGCGCCTGGCTCCTCTTTGAGTCACCGCGTGGAGGCCCTGCGATTAGAAAACAAAAAAAACGCATATATTACGGCGTAGGCGTCCTTCTCGTGACAGCCGTGGTTGTTGTGGTGACAGCCGTTTACCCCGGCCCTAGAGTCAGGTCGCGGCTAATGTAATTGATCTTCCAATTTAACGCGACATGTCGCATGTCACCGAGTGTTAGTGGAAATTAGTGCGGGCATGAACATCCGCGACTCTGAAGAAAGCCGGTTGAGACCGTGTATGGTGCTAGTGAACCAGCTAACCCTCGCTCATCTTCATTCCGTGGCGAAAGAACGTGCCATGTCCTGAAAATAATTTTATCAATCTAGTCGGGACCGCCTAGCCCGGACAGTGCCAGCCGACTAGACTGAAGGGTTTCACAGATTCACGCTAGCCGCACTGGCACGCGTCACTGCTCCCGTATCTTGACGCATTGATGTAGATGGGCGCCGGCAAGCCATCGGCGTAGAGACTCCATCTTTAAGGTGGAGAGAGCGTCGTCCCATGGGCGTCACCATTGATGACGAGGTGTCTGTCGCCGAGGGCAAGGAACGCCACCGGTATTGTTGATGTAGGGCGGCATTGGGCCCTCTTGACGATGTACCTGCTCAAGCTTGATGGACAAAGCAACCAAGACAGAATAAAAGAAACGAGGAACAACATCGACAAAACATGGTTTTGGGTTTGTGTTTTTTTTAAATGTTGGCTTTCCCGTTATACACTAGCTATATGTGTGATATCCGAAAAAGCCGCCAAAGGACTTGTCATTGGGAATCGTCGCAAGACCATGACGATCATAACTTTTCCTTCCGTGTGCGTGTGTGGAGACGCCGTCTTCGGAGATGCTCCCGAGAGGCAGCGGATAGTCACGCCCTAGCCCATCGCGGTACCGAGGAACCCCACAGCTCAACCATGCCCCCGGCGCGACGCCCCACGAACGCAGAGACTTGGGAATGGTGGATGATGGTAAATGGGCTTTGGGATGAACATTTGAGGTTTTTCATGCCTTCTTGAGGGGTGGTGAACAGCTACCTTCCGCCTTCTTTTCATGATTTGCTTGCTATTTAGAACCATTGGACTTGATTCTTGAACTTCTGGATATTCGCCCTCTTGAGAGGATTGCTTGAATGGACCACTTGGATGGTCACGGACTTCATTAGCTGCTTGAATGTGTGATTTTTTTTTGCTTGAATTTCCTTTGGATTTCGTGCTTGCTTGCTTGTGGACCTCCTCGAGAATTTGGAAGGCAACCATTCACCTTGGTGGACTACGTCACCCTCTGGCACTTTATCTGGAGCTTTTAACGCCACGCCCCAGAGTTGTCATGCGGCCACGCACCAAATCGGGCAGCCTTTTCATGATCTTTTCCTATGGTCTTCCCTGGGGCGTGAGTCCCTATGAGCGTGTTGCCCGCCTGGAAGCATGAGGGGCGTGGAGCCTCGGTACGTTGAAGTGCCCAAGAATCTTCTCCGCTGCCTCCGGAAGAATACACCTGGTACGTGTCGTGCTTAGTGGGTGTGAGAGCCGCTCCACCTGCAATTTGACACGTTGTGCCACCCTCTGACAAATCCTAAGGTAGCGAGATCTTCTATCACCAGCATGGCATGATGAGGGAAAGCCGTTTTTTTGTTGTTGGGGAAAATGAATATCCATGTTATGCAAAAGAGAATGCATCATGGATCCGAGCCGACCGAAGAATTCCCCATTAAAAACGAGAGAAAAAAAAAGGCAACAGAAGAGGCAAATATTTTAGCAAAAATACTTTTTGAGAAACCTTCCGTTGATTGGAGGCATAGGCCGGGATCCTTGGGGATCGACCAGTTGGTATGCACCTCCATCGTAGACTTGCTCGATGGCGTAAGGTCCTTCCCACTTCGGCTCGAATTTTCCCTTCGTCTTGTGCGTGACGACGATCGGACGCCTTAGCACCAGGACTAGTTTGCCCTTCCGGAAGACACGCTGCTTGACAAGCTTGTCGTAGGCTCTCACCATGTTCCGGCGATAGAGCTCCAGGTTTTGCACGGCGTTGAGTCGATCCTCTTCTAGGGCGTCGAGCTCCTGGAAACGCAGTTGTACCTGTTCATCTTTGGTGAGTTCGTCCTGGATGGCCACCCTTAGAGAGGGTAGCTCGACCTCCAATGGCAAAACTGCTTCACAACCATAGACAAGAGAATACGGAGTAGCTTGAGTTGGGGTACGGACGGTAACGCGATACGCCCATAGAGACTCGTAGAGACGGTCCGGCCAATCTCTTCTGTGTCTGGTCACCGTCTTCTTGAGTATCTTTCCCAGTGTCTTGTTGAAGGCTTCAATTGCTCCGTTGGCTTGAGGATAGTAGCCGGTGGAGTAGTTCCACTTGATCTTGTATTTCGCCATGAACCTGTACATCTTATTGGACTTGAATGCCTTGCCGTTGTCGGAGGTGACGCGGTGTGGTATCCCAAAGCGATGGATGATATTTCGCTCTAGGAAGTTGATGACATTGTCACTCTTCACTTCCCGCAGCGGGACAGCCTCTGCCCACTTGGAGAAGTAGTCTGTCGCTGCAAGGATGAAACGGTGGCCCCTGGAAGATGGTGGGTCAATGGGGCCGATGACGTCTATCCCCCAGGCGTCGAACGGCCATGAGGGAATGGTAGGGTGTAGAGGAACCGGAGGTTGGTGCTTGAAGTCGCCATGGATTTGGCAACCATGGCATGACCTGGCTACCCGAAGGCAGTCCCTCATGATACCGGGCCAATAGTATCCAGCCAAGCGTATGGCATGGTACATTTTGGCTCCGCCCTGATGGCCGCCGCAGACACCGTGGTGCACCTCCTGCAAAACCTTCTCGGCCTCGCTTTGGTTAACGCACCTAAGAAGAAGCTCCTGTCCATGAGACCGCATGTACAAGACACCAGCCTTATAGACATAGAAAGGCAACCGTCGTTGTAGTTGGCGCCTACTAACGGGGTCATCGGGGAGTCTGCCATGCTTGAAGTAGTCGAGGAATGGTTGCAACCATTCGTCTTCATACACGGCATTTGTAGTGATGGTGTTGACTTCATATTCCGTCGGGATGAGCTCCAACACAGCGGGAAGAAGCCACCTTTCTTCCACTGTTACCTGCATAGATTTATCATTTGGGAGCACTAGTGCTGCCGCCAATTTCGCCAAGGCGTCAGCTGGTGCATTCCTGCTTCGTGGGACGTGTAGAACTTCAATTTGTTGGAACTTCTCCATGAGTCTCCGGGCCGCGTCATAGTACGGCACCAGTTCAGGCTTGCGCACCTCGTAGATGTCATTGACCTGCATGACGATGAGCTGAGAATCTCCATAGGCTTGTAAGACATGAATGTCCATAGAAAGGGCCAGGAGCAGGCCAAAGATGAGCGCCTCGTACTCGGCCTCGTTGTTGGAGCATTCTTCTTTGAGGAGGGAGAATGAGTGGTACATCACCTCCCCTCGTGGAGTTTTGAACACCAGTCCTGCGCCGGCTCTCCGCCTTGGGGTCCCGTCTGGGTTGACCTCCGTGCGAGAAGCACCGTCGAAGTAGAGCTTCCACGGACCTTCGAGCTCGGCGGTGAATACCTCCTCGTCTGGAAGGTTGGCGACAAGCGGAGAGTCTTCAGGGACGGGATGCGCTGCAAGAAACTCTGCTAAGGCTTGTCCTTTAATCGCCTTTTGAGGGACAAAGGTGAGGTCGAACTCCATCATGAGCAATGCCCACTTCCCGAGTCGCCCCATTAGTGCAGGCTGACTTAGCACATACCTTATTGGATCCGCTCTTGCCACGAGCTGGATTTGGAGTGCGAGCATGTAGTGCCTCAACTTCTTCAACGCGAAGATTAGCGCCAAGCACAACTTCTCTATTGGAGAGTAGTCTCGCTCGGCACCGACCATCGTGCGGCTCAGGTAGTAGCAAGCCACCTCCTTCCCTTCGTCATTGTGTTGAGCGAGTAAGGCGCCAATAGAAGTAGGTTGCGCTTCAATGTAAAGAATAAGGGGGCGCCCTTGTACAGGAGCTGCCAATACGGGTGGACTAAGCAAGTACCTCTTGATAGCGTCAAAGCCCTCTTGACATCCTTCATCCCACACGAACGGAGCTCCTTTCTTCATGAGACTTGAGAAGGGTTGGATGCGTCCGGAGAGGTTGGAGATGAAACGACGGATGTACGCCAACTTCCCTTGCAACGCCCTCAACTCCTTGAGGTCAGAAGGGGGAGGCATGTTGAGGATCGCCTTGATCTTCTTTGGTTCTATCTCTATGCCTCGATGATGAACCACGAAGCCGAGGAAGAGGCCCGATTGTACGGCGAAGGCACACTTTAGTGGGTTCATCTTGAGCTGGTGTTGATGTAGTCGCTCGAAGACGATCCGAAGGTCCTCCTGATGATCTTGGCGGTCCTTGGTCTTGACCACCATGTCGTCGACGTAGCATTCCACCGAATGGTGGATGAGGTCTCCGAGGATGTATGTCATGGCGCGCTGGTATGTTGCTCCGGCATTCTTCAAGCCGAAAGGCATGACGGTGTAGTAGAAGTTGCCCTTCGGGGTCCTGAACGCGGTGTTGATGGCGTCTTCAGGGTCCATCTTGATCTGATTGTAGCCCGATGAACCATCCATAAAGGACAGTGCACCATGTCCCGTTGTGGAGTCGATGACCATCTCCGTGATCGGTAGGGGAAAGTCATCTTTGGGGCATGCTCGATTAAGATCGCGGAAGTCTTGGCAAACCCGTACCTGGCCATTCTTCTTCTCCACGGGGACGATGTTTGCGAGCCACTCAGTGTATTTGGCCTCTTTGATGAAATCTGCAATGATTAACTTATCTACTTCGGCGATGACTTGATCTTGAAACTCCGGTCGCAACCGTCGCGGCGGCTGCTTGACGGGTCGGTGTCGCGGGTCAATCGCTAGCTTGTGTGTAGCGACACGTGGGTCGAGCCCTGGCATCTCCTTGTAGCTCCAGGCGAAGCAATCCCGGTACTCCATCAGGAAGCTTCGATAGCCTTCTCTCTCCTCTTCTGTCAGCGTGGCGCTAACAAAAGTTGGGCGTGGATCATCTTCCGTCCCAAGATTGATTTCAACGAGCTCGTCGATGGTGGGTTGTCCGCCGTCTTCTAGCTCTGGTGGGGCTGATGTAGAACCTATCTCCTCTTCGACCTCGCCGAGCTCGTCGCTTCCTGAGGAGACAGACGTGGCATGACAAGTGGCCCGTGGGCCATCGCCTTTGTCCTTTGCGTCGCCGGTGTCGATGTAGCCGAGCCCGAACTTGGGGCGTATCTTGCATTCGCTCTTGATGAGATCTTCTGCTTGTCTCCACCACTCCTCACAGACAGCGGGTGGTGCCGGCATTCTGTTGTTTCCGCGAAGAGTGAAGCCAGCCTTCTCCAGGAGACGAGCCATCTTCGACCCGACCTTCATCGCCGTGGATAGTTCTTCTTCCGTACCGTGGCAAGGTTGGGGAAGTTCAAATATTGAATCGCAGTGTTGTACCTGCGGAACTTTATAGAAAATGGTTCGGGTTCTAGACCCACATGAACTTGGGATAGCCCAAACCTCCAATGGAGAAGACACGGATATGTAGAGGGATGGGGGCTGCACTCCTTGAGCTCCCCTTGCTACTTCCTCCAACTCTTGTATTCTTCTTTTGACCACCCCTGCTTGTGCGGGCACTTGCTCCTCTTTTGGAGAGTTGCGTACCCGCAATGTGATGGCTGGTGGCGCATCACTGCTGCCGGTCCTCATCTTCGAACTTCCCTGGGCACCTGCAGAGCTTCCAAGTGTTAAACCATCAGGCTCGTGGTGCGCCGAAGTCGACGAAGATGTGGAAGCCTTGGGTGTTGGGGTTGACCTCAGCGTGATTGGTGTTGATGATGGTAATCTAGCTTTCAAAAGCAATGGGGCTGACAGGGTAGGCATAGAAGAGCCTCCTCCCGATGACGTTGGAGTAGAACTCCCCATCGCTACTGGGGAGTAGCGCTTGTTTTCGTGTTGAGTGGTTGAGGAAGATCGTCTTCGTGCAGAGTGCTTGCGACTCCATGACGAAGAAACCTGTACGTCCTTTGGTGATCCTGGCATGATGAGCCGCCTTGCCTCGACTGCCGGCGTGACACCAGGTTTGACCAAGACATCAATTGCTGGTGTTGTCCGCCCGATCTTATGATCATTATCTTCAACAGGGAAGTAGTACTTCGCATCCGCATGATGCGACTCTTGGACGGTGTAGGGGTTGGTGTTTCCGTTGATGCGTTGTTGTGTGCCATTGCCGTCAAGGAACTTCAAGCATTGGTGAAGGGTAGAAGGCACCACACGATACTTGTGGATCCATGGCCTTCCTAAGAGGGCTGAGTAGGAGGTGTTCGCTTCAATGACGAAGAAGCGTACCTTGAAGCTGAATGTTGACATTTGGATCTTCACCGTGATGGCACCCAACGTTGGCTTTCCTTGATTGTCGAAGCCGCATATCATAACGTCGGTTGACTCCAAATCATCTACCGTGAAACCAGCCCTTGTCAAACTCCGAAGGGGTAGTATGTTCACGGCAGATCCTGGGTCAATGAGGATTCGATGAAGGTATGCGACGCCGATGTTCCCTTCTACATAGAGTGGACGATTGTGGGCACCATCTTCTATGATATTGTCTTCCTCATCGAACGTAATCTCATTCACGAAGCAGGGGTTGGTGAAGAGACGGTGTTTTGCCATGCACACCTCATAGAGTTCCGGAGCTTGGAGCGCCTTGATAAGGGCTTCACGGAGGTCTGGCACCATCATGAGGGCATCATGTACACTCAAAAGCGCAGGGATCCTCTTGAGATGGGCGATGATGTTGTAGTCGACTTCGTGTGACTTCGTCTTCCCTTCAACCTGTCCTTCTGGTGATTCATCTTGTGCGGGGGCCTCCTTTTGGGTTGCTACCTTGTCCCTTCTTGTTTGGTTGGCCTTTGGGAGTTCAGGTAGAACCTTGCCCCCACGCAAGTTCATGTTCACTTCTTCAATCTGCAAATCTTTCATGGCTCCCTCGGTCTGGAATGCCTCTTGCTCTTCAGGGGTGAACACGTCATCTGAATCGGAGCTAGGCCTATCCTTGTAGTTGAGGACGACATTGCAACTCTCAAGGGTGGATGGTTGAGGGGTTCTAGCTTCCCCTTTTGCTCCTTCTGTCTCCTCCATCGGCGCTCGCTTCACGTCTCGCGGCATGAACTGCGCCAAAGTGGGTAGCGTGCGCCTTGGTCGAGGGAAGGACTCGTCTCCCTCGGATCTTGGGACAAATCTTGGTGGAGGCCGGCGCTGACTTGGATCAAGTCGCTTGAGGATCATTGGGGAAGCGTGTGTTGATGATGCTGGACGAGGTGGTCGAGGTGTAGGGTTCCTCGAGTGCGTCCTTCGCTGAACTATATTCCAAGGATTCTCTTTGTATGAGGTCGAGGTCACCTCCTGATGAAGAGAAGGTCTTGATGTCTTGGCAACGATGAGACTTGATAGTTGATTCTCTACTTCTGAGAACGCCGCCCATGATTCCTGGTCGTTCTTGTCTTGCCTTGATGAAGAGGGTGTAGCTACGCTCACCATGTTCACCGCTTGATAACCTGGATTGATGGCTTCTGGGTCCAAGTTGATCCTCTTCTCATTAACGGCTCTTTGGAGCCACTCCTTGAAGGCGATACAGTCCTCAATGACATGTCCCACATACCTATGATATGGACAAAACAAAGCATTATCCGTCATCCTCATCTGATCGGGTCTTCGAGGTTCTGGAAGGTCCAAGGCTCGATGTTCCATCAGTTGGTTGAACATGTCCTTCACTAGGTCCCTGCGAAAGATGTATTGTTTCTTGAGGAGTTCCTGCATCGTTGGTCGTTGCCTTCCTCCAACTTGCTCGCCTCTTGCGCCCAACATTGGCACGTTGCCTTGTGGTGTAGAGGAGAAGACTCTAGCAGCGTTCGCCTCCGCCGGTGCCTTCATCTTGGCGCCGGTATTGGTTAGCTTGGATGTCGAGGCAAAGCGCTTGGCTGGATCGAATGTACTAGCATTCTTGTAGAGCTCCATGATCTGCGGCGATTTCTCGAACTCGAGCTTAGTTGCTGCCACCGCCGTGCTTAGAGCACTAAAGGTTCTAGGCTCGCGCCGAGAGACCTCAAGTGACCAATGTTGTTGCATCCCATGGACGCACATCTCGATGGCATCCTCGAGGTGCATCTCTCGAGCGAGCCACACATAGCTATTGCGGAAGCGAATGACGTATTCATCGATGGACTCATCTCGTCGCTGTCGAACTTGTGCGAGCTCCACAACTGAGAAGTCCTTCTTCATGGCGACAAAGTGCTTCTAGAAGACTTCCTTCATGCCTGACCAACTTCCGATGGATGCAACCGGTAGACGGCTATACCAATGAAAGGCGGGGCCGGTTAACGATCCTGAAAACTGTCGTAGGAGAAGTGACGAGTTGTTCGCGGTGTCGCCGCATGCCGCCTCGAAGTATGCCAAGTGCTCCCTTGCGTCGCCCGTCCCATCGAATTGACGGAACTTTGGTGGATGCCACCCTGCGGGGAATGACACCAGGTCGTGCCATGCTTCATAGGGCTTCTCCAGCTCGCTTCCTGTGGTGCGAGGAGCATTATCGACCTTCAATTGCCTGAATCTCTCGTCCACCATGCCTTTAAGCATATCATGGTAGCCTTTTAGCATACTTTGTTGTGTCACTTCGGTGGTTGGGACGGTGGGTGTAGCCCAATGTCGAGTGTGTGCACTTGTTCCTTCATGTTGCCGTTCCTGATTGGGTGGCGCAGTCGCTAGAGTGCCATCCTGTAGCTCCTCCACTTGCGGGTCTACCACTCCTTGTGGTACGCTTGGGGGTGGAACACCGTTGTTGTTGCTATTGTTCATCATGAGCTCGATGAATTGGTCGAGCTTTGACGTCAGTTGGTCAATCTTCTGGCGTTGCTCTTGAATTTGTTCTTCAAGTGCGGTTTCTCGTGCGACCGCTGTACTTGCTTCGTCGCCCTTTCCACCATCCACCGCCATGCGGGCAGGTGCGGTATGAAGGTCTTCAAGGCCATCTTCACAATCGGATGGCACAGACGGTGCAAGCTCATGATATGGAGGAGAGTTTGGAAGCTTCTCCAATGAGGATGAAGAAGAGTCGGATAAGCTCCCCTCATCATCGATGTAGTCGGCCAGTCCGTCCTGTCCAGCTAGTCCATCTGTCACACTTCGAAGTGCAACAGATTTTAGCCGTGTCTTGGCCCCGGGTCGACTCGCCATCTGCAATATCTTGTTCGAATTCTGGGGAAGTCGTGAGTTGATGTCGGTGTAGCGACACGGTGATATGTCCGGATGATACCCCGCATCTCCTTCGGAGAGTGAGCCCTTCCCCGTCATGATGGGAAGGCATGGGGCTTTCGATCTCGCTCCATCTTGAGACGAGGATGTGGTTGGCCTTGATTCTGCCTCGGCGCCTTTGAACCATGAGCGTACATGGCCAAGGCGTGGTAGGAATGCCTTCTTGAAGTCCGCCTTCGGATTTGGCTCAATCTCCTCATCCGAGGGATAGCCAAATTCGTGAGTGACCTCCGGAGGTTTCCATCCATCGCTTGACTCCATCCCCGGGCGCACCACAAGAGTGCCGCATGGGGCGAGGTTCTTTTCTGTCATCTCTTTATCCTTGTCTTGTTCTACACCTGCGAGGGAAACAAGAGAAGGTAGCACGTGGAGCGTCGCGCCTTGTCCTGGGGCAACACCGGGCTCCTCTTCGTGGTTTGGGGAGGTCGTGTGGTGAGACTCCTCCACACCCTCCATTGGCGTGGCCGTCGATGCGGGTGCCTTTTGCTTCTCGGAAGATGAGGCTATCACGGCAGCCTCACATGTTCACCGTCTTGATGTGTGGTTGCTTGAGGGAGCGAGGGTGGAGCCTCTATGTTCTTCTCCCCCGCATGCCGCGATGATGGCTTGCGTGGCTTCGGTGTTAGGCGACTGAGCAGGTAATTGTACCGCTCGTGTCGCTCCAACTCGGGAGAGATGCGGAAGCCGATCCTGTCGTTTTCTTGCACGACCCCACCATCGGGTCGTACACGGACTTGGGTATACCGAAGTACCAAGTCTTCTAGTTCTTTGTACAGGACTCGTCGGTTCCTTCGCCGCCTCTCACGTTTGCGCTGGTTCTCCGTGGCGGCCTTGGAAGTTACGCGAGGTGTGGGCTGAAGAGGTGGTGCAGCACGAGAAGTGGACGTAGACATTTCCTGTGGTGGCTGCACTTGGAGTTGATCTCCCCGTCTTGAAGGAGAAGAGGGTCGTGGTGGAAGTGGAGCTTGCGGAGGATCGCTTGGTCGCCACACTTGGGTGGGACGAGAGTTCCTCTCATCTCGTTGATGGCGTGACCATTGATTCCATCGTGGGGGCATATTAGGATGCCTCCCATGAATAGGACGAGTTGGTGAAGGCGGACGTCGTGGCGCCAAGGTACGACGTTCATGTTGAGGTCGATAGCTCGGGGCTTGCCGTGTAGTCCTACCCCCAGCTCGTGTCGGTGATGTACGTGGCGCTTCTTGATGATGGAGCCGCCTCTGGATGTTGTCCATTTGCTCCTGGAGTTGGCGAAATTCACGCCGTAGGTCCTCGTTGCGTGGAGCAGGTGCCTCATTTCGAAGAACGGCAAACCTGTTATCATTTGGAAGGGATCGTCCTTCCACCGTTGAAGTATGGAGGCATGGTGCCCACATGCCTCCCCGAGAAGCGTTGCGGTTGATCGCGATCGTAGGGCCTGGAAGAATGGGCTCCTTGCGTGAGCGCCGCTTCCAGAACTCCTTCATGATGGTGCGTCGTATCATCTGCTTGACCTTCAATGGCTCGTTCGCCCATTCATCAGGGAACAAGTTGTAGGGTGGGGTGATGGTGTTCGCATAGGTGAACACCTTGTCGGCCAGGTCCCCGGCACCAAGGGACCAGTCTTCCTCGGGCACCGCGCATTGAGCGACGCGCGAGCTTATCTGTTGTTGGAGCCGCTGTACCTTGCGGTACTTCCTCCTGTAGTTCCGAAGCGGGTGCGGGCTATCTGACAAGCGTGCGCTTGCCATCAGCCTCCGCAAGTGGTAGGAGGCGGCCTCCAAACCCTCGATGAGTTCCACCTCGGTGCGCCTAGCTGTCGGTTTAGGCAGCGTTGGTGGTGGTGTCGAGGTAGGCGCGCGAAGTGACGCCGCACCTGTCCGTCTGTTGGCAGCCTTGATGCGGAGGCGCTGAGCCGCCTCCACGTCTCCTTTGATCTCGGCCCTCGTTGACTCCTTCAACAGGGCGCGAGCCTCGAGCATCAGCTCGCGGCGCTCCTTCTTTGCTTTGGCAGCTGCCCGCTTTTGCGCCTTCCTGTTCTTCAAGACCTGGAATTGCGCAGGGTCTTGAGCTTCGTGCATGTACACCTTGGCGCCCATCTCAAAGAACACCATGGGCGGCCGCGACCCGAACTGGATCGTCATAGGCTCGGTGTAGTTGTACGGTCCTCCTGCATGAACACGATCATTGATCAGCGGGAGTCAATACCTGTGCCTTGTCATGCAGTATGCTGTGCGGATGGATGAACGGGCGAAGACGATTCCGACGACCACGACGAAGCAAATATGGGAGGAGAACCACGTCCCACCGGGCGTGCCAATTTGTTTGACACGAGAAAAACGTACATGACGCCTCCGCGGGTACGTGCGGGAGCGGTAGTTTCTCTCATGCGCGCCGGGGTACGGTAAGATAAAGGGAAGGTGCGGGCGTGCCAGTGTATAATAAATACACAAAGAAAACAAAATAGGTGGAAACCGTATTTCATTAATCATTTGAGATAACAAATACAATTCCCGAGGATTTGCGCTCCGTGGCCTACTAGCGCGGCCAGCCTGACAACGGCGATTGTAGGATCTCCTGGTTCCCGAGGCCTCGGAAGGCTCCCGGTTAATTACTCCCGCGGGTTACGTCACGAGACACCTCCGGTTAAGCCGCGTGGTCGTCTTTGTCGTCTTCGCTTCACGTCCTGCATATATGGTGGTGGTGATGGTGTGTGTGGGGGCAGCGGCAGAGCCCGTGTCCTCGTCGGTACACGCGCTGCTGAAAGCGTGGCCTTTGCTCCGGCCTCGCCCGCCCTCGCCGTTGCGCCTTGTTGGTCTTGAACGGCGATGAAGAGTTGTTGATGTAGATGAATGCAGTCCGATCGGCTAGGACTTCTTGACGACTTTGCGGCTTCGTCGGGGTGTGCAAGGGGTATGCCTCGCGGGAGTATTTTTCTTAGGAAACCAGTGTCGCTCATATCGGCATGGCCGGCGTGATCGGTTCCTTCGTCTCGGCGTGACGCCGAGTTTACGGCAGCCGGCGTGACAAGTTCCGTCTCACGGTCATTGTAGGCGCGCCGGGCTACTTGCAGCTGAAACTGGAGTGTGAGGGAGTCACATCCAGAACCAAACTGAACCTGTACGTCAAGATCATCGCAGCGCAGCATCTGGTCTGTACGCCTACATCTGCCCATTGCAGCCCATTCAGTACACGTGCATGCATGGCTATGCACGAAGCCATGCACGTAGGAGCTTCAACGCTCCGTCTACTCCTGCAATCGGCACTTGTACGTCGCGTCCAGTGTATGGAGTGGAACTGAACCGGATGTCCGCCAAGCCATGTCCCTGCAGCGAGCTGGGCCTGTACACCGGCTTGCTTCAGCCTGGAAGGTCCCGTGCGTGCTCGCTGTCCAGCACCATCCGTACACCATCTTCTCGCCGAGCGGAACCTGTTCGTTGAGCGACTTGCGACCTATTCGCCACCGAGCCGTGGGTGGACTCCGAGCTGCTCTCCTGTATGCCGCGCTCTGTATGTCCGCCGCCGCGCTGTCCGAGTTGTATATCGGCAACGACCCCAGCTTCTGGTGAGCGGGTCATGATCTTGGACTATCTTCTGGTCGCCTCTGACAGCGGCGAGCCGACGGCGTGGACCTGCGCACTGACCAACGGACTGCTTGCGCTCCTACGGCGGGGAGCATCGTGCGATGTCGTGGCGAGCTCCTACAGCGGGCGGCGTCTTGGCGAGCTCCGACGGCAGACGGCGTCGTGGAGAGCTCCGGCGGCGAGCAGCGTCCTGGCGAGCTTCGACGGTGGCCAGCGTCCTGGCATGGCAAGCTTTATAGGCGCCGAGCAGCATCTTGGAGAGCTTTGTCGACGCCCCGGCGTGGCGAGCTCAGACGGCGGGCGGCGTCTCGGCCAGCTTCCTTGACGCCGCGGACGCATCGGCTTGTGGGCTGCATGTTGGGCGAGCTCCGGTGGCCGGCGGCATCCTGGCGTAGCGAGCTCCGACGGCGGGCTCTGGTGGCGCTCGCTTGCATGCTCCTGCTTCTCCGTGTACCGGTAAGGCCCGTGGCGGCGATTGTGATGCTTCGCGCGAGAGCCTCAATCCGCCGTACTAGCTGTAAGGGAAAGAAAGACAAGACAAACGCACGTTCATCATCCGTGCTGCTTACCATTGGGGAAGATCGGCCTCATGTCCATGGCTTCAGAAACACAAGCGATGCTTGGTTTGGCCCTACGTGAGTTCTTCGTCAGCTCCCAGATGCGGTCTCTCGATCTCGTCGCTGCTTGTGTCCTCTTTCTCTGTGGGTCTCTCTGCCTCCCGATTCCTCTTTTTCTCTGGGTCCCACTCTTCTCCAGATTGAGGGAGTTCCTTTATATAGACAGCGGCGTGGCGTCGGATAAGGACGAGTCCGTGACTTTCGCCCATAATCCCCTCGACCACACGTCTTATCTCTTCTGTAACCAGTTCTCCTGGCTTGGTCCGGCAGCGTCAAGGCTAAGTCCGTTTAAACCCAGCAGATTAAACGGCACGGGATTCCTCCTCTCAATAATAAAAGTGTAACGTCAATAGATCTGCTGCTTGGCCGATCGATTGAGCACACGCACGATACACGAGTCGGACTCGTATGCGTGCAGGATCTTTACTTGGACTCGTGTACATGCATGGAAAATTCATTAGCTTGCTAGTGATACACATATACACGTATACGTTGTCTTTGTGGGATTCTCCGGCCGATCGACGTATATGTACGTATCCCACTGTGTTGCAATCTGAATTTGAACACAAAATTCCATCGAACACTTGGTATAGAAAGGGTGTGATACTTTAGGGTAGAACAGAACATAAGCTAATCAACGCTTATTGATCTGCGGATTACAACACTTTGACCTGGTCTTAGAAATGACGAGGTACTGGAGTTTGTTTCTCCTAGACATACCGAAATGATTTGTCATGACGAACCACAAGAGTATCTTGCATTGGAAGATACCAATGCACATTTACTACTTGTCCACCAACTGGTAGACAAAGGTCAGAAAGAAACAAGGAAAAATGAACATGCTCAGGATAGAATCCCGAGATGTAGATGCATAAGTCAACAATCTTCTGAAAACCAATAAAGAAAGGGGAAGGTGTGGTAGAGTCACGAGCACACATGTGAGACTTGCGAAGAACACTCTTGTCATGATCTATTTGGTTCCCTTGAAGAACATCTTCCATAGCATGTGGTAGGGGAAGTCCTTTATCTTCACTGTTCAACAGCGACAATATCCACAAGCTTGAAGGCTATACTAGAAGGTACTAGCCATTCTGAGGTAATGTGTGGACATTAACCACAGGGGTCAATAAAATGGATCTTGGGTTAAAGATCAGCGTCATGTACAAGATTCGCAACACCAGAATCTAGCTCAATCAGGGATCTTAAGTTCAAGTCCAAGGGTTAAAACCCAAAGAAAGTAGTAACTACTACTTGAGTGACAAAGCGTACACTACAAGGTAGTAATCACTAGGTAGCTTCCAAAAGAAGATACAACTTCTGAAGTACCCGAACAAACAAAAAGGAGGCACTCAAGGCAAAAGGAAACCTCGAAGCCTAGAACAGAACTTTATGGATCCTACAATATAATATTGTGGGTCAAAAAGACGGAGAGATCATGATAGAAAGAAATCTCTCAAAAGAATAGGATCAAAGGGAAACAAGGAACACACACGACCGACTCTAGAGAACTCAACACTAGGTCAAATGGTTGAGAACCGACATGCCTGAAGAGGCACCTAAGTTTTGAAGGAGGAGACAAGATAACAAAACTTTTTCAAAGTCAACACAAGATAAGATGACCCAGAGTTAGAGCGAAACTGGATAAGAAGAAGAGAAGCATACTAGAGGTTTTGCACATACTTTTCATCTTTGAAAATAGTTTTCACAAGCACTAGACTCAACATCGGCCAATAGAAAGGTTTCCTACAGTCGGTACTGCTCTGATACAAAAAAACTGTGACACCCCCAGGATTAAGGCTAGACAAATCCCAGAACTTCGTCTGAACATAAGCCTAACCTAATCTCAAAAGCGTACAGAGATAATCGGTAACACAACAGTGACCCTATGACACAAAATTTGTTACAGCAAGCTCATAACTGAGCAAAGAACCAAAATATTACAAGCATAGGTCACTGGCCACAAACATCAAACAACGGAAGGCAAATTATGCTGTTAAGTATAGCAACGTTAACAAATGGCCTAAGAGGCCTGAAGCATAACGATGACGTCCAATCCATAGATCCCAGACTGCCGACTGGGAACTCCGAATTACTCATCGATGTCGATGTCGTAAATAACTCATCTTCTATGGTAACACTTACTCTGCTGCAAAAGAGTCAACAAAGCAAGGGTGAGTACAGGGTGTACTCCGCAAGACTTATGGCTGGTGGAGTTATTTTGCATAAAGCCATCTTTGTTTTGTAAAACAAGAGGGAGAAGAATCTCGACTAATTAGAATATTTTAAAAGGGGATAAGAGAGCGGTATCACTAGCTTTGATCATCTCTTGATTTCCACCGAATCATCATCAGCTGAACCTACCTAGGATCACCCCCTCGTACCCATGAGGAAGCATCCTTAAGCACACGTTGATCAACTTGCCAAGTTTTACGATTAGGTTCAAGTTCTCTATGATCTTTGAATCTGGTTTCCAAGTCGTCCAAACCGTGGACACGGCTTTTCGAAAAGATTTAACCCTGTAGGGGTGTACAACTTTACCCACACGTACCAACCGATTCGTAATGCCAAGCTATAAGCCCTCTTCCTTGGAAGGCCGACAGAGAGTGGTTGACCACGATCTTTACCTTGCTTTCGCCTAGACCATGAGTCACACACTAGGGAGATGCCGCCGAAATGGGTCGAGTCCTGAAGCTGGTCCCTAATGATGTGTGCGGGGTTCAAGATTACGGATGCCGGACATCTCTTGTCCCCGGCCACGCTTACCTACGTGTATGAATGCACCTCCTTCACCTCCATTCAAGAACATCCAAGATGCGTATGTCGAATGGAAAGCCCAAACTATCTGACTCATGGAATCTACTCAGCACGTTAGTTGGTCAAGGGGGTTTCCAGGGCCCCGTGTGGTTGTACGCTCGTCTTGGTACATAGGCAAGAACTCAGGTCCTAGTAGTGGCAAGTATGGGACTGTAAAAACCACAACCCACCGTGGCCTCACATACAAGCCTTAGCATGTTTAACTTTCATCTCTCATCTTACCACGTCATCCTGTCAAACTAAGTTCATTCGCAGCTCTGATTCATCAACCGGATGGACCAGTGGTAACAGCTAAGCATGGCTAAGCACAACAGGGATAATAGCTCTAGCAACGCTTCACAAGCTCAAACCCTAGTTATGCTAGGAGCAGTGGATCAGGGAATATAGTCTTCAAAGGTAACATGCATAAGATAGAATTACTCTATCTATCGATAAAAGACTTTTAGAATCGCATGCACATGGCAAGAATGTAAATACTTTGAAATCATAGGATTATATCATGTGTGGGGCTTCCCTTGCCTTTGCCAGTTGATATCCAGAAAGCAGAGTTTCAGACACTTGGTACTTGACTTGGGTACAGTTGGTCAAGTATTGGTCTTCAAGCTTCGACGGTGTTGACCTCGGGCTTCGATCTTGATCTCGATATCGTATTCTATCGGAAAGAACCAAACACCAGAAAAGGAGGGAAACAATCAACACATGGCATCGATGCAATTCTCAAGCAAGTTAAATTGTATTGAAATAAACCCTTAAGGCATGCTTGACAAATTAATCGGGGTTCTGAGGGGTGCAAACCCTAACTCAGGGAAACTCCGGATTCATATGAGAGGGGTTCATTTAGTTCTTCTAACTAACTTTTCACGTAAGTTTCTTAACAATGCATGATTATAGCTTAAAGAGGTAGGTCTCATTTTTCTAAACATTTTGATATATTATTTCTACTTTTCTGATTTAAAATGAATTAGTTATGAATTTCTCCATTTTTAATTCATTTTAAATTATTTTTATAATATTACAAAATAATTTACATTTTGAAATTACTTTAATGTTTTATTAAACAGAAAACATTTCTGATATTATTTTTATCACTTACAGGGTGGACCCACCTGTCAGGTATATATTAATTACAGAAAACAATTTACAAAGCATTTAAATAAAATAAAAAGGGGATTATTTCCTCATGGTGACGTCATGCTGACGTTAGCCATGGAGCTCCTCCCAGATCGAGCGCGGGGCTGGCGCTAGAGACGTCTCGGGGCTACGGGGCTGTGCACACTAGACGCGGATGTGTGCGCTGAGTCGAACAAGGGCAACACCGCCAAGAAATGGTCGTCGGAGCGACATCCACGATGATGGCCGATGGAGGCGCTTGCAGACGGTTGCGACGGCGACGATACATAGAGGGAGAGGGGAAACGAAGAGGGCCACGAGGACCGTGATCTCACTAGGAAGCTCACAGAGGGGTCGACGAGGCCGGGCGAGGCCGGACGGCGAGGAATCGTCGGTGGCAATGGCGACGGCCAACAGATGTACGGGCTCAATTCCAGCGAGGTGGAGCCTTCCCGGCTTGATTCCTTTGGGAAGGAAGATCCTCGCGGCGAGGCAGAGCTAGCAGTGGTCTCCGACAAGCGAGGGATGGCTAGCAACGATAGGGAGAAGCGGTGGCCAGAGCTAGGGTTTCCGTTGTTTTGGGGAAAATCGACAGAGAGGGCGAGGCAGAGTGAAACTGGTATGGGGAGAGAAAGGAGGACACGGGCGATCTTATCCTCGCGTCCAATAGCGGCGACGAGAATCGCAGCACGGCGGTCGACGGACGGCATCGCGGTGGACACGCAGGTGCTTGGCTTAGCGAGGAAGACGACGAGGGACTACAAGCGAAGCGGTACGGGCCGAGGCGGGCTCTTGATGGGCCAGCTGCGGCTGCTTGCGGGTGTGTGAGGGCAGCAGATAGAGAAAGGAGAGGAACTGGGCTGGCTGGGCTGCGAACGGGCCAGATGGGTTGCGAGGGAAGGGATCTGCGGCTGTGCATGGGCGGCTGGGAGAGGAAGAGAGAAGGAATGGGCTCGGCCCAGGTTAGGTTAGGAACTGTTTTTATTTCTGAAAACCTTTTCTATTTCCTGTTTTGTATTTCCTTTTTGTATTTTTGTTTCAAATCTGTTTTGAACCATTTCAAATTACCAGAACTTTTATAAATATTCAAAATATTTCAGAGACCCTTGTAATCAATTTGGGTTCCAAATATTTTTAGGTTTTCAAAATTCAAAAGCCATTTGAATTGATTTCAAATAGAGATGGAAGCTAGGGTTAGGGTTTTGTGATTATTTTCTTGCATGCATTTTAATGATGATGCTCATGAATGCATAGTCAAATCCTAATTGCATTTATTAAAACTAGGGGTGTTACAACGTATCAACTAAAAATCCACTTCAAGTTATATGGGATCCCTTGTGGGATTGACCGTAGGGTGGCCCGATCTTCACGGATTTGAGGCGGGGAGTGAGGGGATACCCGATGAACACAACACAAACGAAGGTAAAGATACAAACACACGCAAACACAACCCGATTCGATTTGCTCCCGTTGGCTCGAACAACCAATCCAATAGAATCCTCGGCGAGAGACCGTTAGGTAGAATCACCAAAGGAGAGATTGGCAAGCGGATGATAGAATCCAAATCAAAGGAGAGAGTAGCAACCAAGTAGAATCCCAAAGGGGAGAGACCTAGCACTACTAGAATCCTTGATGAGGAGAGACCAAACACTTGAGGAGGGTCTTGACGACTTGGAGATGAACAACTGAACTCCAAGGCCTTGTACAACTCATAAATTAACTATAGAGAGGGGTTCCTATCTAGGGTTAGGCACAAGCCTTCATTCATCATCAACTCTAGGGTTTCAAGGAGAGGGTGGGGGCTTATATATAGGCCAGCCACGAGCTAGGGGTAAAATAGACATAAACATGGAGTTCTGGGCGTTACATGGGCCAGGCCCAAAAGGCCTTAACATGCCTGGCGTCCAGCAGGCCGGAGACTCCGGTGTTGGGTCCGGAGACTCTGGTCTGGACCGGAGACTCCGGTCAATCTCCGGACCCGTCTCTGGAGGGGGCTTCTGGCTGTCCCGGGCTTGGTTCCTGGGTCCGGACCGAAGGACGGTCCAGAGACTCCGGTGTAGTCCGGGGACTCCGGTGTGATGGCCGGAGACTCCGGTCTGGCATCCGCCACTTCTTGCGTCTTCTCTTCCAGGCCTCTTGCTTGGGGGGCTTGGTTTCTGGGGTCCTCTTGTCATCTCCTCTCGGTGTCATGGTCATGGGCCTGGTCATAGCATGGGCACTTGTCTCAAGTAGGATTCCATTCACATGATAACCAAAGGAGGGTGAGGTATGGAATGAGTTCACCTTTGAGGGTGTGGTTGATGTAGCATGGTGTGGACCAATGGTGAATGCCATGTGTTGGGCTGCATCATCTCCCCCCGCTTCAAAACGAGTCGTCCTCGACGAAGTTCCATCATCATATAGGGAGGAAGGTGTGCGCATGGTATTGAGCTTGTATGTTGTTGGATCTCCGGTGTCGTAGCCTTGTTCAAATTGGTCGAAGATCTTGAAGTTGAGCTTGTCATCAAGGTGTGGTTGGAGATCTTGTAGCGGATTCCTTGTAGGTGGTAGGTGAGGTTGTGTATCCTACAAAACCGACAACAAGGAGAAAGAGTTGTATGACGGATTGTTAGTATTGGGCACACTCAAATCACTCTTCTCACGTGTGATGGCTTGCGACGTGGCACTCATGATTTTTCCACTCATTTGGGGCTTGTAGCACTCACTCACGTGTTGGTGGATCACTCTCTCACCACTCATCTCACAAGGGTCCTTAGCTTGTTTTATTTTGGGCAGCGACGTCATGTTGGAAGTGATAGGTTGTAGCACCAATGTCTTGTCATTCCACTTAAAGGAGTATTGGTTGGAGGTACCATCGTGTAGTGCGCCCTTGTCGTATTGCCATGGTCTTCCAAGGAGCATGTGACACACGGTCATAGGCACGACATCACACTCGACGGTGTCTTGATATGGACCAATCTTGAAGGAGACTTGGACCTTGTGTTTGATTTGAATGGTGCCATTGTCATCAAGCCACTTAACATGATAGGGCTGAGGGTGCTCCATGTATGGTAACTTGAGTTTCTCACAAAGATCGATGCTCGCAAGGTTGTGACAACTTCCTCCATCAATGATAACTTTTATGGACTTGCCATCAATTCCGGCTCGGGTTTGGAAGATGTTGAGGCGTTGGTCCTCTCTAGGGATGGAGTTGGTCGTCAAGACTTGGGCGATGAAAAGTGAGGGGCTTGGATCATGTTCACAAATAAGCGTGTCCTCATCTTACATTGCGGCATCTTTTGCTATAGCGGCTTGGTTCATAGCTTCAAATTCATCTTCGCTCACGGAGTATGTTGCGCCGTTCTCATCCGTTAGCATGACTCTTGTGTTGATGCACTCATACGACTTGTGGCCCTTTCCTCCACACTTGTAGCAAACTACTTGACTCTCCGTTGTTGTGTTGGAGGAGGAGGCCATAGGTGTCTTGGCTTGCTTAGAGGAGCTTGTTGCTTGGTTTGTTGGCTTGGAGGGGTTACTCGAGTTGATTGAAGCGAAGTACGCCCTTTGCTTCTCATAAGCATGTTCCTTTTGCAAGTGGCGCTCGGCCTTGGTTGCTTGGTGAAGAAGGTTCACGAGAGTCTTGTAAGGTTGGAAATCGACTATCTTGCGGATTGGGCAGTTCAAACCGTTGAGGAACAGTGCTATTGTTTGCTCCTCGAGTTCCTTCACATCGGCTCTCATCATAGTCATCTCCATCTCCTTATAGAACTCTTCAATTGTCTTTGTGCCTTGCTTCAAGTTTTGTAGCTTATCGAAGAGGTCTTGGCGATAGTGCTTGGGGACAAATCTTGCATACATCACATTCTTCATCTCGGTCCAAGTGGTGACCGATGGTTCTTCTTGCTTCTCACGATTGCTTTGGTAGTCTTCCCACCAAACATTAGCGTAGTCCTCAAACTCAAGAGATGCCATTGCCACTTTCTTCTCTTCAGAAAAGTTGTGGACTCGGAAGATCTTGTCGACTTTGAGCTCCCATTCAAGGTATGCATCGGCATTTTATTATCCTTTGAACTTGGGCATAACAAACTTGATCTTCCCAAACTTGCCATCATCACGCTCATGGTGGTTGTTGCGACGTTCTTGGTGCATACTTGCGTCACTTGGAGGGCGTGGAGGCGGAGGGGGGGGCTCGTGATTGCCTTGAGGTTGTTGTGGAGGGTGAGCTTGATGATGCTCGAAGTCTCTCCTTCGCCGTTGGTCGGCATCATTGACGTTCATAGCTTGACGGTGTCGGTGGTGGTGTTGTGCATGTCGGTTATTGCGTCGAGCTTGGCGTGCATCCTCATCATCATCACTTGTGTCCCATACCGGTTCTTGATTTTGTTGACGTTGCTCGTGGTGGTCATGAGGAGGATGACGACGCCTATCATTATGGTTAGCTTCATCTTGGCATTCTCGAGGTTGGTGCACGTCGATGATTGCTTGTTGTGGTGGTGGACCATGCTCTTGTCGTTGTTGTTGAGGTTGGGGAGCATTAGGGTCCACCGCTTGAGGGCGACGATGACGAGCTTGTGGGTCCCCATTATGTTGGTGGGGTTCTCCGCGGCGGGAGTGTGACCTTGAAGACTCGCCATGTCGACTTGAGGAGTGCGTGCGGGAGGAACTTGACGAGCTTGAGCGATGACCGTGTCGGTTGCCAAGGTTGGCAATAGCTTGGTGAAGAGCTTGGAATTGAGCATGGTGCTCCTCTTGACGTTGCCGCTCATGGTACTCAAATTCTCGAAAAGTATCATCAAGACGGTGCTCAAGTCGCTCAAATTGATTGTTGAATTCTTGGCGTTGCGCCCATAAGTTGTGGCCCGTGGCAAAGCCATCTTGGTTGTTGAAATTTCTATCTCCACTAGCTCCACTTGCCCTAGACATGGTGCACAAACACACTTGATAGATATGGTGAGATTGGTGGAATGGTAATTTCTACCTTGCCTCACCGGAGTCAACGATTGGAAAGATTGTTGTTGCCGAGAGCAAAGCGAATAGCGGGTACACAAGACACACACACACACAAAGGCCTATGGTGGTAGGTTAGAAATGTGGATAGCAAATGGAACAACCAAAAGAAAAGGATACTGTTAAAAGTGGGTACAATCCAACAAAAACAAAGTCAAAGGAAAAGGTCAAAAAGGGTGATGAGAACCTACGACTATACACACACGATGGAGATTAATGTGGCTAGCACGACTATGAAAAATGAGCAACGAACAAAATTGGACCTAACAAAGACTAATGCTCGGTGTCGTGCCAATGCTAGGAGAGACCGTAGCCCGTTCGCACAAGGTTGAGAAGAAACGGATTTGTACGCTTGCCTTGCTCTTGCTCGCACTCTTGCTTAGAAGCTTTGGACTCTCTTTAGCTATTGTATCTTTCTTTGTTTCTTTTGCTTAGAAGCTTTTTTTTTGTGTAACACTATGGAGTCAATTTTGTTATTGCCTCTATATCATGACTATGCAAGAGCAAGCGCACAATGCTTCGGCAAACATAGGTGGGCTACTCTCGATAGGTTAGGTAACACACACAGGAAGAAGGGGGGGTTAACAACGGTTGTGCAAGTTATACCTTTTGGTGATGTTGTACTTGCAATCGTTGGTGAAGGGATGGTTTGAGTTCTGCGGTGTCGATGTCGAGCACGAGGTGTTGTTGGCGTTGCGGAAGCTTGTTAGTTGATAGACACTCAGGCGAAACACAAACACACAAAGGAAATTAGTCGAAAAAGGAAGAGGGGTCAAAATTTTGTTCAGGACCGGAGACTCCGGTGTGTTGGGGCCGGAGACTCCGGTGTGGTCCGGAGACTCCGGTCTGGACCGGAGACTCCGGTCTGGTTCCAGCACGATGAACAACTCGAGTTTGTGAGCGGAAATTCGTCCCTTTAACCCTCAAATCCAGAAAATTTTGACCAAATTGGGCTAGGAAACGCAGGGCAAAGGTAGACCAAATCCAAGGACAAGTTTCTAATGGACCAAAACCATAATCAACCCACCAAATCAAGAGATCGACCCAAAAGCAAATTGGG
Source organism: Avena sativa (assembly GCA_916181665.1). Lineage (NCBI taxonomy): Eukaryota > Viridiplantae > Streptophyta > Magnoliopsida > Poales > Poaceae > Avena > Avena sativa. The sequence continues at coordinate 341,660,501 of OV702283.1, forward strand.
GCTAAAATTTTTGGTATTTTCGAATTTATGGTGGATATGGGGGAACGAAGACAAATCCGTGGCAACCAAAGGCTCTGATACCAGTTGATATGGGATCCCTTGTGGGATTGACCCTAGGGTGGCCCGATCTTCACGGATTTGAGGCGGGGAGTGAGGGGATACCCGATGAACATGATGAATGCAACACAAATTCAAGGTAAAGATACAAACACACGCAAACACAACCCGATTCGATTTTCTCCCGTTGGCTCGAACAACCAATCCAATAGAATCCTCGGCGAGAGACCGTTAGGTAGATCACCAAAGGAGAGATCGGAAAGCGGATGATAGAATCCAAATCAAAGGAGAGAGTAGCAACCAAGTAGAATCCCAAAGGGGAGAGACCTAGCACTACTAGAATCCTTGATGAGGAGAGATCAAACACTTGAGGAGGGTCTTGACGACTTGGAGACAAACAACCGAACTCCAAGGCCTTGTACAACTCATAGATTAACTATAGAGAGGGGTCCCCATCTAGTGTTAGGCACAAGCCTTCATTCATCATCAACTCTAGGGCTTCAAGGAGGGGGTGGGGGCTTATATATAGGCCAGCCACGAGCTAGGGGTAAAATAGACATAAACAGGGAGTTCTGGGCGTTACATGGGCCAGGCCAAAAAGGCCTTAACATGCCTGGCGTCGAGCAGGCCGGAGACTCCGGTGTTGGGTCCGGAGACTCCAGTCTGTACTAGAGACTCCGGTCAATCTCCGGACCCGTCTCCGGAGGGGGCTTTTGGCTGTCCCGGGCTTGGTTCCTGGGTCCGGACCGGAGGACGGTCCGGAGACTCCGGTGTAGTCCGGAGACTCCGGTGTGATGGCCGGAGGCTCCGGTATGGCGTCCGCCACTTCTTGCGTCTTCTCTTCCAGGCCTCTTGCTTGGGGGTCTTGGTTTCTGGGGTCCTTTTGTCAGCTCCTCTCGGTGTCATGGTCATGGGCCTGGTCATAGCATGGGCACTTGTCTCAAGTAGGATTCCATTCACATGATAACCAAAGGAGGGTGAGGTATGGAATGAGTTCACCTTTGAGGGTGTGGTTGATGTAGCATGGTGTGGACCAATGGTGAATGCCATGTGTTGGGCTGCATCATCAAGGCATCAAATAATGTCACCGAGTACGAGGCGCTCATTCACGGGCTCAAAATGGCCAAGGAGATAGGCATCTAGAGGATCTTGTGCTTCAGTGACTCGGCCCTGGTGGTGCAGCAAGTCTCAGGTGAATGGGATGCAGGGGATGCCAACATGGCCCTATACCGCTTCTTATTCCATCAGTTATGCGCTAGCTTCGAAGGGTGTGAGTTCCACCATGTCCCTAGAGCTAAAAACGAAGCCGCTGATGCCTTGGACCGAGTCGGTTCAACAAGACAAGCTATACCGCCTGGAGTATCCCTCGAGCACCTGCGCAAGTCATCCATCATTCTGTCTCTAGAGTCTGACTCGATAGTGCTAGACACGGACCCAGGGACAGCCGGTGCTGCACACCTAGGGACTGCCGCGCCACACCCGCGGACTGTCGCGCCACACCCGCGGACTGCCACGCCACACTCGGGGACTGCCATGTTAGACCCGGGGACTGCCAAGCCAGTCCAGGGGACTTTCGCCTCTAATCCTCCACCCGGCAGGTCTCCAGAAGCACTGGACCCAGCAGCCCATGAGGAGAACAAGCTCATCATGCAAACTGTGTACACCATCCGAGAAACTCCTGACTGGGCCAAGCCATTCATGGACTTTCTGGCCAAGGGCGAGCTACCAGAGGAGGAAGTAGCAGCACGACAAGTCAGACGCAGGGCAAGCACATACACCATCATCAACAACAAGCTATACAAGCGCAACATTGGAGGCATGTATTAGCGCTGCGTTAGCCAAGAGGAAGGGGTCAAGATTTTGGTCAACATTCACTAAGGCGAGTGCCGCCACCACGCCTCATCGAGAGCTATAGCAGCCAAGGCACTTCGCCATGGTTTCTATTGGCCAACCGCGCTAAAGAACACTGACGAAATGGTTAAGGTGTGCAACATTTGCCAACATCACACGCTGTCTGCATCACTCAAGACAATACCAATTACCTGTCCATTCGCAGTCTGGTGGCTGGACATGGTTGGACCATTCAAGACAACCCGATCCGGTATGACACACCTACTCGTGGCGGTAGAGAAATTCAACAAGTGGATTGAGTCAAAAACCATGAAGAAGCTGGACGGGGCGATAGTGATCAAGTTTTTCACGTATATCATCATACGCTTAGGCTACCCTCACACCATCATCACCGACAAAGGCACCAATTTCGCCAAGGGAGTTTTTGCTCGCTTCTATGGAGAAAAGGGCATCCGCCTGTACCTTGCGTCGGTCGTGCACCCTCAATCAAACGGGCAGTGTGAACGTGCAAACGGCTTGGTCCTAGCCAGAATCAAACCAAGGTTGATCGAGCCTCTCATTAGGTCTCTCGAGTGCTGGATAGAAGAGTTGCCAGCCATACTATGGAGCCTGCGCACCACCCCCAACGGTCAACCGGCTTCACGCCATTCTTCCTCGTCTACGGAGCAGATGCAGTCCTACCCACTGATATCCAGTTTGATGCGCCCCGCAAGCTGCTCTACACAGAGCAAGAGGCCAAGGAAGCGTCCGAGGACAGTGTGGACCTGCTAGAAGAGGAACACGAGCTGGCTCTGTCTAGATCATCTATCTATCAGCAAGACCCGCGTCGCTACCACGTCAGCCGGATTTGGCCTACCTCCTTCCGCAAGGGCGACCTGGTGCTGCGACTAGTGCAGAGCACGAAGGAAATGCACAATATGTCCCCACCTTGGGAAGGGTCATTCATCATCAGTCGAGCACTGCACAACAACTCGTACTACCTCATCGATGCCCAGTAGCAGGCAAGGAACAAGGCTAATCGCTCCGACAAAGAAACTGAGCACCCCTGGAACGCGAGCCCACTCCGTCCATTTTACACTTGAGCAAGAAGTGTATGTATCTCACTTTCATGTAATTAACGAACAAGCTTAGGATCCTTGGCACAACCTCAAGGACTCCACGTCTATCTACCATCTCCGCGTCATTTTCATCTTCTATCCGACTTCGGCAGACTCTGCAAAGGACTCACCGGCTGGCCCAGACGCCTACGACTTTTACAGATGGTTAAGTATTGTACACTGCACCTAGGGCCTACTCTTCGGTTCCGGCTTCAAACCGCAAACCGGCTGTTGACCCGGCAAGAGCAAAAGCCCAAAGTTCCCTTACAAGAAACAATCTAAAGGTAAGGAAAATATGCATGTATGATCCGGCTGCGCCTGCTTGACCTAAGACGATGATAATAACCCGAAGTATCGTGTAGTACGCTAACCTTGCTACCCCTTCGGTTCTGGCTGCAGACCGCAATCCAGCTCACAGCTGGCAAGGACACAGCTTGAAAGGATAATGCTCACTGATAAAAGGACTAAGTTATTGGCCTAGTTCGAAAGGGCATCATTTCCGAATTTTCGCATAACTATAAGTGCATACACTAGTGGCAAAACTAATGCAAGTGACATTGTGTTCTATTTTTGCATGAGCCGCAACTCGGAAGGAAAGCAGGTGGAAAGGAGTTTCGACCCGGCTGGATACTCTAGCCGGACTGAACCTCGAGGACTACACCCAGTGGGCGTGCTCCCATGCACCCACAAGAGAACGCCAAAGCGAAAAAGAGCTTCGACCCAGCTGGCTACTTCTGTAGGCCCAAACCTCGGGGACTACACCCATTGGGTGCGCTCCCGCGCACCCACAAAATAACTCCAAGGCGAAAAAGAGCTTCGACCTAGCTGGCTACTCCAGCCAGCCCGAACCTCGGGGACTACACCTAGTGGGCGCACTACCGCGCACCCACACAAAAACACAAAGGACAAGAACGCCCAGAAAGACAAGAACCAAAGAAAATCCAACTAGTAGAAAAAGAAGCACTCAGTAGATAAACGGAAGGCAAAGCTTCCGTACCAGTTTAAGTTTTACACCAAGCAGTTCAACGACGAACAATCAGAGTGGCGAACAAGTTTTCAGCAAGACAAATACACCTGGCATCCCAGGGATTCGGGGTTGAGGCGCAGTGGAGGTAGAAGGAATATACGCATCAGGAGCATGGGGCTGGCTTGGAGAGGCAACATCAGCACCGGCCGCAGGCATCTGGCTGGAGGAGGCGATGTCACCACCGGTTGGAGGCACCTGAACCGAATGGAACAACTCTGGCTCCGAAGGGTCGCTGAAGTCACGACACAGCTGTACATAGCTGCCGATCTTGACTCTGCATGATCGGATTTTAGAAACGTCATGACGGAGGTCTTCATAATTGGTTCCAACACGAAAGCCGCGGGAGAGAGTGCCAAGATCCGCATACGGATAACAGGACTTCACCAACGCCAGCGCCATCTCCACGCCTCCGCGGGCTGCCTACTCCCTGCCAGTGTAAAGCACATCTAGACCCAGCTTGAGCCTGACCAGCAGGTCAGCAATGGTGTGCGGCTCGCTCGCCTCTGGCCAGATGTACTGCAAGTAGTCCATGTTGACATTGCGGAGATCATCACTCTCCTCAGTCAGAACCTTGACCAGATCACGGGACATAAGTTCGCGGCCGGCTTCCACCGCTGGTAGGCCTTCAATATCTTGGTCGGCCAACTCCGGGTAGTGAGCTGCAGCCATGAAGGAAATCAACAGCCGAAGACAATAAATCTCTCCAAGCGGAAAGGGACAAAGAAATGCAAACTTACTGATAACAAGCTTAGCTATGCACTCGAGCCGTGACGTCAAATCACTCTCCTAGGCTTGGAGCGTCTTGAGCAGCTCCTCTCGCTGGGAAGAAGCCGCCTCTAGGGTTTTAAGTGCCTCCGCCCGGGTGTCGGCGACCTTTTTGCCCCTCTCGGCTGCAACCTCTAGCTTATGCTTGGCCGCCTCCAGCTGATCAATCTGCCCCTAGCGGGTCTTGTTGGACTCCTCCAACCGGGCAACCTCACCCTTCCAACGCTCCACCTCCTTCTCCTTCTCCACAATCATGGATATAGGAGGGTACCGATAGTCAACAAAAAATGGGAAAAGGAGGACCGTCTCCAAGATATATCAGAGGAAGCAATATTACGCCCTAACTCCTGAGTACTTCTAGCAGCTTCTGAAATGCTTTCTGCGAAAGAAAGGCAGTAAGGAGCCAAACCCGAAAAAACTGGCTACAGAAAATCTGGATACAATGAAGAGGTTTGGAGAGAGACAACTACCTCCAAAGAAACATACAAAACTCTGGCTTCGCCAAGCCCCTGCTCCATCATATCCACCAGGTGGCGAGCCTGGTCAAGAGAGACGGGCGCCGCACCGGAGAGCTGGGCGAGGATGGCACCCGGTGTAAGCATAGCCTGAGCTATCCTAAAGCCGGTCACCATGACCTCGACGTCATCGACAGCGGCGTGTGAAGGCGTAGCCACCACGAACTCAACTCCTGTGGAGCCGGAAGCTCCCGCCTGGATGCCGCCTGTACCGAGGCGCTTGGCGCATCTTCCTTCGGCTCCTCGATGATAGGCATGTCCGAACTGGCTAGAGAATCACTCCAAGATGGGTTCACGCCAGCCGTTGGATGGAGGAGGGGGGTGTAAGAGCCTTGAACGGACGCAAAGAGCTACGCAATCCACGAAGTCATGGGAGAGCGGTGTAGTGTTTTCACGTCTGGTGAACCTTGGGAGGGTGCAGGCGGAGGTGACGTGGTCGGGGCAGCCGGCTCGCTCCGCACCGGGGAAGCTTGGGCGGGTGGAGCCGGCTCCGCGGCCCAAGCCGGAGGAGTGGTGGCGGCAGCACCCGAGCCACCCAAGCGGTTCAGCAAAGAGCGAGGAGACGAGCAAGGAAAAACAAGGAGACAAAGAAGGCACCTACCCGGCACAGGAGGGCACGGCAGAGGCCGGCCGCAACCGGCACATCCTCTTCTGCTCTGTGACAGTAGGCGCAGTGGTGGACGCCGCCCTTTTCCCCCGGACCCTCGCCGCGGCCTTGGTTTCCTGGCTAGCCTCCTCCTCGGTGGCTGCAACATCGCAAACAGAAGTGTCAGCAGCAATACCCAAGAGCAAATTGGAAAAGGAAACTCCATCCGGAAATTACCGTGGGGATCCGAAGGCCCGTCATTATTTCGGGTGGGAAATCCCTCCGGCACCGTCTGGGGGTACTTCGCCGGCTTCAGGCCAGCGACGAAGGAGGGAAGGGCGTAGTCGATGACACCATCCTCGGCATGCTGCACCGTAAAAAGCTACTCAAAGGGAGAACATAAGGCACCAAGGAAACCCTTCAGGGAAAGAATCCAACCGAAAAAAGGAAAAACAACTCACCCGAGGTGGCAGCCGGCCACGGTGGTATAGCGGGCAAGAATACTGCCACCCATTCTCCAGGCAGAATTTGGAGATCATGGCGAGCCAGTTCCGCAGGGCCTCGTACGGCACATCCTTCCAAGACGTCCGGGTCGGGTCGTCAACGGTGGAGATGAAGGAAATATGCCCTAGAGGCAATCATAGAGATGATTATATTTCATATGTATCCATGAGTTATTGTAATGTTCCTTTAATATCCATATCAGACAACTTGTATTGATTGGCAATTATGTGAATTGTTTGTGAAACTCTTTACTTGTATGGTTATTTAATAGTTGTCCCTAGTAGGAGTTCATGTGAGGACACACGTGAATATTAGACTAGCACATGGATTGGTTGATGACTATGTTTCGCAAGTCATAGACATGGAGATGTCAAACCAATGATGCGGACACGTGTTATGAACATGGGGTTGGACTGACCCAGCTTGAGACTGGCAATTAGTTGCAGCTCTCTCTCTCTCTCTCTACACATCGTGTACGTTTTGTCCTTAGACCTGAGATTGTCGCATGTACTTGAGATGTGGATCGACCTACTTTGGGGCTATCAGACGCTACTCCGTAACTGGGTAGTTATAAAGGTAGATTTCGGGTTTGTCCTGAAACATGCTGCAAGGCATGGTCAATCAAGATGGGATTTGCCCCTCTCTACTTGAGAGAGATATCTCTGGGCCCCTCGAGTGATCGGATCCAGAAATGCATGGCCATGCTACATAAGGTTAAGAGTTAACCTAGTAAAGGGATTCCGAGTTATGGTATCAGGAAAGAGAGGTCAACTTGGAGCTAGACCAAATATCGTGAGGCAAAGGGAAAGACATGTACTAAACCTTTGTGATGGTTCGTCCAATATGATCTTTGTATGCGTTTAGGAGTTGGCACGTCTTGCTAGAGGCCGCTACCAACTATTGACAGAATAAGTGTATTTGTGTCATGTCTACACGTATATGAACCTATAGGGTCACACACTTAAGGGGCTGGAAGCCTAATAAGGATTAGATTCGAATTAAACTAGGATTAGGCTACTAATGGGCTGCTAATGTAGAAGCCTACTAGGGACGCCTATATAAGAGAGGGTGGGGCGAGCTGACTAGGGTTAGACCTTAGACCATTCCACCCAGCCGCCACAACTCTCCCTGTATTGCACACGCGGACCTAGCAGTCCGACGTCTGACGCTTCCACCCCGCACGTGTGGATACCTCGGAGGTGCTGCATCTGTGGCACTTGGACGAGCCGTGCAAGGGGAGCTGCTCATAGGACGAGGACAAGGAGGAGATGTGGAACGTCTGCACTGCCTCGACGCGCTTCATCAATTCTGCAACTGCGCATCTAGTGGTACTCCCGTGACCTATGAAAATAGTAATCCTGGTTTACGTGGTAGAAAATTTTGATTTGCGCTAGTGTAGCCTACCCGTATCCCTTTAGTGGTATCAGAGCCGATGCTGTTCAGTTATAGGTTCAGGATGTTTGCATATGGTGATATGCAGATTGATATGAATGATGTGATCGTTTATATGGCGGTGGTTCAGGATTGATCTATGATCTTGCTTTCCGTGATCGTGATTCTGAGGTTGTCGAATGACTTACCCCTACCGGTCGGTTTCCGCCATCGGGATAGACAGTGACACATAAATCATGTCGAATCACGCGAAGATCAATATGATTGATCGAATCGGAACCTAGATCTAAAATCGATGTACTGTGATCAAAGGAGTTTGAATGAATCGGGAAAGGAGTTGGTTTATAGTAAATTTGATTTGCCAATCAAAATCCTTAAAGAAAATTGTGAAGATTCGATCTCTCATTTTTCATGATGTTCCTGACGCCCGGGGATACCGCGAGGGGTGCTTCCCCTTCAAACCCCGCAGGGGGAGACCCCCTAGACCCCCCTTAATCGTAGCCCATTTTTGTATCTCATTAAGGTAACTAGGAGCTGCGAGTTCACATAATCCGGTAGAATGCGCTTCTATGCATAACTTGTTTTTGCAAGATGTATGTGATCAGTATGGCCCATATATGTATGTGATGCATGTATGAATTTTATCATGACCTGCGTGTCGTGAGTAGGGCAACACGGTTGGAGCCATAAGTGTTATCAATTATTGTAATGGCCTGCGTGCCAACTTGTGATGATCCCAATACTATGTAATTTTGATTACTAGCTGTTAGGAGTAATAGCTTGTATTAGTTCTTGGAGGACTCATCACCTGGAAGATGGCTCACATGGAACATGAAGATGGAGATCATCATGGTGGACAGGTTCTATGGTGATGGAGATCACCATGAGAAAATGGGCCATACTGTGTCACATCTATGTGAATGTTATTCTTATGTGTTTTAATACTATGCATGCTTATATTATAGAAGTAGAACGATCCCTCAGAAAGTTTAAGTTTAACCATGCCCTCCCAACCAAACCTTGCACCATCCTATGCCCTGTACAATCGTTGGTGGGCCTATGAAATTAGGGTGCCGCGGTTTTCCTTGGCTGGATGGGTTTGTATCGGATACCTACACGCATAAGGGTTGGTGAGCTTGACAAGGTCATATTAACAGTTAGGGACCTTGGGGCATAACGGTTGGGCGCCTAGTTTTGACATAGAGATGTTACCCAACAACAAGAGTCATATGTGATATGATTAGCAAGTGTTGCTTACCGATTTACCTTGTCTTCTAGCAATGATGCTCAAGCTCACTAGTCGACTTGTTAATTGTGGATCTTGAATCACTTAGTATCAATAGAGGGATATTGATTTAAGTGGGAGTATATGATATTAAATTGTTTAATATGTTTTACTCTTTCATGGTTACATGGCTTAGTAATTTGCATGTTTTCTATTGTAGATCAATGGCATCGAACACTACATCACCTTTCTCTTTGCGTTCGATTCTTGACAAAGATAAACTAAATGGAACAAACTATTCGGACAGGGCCTGTAACCTAAGAATTGTTCTCAGGTCTGATAAAAAGGAAACGGTTCTGGATACCCCAATCCCCGATGAACCTGCTGATAATGCATCTGCTTCCCTCAAGAATGCCTACAAGAGAGCATGTGATGATTCTCTTGAGGTTAGCTGTCTTATGCTTGCATGCATGGGACCTGAACTCCAAAAGAAGTTTGAGGATCAGGAAGCGTACAATATGATCGTCGCGCTTAAGGACATGTTCCAAGATCAGGCAAGGACTAAGAGGTACAATGTTGCCAAGTCCTTTGTTGAATGCAAGCTCGCAGAGGGAGCAGCTGTAGGCCCCCATGTGATCAAAATGGTTGTTTACAGTCAGACTTTGGAAAAGCTTGGTTTTCCACTAGGCCAAGAGTTAGCCACTGACTTCATTTTGGCGTCTCTTCCATCCAGCTATGGGCAGTTCATTTCGAACTACAATATGCATGGGGTGGAGAAGGGCCTTAATGAATTATGTGGGATGCTTAAAACAACAAAAAGTGACATGAAGAAGTGTGCAGGGCATAGCCATGTGATGGCTGTGCAGAACAAGCCTAGCTTCAAGAAAAAGGGTACTTCTTGGAAGAAGAAGGGCAAGGCTAAGGATACGATCCCTAAGTCTGCACCCAAGCAAAAGGCTGGACCTGCAGATGACACTGAGTGCTTCTTTTGTCATGAACATGGCCACTGGAAGAGAAACTGCAACAAGTACCAGGCTTCTTTGAAGAAGAGTGGAAGTAAGAGTGCTTCCCACTCAGGTACGCTTGTTGTAAATGTTGTGGACATTCTTCTCGCTGATTCCTATGTTAAATATTGGGTATTTGATACCAGACCGGTTGCTCATATTTGCAATTCGGTGCAGGGGCTAATAAGGACTAGAGAAGTGTAGAAAGGCGAAGTGGATTTTCGCGTCGGAAATAAATCAAGGGTTGCTGCATTGTTCGTCGGCGTCATACAACTTCACCTTCCGTCAGGATTTATTATGGAGTTGAATAATTGTTATTACATTCCATGTATGGGTCGAAACATTTTATCACCTTCATGTTTGATGAGGGATGGATATTCATTTGCGAGTATGAACAATGGTTGTGTAATCTCTAAGAATGATATGTTTATGGATAATGCTCCCATTGTGAATGGGTTATTTATTTTAAATCTTGATGATGCATATGTTTACAATGTTAGTGCTAAAAGGCTTCGGCCTAATGATTTGAGTCCTACCTATTTATGGCATTGTCGTTTGGGGCATATAAGTGAAAAGCGCATGAAGAAGCTCCATGGAGATGGTCTCCTAACTTTGTTTGATTTTGAATCATACGAGACATGTCAGGCTTGTTTACTTGGAAAGATGACCAAGTCGCCTTTTTCGGGTTTACCCGAGAGAGCGACAGACTTATTGGAACTCATACATACTGATGTATGTGGACCAATGAGCACGACAGCCAGAGGAGGATATCACTACTTCATTACTTTCACTGATGATTTCAGTAGATATGGTTATGTCTACTTGATGAAGCATAAGTCTGAAACTTTTGAAAAGTTCAAGGAGTTTCAGAGTGAAGTATAGAATCAACATGGCAAGAAAATAAAGGCCTTGCGATCTGATCGTGGAGGTGAATATTTGAGTCACGAATTTAGCGATCATCTTAAGAGTTGCGGAATTGTTCCACAACTTACGCCGCCCGGAACACCTCAAAGGAATGGGGTCTCTGAACAGCGTAATCGAACTTTGTTGGACATGGTTCGATCGATGATGAGCCATTCGGATTTGCCATTGTCATTTTGGGGGTACGCTCTAGAAACGGCAGCTTTCACACTTAACAGGGTACCATCTAAATCCGTAGTTAAGACACCATATGAGATGTGGACTGGAAAGAATCCCACTTTGTCTTTTCTAAAGATTTGGGGTTGTGATGCATTTGTCAAGCGACTGCAGTCGGACAAGCTAACACCAAAATCGGATAAGTTCATTTTCGTGGGATATCCGAGGGAAACCTTAGGGTATTACTTCTACAACCGAGAGGAGGACAAAGTGTTTGTCGCTCGTAGCGGTGTTTTCCGAGAAAGAGTTTATCACAAAGGGAACAAGTGGAAGGTCGGTGCGACTTGAAGAAGTTCAAGATGAGCCAGTTGGGGATGCTTCTACGAGTGATGCTATTGTAGCAGAACAAGTTGAGGAACCCGTGGCAACAGAAGCACCACAGCCACGAAGGTCGGCGAGGCTCCACGAAGCGCGAGAATTATTATTGTTAGACAATGATGAGCCTGCGACCTATGCAGAAGCGATGGTGGACCCAGACTCTGAGAAATGGCTGATCGCCATGAGATCCGAGATAGAGTCCATGGGAGACAATCAAGTTTGGAACTTGGTTGACCTGCCTGATGGTTTTAAAGCCATCGAGTGCAAATGGATCTATAAGGAGAAGAATGATATGGATGGAAATGTTCACATCCATAAAGCTCGACTTGTTGCAAAAGGTTTTCGACAAGTTCAAGGAGTTGACTACGACGAGACTTTCTCGCCCGTAGTGATGCTTAAATCTATACGGATAATTCTAGCCATTGCTGCACATTTCGACTATGAAATATGGCAGATGGATGTCAAGACGGCCTTCCTAAATGGAATCCTAACTGAGGACGTGTATATGATGCAGCCCGAAGGTTTTGTCGATCCAAACAATGATGGAAAGGTATGCAAACTTCTGAAGTCCATTTATGGGCTGAAGCAAGCATCTCGGAGTTGGAACATTCGATTTGAAGTTGTAAAGGAGTTTGGCTTCATCAAAAACGAACAAGAACCTTGTGTTTACAAGAAGGAAAGTGGGAGAGCGCTGGTATTTCTAATCTTATATGTAGATGACATATTGCTGATTGGGAATGACATTCCTATGCCCGAGTCTATTAAGACCTCATTGAAAAATAGTTTTTCGATGAAGGACTTGGGAGAAGCAGAATATATTCTGGGCATCAAGATCTATAGAGATAGATCAAGGAGGCTAATTGGATTAAGCCAGAGTACATACATTGACAAAGTGTTGAAACGGTTCAGCATGGAAGAGGCTAAGAAGGGGTTCTTGCCCATGTCTCATGGCATAAAACTCAGCAAGACTCAGTGTCCTTCGACTACCGATGAGCGTGAGCGCACGAGTAGGATTCCATATGCTTCGGCTATTGGATCCATCATGTATGCAATGATATGTACTCGCCCAGATGTTTCCTATGCTCTAAGTGTTACGAGCAGATACCAGGCTGAACCAGGTGAAGGTAACTGGACATCGGTAAAGAATATCCTTAAGTACTTGAGAAGGACTAAGGATGTGTTCCTATTTTATGGAGGTGAGGATGAACTCAGTGTAAGGGGTTACACAGATGCGAGTTACCTTAACGACTCAGATGACTCCAGATCGCAATCTGGTTATGTGTTTGTCATGAATGGTGGTGCTGTTAGTTGGAAAAGTTCCAAGCAAGATATGGTGGCCTCCTCTTCAACAGAAGCTGAATATATTGCCGCCTCGGAGGCTGCAAAGGAAGCTGTTTGGATTAGGAATTTCCTGATCGCTCTTGGTGTGGTTCAGGGCACGTCCAATCCCATGGACGTTTATTGTGACAACAATGGTGCTATTGCACAAGCCAAGGAACCTATACAACACCAGAAGAACAAACATATTCGCATGCGTTACCATCAGATTCGAGAGTTCGTTGAGGATGGTAGTGTCATGATATGCAAAATACATACAGACTCAAATGTTGTTGATCCTTTTACAAAGCCACTCCCGCAGCCTGCACATGAGGCGCACGCAAGAGCAATAGGTATTATATACAATCTAGATTGACTCTAGTGCAAGTGGGAGACTGAAGGAAATATGCCCTAGAGGCAATCATAGAGATGATTATATTTCATATGTATCCATGCGTTATTGTAATGTTCCTTGAATATCCATATCAGGCAACTTGTATTGATTGGCAATTATGTGAAATGTTTGTGAAACTCTTTACTTGTTTGGTTATTTAATAGTTGTCCCTAGTCGGAGTTCATGTGAGGACACACGTGAATATTAGACTAGCACATCGATTAGTTGATGACTATGTTTCGCAAGTCATAGACATGGAGATGTCAAACCAATGATGTGGACACATGTTATGAACATGGGGTTGGACTGACCCAACTTGAGACTGGCAATTAGTTGCATCTCTCTCTACACATCGTGTACGTTTTATCCTTAGACCTGAGATTGTCGCATGTACTTGAGATGTGGATCGACCTACTTTGGGGCTATCAGATGCTACTCCGTAACTGGGTAGTTATAAAGGTAGCTTTCAGGTTTGTCCTGAAACATGCTGCAAGGCATGGTCAATCAAGATGGGATTTGCCCCTCTCTACTTGAGAGAGATATCTCTGGGCCCTCGAGTGATCGGATCCAGAAATGCATGGCCATGCTGCATAAGGTTAAGAGTTAACCTAGTAAAGAGATTCCGAGTTACGGTATCAAGAAAGAGAGGTCAACTTGGAGATAGACCAAATATCGTGAGGCAAAGGGAAAGACATGTACTAAACCTTGTGATGGTTCGTCCGATATGATCTTTGTATGCGTTTAGGAGTTGGCACGTCTTGCTAGAGGACGCTACCAACTATTGACAGAATAAGTGTATTCGTGTCATGTCTACACGTATATGAACCTATAGGGTCACACACATAAGGGGCTGGAAGCCTAATAAGGATTAGATCCAAATTAAACCAGGCTTAGGCTACTAATGGGCTACTAATGAAGAAGCCCACTAGGGACGCCTATATAAGAGAGGATGGGGCGAGCTGACCAGGGTTAGACCTTAGACCATTCCACCCAGCCGCCACACCTCTCGCCTGTGTTGCATGCGCGGACCTAGCAGTCCGGCGTCTGACGCTTCCACCCCGCACGTGTGGATACCTCGGAGGTGCTGCATCTATGGCACTTGGACGAGCCGCGCAAGGGTAGCTGCTCGTAGGACGAGGACAAGGAGGAGATGTGGAACATCTGCAGTGCCTCGACGCGCTTCATCAATTCCGCAACTGCGCGTCTAGTGGTAATCCCGTGATCTATGACAACAGTAATCCTGGTTTACGCTGTATAAAATTTTGATTTGCGCTAGTGTAGCCTACCCGTATCCCTTCAGGAGACGTGACACATCTTATGCGACCGCCTCTGGAGTGGAAGCACCCGCTGCGCCATCCAGGAGAGAGCGATGTCCCGAGCGGTGAGCCGCTCTGTCGCCACCATCGCCTCCACCCGGGCGGCCATCCGGTCGATGTCCGCTTGGGCCCCCATGCCCTTCACCGACCATGCCTTCTACGATGACGACAAGTCAACGAAGACCGACAGCCCAATCCAGTCCACCTCAGTGGTGAGTTGGTCACAAAAAATAATTAGCGCTTCCAGAGCTTGAAGGTGTCGGGGAGGTCAAACCGCGGCATCAGCAAGGAGGGCTGCATGTAGACGGTGCAGTAGCCCGTCTCCGTCAGCAGGGCGTGCTTGGCCGTGTTCTACGCCTTGAAGTGAAAAAAATTTAGGAAGTTCGCCACCTCAGGGCAAACTCCCAAGTACGATTCGCAGCATGCCACATGATGCGACAGCTGCGCGATGGCATTAGCGTGGGGTCGAAGAAATCGAAGAGTTCAAGGAGGAACTCATTGGCGGGGAGGCTGAAGCCATAGATGAAGTGCGCGAGGAAGACGACTCGCTCCCCCGCCCATGGCTCGGGCACCCACTCCCCATCTGAGGCAAGACGGTGCTTCACCAGCCGCGACGACGGGAGAAACCTCCCCCGCTAGTACTTGTAGACCAGTTCGTCTGTGACAAATGATCCGTACCAATCCCCTCGCTGCTCCGACAACATCTCGGCGTATGGAGCGGCCGTGATGGAAACAGGGGTTCCTAGCATGCGGGCGGCTCCGGCGACCAAGTCAGGCGGCGTAAAGACGAAAGAAAAGCGTAAGGCAAAGGGCGCAAAAGGCAAGAAAGGCAAGTGCAGGGAGGAAGATGAAGTGGGGAGGCCACACCCCCCCCCACGGCTCTATTTATAACCGCAGTGGGCACCACCGTCTCCTCCACTCCCTCGTGACACATGGCCATGCGACGATTCCCATTCCACGATGCTATGATTACGCATCTATCCTTCTGACGCAACCATGCATAGAAGATCCACAGGCGTTATGTGAGAGGTGAGGCATGTGCACTCGCCCCAAGAAACTGAAGCAGCAAGGCGTGCGTGCGTTTTCCAATAACTAGCGCTGAGTCGTACGAGTCAAATCGACGCGACATGCGCCAGAGCAGTGGTTGTGGCTGACGGAAGCACTGACCTCATCAAATAGACTTTTCAGTTCCTGTTATGCCAGCCGGTCGTTGCCTTCGATGTTTACACCCAATGGGCGGCCATCGATTCCACAGCCGGTTGAATCTAGCCGGAAAGCAAAAAGCAAAGATGTAGCTGGTTTTCATCAGTAACCACTTCAAAGAAACAAAGGAGCTCGCAAGACCTTCCCCCACAGTCAAAGTCCTTACGCGCTATGGGACTAGTGTCTGGGGTATACCCCCTAGATGGGGCAAGCCGGGCCTAAGCAGGCCAGCTCTATAAGATATGGTCTGTCTGACCGCCAGGCAGAATAACTCTAGCCGGTTGGTTAGTCCCACTTGGCTGGGCTTAAAGCTTTCCTGGCTGGCCCGTCTAGCCTGGTAACTAGAAGAACTGGCTGGGTGGCCGTTCCCACCCGGCTGGCCTTATATTTGATGGAGAGCATAGAGGGGTGACGCTCCTTGCGGGGTATGCCTCTGGCACCTCCTGTCACCAGACAGGCTTACGCGCCACCCTAACTAGCGCTACCAGACGAGGATAAAGAAAAGTTGTCGGCTAACTGCCAAAGAAGCCACGAGTGACTGTTAAAGCAAGGGATGACACTTAAAGGAAGCCCGAGTGACCGCTAAAGCAAGGGGTGACGCTAAAAGGAGGGCATGAGGCTACTACAGCGCCGTCCATCGATGTACTGGAGACTGACTAGGTCCTGGTCCACTGATTGGGGCCCTGTAGCTGGCCCACCCTGTAAACCCAAATCCAAACAGTAAACCCTAGATCCCACAATGTAACCTATCTCTCTCGACCAGTATATAAGGTAGGGTAGAGCTAGGGTTATAGGTAAGCAACACTTGTAGAGTTTTCCCCTAGTTCATCTTCTTCCTCTAGCCTTCGACAGTTGCTAAGGAAATAGCTCAAGGAGCACTTGTATTGGGCATTCACCCCCATATAGTAGATCTTGAAGGAGTAGGGGTGTTACCTCGCCAAGAGGGCCCCGAACCTAGGTACGTCGCTGTGTTTGCAGTTCACCGTGCCCAACCCGTTGCGTGAGCCACCGATTGCATCCTGAGTGTCCCTCTTAAGCCATCCCCGATGGCACTGCCGTGTTCCACACCATGACAATGATCAAGCTACTATAGCTTATAACGGCGAATCGCGAGTATAAAGTTGCTTTCCAAAACCTTTTGGAGGTTTAGGACGTCTAGCATCTTCAACCTTTGCAAATTCTCATCAAATATGAGAACATATATTTTGCTAAATTATACTCTATCATGTTGCAACCAAAACATTGTTTTAGATATTACAATATCTTCCACACATGATGGTTTCTAAAATAATTCTTTTAGCTCCTAGATAACCTTGATATGAAAACAATCTTTTGAATATCAAGAATCACGGAGGCAAGCATGATACTTTAGATACTAACACTAGGATTGTTACTCTTGATTTAATACTAATTATTAAACTTCACGGAGTAAACGAATTTTTCTCAAAGTTTGCAATAGGACTTTTAAACTTTAGATTGACACTCAAAAACAATATGATACCAGTTCGTAAAGTAACTATCCAGAACTCTCTATTATCTCAACCATAACTAAGCGTATGGTGGTGAACGGATGCCAATGACTATAACAATTATGCAAATTCACTTTGATTTAATTTATGATAAATTTTGTTCAACTTTTAATCATATTACTGTTGAACTCCCACTCAAACCAACATCCCTCATGTTGCCTTAGTGATTACATGAACCAAATCTACTACACCAAGTCCGATCAGCATGAGAGATGATGTAGCTTCAAAGGCGAATAATCAACATGTTCATCATATCATTCATATGACTCATGCTTTACCTTTCGGTATTCCGTGTTCCGAGACCATGTATGTACATGCTAGGCTTGTCAAGGTTAACCTTAGTATCCGCATGTGCAAATCTAGCTTGCACCCGTTGTATGCACATGTAGAATCTATCACACCCGATCATCACGTGGTGCTTCAAAACAACGAGTCTTAGCAATGGTGACTACTAAGGATGAACACTTTATTACTTGATATTTAGTGAGAGGGTGTTGGGCCACACAGAGATAAAACAAAAAAATTCCTCTAACGTGGTGATCCCAAGATCTAGCTGAGGTAGAAGGCCACGAGGTTTACCACTAGACGCGCAGTTGCGGATTACTGATGTAGCTCATCAGTTGATGCAGTGAAGTCCTCACGATCCGATCGTCCTGGTGCTGGACGCACAACACCTCTGCTGGTATCCACACGTACAAGGAGGAGCACCGGCGGCGAACTGCTAGGTTCGTATCGACGGTAGGACTGTTGTGGAGCTAGGGTTTCCAACACATGGAATGACCTAACCGAACAACGATTAACCTTTCTGGGTTACGGTGCTCCACTATATATAGGGAGTGAACGTGGGCTCTGCTCGCGCGACCCATTCACTAAAGCACTAATAACACTAGTCACCGTGAGTCCAACTCACTAACTCAGTCCTAATCTGGTTTAGGTACAACCCAACCAGATTACAGGTTCAGATCCAATCCGAACTTTCTCCCGCTCTTAAGTGTGTGACCCCGCAGGCTCATGGCTACTTGGACACGATTGGAGTCCGACTCTCAATCGATCAGTCGGTAGCGGCTCCTAGCAGAACGTGCCGACTCCCAAGTACCAAAGAGTCATGATGACTTGCCTTTCCAATGCGACTTACGTCCGAGTCCCTTTTGCCTCACGATATACCTCGTCAGACTATAGGAGAATAATTGTCATCCCTTAAATAGTCCGACTCTCTTCTCGATCCGAGATAAGTGATTCACCCGACTAACTCTTAGTCGATCGCCTCGGTTAACATTTAACCAAGTCGTGCATGGCCATGATTTCCGAATCATATCTCACGAGAGGGCCCAGAGAATATCTCTCCGATGGAGGGGCAAAATCCCATCTTGGTTATTCACATCACACAGATTGATTCTCAATCGACCCGAACTCTGCCTTTATAACTGCCCAGTTACGAATCAGCGTTTGACAGAACCTAAGTCGGTGATCCTCAACTCGGACTATGCAATAACCTCAGGTCTAAGGATTACATTGATTGAGATATACAAATGACAACTTGTTCGTTGTACCTCAATATGGGTCAATCCGACTCGCTAAACTCTTTAGCCGAATCTGTGTAAGTTGGAATAGCATCTCCATGCTCATGACAAGTGGAACCGAGTCATCAAGCCAACTTTCACATTGGTCTAAGTTGTGTGTCCAGCACAACCTCAATGACCAAGGATATTTAGTACAAACAACATGAATGCATAGTTCCACAACTGAATCACATATTCAATGATACACATCAGATGTTTATACAAGGACTACTTAATATCTTTATGAATACAATGGGAAATCTCATCATACATGATTGCCTCTAGGGCATATTCCCAACAGAGGGATCATCCTGTAATCCTACCGTCACGATCTAAGCAATACAAGATGCATAAAAAGGATTAACATCACGTGTAATTCATAATATGTGATATGATATGGCCTTTCTTCTTGTTCCTTTGATCTCCATCTCCAAAGCACAAACATGATCTCCATCATCATCGGCATGGCTTTGTCAACACCCGGATTTTTAATCACAGATGCCTATTATGCCATACATCGCAATCCCAGGATTACCATTTTTGCGAGACATAACAGATTGGATATCACAGTACATCATCCATTACAAACCATACATAAGGTCTTACACAAATAAGGATCTCATAATGCAGTCTTAATACAAATCAAGCAGCAGAATAACAAAATAAAAATGATAGCATGTGCGAAGCTCCATCTTCATGGTCACAGGCAATGCTGACGATGGGAGATGATCCTAGTTGTCGTAACCTTCCTGCTATCCTTCCTCCTGATAGTCCTCCTCATAGTCTGGCCACGGGAATATCCAGGGACAAAGCCATGAGTACTCTTTAAGTACTTGCAAACTAATACTAACAAGTGAAGTGGTTTTTGGGTAGGAAATACTAAGCTCTAGGTTGTTTTGCAAAAAGCCAGATTTACCTCTACTAAGTTCAGAAGCAAAGAAAACTAGTTGAAAGTTTTATAACACCTAAGTGGGAACTTGAGTTTCATATCACAACCCTGTTGTGGTCAAGTCAAAATCATAATTCATTGCACAAGTCATTTTGAAAACATCTGATGACGGAACAATATGGCCAATCCAAATGTCCATAACCGCGGACGCGGCTATTCGAATAGTTTGACACTCTGCAGAGATTGTACACTTTCACCACGACATTCGATACATCCGTCAGGAACAATCCTGAATTCACCATACTCAGTATGCGAATAATCAATCATAACCTTTCAATTACACGCCCTAGTATAGGCACCTCTCCTGTGAGTTTGGCCTCCCAACCATGACCAACTGTCACCTTGGGTACTGCACAGGTGGACAATCTTCACAAGGTAGCCTCAACACAAACCTTGGCCGCAAGGGGACACATACTAAGCTATATGAATTTCCAGTCAAGCCCTACCCAAATTTCAGGTATTGTGGTTGTACGGTAAAATTGGAATGGTATCGCATCCAGACAACCATCAGTTTTATAAAGGGCTAAGGATCATGCCTTAACAATTTCATCATCAAAATCATCTGGTGTTCGGAAACACGCGGCAAAACATTTCAGTCGAATGACTCGTCAGTCTAAGGTTTTCATAACCATTTTCACCAAGTATTCCCATCTAAAGTGATCAAGTTTTATGCTTAGCACTAGCATCTACAAGTGGGGGTAAATACTAATGAAGGGTGGTAAACAAGTGTATCTTATCTAAGTTCAATCTCATGCCTCAGGATGACATCAAGATTATCTAACTTAGGCCAAGTTTTATGCTCTTTATGCTACCTTCAAAAATCCTTCTAAAATCTACAATTTACTAAGTAAACTCTAAGAGAAAGCTTTGATAAAGGAATAAAGTATTAAGCTTTGCAAGTAAAACTAGGATTGGGTATCATCAAATGGGTATAATCTTGCAAGTAGAGCTTGCAAGTGGTATCTTGCTTAATGAGTAGCTTGGAAAGTATTGGCATGTTAAGTCAAATGGTAGTATTAGGCTTGCCTTTTGCAGAGCAGTGGTTGAAGTTCTCCTCGGCTTCTTCCTCGTAGTATCCTCCTTCCTCCTCGTATTCTTGGTCGGTACTAGCGTCTATAAATAAATACGAGGCACACAATCACCACACAATTCTTAAATACTCTATGTAGCACACAAAGGTTTACACTAGATGATCTAGCATCATCACTATTATCACAAAGATTAAAACACTTGTCTTATTTATTTCATTTTAGAAAAGTAATTTCTACTCATTGAAAAACTACTTAAGATTTAATATTCTCCAACTCAAACATGGGATCATGTTGACACATGTCATCACCACATATTTTAGTACATGGGAATGTGATTTAAAGTGGTGTCACAATTTAATAAGGTTTAACCTTTTTATTTTAATTAAATAAAATGACTAGAATGGCCTATGAGGCATTATTTTATTACTTGATCATTATTTATGCAAGTAACCCTATATACTTTTATATATTCTGAAAGGTATGGTTAAATGTGATTTTTGAGAGTTGGAATCAACTCAAAAGCTTTCATGGTTGAACTTTGAAAAATATTAGAATGCAGAAAAGCTTATGACTTGTTATTTTTACCATGGGTGATCTACAAATCTAAATGGTTTGAATCCAACGGGCTTAGATTAAGCATTCCAGTACCTTTCTAACAAAATTGGTTTTATGCATTTTGGTTCAGTGAATCGAGCTGGGTTGATTTTTGAATCTAGGTATAGAACTGGGTTTGAAACTAAAAGAATAAATCCAAATTTGAATTAATTGGTCGTGTGGGAGGTTTAACTGGGCCGACTCACTACGCACAGCGTGCGCGGGCTGGTTAAGTGAGCGACCCCACTCGTCAGTGAGAAAGCGACTGGCGAAGCGGTACGGGGCGATCTAAACCGCACGATCTAGTTCTAATCCTACGGATGTGGTTCATCGTCCACGCCTGAACAGGACTCGTCGAGGCTGAACCATAGTGCGGCCAGTGGGAGGCTCACCGGGGCTCCGTCGATGGTCGGCGATGGGGGAGAACGACAAAATCGACGACAACGATTCTCCTGGTACCGGCAGATCCTCCTGGGGTGGCTCCAATCGACGGCGCCTCTCCTTCTCTGCAGCGGCAAACTCCGGTGAAATTTCGGCCACCTAGTGCTCACCTTGCTCCGGGAGTGAGTGGGGGGTATCAGTGAGAGGTGGGGAGTGAGATGGTGTGAAGGGTTTGAGCTGGGAGGGCCTCTATTTATAGTGCAACGAGGGGACCGAATGGCACGGGCTGAGCTCGTCATCGTCGTCGGCACATCGTGCTAATGGCATGGGCGACGATAGGGGGCGGTGCTATGCTCCCTAGCGAAGCTCAACGGCATGGTGACGCGGCGCAGGGCGGTGCTGAACGGTTGAAACGTCACGGCGCTCTGAGCGGGTCCGATGGGGATTTTAATGGCGCACAACATTCGTGGTCTGCGCGGCGGCGAACGGGGCTATCTGGCGGGTTACTGGGGTGCTGGCGATCACGTCTGCAAGCGGCGAGGGCGGCGCACGGTCTGTGGTCTGGTGTTGCGTGCGGCGCTCTGGCGCGTTCTCGGCTCGCACGCAGAGAGACTGGGCATGAGCTTGCCGTGTGGTCCAGGGGATGGCAAGGCTCGGGGCTTGGACAATGGGTGGCGGTGGACAGTGTAGTGTGTCCTAGACAAGGTTGGCGAGGCTAGTGCTTCCTCTAGATCGTTGGCGACATGGGGGTGGCAATGGTGCTCTCGGCATGGTCACCATTGATGGCTATGCTTGCTCATAGTGGTGCTAAGGCTAGTTAGATTAGTTTGATCATCTACTAAGAGTGTAGAGTGAGGTAGAAAGGGGACAAGGTTGGCCAAAATTACTGCTACTAAAAGTGTTTGATGTTTTGTTGTTTGCTGATCACAAGGTGTTTGATGAAATGGCCGAAAGAAATTCAAATTTGAATTTTGGATTCAAACTTGGTGGGTTTGCTAGGCACATACTAGGGAGTCTCTGTTAGTTGGATTAGTCAAGGGGCACTGGTTTAGTTGGGTTTTGAAAATGTGGGATCTTCACATATGATAAAGATTCAATTTTAAATTGTCATTTGAATGGGGTAGCTAAATGTTTCCGCAAGTTTGAAAGGTGGGCTTTGATTCAATTTTACTTAGTCTTGCAAGTGGTGAAAAGAAATGGAAAAGTTTCTGTTTGAAATCTTGGACTAGAAACACTCAAAGTGACCTAGTGAGTAAGATTGGCAAAAATGACCATTTTCCTTATTTGATTTGTTCTTGATTTCCTCTTGATTTGCTTCGTCTTGGAAATGTTTTAGATGATGTTATTTTCTTCTTTAATCCATCCCTTGCTATTTAGGTTAATCACACAATTCCAAACATGCATTCATACAATCCTCACATACACACATGCATTCATATGGTTTGTATTTAATAAAAGTTTTTGTTAACCCTAATTTTTGTGATTAGAATTTGATAAGCATGATCAATATTTTTGGGATGTTACAAACCTTCCCTCCTTAAACAAAATCTCGTCTCGAGATTTGAAAAATAATAAAAAATATTACCTAGGATTTAAAGAGATCGGGAAACTCTGTCGCGATGTGATCTTCTCTCTCCCAGGTAGCTTCTTCTTTAGTGTGGTTGCTCCACTGAATCTTGAGAAACTTGATGCTTCAGGTTCTGGTGGTTCTGAAAGCTTCCTCCAAAATACGGATGGGTACTTCGGGATATGTCAGGTCATCATTGATCTCTATGGTCTGGTGATCAATATTCTTGAAAACTTCAGTCTTCTCTGGAACTTCAAGGCATTTGTGAAGTAACAATATATGGAACACATTGTTCATGGCTGACATCTCTTCTGGCAGTTCCAGTTGATATGATAGTTCTCCTCGACTATTCAGAATCTTGAAAGGTCCGATATATCTGGGGGCTAACTTTCCTTTGAGCTAGAAACGCTGCATTCCCTTCAAAGGCGACACTTTAAGATACACAAAATCTCCGATATTGAAGGCGAGGTCTCAACGTCTCTTGTCGGCATAACTCTTCTGTCTGGATTGGGCGGTCTTGAGGTGCTCATGAATCTTGTGAACTTTCTCTTCTTCTTCTCTTAGGATGTCGGGTCCAAAAATCTGACTCTCTCCTACTTCCGGCCAATTCAAAGTTGTATGACACTTCCTTCCATACATGAATTCAAATGGGGCCATTTGCAAACTATCTTGATAACTGTTGTTGTAAGAAAATTCTGCGAAAGAAAGAAAGTCTTACCATTTAGATCCATACTCTAGTACACATGCTCTCAACATATCTTCGAGTATTTGGTTTGCTCGCTCTGTTTGTCCATCGGTCTGAGGGTGATACGCTGTGCTGAAATCTAGTCGGGTTCCTAAACCTTCTTGGACTTTCTTCCAGAATATCAAGGTAAACTGAGTTCCACGATCCGACACGATGTTCTTGGGGACTCCATGCAAACTGACGATTCTAGCGATGTATAACTCTGTAGCTTTGAACTCTGGTAGGTGGTCTTGACTGGTAAGAAATTGGCTACTTTGGACAATCTGTCAACTATAACCCAAATAGAGTCATTCCCCTACTAGAAGTAGGCAATACGGTGATAAAGTCCATTCCGACTGAGTCCCATTTCCACTCTGGAATCTATAATGGTTGCAACAGTCCTGCGGGTCTTTGATGTCCTGCCTTAACTCTCTGACAAATATCATACTTGGCGATATAGCTTCCAATTTCTCTCTTCATATTATGCCACCAAAATTGCTCCTTCAGATCCTCATACATCTTCGTTCCTCCGAGGTGGATAGAATAAAGAATATCATGGGACTCCTTCAAAATAACTTCTTTCAACTCTGAATCTACTGGTACACAGAGACGTCCTTTGTACCACAGTACTCCTTCTTCATCCTCGGTGAATCCGGGTACTTTGCCTATACCGATGCGACGTTTGATTCCGTCGATACTAGCATTTCCTTTCTGCGCCTCCTTGATCTGACTGATCAAAGTGGGTTGAAGTTATATGCTAGCCAAAAATCCTTCACTTACTAATTCCATTCTAAAATATTCCATCTCTTTGTGCATACTTAGTTGCTCCTTTAGAATCATGGAGTTCAAGCGGCACGGCAATCTGCTAAGGGCATCTGCTACCACATTGGCTTTACCGGGGTGATAGTGAATGTCTAGATCATAGTCTTTGATTAGCTCAACCATCTTCGCCGCCTCATATTTAGGTCCTTTTGAGTGAATATATACTTCAGGCTCTTGTGATCGTAATAAATCTCACAATGATTACCCATAAGGTAATTCCCCCATGTCTTCAGGGATAGAACTACGGCTGCTAGTTCAAGGTCATGGGTAGGATAATTTTGTTCATGCTGCTTCAGTTGGCAGGATAGGTAAGATATAACTTTGCCTTCTTGCATCAACACACATCCGAGTCCAATCTTGGATGCGTCAAAATACACATCAAAGGGCTTCATGATATCCGACATGATCAAGATTGGGGCTGAAATCAATCTCCTCTCAAGCTCTTGAAAACTCGCCTCACATTTGTCTGTCCATTCAAACTTCTTGTCCTTCTTCAGCAACTGGGTCATGGGCCTTGCGATACTCGAGAATCCTTCTACAAACTTGCGGTAGTATCCCGCTAATCCGAGAAATGCACGAACTTGAGTTTGGGTGGTTGGGGCTTGCCAATCTTCCACATCCTTCACCTTTGCACGGTCAACGGCAATTCCTCCGGCTGATACAATGTGTCCGAGGAATCCTACCTCCTGTTACTAGAATTCACATTTGCTAAACTTGGCATACAACTTATGCTCCCTAAGAGTTCCAAGGATGGTTCTTAGGTGTAGCTCATGTTCTTCTTCTGATTTGGAATAAATCAGAATGTCATCGATGAAAACAACGACAAACTTATCCAGGAAGTCCATAAAAATCTTATTCATGAGGTTCATGAAATAAGCGGGGGCATTGGTTAATCCAAAATACATGACAATATACTCATATAATCCATATCTGGTGGTAAAGGCAGTCTTTGGAATATCCTCTGCATGAATCTTGAGTTGATGATAGCCAGTTCTAAGATCAATCTTAGAAAACACTTTGGCACCAGTCAACTGGTCAAACATGTCTTCTATCTTTGGCAACGGGTACTTGTTCTTGATGGTGACATCATTCAACTTCCGATAATCCGGACACAGACGGTTACCTCCATCTTTCTTATCCACAAATAAAATAGGTGATCTCCATGGCGACGCACTTGGTTGAATCAATCCAATTTCCAGCATAGCAACCAGTTGCTTCTTCAGCTCCACTAGTTCAGACGGGTTGATACTATATGGTCTCTGGGCTATGGGTCCAGTTCTAGGGATTAGTTCAATGATAAACTCGATATCCCGATCTGGGGGCATACCGGGCAAAACATCTGGAAATACATCAGGGTATTCACAGACTATCCGGACTTGGTCAATGGTTGGCTAGGCTATACTCTTGTTGAACTTGAATTTACGGGGCAAGGTTTTCGATACATGCTCTACTGATATTCCGGCTGTACTGGTCATGGTTATGGCTTTCTTGGCACAGTCAATTAATCCTTTATGTTTGGACATCCAACCCATTCCTAGTACTACTTACAAACCTTTAGTTCCGAGTACTATTAGATTAGCATAAAAATCTATGCCATGGATTCGGATAGGGAAGGCTTTGCAAATCTGTCTAGCTTTGGTGGTTGAACTAGGTATTTGAACTATCATAACGTGCTTCAATTTGGTGGGCTGAATCTTACTAGGGCAGGCAAATTCTTTAGTAACAAACGATTATGATGCTCCAGAATCAAACAACACTCTTGCAAGTAATGAGTTAACAGAAAACATACCGAGCACGACATCTGGCGCTTCCTTGGCTTCTTCAGCATGCATGAGAAAGAGACGGCTATTGCGGTTGAGCGAGTTCCCTGGGGCAAACCTTCTTCCAGGCTGAACGCGACGCTGCTGCTGAGTTGGGGCATTTGCATTGGGTAATGCGGCAATATTCTTGGGGCACTCAATGGAATAGTGACCCTTGGTTCCACATTCATAACAAGTCACCTGAGACTTGTCCTTTGCTGCAACAGGCACCGCATTGCTTCCAGTCCTTGGGGCAGTGTTGGTGTTGGTGGCGACATTGTTGTTGTTGAACTTAGGCGGAGCACGGTTGAAATTGCTGGGGTTGCCGGGGTTGTTGTGGTTTCCTCCAGGCCTTGGGTTTCCATGGTTGGGATAGGTTGGACGGTTCGTCGGGGGTCTGTTGGTTCTTGGGGAAAATCCTGGAGATGGGTTAGGGCGATACTTGGGTGTATGGTGGGTTCCTGGTTGATGCATCATGCGACGCTTGCGGTTCTCATTAGCTTGGTTCATATTTCCTTCCATTTGAATTGCAGAGTCCACTAAGGCTTCAATATCAGCAAAGGGGATATTGACTAACACTGTCTGCATCTCATCGTGTAGACCATTCATGAATCTCTCCTTCTTCTTGGCTTTAGTGTCTATCTCATCTGGTGCATACCTAGCCAATGACAAGAATTTGTCACGGTATTCAACTACTGTCATCGTCCCTTGCTTCAGTTCCCTGAATTCATCTCTCATCCTATTGATCAAACCCGGTGGCACATGGGTTCTGCTGAACTTGACTTTGAATTCATCCCAACTCATCATCTGACCTCCTCCCATTGCGCGAATGCTATTCCACCACGCTCTTGCATCTCCGGCCAGATAGTGGGTGGCGAACAGAACTTTCTCGGTAGCTTCCACTCTTGCAACCTCCAGGTTGTTTTCCATGGTTTGCAACCAATCATCTGCATCTAGGGGCTCTTCTGACTTAGTGAAAACGGGTGGATTGGTGTTCTAGAAATTCTTGAGCTTAGATCCATGGTTGTCCTGATTTCCATGGCCTTGATTGTTGTTGGCCATCTGAGCGATGTGTTGAAGGGTCGCTAAGTTAGCTTGACGTGCGGCTCTTTCAGCTTCACGGTCAAAAACCAACATTTTCAAGATCTGCAATATCGGGTCCGGGGATGAACTGCTTCCTCCGGGAGGCATCTTAAGATTGAGATAGATCATGAGAAAAGAGGGAAATTGATAAGGTTCAGGGGTTTTGTGTTTGAAAAGTTTTCAAAGTTTGACTTAGATTTTTCTAGCAACTTGCTTTTCATTCATTCATTGATGACCCACAAGTATAGGGGGTGTATCGCAGTACTTTTGATAAATAGGAGTGTCGATCCCAATGAGGAGCAGAAGGTGCTGAACAGTGGTATGGAGCAGGAAAGTAATTAAGATATAAATCTTCTCTGGTGTTGTAAGTGTTGTGTGGGTGAACCTGTGCTAACATACTGCCCTTCCTAGGAATAATACGTACTTGTGATTAAACTCCCTGCAAACATCCCTTGTGCAAAGGTGTCCAAACATCCGTAACTACATGAAAGTAATTAAGATATAAATCTAACCACAGCCTTAAACTCTAAGATCCTACACTCCCTTGTGCAAAGGTGTCCTAACAGGGGTCCAGGTTTCTGTCACTCCGGCAACCCCACGATTAGTACCCAAATACACAATGCATTCCCCTAGGCCCATAAATGGTGAAATATCATGTAGTCGATGTTCTCATGACACCACTAGAAGAATAGCACCACAACTTAAATACTAAACCATTGAATAATAACTCATCACAGATTCACTACCAACTGCATGACCTCTCCCATGTCCTC
The DNA here is from genome assembly GCA_916181665.1 of Avena sativa. Lineage (NCBI taxonomy): Eukaryota > Viridiplantae > Streptophyta > Magnoliopsida > Poales > Poaceae > Avena > Avena sativa. The sequence goes on from OV702283.1 coordinate 341,689,020, forward strand.
AAGAACTAAACGAACTACTCACAAGACATCATATGGATCAAGATCAAAGATGATATGATAATGGATAACAATCTGAACATAAACAATAATCCAATGGTTCCACTCACAAGAATCAACTACATAGTAATCAACACCAGGAAAGTTTCCCCTAACGAACTAAAGCAATATCCAACACAATTGTTACAGCGGGACGGAGTAGTGGTGATGGTGCTGGTGGAGATGATGGTGTGGATGATGATGATGATCCCGATGAAGCCTAGCTTGATGACGGTGTTGAAGGCGATGGTCTCCCCTCTCTAGGAAGGAATTCCCCCGGCAGAAATCTGTTTGCCGGAGAGATCTTTCTCTCTCGGTGTTTTCCTCCCACTAGAGGCGGCGGAAATCTATCTGTGGTCGCTCCCCGAGGCTTAGGGTTCCGTGGGGAAGATATAGGCGAAGGGGCGGAGTCGGAGGCCGGGCAGGTGGGCCACACCTGCCCTAGGAGTGGGGTCAGGTGGGCCCGTGCCTAGGGGGTGTGGCCCCCCTGAGGCCCATCTCCGTCCCTCCTTCTGTCTTCCTTCGTCTTCTCGTAAAATAATATGTTTCCATATTTTTCTGGTATTTTTCTGATCTTCACGAAATTGCACCGAAACGCCTTCTTTTCCATCAGAATCCAGACTCCGCCAGTCCATCCTCCAGGAATCATCCAACATGCATAAATAGATGAAAATCCATAAGTAATACCTCATAATAAGACAAATATCAGTGAATAGAGGTAAATTATGATATAGAAAGGTGATGCAAATTGGGCGTATCAACTCCCCCAAGCTTAGACTTCGCTTATCCCCAAGCGAATACTGAGCTCTAAACATGTCCACGGGTTTATGGAGTGAAGTGTCGATAAAAGAATATCAACAAGAAGCATCACACTTACCATTGCACACCTCATAGAAGAAAGCAACTCACCATTATATAACTTAGCTTGCAACCAAGTACAGCAGTCACAAATAGAGATGCATAAAGGTAAATCATAATTGGAATTTGGCAAACTTGTTCTTGGTTAGAGAACACCTGGCAAATAGTTTCACAAAAGCTTTTTGTAGAAGTTTCAAAACTGGAGCACTCTTTGCTTAAAAAGGGTTTTTCACAAGTGAAGGCTTTCAAAGTAATACTCAATAGATAAGAGTTTTGTGCAAACAAGGAATATGAAGAACATGATTGAATAAATCACCATATGAATGCTTGAAACACAACAACTCAAAAGCTTGCTGGAGATAGAGAGGAAGTAGGTTTACTGACTCAAACTTGTAGTGGGAGAAAGGTCCCTTCTTAGAGGGTAGCAGGGATTACAAGTCATAAAGAGCTTCCAAAAGATTATGGTACTTACTAGATTTGATCCCTCATTGCCCCTATCATAAGCATCTTGAGATGATTAACGTTAATGTGAACAAAGATGGAGTATATGCTTGACAAAATATAAGTTGGCAATCTCATGTCCCTTGAATATGAGGGCCACTCCTCATGCATACTCAACTTTGGGCCGAGGTAAGTTCTTGTCATTGTAAGTATTTTCATATCATTGAGAACCGCCAACGGGGTACCCTTTGCACATGGTACATGAGCTTTCCCATAACCAAAATGACAAGGCAAGCAGACAATGAGCATCTTAGCAATCTTTTTATTTACCATATGCATAGCTTTTTATTGAGGATGATTCATAGATGACTCACTATGGTGATGCTGCAAGTTTCCACCATGATTAAGCATGGCTTATGCTAGCGGCCCAGGAGTTTCTCTAACACAAAATACAAACTCCATGGACTTACAAGTTCCCTCTTTATTTCACACTGTTGACATCCATAGACAAACGAGCACGATATCAACTATGTACCAAGTACAAGTGCAATGTTGAAAACGTTCCCCGTGACAACACGGTTCTGCTAATTCCAACGTATAGATGCAAGCATATACAACTTCGATGTCCACAATGGTTCAAGTTTATTAGGGGCAAGTAAATAATGTGCGCCATCAATTTCGTGAGAGCTTTACTAACTAGTTTTCACATAACAAAATACTTTTCAATTCGAAAGGTAGATGAAGCTTGAGAATTTGCTTGGAATAGCAATAGCTACTAGGTAGATATGGTGGACAAAAGTGGCAAAAGGTTTTTTGGTTCAAAGGGTTTTGGAAACATGAGAAGTATGCCTTCTCAAAACAGGTTTTTGGCTAGCAAGGCTGGGTAGCAAGCAAAAGAGTTGAAAGAAACAAGCAAACATACTCACAGTTTTGGTTCTGTATGTCATAGAGCTGTGCTTGCAATTGGTTGGTGGTCTAACGGAGTGAAAAGATCTCTTATCGGAGCTCAAAAACTTCTCCCTCGTGCTTGGTGACGAGTTCTGAACTTATCTTATGAATGATATCCACCTCGCGTTCTGCCATCTTCTTGTACCTGAAAACTTCATGTTCCAATGCTTCCATCCAGTCTTCTAGATTGCCTTCTCCTTTAGGGCCTTGAACTTCTTTCATCTGTACCTTCCCCTCCTTGAGAATAAACTCTTTGGGATGAATCCTCAACTCATACATGTACGGGTTGAGGACTTTCGTAGAGGAATCCTTCGTGGGTGATCAAGAGGAAGACATTGAGGCTCCAAATCTGAGAAATTTCCTGACAGAAAACAGATCGAAACGAAAACACGACGAGAACACAATGCAAGATCCTCGGGGATCCGGGGGGTTATATATTATAAAGTTTCAAGGCATAAGGAAGGTACTGACACGGAAACAAGGCAGAGACGGAGTTGGGGAGTCAAACCCCTCCCAGGCGTGACCAGGCTAGGCCCGCGCCTGGGGTGGGTTTGTCCACCCCGGGCTCCATTTCCTCTTCAGTTTCGTCTCATAGTATTCCTTATGTATTAAAAACATCAAAAATATAAAAAGATTGGAGTTTCACGAACCTTCTGTTTTTACCACTTTTACCTATTTAAAGACGAACTCTGCAGTTTCTGGTGTTCGGCTTCTGATAAATTCTTCTGGGGTTATCATTTGAATAACATCTACATCTTCGTTATAAGAATCTCCAAACATATAATGTTTTATTCTTTGGCCATTCACCACCTATGTTGTGTCATCCTTTAGAGAAGAAATTTTGATGGCACCTGAATGGTACACTTCCTTGATAACAAAAGGTCCTTCCCATTTGGAAAGTAGTTTCCCTGCAAAAAATTTGAGACGAGACCTATACAAAAGAACTTTCTCACCAACATGGAACTCCCTTTTGAGAATTCTCCTATCATGCCATCTTTTTACTTTTTCCTTAAAGAGCCTAGCATTTTCGTAAGGTTCCCCTCTCCACTCATCTAGATTACTTAAATCGAGCAGTCTTTTCTCACCAGCAAGTCTAAAATCTCTATTCAACTCTTTCACTGCCCAATAAGCTTTGTGTTCTAATTCTAAAGGCAAGTGACAAGCTTTTCCATAGACCATTTTGTAAGGAGACATCCCCATAGGATTTTTATAAGCAGTTCTATAAGCCCACAAAGTGTCATTCAACTTTTTAGCCCAATTTTTCCTAGATCTATTGACAGTCTTCTACAACATAGATTTGATTTCCGTATTGGAAAGTTCTACTTTCCCACTAGTTTGGGGGTGATAAGCTGAAGCTATTTTGTGGTTTACATCATACTTAGCGATAGTTTTTCTAAAAACCCCATGAATAAAATGAGAGCCCTCATCAGTCATGAGATATGTAGGCACACCGAACCTAGGAAAAATAACATCTTTGAGCATCTTCAAAGAGGTCTTACCATCAGCACTGCTTGTAGGTATGGCTTCTACCCACTTTGTAACATAATCAACAACAACAAGAATATGAGTATACCCTTTTGAAGGAGGAAAAGGCCCCATAAAGTCAAATACCCAACAATCAAAAGGTTCAATAACAAGAGAATAATTCATAGGCATTTCATTGCGTCTAGAGATGTTACCTACTCGTTGGCATTCATCATAGGATAAGATAAACTTCATTGCATCTTTAAAGAGAGTAGGCCAATCAAATCCAGATTCTAAAACCTTTTGTGCAGTCCTATCTCCAGCATGATGTCCTCCATAAGCACTGCCATGACATTTTCTCAAAATCTCTTGTTGTTCAAATTCTGGAACACATCTTCGCATAATGCCATCTACTCCTTCTTTATATAAGTTTGGGTCATCCCAAAAGTAATGCCTTAGATCATAAAAGAATTTCCTTCTTTGTTGGGCTGTAAAGGTTGGAGGAAAATACTTGGAAACAATAAAGTTAGCATAATTAGCATACCAAGGACTCTCATGTGGACTTACCCTTATTGCAGCTAACTGTTCATTTGGAAAATTATCATTAACAGGCAAAGGGTCAAAAGAAATGTTTCCCAAACGAGATAAATTATCAGCAACGGGATTATCAGCACCTTTCCTATCCACAATATGCAGATCAAACTCTTGCAAAAGCAATACCCACCTTATAAGCCTAGCCTTAGCGTCCTTCTTCGTCATAAGGTATTTAATAGCTACATGATTAGTATGAATAGTAACCTTGGAATCAACAATATAAGGTCTAAACTTATCACAAGCAAAGATTACAGCTAAGAACTCCTTTTCAGTAGTAGCATAATTCTTTTGTGCAGCATGCAAGGTCTTGCTAGCATAATGAATGACATTTAACTTCTTGTCAACACGTTGTCCCAAGATAACACCCACAACAAAATCACTAGCATCACACATAATTTCAAAAGGTAAACTCCAATCGGGTGGTTGGACTATAGGAGCAGTTGTCAAAGATTTCTTCAGAGTTTCAAAAGCTTCCTTACAATCATCATCAAAAAACAAAAGGTACATCTTTTTGAAGAATATTAGTAAGGGGCATTGAAATTTTGGAGAAATCTTTAATAAACCTCCTATAGAAACCAGCATGACCAAGGATACTACGAATACCTTTGATACCTCTAGGAAAAGGCATCTTCTCAATTGCTTCAATTTTGGCTCTGTCAACTTCAGTGCCTCTTTCAGACATCTTATGTCCAAGAACAATTCCTTCATTAACCATGAAATGGCATTTGTCCCAGTTAAGAACAAGGTTGGTTTCTTCACATCTCTGCAAAACTTAATCAAGGTTTTGCAAACAGTTATCAAAAGAAGTTCCATAGACGGAAAAATCGTCCATGAAAACCTCCACAACTTCTTCCAAAAACCATGAAAGATAGCACACATACATCTCTGAAAGGTAGAAGGAGCATTACATAAACCAAAAGGCATACGCCTATAATCATAAGTACCATAAGGACAAGTGAAAGTGGTTTTCTCCTGGTCCTGTGCTTTCACAGCGATTTGAGAAACCCCAGAATAACCATCAAGAAAGCAAAAGTGAGTCTTTTTGGACATCCTCTCAAGCATTTGATCAATAAAGGGCAAAGGATAATGATCTTTCTTAGTACCTTTATTAATCTTTCTAAAATCAATGCACATTCTATACCCAACCACTACTCTTTGGGGTATAAGCTCATTATCCTCATTAGGCACAACAGTTATTCCCCCTTCCTTGGGAACACAATGAACAGGGCTAACCCACTGACTATCAACAATATGATAAATAATACCACCATCAAGGAGTTTTAATACCTCATTTCTTACCACTTCCTTAATCTTAGGATTTAGACGGCGTTGGTGCTCAACAACTGGTTTTGCATCAGGGTTAATATTAATAGCATGCTGACATATAGTAGGAGAAATTACTTTTAAATCATCAAGAGTATAACCCATAGCTCCTCGGTGCTTCTTCAATACCTCCAATAACCTTTGTTCTTCCTTACCTGAAAGTTTAGAACTAATAATAACAGGATATATATTCTTATCATCAAGATAAACATATTTAAGATCATCAGGTAAAGGTTTTAATTTGAAAACAGGATCCCTTTTAGGTGGTAGTGTGATACCCAAATCTTCCACAGGTAGATTATGCTTAAGATGTTCCGGCTGACAAAGAAAAACTTCGTCAATCTCATTTCTTTCCTTCATGAAGACATCACTTTCATGATCTTCCATGAATTGCTGCAAAGCATTGTTAGGAGCAAGAGAAATAGCAGATAGTTGTTCAAACCTGAAATCCTCATCAGGTAATTCATTTTCATAAGGAGTTTTGGCAAATTTGGAAAAATTAAACTCATAAGATTCTCTAGCAAACTTAGTCAAAACTTTTTCCTTCCTACAATCTATGATAGCCCCACAAGTATTAAGGAAAGGTCTACCAAAGATAATAGGATAAGTTTTACTAGCTTCTTTACCAAGTACTAGAAAATCAACACGATATTTAATCTTACCACAAAGGACCTCCACATCTCTTACAATACCAATGGGGCAAACTTGCTCTCTATTACCAAGGTGAATAATCACATCAATATCCTTAAGCTCACAAGGACCAATCTCATGCATAATTTCCCTATAAAGCTCATAAGGAATAGCACTAAAACTAGCACCAATATCACATAAACCATAATAGCTATGGCCACCAATTTTAACAGAAAGCACAGGAACACTAGCTTTTCTAACTTTCTTAGAATGAAAAACAATGTTAGTAGCGTCTTCACAGAAGACAATATGCTCATCCTCTATATTTCTAGTGACAAGATCTTTCACAATAGCTACCACAGACTCAATATCAATAAGCTCATCGGACCCTGCAATTTTCTTTGTACTTTTGCTAACTACAGTAGCCATAATAGAATGCTCTCTCACCTTGGAAGGAAAATGAGTTTTCTCAATATAAGGTTTAGGCAAAATAGGATCAACCGTACAAACCTCTGTACTAGCAGGAACATGGGTGACAGTGTCTGTAACATCCCAGTGTTTAGGAACCAACATAGGGTTGATCTAGGAATCTATGAAATTACATGTATTCATTTGTAAAAATGTGGGTAAATTTTTCGCCAAATAAAAAACTGAAGTGATCAAAGTTTCTTTCACTCTTTAAGATTAGGAATAGTCTTGAAGAATGATTGTTATAAACTTTGATATGATCTTTATGGATTAGTGTGTGTGGGGAAATGAAATTTGAATTTATACTTGAGTGTTGGATTTATAATTTAAAAGGATCTAGAATTATGTTTGAGTAATTTGATTAAGTCAAGAGTTAACAATTAGTAACTCAAACTTTAAATAAATAACACAATCAAGAAAATGAGTATTCATCTCATATCTTCATTCAATAAATAAGTTATAAAAGGTAACTTAATCAAGAATCTTTACAATAGTAAATGAAATAAAAGAACCTTTATATATTGAGTAATATTACAATATTTATTACAATAGGATAAATAAAGATTACAAAAGAACAAAATAAATATTACAAGGGACTATTCTATGAAGAAAAAAAAGAAACCTAATCTAAATCTTGGATCTTCAAGTTTTGTACCGGCAAAACAAAACACAAACTAAAACAAAGATAAATAAAAGATTAGGATATGTTACTCTCAGTATTGATAGTGAGTTGCACTGTTCAAACTTTACATCACTGAGTAAAATTTAAGGGGCAAGTTTCACCAGACAAGTAAGTGTAATCAGATAAAAGGTAACTTTCATTCCTTGAGCATATCCACAAGGTGCAGCAGACACACAAGCAGCACACACACCAAACTACAGGGTGTCTGTTGTCAGCACAGCAACAACAGGCCAAACAAACAAAACTGCTCAGCACAGCCGTGGGCAAGCAACCCAACACCATTTCCTGGTTCATACACACCAAGCACAATAGCCAAACCAAACCAGATCACACCAACCACAACCTTGATCATCTCACCAAGATGGTGACATAAGGAGGGGGAAGATCAGGTGGATAGCAAGATCAAGGTCAAGCCAACAGGACCAGGAGGTGGACAACAAGATCAAGGACAAGTCCAGGAGTTGGAAGTATTAGGAGAAGCACCAGATCAGGCTAGCCACACAATCAGCAAGATCAAGCCACAAGATCAACAAAATTGTAACCCCAACAACTCCACTATTGTGGTAAGTAGTAAAAGACCATCACATGATTTATCTGTCTAAGCTAGATAAGTATTCATGAGCTGTCTCATACTCAACTTCTCAGAAAAACACCCAAGAGGGGTGAATCCATCATTGAAGTTTGTAAACACTAAAAGCAATCAGAAAACTATATAGATCCAACTAGGATCTCAGGACAACATCATTGAGCCTAGCTATCAGGCTATATCTTAAATTCCAAGAATGAATATAGCTAAGATCTAAACTTTTAGGCACACCTCTTAAATAGGAGTAGCACCTTAGAATTTCTACATCTTATGGATCCATATAATTTATCAAGCCTACAAATCATTTTTTTCCAACATTGACACAGGAATCAGTAGCTGGTATCACTACCAGAACAGATCCATGAGAAACAACAAGATAAGGACCTAGACCCTTAACCTTAGACCAACATCATGGGATTTAGGGATTCAAGGAAAGAAGTTTCCACTTATCTCTGATATCAAGCTAATCTTAAGCTTAAACCAAATCAAGCCAAGTAATAGAACCCAGTCTTGTGTGCCGTACTAGGATGGTGTCACAAGAACAACTTCTAAACCAAGCAGATTGATCATCTAGCTTTCACAGATAAATTCATAGACAATTACAAATAATTTTCCTAATACTGATCACATGAATCATTTCCAGGAATATACATATACATAACATCACTGTAAGAAACAAGTTAATCTCAAACTGTATATGAATCCATAAGCCAACAACTATAGATACAGTGACTTCATCACTCAAAAATCACTGTCAGTTACTAAGTAATGACAGTGGTGAGCTCTCAAACCACTACAATATCCAAGTAATGATTCTACAGTAACATCATCTGAACCATATCAAATTAACCAATGGAATCAATCTAGTAAGCCACTAGCATCATCAAAGCCAACCATAAGCTGTAATCCACATCAAACAACCACTCATCATGCTTAGGGATCATTAATACATGATCCAAATCATCAGATATTTAATCCAGAGGGATATGAACCCTAAGAAGAAAAAAAAACCTAATTAGGACATGACCTGTCACATCCCAAAAAATTTCCAAATTTTGAAATGTGAAAAAATAAATAAATAATAATAATTGTTGAAATTTAGGGTGAAAAGAAACTTTTTGATTCTAAATAGAAACATCAAAACCCTACATGAACAAAATTTGAATAAAAATAAATCCAACAAAATTTCAATCATCAATGAATGTATCTTGAAATTTAAAACACTTGGGAAAATAAACCAAAACCCTAATGGAATAAATCATTTCCAAGATCTCCCTAAGAACTATGGATTTGATCCATATAAAAATGCAGCAACAAACATTTATAACTAATCAAAAATGATAAACAAAAAAACATTATAAAACCATATAAATTGGTTTCATTCAATTTGGAGCCATGGATAAAAACTTATGAATTTAATAAGATAAAGGAATATTTTCCAAAACTAATAAAGCTCTTATCTAAAATCCATACCAAATTGTGAGAAAAATAATCCTAAAGATATATAAAAGGATAAACAAATATTAAATAAAAATATACAAATTGGAATCACCAATTTTGGATCTTTAAATAAAAAGATATGTATTTTATAAGATAAAGAAATAAATAAATAAATAAATAAATAAATAAATAAGGAATATTTAAAAGCCAAATTAAATCTTGGCCAAATCCATAAACAAATGAAACAAAGATAATCCAAATCCAAATGAAATAAAGGGATAAAGAGTAAACAAATAAAAGTATATGGGATTAAACCATATTCAAAATTATATTTAATAAAGACAAAATCCCTAATAGAAATGATTAATTAATTCAAGAGAAAATAATAAATTGGAATTTGCTAAAATGGATTAAAAAAGTTATCTAATTAACTTAAAAGTAATATTTGAATAAAATTTATATGGATTTAAAACCATATTGGATTTTATTTGAATAAAGACAATTACTCAATTCAAATGATTAATAAATCATATTCAAAATATTTCAAATAATTCAAAGTGAATTATTTAACACCCTATTAAATAAATAAAACAAACTGAAAAAGGTTTGGTGAAAATTAGAATTCAAATAAGGGTTTGAAAATATAATCAAAATCTTATTTCAATGAAAACAAGTGCCTAATTTAAATAAAGAATAAACCATAATTGAATAAAGGAATTATTCCAAAATGGTCTTTAAAAACACATTTATAACAGTACTAAAATATATTGAAAGTTTGGAAAAGTTTTGAATTAAAAAGAGGTTTGAAATCATTTCAACAAATTCAAAATAGAAAACAAAAACAGAAAAAGAAAAAGAAAACAGGAAGTAAAAAAATAGAGAAAGGGTCCAGCCCACTATGCCCAGACCAGCGAAGCGAGCCCACTTCTTCTCTCCCCCGCAGAAAGCGTTTCGCACCGCAAACCCGACCCCCTCAGATGCTGACGAGACGACCCCACCTAAACCCCCTCTCTCATCCCGCGACCAGTTCCTCCATCCTCGTCGCCGTTCTGCCTCTAACTCTGCGGAGTAAATTCGCGTTACTGCCGCGATGAATCAGCCCAGTAACCTCGCCCATTTAATCGCCCTCATCTTCTCCCAAATTCCCCTCACTCTCCCCTTCTCCTCCGCCACCAGGCTGCCTCAATTCCCCGCATCAACACCACTGACCCTGATGACTTTCCTCGGCAAATTCCAGCCAGTACCTGCCTCCCCTTGCCTCCTAGATCCCACAAGCATGTTCCCCATCTCCCTACGCACCTGCCCGTGCCTTCCTCTCGCTCGCACGTGCCCTGCAGCCTCGGCTCTGTCCATGTCTGAGCACCACCGACGATAAGCTCGACTCCGGCGAGCTATACCCGATGACCTCGTGCGCCCCTTGCTCTCCGATGAGTGTTTCCGCAATACTCGAACCCGTGTGCATCTTCCTGACGCGTTTCTTTGCTCACTTGTTTTCCAGAGACTCGCCTCCGACAAAGCCGTGCGTGACCCGACGACACCAACCACTCCGGCGAGCAATCCTCGACGCTACCGTGCGACCCCTGCCTAACGACGAGCACCTTGAGCACCACCGTGCCTCTGTGATCTCAGTAATCATCTTCCCCACCCCTTACCCTCTAGAGTCGTTGTTACGCCATCGCCAGAGCGTCGCCGCCGCCAGCCACCATCGAGCGCCGCCATTATTTGGTCAGAGCGCCCTGAGCCGTTGGATCCTAATCTGATGGATGCGATAGAAACTTAACCCGAAGGAGTATGCTATGATCTGTGCCACACGATTAACATTAGATCCAACGAACCACATCACTCGATCCAGCCGAACCGGTACCAACGAATCAGATCAAGACGCGTGGCACAGTTTTAATTAAATAGACAGAAACATTACTATTAGATGTTAGAATTTGCAAAATTCATAACTTTAAATCTATACGTCCAAATTTTGCAAATTTTATATCATTGGAAAGAGGAAAAAGAATACTATCCAACCATGCCCTTTGTTTAGTGAATTGCTTCTGTGAAATTGGTTGTTTTTGCATAAACATGTGTTGGCCTATTTTGAATATAAAAATTATTCTAGAAATATTTTTAGGGTAAAATCTTTTGTAAATGGATTGTTTTGAACCTAGTGACCATAGAAACCAACTCTTGTATTTAAAAATATATTGTGGGACACGTAGGAATTATTCCTTTGAATTAAAGAATTTCTAGTTAAATAAAAATGTTGAATATGTTTTAAAAATTCTTTTTGAGTAAAACCTTTTGAAAATGGTTTGTATTAAACTCTCTGACCCTAAACACCAAGTTTTAGGATTTAAAAATATATTTGGTGAACACTAGAAAATTATTACTTTGTTTAAAGGCATTTTCAACAAAATAAAATGTTGCTTTGATTTAAAAATGGACTTTGGATGAAACCCTTTGCAAATGGAATTGTTATAAAACATTATGACCATAAACATTAATATTGGTGTTTAAAAACATTTTGGCTAACACTAGAAATTATTCTTTGAATAAAATCATTTCTAGCAAAACAAGAGTGATTTAAAGTGGCCATTTTTCACTAACTTAGTATCAAATGGTTTTGCCACTTATACAAATGACTAATAGGAATTCTAAAATGTTTATAGCCTATTAGAAACCACCTTTCCAAATAAAAAAATATTTTGCATGCTTGCATGCATTGTTTTGTTTTTATTTATTTTATGTGATGAATTGTTTGAATGCTAGATTGAATTTGTGCCTTGATTGAATTGTAGTGAAATTTGAAGAGTGTGATCATTTCAAGATCAAGGAGTGAACTTATATTCTCTACCAAAAAGGCAAGTGGTGCTTCATACTTTTGTCCTATTATTTTCACTATGCATTAGTGATATTTCTAAGTAGGACTTGCATGGAATTTACTAAGTATGCTATGCCTTGGGAAATCCTAGTAGATGATGCCTTAGTAGAATTTTTCCTAAGTTAAGCTCCCTACTACTATCATGCTTAGCTTAGCTAGTAGAAAACAAGGGTGGATTATATTCATGCTAGGAAATATTTCTATGTCTATGACTTGTATTTTGTTTAATAAAACAACTATGTGAATGAATCACCTGGGTGAAATGGTGAGAATGGGATATGTTGAGTGGTTAAACAAGGCCAGGAGACTGGTGAACCTTGTGTATCACACTTGTGGAAAGCCACCCAGGAACAAAGAGATTTGAGATGTCAAATGTTGAGAAGCTTCAAGTGCAACCACTTGGCATTATGGGCTCTGCCTGGATCATATAGGTTGCAATAACTTAGCCAGATGAACAGTTGGTGGTAGGGGATGATAGGTTTGGGAACACGTCCATTTTGGTCTAAGCGAAGGCTTCTGAAAGATCTTGTCTCGATGCATGTAGAGTCTTGTGGGGAAAGTGAACCACCTCTCTCAAGAGTAAAATCTAAGTACTTAGTCGTGTCCCCGGCAATGGACAATTTGAGCATCAAGACATGGAAGCTATCAAGGATCTCCTCATCCCGATTTATAAGTTAAAAACTTGTGGTTGAACAAGGGTTAAAGGATCTTCAATCTTTGATTGGTAGATGCCTTGGGTGATTTTGACAAACAAAAACTTATTGTTTTCAAATGATAAGGAAAATATATTTTGAGCAAAGCAAGCCTAAGATCCACTTGTCCAAATGCATATAGATGATAGATACCACTATTCTACCATAGTATCACTTGCCAATACAATTCAAATGTATTGACCCTTGTGGCTGTAACTTATTATGTTGCAGGTTTGTTTGATGTTAGTGAAGTGTGTTGAATAGGATTACAAGTCTACAACTAACATGACTGCATGTGGCACTTTGAAGATGAAGGACTCCATGCTATATAGTTATTTCTGCTGCATTGTAATGAGATAGCCAAATGAGCTATGTAAGATGTAATGAATTATTTTATTCCTAGTTATAAAGTTGTATTATGACCTTTGTTTTTTGATATTACATCTTAACTCTGGATGCTAGCTATTGATCCAGGGACTAGCATTGTAAACACAGGGGTCTCTACCTTATTAAAGGTTGGGACCTCTACATGACCACTAGCCAGGAGTAGCCACTACAAACACATAGCACAGGGTGGCATAGCACAGAGCACATGAGGGAAGGAGAGGATAACTTACTGAAGGTTGTCGCGGTGGGCGAGAAGAGGAAGCAGAGGGTGATGACGAGCATGGCGGCACGGGGAGCACCCCAAGGGGGCGCTGCGACCCACACCAAGTTGAGGCGGCGACCACAACCACGCCTGAAGGCGAGGAACACCACCACAGCACAAGGGAGCAGCGGTGACGACAGCACCAGCACCACCCCAAACCCTAGTGTTCGGGACGGAGTCGGTCTGTCCACAGGAGGGCCCCAGGTCCAAATCGAGTTGGACAGGAAGGTGGATCAGGGTCAACAACCACCCTATACATCATGGCGGCAGCCGGGGAGGTCCACGGCAGCGTGAATCGCCGGTGGTGGCATCGCCGACCATGGGGTCGGGAGAGAAGAAGAGAGATGAGAACGAGAGGGTGATCGAGAGAGTGTGGGATGGTTGGGCCAAGACCCCTTCGGGGAGTCATTTTGGTTCTACCCTATTAGGCCACAAGGGCCCAATAAACCAACACAGACAGCCCAATTACCTAAAGGCAGTTTTTAATAATTAATAAAAGACCAAAATGCCCCTAAATTTAAATAAATTTTAGAGAATAAAATAAAAATCCAAAAATTATAAATAAAATATTTTTGGATTCACAATAATCCAAGTTATCCAAATAAATTAAGAAATAAAATTTTAGGCATTTAATTTTTATTAAGAATTTTGTAATCTATATATTGCTTATGGAATTTTATAAAATTATTGAAAGATGATAAAAATAAATAAAAATCACTTTCATTATATATTAATATTTTATAAAAATACGAAACAAATATTTAATATCAATTTTCAGTATTTAAATGATAATTCTTAAAGGAATTATTAAAATGAAATAAAATAAAAAATTACAATATTCAATAAATATTAAAAATTAATAGTTTAAATTCTTTATTATTCAAAAGAATTTTTAAAATTAAAATAATGGGGGAGAATACAGACAAAGCTAAATAATGCATTACATTACTTTTCATAATCATTTTCTTCTTTAAATATTGTCCTTACCGGGCAATAATGATGGTTTTTTAGACATAGAAGCTCAAGGTCTAGTGCAAGCATCCGACTTCACTACCTCACAATCACAAGGCAAGTTCATCACTTGCTCATGTCCTTTGAAGAGTCTTTATCAAGTATTTGCAAATTGTGTGTTATCATCTATATTCCAGAAAAAAAAGATTATTTTCTCAAAATAAATAAATCTTAGGTATCATCCTAAGTGATGATATGATGGGGCAATAGAACTTAGGTTTCTATTTGCAATCATGATGAACCATTAGGGATTAATAACCCATGACATCAGTGATTCTTGCGCCGTATATTACGCGTTAACCATGATATTTGGAATGGGACGGAGAAGTCAGTTGTATCCTTTTCCTCTCGTATGGAGGCAAGACGACCTTAATGTGACGTTGTGATTCCTTGTGCGGATCCAACATATGTGTGGGCACCCTTACGCCCCACAATTTTGGTGTCTAGATTGTCTATGAATGGTGTTTAGGGATATAGTCCAATTAAATGGTACTCGTCCGGGTATCACCAGGTCATAGAGTCTTCGGGAACTCATCGGGGTTTTAGCCTGCCCGAAAGGGGGCTTAACGGACGTGAGCTGGCCTCGAAGGATCATGTAGACATATGAGGTCGCAGAGAGGGCAGTGATTGTCTTGGACCAACTACTGGGCCCCACATCATGGAACTGTGGACGGGAAAGTACGCCCGGTTGTGCAACAAGGAAGTTGATCTCTCATGGTAAAAGTAACGCACCTCTCTAGAGTGTAAAAAAACTGTAACCTGTTACTCCCTGTTCCGGGAAGGATCTACGAACACGGCAGGAAAGAAACTCCATGAAAGTTCTGGTCAACCTGTGAAGGCTGATGGTCATAGATTTTCATAATAAAATCAATCTTTGAAGAAAGATTTACGAAAATTGCATAGTGCCAAGGACTGATAGTCCGAGGTTGTTGATAGAGCATCAAACTTCCTACCTTGCATATAATGAACTTGTTGGGTAACGCTGTTACTCATCCTTTCCTTTGAATCCTTGCTTAGACTCTGAGAATCCCAAAGATACTCCAATGTATGCAAACGAGAGCCAGGAGGAGGTCTTCTATGAAGATCCCAACCTGTATGGAGCCGTAGAAGGGGATGACTACGATATCGTCTACGGAGGAGAGTTCCAAGAGTTCGAATAATTACTATAGTTCTAGTAGCCACTTGAGTCGAGCAACATGAACAATATATAGCAATAGGTTGTTGAGCTCAACTTGGAGTTTAAGTTTTAAATTCGAAACTTTCGCTGAAACACTTATATTTTGGTTTGTAAGTTGAATCTTTTGGAAGTCTTGAACTTCCGGTATTGTAATAATAAAAATATGTGTATGTTTCTAATATGGACCCGCAATGTTTCTGTTGTACCACTCTGAGGGATGTTATATTTACGGAACGGTGTTCTGTGGATTTCATGTCAACGACTATAGTGTATTACACATGCAGTGGTATGCTGGGTCACCGCAGTGTATTTATAAGGAGCGTGGTACTTGTCCCACTCTTTCTTGGGAAGTTCAATATAAGAGGCAAAGGAATTAAATCACTTTGCAAGAACTTGGGGATAAAGGCCAAACTTATTGCAAATATCACGGAAGTTATCAGTTCCCATAAAAGATTTAATGCATTCATAATCATAGTTTATACCTGACTTTCTTCCTTTGTCATTCTCCCAAGATTCATTGTTCTCTTGAATACGGTCTAGTAGATCCCATTTAGCTTCTTCCTTCATACGTGTGAATGATCCAGCATAAGAAGCATCTAGTAAATCTTTATCATGAAGAGAAAGCCTACCATAAAAGTTATTGAGAATAATATTGTTAGGGAGTTCATGAATAGGACATTTAATCATTACTAACTTCAATCTCCTCCAAGCTTGAGATGTACTCTCTACATCAAGAGGCCAAAAGTTATATAAGACTTCTATCCTTATGGATTTCACTAGGAGGATAAAATTTAGAGTAAAAGAAAGATGTCATCTCCTCCCTATAGGGTTTCGTAGCATGGAAAACAAAAAAATTCTACCGCATACAAACAAACAAGCCAAGATCTATCTACTAGATTGTAGCAACGAGTCGATAGAATAATTCACCCTCGAAGATTCCAAAGTGTTTAACGAGAGCGGATTCTCGTGGGTGATGTATTCGTACTCTTCCCGATCTCAAGATCGCGTAGACGATCCTTCCGGCGCTGCATTCCGGCGGCGCTCCCGCAGTCGGTCACACGTTCGGTACTCGACGAAGACCTTCCTCTCCCTTGTTCCAGCAGGCAGCGGAGGTTGTAGCACTCTCCTCGTGATTCCGGCAGCACAACGGCGTGGTACCGGAAGTAGAGGGGAGATCTCGCAGGGCTTCGCCTTAAGCCGAAGCGAGTATGGTGGGCTATGAGAAATCCCTCGACGATCTAGGGTTTAGACACGCCGAGGAAGAGGTGCTAGAGCCGGTGGCTAGGGCTTGGAGGTGCCCAAGTCGGCGGCAAGGAGATCCCTAGGCGGCGGCGGCTTGGAGGGCGGCGACGGCTAGGGTTAGGGTTTTCGGGGCAAGGGACTTGTGTGTCTCTAGGAGGGAGCCCTGCCCCTCCTTATATAGGTGGAGGGGCCGGCCGGCCAAGGGGAGGGAGGGGAGTCCCTCCCCAACTCGTCTTGGGCGGTGCGCCGCCGGTTGGAGGAGGGAAACCCTCCCCAACTCGGTTTCCCACTCCTCCTCCTCTTTCCAAAAACTGCCCGTTTGACTTTCAAACTAGCCGTTTGACTTTTCAAACTAGGATTTGAATAAACCCCTTTATTTTGGACAGCGATGACACCTAGTACATGATGCAATCATTCCAACTTGCAATGACACATTTATGTACCCTTCTTCCCCCCCCGGAGTGCCGGACATTCCGGAACCTTCTAGAACATTCCCGATGAAAACACCGGAACCATTCCCCAACTCCGAAACGGTACTTTCCTTATATGAATCTTATTCTCCGGACTATTCCGGATCTCTTCGTGATATCCCGAATCCCATTCGAGACTCCGAACAACATTCGGTCTCTTTCTCATCATTCCATAACTACTCAAACAACGTCGAATCCTTAAGTGTGTCTCCCTACGGTTCGTGAATTATGCGGACATGATCGAGACACTTCTCCGATCAATAACCAATAGAGGAATCTAGAAATTCATATGGCTCCCACATATTTCTACGATTACTTTGCGATCGAATGAACCACTTACATACAATATCTATTTCCCTTTGTCTCATGATAGTTTACTTATCCGAGGTTATGATCGTCGGTATCTCTGCATACCTAGTTCAACCTCGTTACCGATAAGTACTCTTTTCTCGTTCCCGTGATATGTGATCCCTTGTGAGCCAGTCACATGCTTGCAAGCTAATTGGATGACATTTCACCGAGAGGGCCCAGAGTATATCTATCCGTCATATGGATGGACAAATCCCACTCTTGATCCATGTGTTTCAACCAATACTTTCCGAACACTTAATGCCACCTTTATAGCCACCCAGTCACGGTGTGGTGTTTGATGTCATCAAAGCATCCATCCGGTAAAGGTGATATGCATGATCTCATGGTCGAAGGAATTAGATTACTATGTATCAGAAAGCATATAGCAATTGAACTATTAAAATGACTTGATCTTTATGCTACGCTTATCTATAGGAGTATGTCCACTATATCATTCTCCTAACGATATGATCTTGTTGTTAATAACATCTCAATGTTCATGATAGGGAAACCACAATCATTTATTAACCAACAAGCTAGTATTATATAGAGGCTTTACTAGGGACTTCAAATTAAGTTTACAAATCACACAAGTATCAATGTTTCCTTGTTAATACTATTATAGCATGAATGTAAACATTTATCATAAACACAAAGATATAATAATAACTACATTTATTATTGCCTCTAGGGCATATCTCCAACAGTCTCCCACTTGCACTAGAGTCATCTAATCTAGATTACATGGTAATATACCGAACACCCATGGCAGTTTGGTGCTGGTCATGTTTTGCCCTCGGGAGAGGTTTAGTCAACGGATCCGCCACATTCAGATCTGTGTGTACTTTGCAAATCTTTATATCCCCATCTTGGATATGTTCTCGAATAGCGTGAAAACGTAGCTTGATGTGCTTTAGCTTCTTGTGTGACCTTGGTTCTTGCGCATTGGCTATGGCGCCCATGTTATCACAGTAGATAGACATTGGGTCCAGCGCACTAGGAACCACACCCAGCTCTGTAATGAACTCTTTCATCCATATCGCTTCTTGTGAAGCCTCCGAAGCAGCCATGTATTCCGATTCAGTTGAAGATCTCGCCACAACGCTTTGCTTTGCACTCCTCCAGCTAACTACTGCACCATTCAAAATAAATACGTATCCAGATTGTGATTTAGAATCATCCGGATCGGTGTTCCAACTAGCATCGGTGTAACCATTAACAACGAGCTGTTCATCACCTCCATAAGAAAGAACCATATCCTTAGTTCTTCTCAAGTACTTAAGGATGTTTTTGACCGCTGTCCAATGATCCACTCCTGGATCACTTTGATATCTGCTAGTTAAACTAACAGCATATGCAATGTCGGGTCTAGTACATAGCATGGCATACATTAGAGATCCTATGGCTGAGGCATAGGGAGTCTTACTCATCCTTTCTCTATCTTCTGCCGATGTCGGACTTTTGAGTTTTACTCAAGGTCGTATTGGGCAACATGGGCAAGAACCCTTTCTTGCTATCTTCCATTCCAAACCTCTTTAGAACTTTGTCCAAATATGTACTTTGTGACAATGATATTAGGCGTCTCGATCTATCTCTATAAATCTTTATGCCTAATATGTAAGCTGCTTCGCCAAGATCTTTCATTGAAAAACTATTATTCAAATATTCCTTGACACTATTAAGAAGGTCTACATCATTCCCAATCAACAATATGTCATCTACATATAGTATTAAGAACGCTACAGAGCTCCCACTCACTTTCTTGTAAATACAAGCTTCTCCATAAGTTTGTATAAAACCAAAACTTTTGATTACCTTATCAAAACGTTGATTCCAACTTCGGGATGCTTGCTTCAATCCATAGATGGACCGTTGAAGTTTGCATACCTTGTTAGCATCTTTAGGATCGACAAAACCTTTGGGTTGCATCATATACAACTCTTCATCAATGTCTCCATTGAGGAATGCTGTTTTGACATCCATCTGCCGTATCTCATAATCATAATATGCAGCGATTGCTAACATAATCCTCACAGACTTTAGCTTCGCTACTGGTGAGAAAGTCTCATCGCAGTCAACTCCTTGAATTTGTCGAAACCCTTTTGTGACAAGTCGAGCTTTATAGACAGTAACATTACCATCAGCATCTGTATTCTTCTTGAAAATCCATTTGTTCTCGACAGCCTTCCGGCCATCCGGTAAGTCCACCAAAGTCCATACTTAGTTTTCGTACATGGATCCAATCTCGGATTTCATGGCTTCTTGCCATTTATTGGAATCTGGGCTCATCATTGCTTCCTCATATGTCTCAGGGTCATCGGTGTTGTCCACCAACATGACACTCATAACGGGATCATACCAATCTGGAGTGGTACGAGTTCTCGTTGACCTGCGAGGCTCTGTAGCAACTTCAATCAAAGTTTCATGATCATCATCATTAGCTTCCTCTCTAATTGGTGCAGGCACCACAGGAACTTCTTCCGGTGCTGCGCTACTCGCAATTTTGAGAGAAGGTTCGACAACCTCGTCGAGTTCTACTTTCCTTCCAGTCACTTCTTTCGAGAGAAATTCCTTCTCTAGAAAGGATCCATTCTTGGCAACGAAGATTTTGCCTTCGGATCTATGATAGAAGGTATACCCAATAGTTTCCTTCGGGTATCCTATGAAGACACATTTTTCCGCTTTGGGTTCAAGCTTGTCCGGCTGTAACTTCTTTACATAGGCTTCGCAACCCCAAACTTTAAGGAACGACAATATAGGTTTCTTCCCAAACCATAATTCATACGGTGTCGTTTCAACGGATTTAGACGGTGCCCTATTTAAAGTGAATGCGGCTGTTTCTAATGCATAACCCCAAAATGATAGCGGTAAATCTGTAAGTGACATCATAGAATGAACCATATCTAAGAGAGTTCGATTACGACGTTCGGACACACCATTACGCTGTGGTGTTCCCGGCGGTGTCAACTATGAAAGTATTCCGCATTTCTTCAAATGCTCGCCAAACTCGTAACTTAGATATTCACCTCCACGATCAGAACGTAGAAATTTAATCTTTTTGTTACGTTGATTCTCTACCTCACTTTGAAATTCCTTAAACTTCTCGAAAGTTTCGGACTTATGTTTCATGAAATAGATATACCCATATCTACTCAAGTCATCCGTGAAGGTAAGAACATAACGATAACCACCGCGCGATGCTACACTCATTGGACCACACACATCGGTATGTATGATTTCCAATAAGTCCGTAGCTCGCTCCATCATACCAGAAAATGGAGTCTTAGTCATTTTACCCATCAGACATGCTTCGCATCTATCAAGTGATTCGAAATCAAGTGATTCAAGAAGTCCATCGGAATGGAGTTTCTTCATACGCTTCACTCCAATGTGACCAAGACGACAGTGCCACATATAGGTCGAGTTATCGCTCGATTTCAAACATTTAGCCTCAATGTTATTAATATGTGTATTTCCACTATCGAGATTCAATAAGAATAGACCATCTATCAAAGGTGCATGTGCATAAAACATATTACTCATATAAATCGAACAACCATTATTCTCGGACTTAAACAAGTAACCGTCTCGCAATAAACAAGATCCTGATATAATGTTCATGCTTAACGCAGGCACCAAATAACAATTATTTAAGTATAAAACTAACCGATGGTAGATGAAGGGGTAGCGTGCCGACCGCGATCACATCAACCTTTGATCCGTTTCCCACGCGCATCGTCACCTCGTTCTTCGCTAGCTTCCGTTTATTCTGCAGTACCTGTTTCAAGTTACAAATATGAGCAACCGAACCAGTATCAAATACCCAGGCACTACTACAAGTACTAGTGAGATACACATCAATAACATGTATATCAGATATACCTTTCTTCTTGATGTTGCCGTTCTTCAAATCCGCCAAGTACTTTGGGCAATTCCGCTTCCAGTGACCTTCTCCCTTGCAGTAAAAGCACTCAGTATCAGGCTTGGGTCCAGCCTTGGTCTTCTTTGTCGGCGTGGCAACTTTCTTACCACCCTTCTTGAAGTGTCCCTTCTGCTTAGACTTGCCTTTCTTGAATTTGGTGGTCTTATTGACCAACAACACTTGGTGCTCTTTCTTGATCTCCACTTCTGCAGATTTTAACATAGCAAACAGTTCTGGCAACTGCTTGTTCATGTTCTGCATGTTGTAGTTCATCACAAAGTTCTTGTAACTTGGTGGTAGTGATTGGAGGACACGGTAAATCCCCAAAGCATTAGGAATCACTATACCCAAGCTTTGAAGTTTGTTTGCGTGCCCAGACATCTTAAGCACATGCTCACTGATGGAGCTGCCCTCTTCCATCTTGCAGTTAAAGAACTTTTCAGAAGCCTCATAGCTTTCAATTGCCGCATGAGTCTCAAAAATCAATTTGAGATCCTCGACAATATCATATGGGTCTGAATTCTCAAACCGTTTCTGAAGCTCCGATTCTAAACCATACAAGATAGCACACTGAACTATGGAGTACTGATTCTTCCGAGCGAGGTAAACATTCTTTACTTCATCGGTAGCATTAGCTGCAGGTGGGTCACCCAGCGGTGCATCCAGCACATAGGTCAAATTACCAGCTGTGAGGACAATCCTCAAATTGCGGAACCAATCCGCGAAGTTTCTTCCATTGTTTTTCAACTTTTCTTTCTCTAGGAACGCATTAAAATTGATGGTAGGGGCTGCCATTGATCTACAACATATTTGCAATAGTTTAGACTAAGTTTATGACAAATTGAGTTCAAATTAATAATAAAATTAATCTAGATGAACTCCCCCACTCAAAACAATATCCCTCACATTGTTTTAGTGATCACACGAACCAAATCCACCACATCAACACCGATCATCACGAGAGTTGATATAGTTTCAATGGCGAACAATCGACATGTTCATCATATCTACTATATGATTCATGCTTTACCTTTCGGTGATCCGTGTTCCGAGACCATGTCTGTACATGCTAAGCTCGTCAAGATCAAACCTTAGTTTCCGCATGAGCAAATCTGGCTTGCTCACGTTGTATACACTTGCGGAATCTAACACACCCGATCATCACGTGGTGCTTCAAAACAACAAGCTTTAGCAACGGTGCTAACTAAGGGTGAACACTTTATGACTTGAAATTCATGTGCATGAGGGATCATCTTATAATGCTACCGTCATCTACTAAGCAATACAAGATGCATAAAGGATTAACATCACATGCAATTCATAATTTTGTGATATGATATGGCCTTTCTTCTTTGTACTTCCGATCTCCATCTTCTAGCACGAACATGATCTCCATCATCACCGGCATTACATCAAGGTCAATGACGCTTCTCCATGGTTGTCATCCACCGGCTTCAACTATTACAACTACTTTGAATAGACACGCGGGTTTTAACATAAATTAAAGACAACCATATGGCTCCTGCCGGTTGCCAACTTACAATAAGGAACATTGCATACATCAAATATAATCACAATCATGGCCATATCACATCACAGCACACCCCTGCAAAACAAAGTTAGACGCCTCTACTTTCTTTGCATATTTTACGTGGTTTGGGGCTTTCAATAAGTGTCGTTCTAACTTACGAACAAGAACCACAACATTGATACTAGTATTGTTGATCACCCGTTGTAAATTGGATCTTAACTATGCTAGGAGAAACAGGCACCCGCAAAGCCACTTATGCAATACAAGTTGCATGTCAAGCGTGGAGCAAGTCTCATGAACGATGTCATGTAAGGTTAGCCCGGGCCGCTTCATCCCAACATACCGCAAGATGCAAAGTACACAAGAAGCAATCGACAATAAAAGCATCAACGCCCACAATGACCATTGTGTTCTACTCGTGCAACAGATCTACATATAGACACGGCTCTGATACCACTGTAGGGTTTTGTAGCATGGAAAACAAAAAATTTCTACCGCATACAAACAAACAAGCCAAGATCTATCTTATAGATTGTAGCAACGAGTCGATAGAATAACTCACCCTCGAAGATTCCAAAGTGTTTAACGAGAGCGGATTCTCGTGGGTGATGTAGTCGTACTCTTCCCGATCTCAAGATCGTGTAGACGATCCTTCCGGCGCTGCGTTCCGGCAGCGCTCCCGCAGTCGGTCACACGTTCGGTACTCGACGAAGACCTTCCTCTCCCTTGTTCCAGCAGGCAGCGGAGGTTGTAGCACTCTCCTCGTGATTTCGGCAGCACAACGGCGTGGTACCGGAAGTAGAGGGGAGATCTCGCAGGGCTTCGCCTTAAGCCGGAGCGAGTATGGTGGGCTATGAGAAATCCCTCGACGATCTAGGGTTTAGACATGCCGAGGAAGAGGTGCTAGAGCCGGCGGCTAGGGCTTGGAGGTGCCCAAGTCGGCGGCAAGGAGATCCCTAGGCGGCGGCGGCTTGGAGGGCGGCGGCGGCTAGGGTTAGGGTTTTCGGGGCAAGGGACTTGTGTGTCTCTAGGAGGGAGCCCTGCCCCTCCTTATATAGGTGGAGGGGCCGGCCGGCCAAGGGGAGGGAGGGGAGTCCCTCCCCAACTCGGCTTGGGTGGTGCGCCGCCGGTTGGAGGAGGGAAACCGTCCCCAACTCGGTTTCCCACTCCTCCTCTTTCCAAAAACTGCCGTTTGACTTTCAAACTAGCCGTTTGACTTTTCAAACTAGGATTTGAATAAACCCCTTTATTTTGGACAGCGATGACACCTAGTACATGATGCAATCATTCCAACTTGCAATGACACATTCATGTACCCTTCTCCCCCCCCCGGAGTGCCGGACATTCCGGAACCTTCTAGAACATTCCCGATGAAAACACCGGAACCATTCCCCAACTCCGAAACGGGACTTTCCTTATATGAATCTTATTCTCCGGACTATTTCGGATCTCCTCGTGATATCCCGAATCCCATTCGAGACTCCGAACAACATTCGGTCTCTTTCTCATCATTCCATAACTACTCAAACAACGTCGAATCCTTAAGTGTGTCTCCCTACGGTTCGTGAATTATGCGGACATGATCGAGACACTTCTCCGATCAATAACCAATAGAGGAATCTGAAAATTCATATGGCTCCCACATATTTCTACGATTACTTTGCGATCGAATGAACCACTTACATACGATATCTATTTCCCTTTATCTCACGATAGTTTACTTATCCGAGGTTATGATCGTCGGTATCTCTGCATACCTAGTTCAACCTCATTACCGATAAGTACTCTTTTCTCGTTCCCGTGATATGTGATCCCTTGTGAGCCAGTCACATGCTTGCAAGCTAATTGGATGACATTTCACCGAGAGGGCCCAGAGTATATCTATCTGTCATATGGATGGACAAATCCCACTCTTGATCCATGTGTTTCAACCAATACTATCCGAACACTTAATGCCACCATTATAGCCACCCAGTCACGGTGTGGTGTTTGATGTCATCAAAGCATCCATCCGGTAAAGGTGATATGCATGATCTCATGGTCGAAGGAATTAGATTACTATGTATCAGAAAGCATATAGCAATTGAACTATTAAAATGACTTGATATTTATGCTACGCTTATCTATAGGAGTATGTCCACTATATCATTCTCATAACGATATGATCTTGTTGTTAATAACATCTCAATGTTCATGATAGGGAAACCACAATCATTTATTAACCAACAAGCTAGTATTATATAGAGGCTTTACTAGGGACTTCAAATTAAGTTTACAAATCACACAAGTATCAATGTTTCCTTGTTAATACTATTATAGCATGAATGTAAACATTTATCATAAACACAAAGATATAATAATAACTACATTTATTATTGCCTCTAGGGCATATCTCCAACACTCCCATTCCATGGATTATCCATTCTTCAGCAGCTTATACCATGCTTCAGCTCTCCCTTTCAAGGATATGGAGAGTAACTTCCTCTTCACCTGTTCAGTTGTGATACCTGCACACTTAAACAACCTGCATAATTCATGGATAAAAAGCAAGTGATCACCGGGATGGACAGTTCCATCCCCAAAATAATAATTATCCGTAACACGATTAACAATACTTGTTGGTATCTTAAAAGGATCTATCTCAACAGGAGGTGGTTCATCTACTACCATAGCAGTGGTAGTAGTTTTCCCAAATAGAAAACCAAGTGGGTTATCCATATTGGAAACAAAGTAACAAGCTGTAAAAAAAGCAATACTCACAGTGAAAGTTTCCCTTACCAGTTCCACTCTTCAATACCACTTCACTCCCCGGAACGGCGCTAGAAAATAGTCTTCATGACCCACAAGTATAGGGGGTGTATCACAGTACTTTCGATAAATAGGAGTGTCGATCCCAACGAGGAGCAGAAGGTGTTGAACAGTGGTATGGAGCAGGAAATCCCTGTGAATACTTAGCAAACGGATTTTTAGTGGTTTTTTGACAAGGCAACAAAACAAAGAGCAAGTAATAGAAGTAACGAACAATGGAGAAAGTGGCCCAATCCTTTCTTAGCAAAGGAGAAGCTGGTGGAAATACTTATAAGGACCAAACGTTCTCGAGGACACATGGGAATTCTGTTAAGTGCTTTCGCTTCAAATAGCTGAGAACTCTTCTCTGGTGTTGTAAGTGTTGTGTGGGTGAACCTGTGCTAACATACTGCCCTTCCTAGGACTAATATATACTTGTGATTAAACCCCCTGTAAAAATCCGTAACTATAGGAAAGTAATTAAGATATAAATCTAACCACAGCCTTAAACTCTGAGATCCTACACTCCCTTGCGCAAAGGTGTCCTAACGGGGGTTCAGGTTTCTGTCACTCCAGCAACCCCACGATTAGTATCCAAATACACAATGCATTCCCATAGACCCATAAATGGTGAAGTATCATGTAGTCGACGTTCACATGACACCACTAGAAGAATAGCACCACAACTTAAATATTAACCATTGAATAATAACTCATCACAGATTCACTACTAACAACATGACTTCTCCCATGTCCTCAAGAACTAAACGAACTACTCACAAGACATCATATGGACCAAGATCAAAGATGATATGATAATGGATAACAATCTTAACATAAACAATAATCCAATGGTTCCACACATAAGCATCAACTACAATAGTAATCATCATCGGGAAAGTTCCCCTAACGAACTAAAGCAATATCCAACACAATTGTTACAGTGGGACGAAGTAGTGGTGATGGTGCTGGTGGAGATGATGGTGTGGATGATGATGATGATCCCGATGAAGACTAGCTTGATGACGGTGTTTATGGCGACGGTATCCCCTCTCCGGGAAGGAATTCCCCCGGCAGAAATCTCTCTGCCGGAGAGATCTTTCTCTCTCGATGTTTTCTGCCCTAAGAGGCGGCGGAAATCTATCTGTGGTCACTCCCCGAGGCTTAGGGTTCCGTGGGGAAGATATAGGCAATGGAGCAGATTCGGAGGCCGGGCAGGTGGCCACACAAACACATGGCGCGGGGTCAGGTGGGCCCACGCCTAGGGGGTGTGGGCCCCCTGAGTCCCATCTCCATCCCTCCTTCTAGCTTCCTTCGTCTTCTGGTAAAATAATATGTTTCCATATTTTTCTGGTATTTTTCTGATCTTCGCGAAATTTCACCAAAACGCCTTCTTTTCCATCAGAATCCAGACTCTGGCAGTCCATCCTCCAGGAATCATCCAACATGCATAAACAGATGAAAAGCCATAATTAATACCTCATAATAAGACAAATATCAATGAATAGAGGTAAATTATGATATAGAAAGGTGATGCAAATTGGGCGTATCATTCATTCATAGCACACGATACAAACACACACCACAACAAAGGAGAACAGATGGTTTTAAGAACCATTCTGGGAAACTGCGATACAGAGGGACCGAATACAACTCACTAACGCTAGTGCCCAAGTGCTACTACTCCTCGGAGTCGATGTCCTCATCATCCTCGTCATCATCATCGATGAAGGCGAAGTCATCCTCATCAGTGAAGAAGTCCATGGCCTGATCCTCTAGAAAGTCATCATCGTTACTGAGATAGGAGTAGGGGTCTCCACGAAGGTCTTCCCCTTTATTCTCCCTCTCCTCCAACTGCATGTCTCTCTCGTGGATGGTCTCCTCCAAGTCCGTGATCAGGTGGCGAAGACGGGCAATCATGCGCTCCTTCTTGTCGAGCTAACAGCGATGAGACTGGCGATCCTTCACTAGCATGGCGATGGTCTGATCCTTCTTGGCGGCTATGGCGTACTTGTGGTTGGCATAGGAGCGGGCATTGTCCAACTCCTTCTGATGGTCATACATCATGAAGCTGAGATGGTCCAATTGAGTCTTCAGCTCGTGGTGGTATGGGGCCTCTAGTGGTTGTGCCATAACATCACGCCTTGGGTAGAACTCGAAACGGGTACCCTTGATCTGATTGATACTCTGCCCACACAGACGGGCAAGAGCTTCCTGCATGGCCCTGGCAAGTCCATCGAGCCAGTTGTTCTCTCTCAAAGTGAATTGAATTCCCTCTGCGGTGAGGGGGTTCAATCTTTCCTCAAAGACTTGCAACAACTAACCACTGCAAATCCTCTCCTTGATCATTGAGCTGAGCTCCGAAGAACTCGGGGTGCGGACGCTCCAGCATTTCTACCAGCTGGTCCAGGTCACGCTCAAAGATGAGGTCTCCTCCATTACCCAACTAATAAAAGTTGTTGTACATCACGTCCATCTATAAGAATATAGGATGAGTAAGTTAGTAGAGTGATCAAGTGTGTCAAATTTTATGTAAGTTTGCAAGATTTTTTGAGGAACATGAATTTTCATGAAAGAGTCTAAGTGATAAGAATGAGAATAAGTTTTCGTAAATACTCACTTCCTTGGTTTTGAAACTAAGTTTTTGATTCAAACGTCCATTCTAAACCAGGGTATCCTATGGTCAGGATGGCTCTGATACCAACTTGTCAACACCCGGATTTTTAATCACAGATGCCTGTTATGCCATACATCGCAATCCCAGGATTACCATTTTTGCGAGACATAATAGATTCGATATCACAGTACATCATCCATTACAAACCATACATAAGGTCTTACACAAATAAGGATCTCATGATCCAGTCTTGATACAAATCAATCAGCGGAATAACGTAATAATAATGATAGCCTGGGCGAAGCTCCATCTTCATGGTCATAGGCAATGCTGACGATGGGAGATGATCCTAGTTCTCATAACCTTCCTACTGTCCTTCCTCCTAATAGTCCTCCTCATAGTCTGGCCACGGGAATAGCCAGGGACAAAGCCATGAGTACTCTTTAAGTACTCGCAAACTAATACTAACAAATGAAGTGGTTTTTGGGTAGGAAATACTAAGGTCTAGGTTGTTTTGCAAAAATCCAGATTTACCTCTACTAAGTTCAGAAGCAAAGAAAACTAGTTGAAAGTTTTATAGCACCTAAGTGGGAAATTGAATTTCATATCACAACCCTGTTGTGGTCAAGTCAAAATCATAATTCATTGCACAAGTCATTTTGAAAACATCTGACGAAGGAATAGTATGGCCACTCCAACTGTCCATAAACGCAGACGCGGCTATTCGAATAGTTTGACACTCTGCAGAGATTGTACACTTTCACCACAACATTCGATACATCCATCAGGAACAATCCTGAATTCACCATACTCAGTATGTGGATAATCAATCCTAACCTTTCAATTACACACCCTAGTATAAGCACCTCTCTTGTGAGTTTGGCCTCCCAACCATGACCAATTGTCATCTTGGGTACTGCACAGGTGTACAATCTTCACAAGGTAGCCTCAGCTCAAACCTTGGCCGCAAGGGGACCCATACTAAGGTATATAAATTTCCAGTCAAGCCCTACCCAAATTTCAGGTATTGTGGTTGTACATTAAAATTGGAATGGTATCGCATCCAGACAGCCATCAGTTTTATAAAGTGCTAAGGCTTGTGCCTTAATAATTTCATCATCAAAATCATCTGGTGTTCGAAAATACATGGAAAAACATTTCAGTAGAATGACTCATCATTATAAGGTTTTCATAACCATTTTGACCAAGTATTCCCATCTAAAGTGATCAAGTTTTATGCTTAGCACTAGCATCTACAAGTGGGGGTAAATACTAATGAAGGGTGGTAAACAAGTGTATCTTATCTAAGTTTAGTCTCATGCCTCAGGATGACATCAAGATTATCTAACTTAGGCCAAGTTTTATGCTCTTTATGCTACCTTCAAAAATCCTTCTAAAATCTACAAGTTACTAAGTAAACTCTAAGAGAAAGCTTTGATAAAGGAATAAAGTATTAAGCTTTGCAAGTAAAACTAGGATTGGGTATCATCAAATGGGTATAAGCTTACAAGTTGAGCTTGCAAGTGGTAGCTTGCTTAATGAGTAGCTTGCAAGTATTGGCTTGCTAAGTCAAATGGTAGTATTAGGATTGCCTTGTGCAGAGCAGTGGTTGAAGTTCTCCTCGGCTTCTTCCTCGTAGTATCCTCCTTCCTCCTCGTATTCTTGGTCAGTACTAGCGTCTATAAATAAATACGAGGTACACAATCACCACACAATTCTTAACTACTCTATGTAGCACACAAAGGTTTACACTAGATGATCTAGCATCATCACTATTATCACAAATATTAAAGCACTTGTCTTATTTATTTCATTTTAGAAAAGTAATTTCTACTCATTGAAAAACTACTTAAGATTTAATATTCTCCAACTCAAACATGGGATCATGTTGACACATGTCATCACCACATATTTCAGTACATGGGAATGTGATTTAAAGTGGTGTCACAGTTTAATAAGGTTTAACCTTTTTATTTTAATTAAATAAAATGACTAGAATAGCCTATGAGGCATTCTTTTATTATTTGATCATTATTTCTGCAAGTAACCCTATATACTTTTATATATTATGAAAGTTATGGTTAAATGTGATTTTTGAGAGTTGGAATGACTCAAAAGCTTTCATGGTTGAATTTTGAAAAATGTTTGAATGCAGAAAATCTTCTGTCTTGTTATTTTTACCATGGGTGATCTACAAATCTAAATGTTTTGAATCCAACGGGCTTGGATTAAGCATTCCAGTACCTTTCTAACAAAATTGGTTTCATGCATTTTGGTTTAGTGAGTCGAGCTGGGTTGATTTTTGAATCTAGGTATAGAACTGGGTTTGAAACTAAAAGAATAAATCCAAATTTGAATTAATGGGTCGCGCGGGAGATTTAACTGGGCCGGCCCACTACGAACAGCGCGCGGGGGCTGGTTAAGTGAGTGACCCCACTCGTCAGTGAGACAGCGAGTGGCGAAGCGGTACAGGGCGATCTAAACCGCACGATCTAGTTCTAATCCTATGACTGTGGTTCATCGTTTACGCCTGACAGGACGCGGCGAGGCTGAACCCTAGCGCGACCAGTGGGGGTTGTGGGAGGCTCACCGGGGCTCCGGAGATGGTCGGTGATGGGGGAAAACGATGAAGTTGACGACGACGATTCTCCTAGTACCGGCAGCTCCTCCTGGGGCGGCTCCAATCGACGGCGCCTCTCCTCCTCTGCAGCAGCGAACTCCAGTGAAATTCTGGCCACCTGGTGCTCACCTTGCTCCAGGAGTGAGTGGGGGTATCAGTGAGAGGTGGGGAGTGAGATGGTGTGAAGGGTTTGAGCTAGGAGGGCCTCTATTTATAGTGCAATGAGGGGACCGAATGGCACGGGCTGAGCTTGTCGTGTTGTCGGCACAACGTGCTAATGGCATGGGCGACGATAGGTGGCGGTGCTGTGCTCCATGGCGAAGCTCAACGGCATGGTCACGCGGCACGGGGCGGTGCTGAACAGTCAGAACGTCGCGGTGCTCTAGGCGGGTCCGACGGGGATTTTAATGGCGCACAGCATCCGTGGTCTGCGCAGCGGTGAACGGGGCTGTCTGGCGGGTTACTGGGGTGCTGGCGATCACGTATGAAAGCGGCGAGGGCGGCGCACGGTCTATGGGCTGGTGTCGCATGCGGCGCTCTGGCGCACTCTCATCTCGCACGTAGAGAGACTGGGCATGAGCTTGTCATGTGGTCTAGGGGCTGGCAAGAATCGGGGCTTGGACAGGGGGTGGCGGTGGATAGTGCTGCGTGTCCCAGACAAGGTTGGCGAGGCTAGTTCTTCCTCTAGCTCGCTGGCGACATGGGGGTGACAATGGTGCTCTCGGCATGGTCACCATTGATGTCTATGCTTGCTCACAGTGGTGATAAGTCTAGTTAGATTAGTTTAATCATCTACTGAGAGTGTAGAGTCCTCTAGAAAGGGGACAAGGTTGGCCAAAATTACTGCTACTAATATTGTTTGATGTTTTGTTGTTTGCTGATCACAAGGTGTTTGATGAAATGGCCGAAAGAAATTCAAATTTGAATTTTGGATTCAAACTTGGTGGGTTTGCTAGGCACATACTAGGGAGTCTCTAGTTAGTTGGATTAGTCAAGGGGCACTGGTTTAGTTGGGTTTTGAAAATGTGGTATCTTCACATATGATAAAGATTCAATTTTAAATTGTCATTTGAATGGGGTTGCCAAATGTTTCTGCAAATTTGAAAGGTGGGCTTTGATTCACTTTTACTTAGTCTTGCAAGGGGTAAAAAGAAATGGAAAAATTTCTGTTTGAAATCTTGGACTAGAAACACTCAAAGTGACCTAGTGAGCAAGATTGGCAAAAATGACCATTTGCCTTATTTGATTTGTTTTTGATTTCCTCTTAATTTGTTTCTGCTTGGAAATGTTTGAGATGATGTTATTTTCATCTTTAATCCATCCCTTGCTATTTAGGTTAACCACACAAGTACAAACATGCATTCATACAATCCTCACATACACACATGCATTCATATGGTTTGTATTTAATAAAAAATTTTGTTAACCCTAATTTTTGTGATTAGAATTTTATAAGCATGATCAATATTTTTGGGATGTTACAGGCTTCAAGGTCAATGGCGCCGCTTAATGGTTGTCCATCACCAACAACAACTATTACAACTACTTCGAACAAAGTGATTACATGATGAATAGACACGCAGGTCTTAACGAACTTAAAGACAACCATAAGGATCCTGCCAGTTGTCAACTTACAATAAGGATCATTGCATACATCATATATGATCACAATCACATTATGGCCATATCACATCACAACACAAGACCTGGAAAAACAAGTTAGACGCCGCTAATTTTCTTTGCATGTTTTACGGGGCTGGGGCTTTTGAATAAGAACTGTTCTAACTGACGAACATGAACCACAACTTTGATACAAGTATTGTAAAGTGTCTGTTGTAAATTTAATCTTCACTATGGTGGAAGAGATAGACACCCACAAAGCCACTTGTGCAATGCAAGTTACACGTTGAGTGTGGAGCGAGTCTCATGTATGATGACATGTAAGGTTAGACCGGGCCACTTCATCCCACATGCAAGTTTTCAATGACCTTTGGAGATCATTTTGGAATCATCTGGATCACCGGGAGAAAGATAAGAGAGAACCAGAATTATTCCGGGAATGATCTGAAGTAGTTCAAAGTGATTCAAAATGAGTTTTGGATTATGATGATTTGTAAAATATGTTTTTGATATTAATTAGTGGAATTAATGTTTGAATAATTTAATTTGGAGAAAAATCCCTATTGGGTACCTTCCCAGAGCGAAGGGACCATGAGGGAGGGCTAGCCACCCAAAGGGCTAAGGGTTGGCTGACCATGGGTAGGTGCGTAGGGCCAACCCTAGCCGTAACCTCCCCCTTGGCGCCTCCTCCTCCCTTTAGCCCCACATTGCTTGCTGGCTGGTGGGAGTCTCTCCTTTTCCCCTATATAAGAAGGGGCATATGGAAGGGAAATGACACACAACAACACAATATTTCCTAAGGAATTTTCCTTAGGGAATTTCTCTATATCTCATTGTCTCTCATGCTTGCGGTTCTAAGAAGAACTGCGCACGTAGGAGATGACGGTTTCTTAGGCATGCCATCGCGTTCCTTAATCCTGTTTTTAGAAGATCTACTTACGCAATCTTGGCTGGATCAGGGAGAACGGGCGTCGTCATTGAGCATCATATGTGTGCGAAACCACATGGGTGCTACCAGTTGTGGCACCTGGATTGTCATATAAGAAGCAACGTAGCCTTGAGGGTGGCTATCAATACGACTAAATCATCCACGTTCACCACGAATGTTAAACTTTTTTGTACAAGGGTATGTCATAGAAAGCTCTCCCTGGTACTATATTAACTCATAGATAGATCATGGCATTGGTGTTGCACTAGTCAAGATAAATTATTGTTTTCTACTGCGATCCCCTTCATAAAGAAATATCAGTAGTCGTGTCAATGCTATTTCTATAAAATTAGTGAGATTTATATTTATAGGGGACATTGTTAGGATTCATGCCTTAGAGGCATCACTATCCGTGTGTATTCATAATGTATCTATGTATGAAATGTTTGTACTTTCATCGAATTCATGATTCGATTATGGAACCTTATACTTAATCTAGTTCATGAAATTTTCGTCCATAATCATTTGAGGTTGTTCTATACACACCCTGCCGAGTATAATGTGTAAAAATAGGAAGATGGATAATTCCAACTATCATTTGTCATAGAGATGCTATCTAACTTATACCGGCTATGCCAAACAGCTAGGATATCCGGACTGGCCAAATATTGAGCCAACGTGAGTAAGCCGTATTATGATCCCAATCATGCAATGTAATCCTTAAACTGATGTGAACACATGATATGGGTGGTGGATTAGCCGATTTAGAAGCAATTATGTGCTTGGTGTTACAAAAGTCGGTGCTTGGTATTACTAAGAAGCAAGTACATGGTGTGGATGCACTAAGACGGGATTTTTCCTCCATATCCGAGGGATATTCTCTAGGCCCTCTCGTGTGATATGATTCAGAAGCATAGCCATGCTCTACTTGGTTAAGTGTTAACCAAGGTACTACGGCTAAGAAGTTCTCCTGAGGAATCACATATCATGGAGACAAGAAAAGGGAGTTAAGGCGAGACTTGGACGACGAGAACTCACATGTGGCTTGCCACCAATATCGTGAAGAAAAGGGACCTAGACATAACGTCACATTGAGGGATACTCATCAGTATCTGGGAACTGACAGGCATGTTTTGCTAGAAGTCACTATAGCCTTATCCGTATGAGTGTGCTATTACCTGTGAGCTAGAGATTTACACACTTAAGAGAGTGGAGGCAGGAAGATGGGATTCGTCTAAAATGAGCCATCTAAGTGAGACTTAGATGGACAAAGACCAATCAATTGGTATCTCCCACTTTCACTAGGGTTAGGAACGTTGACTTAGGGGTACAATGGGATGTGTCACCTCACCTACTTACTATATTTATATGGGTGGGTTGGTGGCGAACATGCGGTATTCTTAAGCAGCACGTTAGTGCCACACCAGCACCTTTTGTCCCAAGAGTAGTGGAAACGAGGCTAGCAATTCCCTATTGTTGTTCCACCTTGTATGTGTGAGAACGAGCATATGCACCACGTCTAGGGTGCTTGAGGTAGTGGAGTTGTCGTTGTCGGAGTCGAAGAGGAAGATGACGCTGGAGAAGACTTCGCCGAAGCCTGACTTGGGAGATGGGTGGTACAAGGACTGCAGTGCCTCGACGCGCTTCATCAAGGTTATGTAACCGTGTGTTTAGGGGTAAGACGTATGGACTCTTTCTTTTGCTAGATCTTGCCGGTGCCGCATTAGAGCTAGGAAAACGTTTTTATTGTTGTTCTTCCCTCGGACATGTCACAATGGACATTAGTTACACTACCACCCTATACCAAGTAATCCAAACTATTAAAATTTTGGTAAAGATTGGTATCGATAATTTATGTATCTCACACTAGGAAGCACGAATTGAAGGGAAGTAATGTATTTAAATTGAAGGATACATATGGCATGGATCCCATATGATTATTCATAACCTCTCATGCCCTTGTTGCTAAGGAAGACCTTTAATACAAACCTTTGAATTAAACAACAATCCAATATAATGTAGACCGACTCAAACATATATGAGTTCAATATCTTATTCCCTACATCTCTCAAGGAATCTGGGTCATGCTCAGACCATGGCGTTGTTCTTCTTGTTGATGACCTCCTGGATCATATCCTCGAGAACATCAAACTTCATTGGTTTGGGCACAAACACATCAGCACCGGCACTCATGAAGACCTCTTGGGCATTATTATTAGCTGATAGCCCAACAATCTTTACATCACTTTCTCCCATAGCACGAATCTTATCAATTGCCTATCAAGTAACACAAAAATTAATTTTTCAGGCTACAAATATTCAAGCAAAATGAAATAAGTATTTTTCATGCAAAAAAGGAATGTTAGAATAATAAACGTACCTCAGGTCCACTCATTATGGGCATGTCCTTATCACAAAAAATAATGTCAAACTTCCTCCCTTCAATGAATAGATCCACAGATTCTTTCCCATTCATAGCCGTAGTAATTTCACAGTGGAACTTGCGAAGCATCGCAGAGAGAACCATGGCATCAAGTCGGGTATCTTCAATAATAAGAACCTTCACGGGGGATGCCATGATCAGCTAAACGAACTACCAAAATAAAAAGAGTGGTTATTTCCAATCCATTTCTTATACATTCAAGGTGATTGGTAACAACTATTCTCAATGAGAATAAACAAAATATCATAAAGTCAATTAGCAAACCGCAACCTTGTCTATGTATCCAAAAAAATTCTATAGTTGAAAATCATAAGAAATACTAGTTATAAAAAATCTCGAATATAAGCATGCACTTTATATATATCCCAGCTGATAAAAATATGCTAGATTGCACAATAAACTGAAAACATCATTTGTTGCTATTGTAGGAGGCGTGCACACTTTCTTAGTACTTATCATGACAAGAAAAAGAAGACATATTATATTTGGATCTAAGAGGATAACACGAACATTACAATGGTGAAGAAATCACAAGGAAGTGTTTCCCTAAAAATGGAATAATTTCCCGTGTTCTTTTCTACAAAATTATCATGAGGTCGTACGAGCTAGGAATATGATAAGGGGAAAATTGAGAAGTGTGCAACTTGGATGGGGCATATAGGTTACTCTAGGCTCATATCTAAAAATATCACATAATATCAAAGGGGTTTTACAAAAATTTATAGCATGGGGGAGCCATGGCCCTTAGCTTTGTCTGACGATAACCTCAACATAGTAAATAAAATAGAAAGTAGAAACATGTATATATAAATGCATATACATGGTTGCCAATTTCCAAAAACACAACAAAAATTGTGTGCTGCATGGTATATAGATAAAACACACTAGCTAGTTCATCATACACACATATAACACATGTAACAGTATCTTGTAATGATAAATAAGGGAGAAAAAAAGGAATGAATAAGGACCTTAAAGCTAGCTAGAGCTTATGGAAGAGCCACAGTAAGATGTTGCTCTCTTTCTCCTATTGGTGTTGTGTGCCTTGTATCCCCTCTATGATTAGACATTTATAGGGAACCAAGAGGAGGGGTGTGTCCATGGCAAGTCAATATTTTCCGTCCGATAGAAAATCACATGGAGTCACACATGCATATATCTCCACTGATTCACACCAATATAAAAAGGGGGACTTATATTGATATACTTGCCATATCTTTTGTGATTAATGATTCATATATTTTTTATATTTTCACAAATTTCTCAAAGATATATACATTGAAGATCACTGCATATATATGTATTTGTCGTGACATGTCGGCGTAGCTAGATACCAAAACATGATTAAATAAATTCTTCTACCATCAACAATGGGTGGATGGCATTTGATCAACCATATGTTATTATGGCATTAGTGTTAGATATGATAGGAAACCATATTATTAATGTGGACAATATTCATATCAATGACTAATTAAGTATATATCGCACCTAGTATATTTCATACCAACCACACATTAGTTAACTTGATACACATATTTTCTTAATATGCCATCTATAATTGCATGGCATATAGGTGCATGTGCCTAATATAGTTGACTAATTGATTTGACGACTTACTGGGGAAATATGTAAAAGAATTGGACCCAATTGTATATGTACTACGATTCAGGGTGCTAAGTGCAAACTAGTTCCCATAAGAATTTTTATTTTTATTTACACATGTTTAAATTAGAATCTAAACTTCTACAAATTGAAGAGTTGAAACTAAGAAGGAGGTTTATGTCACATGTGAAAGTCCTAGGCTAGCATGTAAGTTCTTTTGCTAACAACAGTACAATGTTTTTCTATACTCTACTGCTTTCTGTGGTGTTTGTTTCTCTAATGGGTGGTTCATACACACAATCACTCGTATGGGTGGGTGTGGTGTGGTGTATGTGCATACTGTGTGTAGGTGAAAAGAAAAGGTTTATATTATAGCTAGGATTTATTAGAGTTAAAAGTAGATCTAATAAAAAATTACAGCGCTGCACATATAGCATCCTGGCCGCACAATATTGGACTAAGATGGGCCTTATGTAGGCTGAAATAGTAATGGATCGGAAAGTTAACATGATATAGCTGGGCTACAAAGTGATGGGCCGATTTCAAATAGTGCAGGCCTCCAGCGGGGCAAAACAATAACATGACATCTTCTTATTGGGCTCCCCTAATTGGTCGGCCCACTTAAATAATTAGCGGGCCTTAGCTAGGCGTGGCTTCTAGCACGGTTTGTTGACCATTAACGATGGTAACTGGCAATTAATAGTGTTGCCACATGGCAGTTTGCATGGCGTCAGTAGTCAATGGGGCTGGTGAATAGATATATGATGGCATGAGTTTTCGTGGCTAAAGGGTGTGATCCACCATGGTCGTGAAAAAACTGTGATAGATTCTTTGGTGACGGGGCTTTTACCACGAAATCCATCCATCGTAGAAGACTTTTTAACCACGAAAAATGGGCCTTCAATCACGAAAACCGTCCATTGTAAAACCCAACTTTTCTTTTAGTGTAAATAGAGGAGAGTCAAACTACCATACTCGCAATATTTGCAGGAAAACCTAAGCCAAATCCGGTCGATTACCTCAAGATGATGAGGATTGAAAATAAACATGAGAAGCCTCAAGAGCTAGACTATAGCAATGCTCCATCTCCAGATTATACCGTGGAGAACCTTGTGAAGATGATCACCGTGAAGAATTTTGATATTGAAGGAGCAAATGATGCCATGTTCCAACATTTCATTCAAGAATTAGAAGATAAGGTACATGAGCTAGAAAACTTCGAGCTAAACTTGATGATATATTTGAGCCCACAATTAAAATTCATATAGGAGTTAATGAGATTGCCGCACTTTGTGATCTTGGTGCTAGTGTCTCAACAAATTCTAAAAGTTTATTTGAAAGACTTAACCTTGAGCCATTTCAAACTATCGAACTAATACTCCACTTAGTAGATTGAACTTACAAACAAGTTGTAGGAGTCAAAGAGAATATTATTATAGAAATCAAAAGATGACCTGCACAGATTGATCTTGTTATAGTGGACATGCCTAAAGATCCTATAGAACCTATAATTCTAGGAAGGCCATACTTAAGAACTAATAAAGCTTTATTAAATTTTCATGAAGGGAATGTTAGAGTAGGGCTACCATCTAGAGAAACATTTGTTGTCCATTGGTGCTGCGTATGACGCATGTCGCTCCAAGCTCCCAAGTCATCTCATCGAAAGGAGCGTGCCCGCCTGGGCCCGATATCCGCCTATAAGGAGGGGCGGGCCTTCACATGCTGAGATACATTCTTCTCTGCCCCGTCTTCTCGACTTGCCTCCCCGAATAAGAATGGGACCTCGACGAGGCGAGGTCTGGCGACACCATCGAGGATGTTTGATCTTTGCCCATGTAACGCATGTGAGGCGCTTTAGGACTTGTCATTTCCTTTTTGAGACTTCTAAGCGTACTTCCCCTGTGATGGCAGCTGTAAGGATTGGCGAGCCCTTGCGAGCAGCGAGAAGCTCCAGCGTGTGCCTTCATGGAGGGGTCCAACGTTGGACCCTAGGCTTAGAACTTTGAGTGATGTTTTAGCCTCGCGAGGCCCACTCGTACTGCTATTCCTTGGTCGCAGGGGAGGCTGTGCGGGTCATCTTTCGAGGAAAGGGGAGTAGGATCTGGCTTTTGTTGTAGCTGCCAGTGTTTAGGATTGCAGCCAGGGATGCCTTGTGAGTTGTTCTATAGATCTCCTGGGGGAGTACTATAGGGCTAGCGACTGATTGTAGGCGAGGCGACCCGATGTTGGACCTCTGCAAGTCGTAAGTAGTGACTGCGCCGTGAGGAGGCTTTGCCTTGCGCGCCTTTCCTGGGGCCTCTCGAGGAGATGGTTATGGCGAGAGGACACGTGTCGTTGAAGCCTGAAATGCACTTGCGTGAAGTGTTTTGAGCACTAGGAACCGTAGGTGAGGTGACTTACTGCCGAAACTGGACCGTAAGTTTAGAGCTCGACACTCTAGGCCCTTCAAAGTTCTGGCCACTGGAGAGGGTGTGCCTCGAGGCTCACCCCTTAAGCCTCTCATGGAGAAATCTGTAGGGCTAGTGCTTCTCCCGTCAGCCCCCTCGCCGAGGGGTTTGTGGGTTTTGTACGAGGTTTTTTCAAATATCAGGAACTGTGGGTGAGGTGACTCGTCGCCGGACCCTGTCCGTAAGTTCAGATCTTGACACTTTAGATCCTGAGAGCTTGGGTCGTTGAGTGGCAAAGCCACATGAGCTGTCGCGAAGGTGTTTTTTCTAAGTTTTAGGAGTGTGGGTGAGGTGACTCGTCATTAGACCCAGCTCATAAGTTTAGAGCTCGACGCTTTAGGTCCTGTAGTTTTTTGGCCAGTGGAGGGATATGTCCCTCACGAGCCGCCCCGTAGACCTTACCAGGAGGGGGTCATAGGGAAAATGTGCATGCCGCTAGGGCTCGAAACATGCGTCTCCCGAGGGTATCAAGCACCAGAAATCGTAGGTGAAGTAACTTATGGCCGGAACGAGTCTGTAAGTTCAGAGCTCGACACTTTAGGCTCTGATGATTCTAGGGAGTGACTCGGTGGCGGGCACCGTGCCTAGCCCCCCACTCGCATGGTGTGTGTGAGGGAACCCCCCGGTACGGTTTTTAAAGAAATTCTTTCCGGGGGAAAAACCAAATGGCAAGACGTGCGTGGAGCACAAGATCCAAAAAAAACGCTAGGAGTTCGAGATTATTACAAGGCGGCCATGGATGACACGGGATACAAAGCTATAAAGGGTAAGAGTTTTTGGAGGTCACCTTCAAAAGGTCGGTGAGGTTTGTCCACCTTACAGCAGCTCAATCTCGCTGCTCCATTGGTAGCTTAGACGCCATTGGGGAGGTGCTCAGGGTTGTACCCGCACTGGGTGGAGTCCACTGGGAAGTCAGGAGCCCTAGGTCGATGCAGTTCTCGGGATCCTCTTCAGCGCTCGCGAGGATAGGCGGTAGCGGCCCGACATCCTCGCGAGGGGAAGGGTTCCAGAGATATCCTGCTCCTTGCGAGGTGGATACAGGGCGGCTGCTGCTCTTTTGTCCATGGCACTTTCCTGGACCACCAGATGCTTCTGCCTTGTGGAGCCCCCGATGTATACTAGGGCTTCCACATTCTCGGGGTAGGCCACAACCGATGTCTTGTAGGCATGCTCAAGGGAGCGCATGGGCTCGACCTCGTCACACTGGATCATGATGACTATGTGGAATGCTAGAAATGCGTCATCTCGTAGCCATGCTTCCTCAACGTTAGTGACTGTGGCTCATCATTTGTCTGTAGCGCCTGCTCGATCTTCTCAGAACTCGTCGATCCCTTTGTAAGTTCTGCGTTGCATGTTATCTCCTTCCCTCTTTTGTGTATTCTGCTTTAGGGTTTTTTCTGGATGCAGTGCATATTAGTTTAAACTAGTATTGGAAACATAAAAATCTATTTAACCACAAACTAGTGATCCGAATGGGATGAAAATTTCACAGGATTCAAACCCAGGTACCTATGATTTACTGATTTTTTCTAGTTTTTTAAATAGTTTTACTTTGTAGTTCAAAATCTAAGCTATTGTCATATGCTGGATCTAAGATGGCAGGTGGATCTTGGGGAAAGTCACCGTGAGACTTGGGTTTACCAAGTCACTGAAATTGCGTCAATTTTTTATCCCCTCCTTTATGATAAAACGAGAAAATTCAGGTGGGGGCCTTTGTGCCTCCCAGTAACCTATAAAAAAATGTTCTTCATTCCCTTTACCTAGTTTTGACATGGTGAAACATTTTGCTGTGCTTCTGTACTAATCTAATTGATGCCTTGTATTGTTTAGGTATTTTGATGACACTCTACTTTTTAGGTAATTTTTCATATGCGTGCATTTTAGGAAATTTTGATGATAAATTTTCCTATCAAATTATAGGATGCATTATGGTGTTTACTGAATTTTTTTAGGGTTATGTGTCGTCGTGGTGTCACGGAAGATTCCATGGGATTGCTTAAGTTGTGGCCATATGGACGCAAGAGGAATCCAGGGAGGGAGAGTGTGGTGAATCCGCACACGAAGAACTACGATGAACACTAGAATACTTGATGAACTCAACACTTGATCTCTTATTCCTTCTATCTATGTGGTTACAAGTGTTGGAGATATGCCCTAGAGGCAATAATAAAAGTAGTTATTAT
This sequence comes from Avena sativa, assembly GCA_916181665.1. Lineage (NCBI taxonomy): Eukaryota > Viridiplantae > Streptophyta > Magnoliopsida > Poales > Poaceae > Avena > Avena sativa. Next base: position 341,731,660 of record OV702283.1, read on the forward strand.
TATATCTTTGTGTTTATGATAAATATTTACATTCATGCTATAATAGTATTAACCGAAAACATTAATAATTGTGTGATTTATAAACTAAATTAGAGTCCCTAGTAAAGCCCCTTTGTAATACTAGCTTGTTGGTTAGAAGATGAACATGGTTTCTGGATCATGAACATTGAGATGTTGTTAACAACAAGATCACATCATTGGGAGAATGGTATGACGGACATACTCCTATAGATAAGCATCGCATAAAGATCAAGTCATTTCGATAGTTTGTTTTCTATAAGCTTTCTGATACATAGTAACCTAGTTCCTTCGACCATCAGATCATGCTAATCACCATCACCGGAAGGATGCTTTGATGACATCAAACAGCACACCGTAACTGGGTGGCTATAAAGGTGGCATTGAGTGTTCGGAAAGTATGTGTTGAGGCACATGGATCAAGAGTGGGATTTGTCCATCCATATGACAGATAGATATATTCTGGGCCCTCTTGGTGGAATGTCATCCAATTAGCTTGCAAGCATGTGACTGGCTCACAAGGGATCACATATCATGGGAACAAGAAAAGAATATTTATTGGTGACGAGGTTGAACTAGGTATGCAGAGATACCGACGATCAGACCTCGGATAAGTAAAATATCGCAAGACAAAGGGAAATTGGTATCATATTTAAATGGTTCATTCGATTGCAAAGTAATCGTAGAAATATGTGGGAACCATATGAATTTCCAGATTCCTCAATTGGTTATTGATCAGAGAAGAGTCTCAGTCATGTCTGCATAATTCACGAACCGTAGGGAGAAACACTTAAGGATTCGATGTTGTTTAGTAGATATGGAATGTAAGTAGGGAGACCGAATGTTGATCGGAGTCTCGAATGGGATCCGGGATATCACGAGGAGATCCGAAATGGTTCGGAGAACAAGATTCATATAAGGAAAGTCCAATTCCGGAGTTCATGAATTATTCCGGTGTTTTCACCGGAATGATCTAGAAGGGTCTAGAAGGTTCGCCGGGCCGAAAGGGTAAGGGTGTATGAATGTGTCATGACTAAGTGGAATGGTTGCATGATGTCCTAGGTCAAAGGGTGTGCAAATAAAGAGTAAAATCAAACTCCGAAATTGAAAGTCAAAAGGCAAGTTGAAAAGTTAAACTGGGACAATGTTTCCTAGTGGAGGAAGAAGAGAATCCTTCTCTCTCCACCACAAGCCTAGTAGGAGAGGGAGTTGGGGAAGGATTCAAACTCCCCTCTCCCAAGCTGCCCGTCCCTCTCATAAACTTGGAGAACAAGCACATAAAAATGCAGCTCCATCCGAAGTACTGAGCTTCCTCATGAATTTTTACAATGCAGCACAAAAATCTGTCCCAGGACAGCCACTTTTCACAACTCCTCTACTTCAGAAAAGCAGTTGAACTTGACATAAAAACAAAAAAAAGGATAAGGAGCGGTTATTACTGAGGTAATAACTTCCAAGACTCAACAAAACTCTTGGGTTATCTCCCAACAAGTACTTTTATTTTATGCCTTTAAGTTAGGTTTGAAGCTTCCAAAGATGCTCACAAAGGAGATATATATTTGAAGTGAAAGAGAGCATCAAGAAGCAAATAACCAACACACTTGAGTCCAACCCACTTCTGTGCATGGGGGTATCATGGGAAAACAAATTGTTGAAACAAAAATCCACCAGCATAGAACGACAAAACAGATGCAACTTCAAAGCTTTCAACATAAAACGAGGAAACTTAACATCATTGAGATGCATAAAACCATGTTTACCTCTCTCATAATAACTTTTAGTAGTGCTTTGAATAAAGTTGACAATATAACTATCAGTGACAACAACTTTATCATCAGAATAAGCATACTTACAGTCATCAAAAAGAGGTCCAAGTTCATAAACCGGATCAATAGAAGCAAGTTGTTCCATCCTAAAATCTTTATTAGGCAAGCTATTTTCACAAGGAGCTTTAGCAAATTTGGAAAAGTTAAACTTATAAGAATCTCCATCAAACTCAGTTAAAACTTTTTCCTTCTTACAATCAATAATAGCTCCACAAGTGTTCAAGAAAGGTCTACCAAAAATGATAGGACAAGTTTTGCTAGCTGCTAAAAATTAAGCACTAGAATATCAGCATGATACTTAATCTTACCATAGAGAACCTCCACATCTCTTATAATGCCAATGGGGCAAATGGTCTCCTTATTAGCAAGGTGAATAACCACATCAATGTCCTCAAGCTCACAAGGACCAATCTCATGCATAATTTCCCTGTAAAGGTCATAAGGAATAGCACTAGAACTAGCACCAATATCACATAAACCATAATAGCAATGATCACCAACTTTAACAGAAAGCACAAGAACACTAGCTTTTCTAGCCTTACTAGGATGAGAGATAATATTAGAAGCGTCTTCACAGAATATAATGTGCTCATCCTCTCTATCTCTATTGACAGGGTCTTTCACAATAGCTACCATAGGTTCAACATTCAATTGCTTACCAGACTCCACAGTTTTCATGGTACCTTTGTTATTTGCACTAATAATCATAGAATACTCCTTTACCTTAGCTAGAAAAGGCATTTTCTCAACATGAGGTTCATGCACAATATGATTAGTAGTACAAACTTGAGTACTTCTAACTGGAACATGACTAACAACATCTTTATAAGGAGCATGGTACTTATTCCACTTCTTGGGAATTTCAATGTAAGAGGCAAAGGCTTTAAAACAGTTGGCAATACTTTGGGAATCAAGACCGAACTCATTACTAATATCACGGAAGTCATCAGTTCCCATAAATTATTTAATGCATTCATAATCATAGTTTATACCTGACTTTCTTCCTTTTTCATTCTCCCAAGCTTTGGTGTTATCTTGAATACGATCTAAGAGATTCCATTTAGCTTCTTCCTTCATACGTGTGAATGATCCAGCACAAGAAGCATCTAGTAAATCTTTATCATGAAGAGAAAGCCTAGCATAAAAGTTATTGAGAAGAATATTGTTAGGGAGTTCATGAATAGGACATTTAAGTATTAGTAACTTCAATCTCCCCCAAGCTTGAACTGTACTTTCTCCATCAAGAGGCCAAAACTTATATATAATATTTCTATCCTTATGAATCTCACTGGGAGGATAAAATTTAGAGTAAAAGAGAGATGCCATCTCCTCCCATTCCATGGATTGTCCATTCTTCAGCAGCTTATACCATTCTTCAGCTCTCCCTTTCAAGTATATGGAGAGTAACTTCTTCTTCACATGTTTAGTTGTGATACCTGCACACTTAAACAACACGCATAATTCATGGATAAAAATCAAGTGATCACCGGGATGGACGGTTCCATCCCCAAAATAATAATTATCCATAACACGATTAACAATACTTGTAGGTATCTTAAAAGGATCTATCTCAACAGGAGGTGGTTCATCTACTACCCTAGCAGTGGTAGTAGTTTTACCAAATAGAAAACCAAGTGGGTTAGCCATATTGGAAACAAAGTAATAAGCAGTAACAAAAGCAATCCCTTGTCACATCCCAATGAGGAGCAGAAGGTGCTGAACAGTGGTATGGAGCAGGAAACCCCTTGTCACATCCCAAGATTTTCCAAATCTTGTAATGTGAAAAATAAATAAACAAAATAAATAATTGTTGAAATTTAGGGTGAAAAGAAACTTTTGTTTTTAAATGGAAACTTAAAATCCCATATTGAACAAACTTTGGTTAATGTTTGAATCCAACTAAATTCAAATAAAGTGGAATGCATTTCTCTTTAAATGCATCTGGAAATTTAAACACTTGGAGAATAAACCAAAACCCTAAAACCCTAATGGAAGAAAATCATTTCCAAGTTATCTCCAAGCCTATGGATTTGATCCATATAAAAATTGGTCAAACAAACATTTCAAATTTATCAAGAATGATTATTAGAAATATTAGAAAACCATATGAATTGGATTCACTTAATTTGGAGCCATGAATAAAATCTTGTGAATTTAAGAAGATAAGGAAAAGTAATTTCCAAAGCTAATAAAGCACTTACCAAAAATCCATACCAAATGGTGGGCAAATAATCCTAAAAGGATTTAAAAAGATAAACAAATAATAAATAAAGTTATAATAGTTGGAATCACTATTTTTGGGTCTTTAAATAAAAAGATATGGTTTTCAAAAGCAAAGGTAGAAATATAAATAAGGACTATTTTAGAAGAGTCAAATTTAATCTTGGCCAAGCTTTTGAAATAAAATATTACTATTTGATAAAATAGAGTAAAGGTTTATTTAAATAAAACAATAAGGATTTATTAATATCCATTTTTATTAAAGTAAAGGCTTTTCCATTTTAAATAAACACTAAAACTTGTTAATTTATTTTAAATAAGATTTCCAAGTGTTTTAGTTTTTCAAATGAAACCTACTGAAAAGGTTTTGATATTATTTAGATTTCAAAAAGAGTTTTAAAATAAATTAAAACCTATTTGAATTAAAGACTATGGTCTATTTATTTAATTAATAATAGATCTTAAAAGAATAAAAGAATTATTTTATTTTGGACTTTGAAGTATGTTGATAAACAGAATAAAAATTCACCCAAAGTTTGGTAGTGATTTGAATTCAAATGGAGATTGAAAAATATTATTAAATCTTATTTAATTAATACTAGAGCCTATATTAAATAATTAAAAGACACTAAAAAGGATAAATATATTATTCTAAATTTGAATTTGGAATGTGCTATTAATCAGTATATGAATCTACACAAATTTCGGTTGAGGTTTGAAATCAAATTGATGTTTGAATTAATTAAACAAAACCAAAACAGATTAATAGAAATGGAAAAAAAGAAAAACAATCAGATAAAAAAATGGAATAGGAGCAGCCCAACTAACCTAGCTTACTAGGCCCATCAGCAGCCCACTCCTTCTACCTCGCAGTGAAACATTTTTCACTCGCAAACAAACCCGCTGAGTCTATGACGGTTGGACCCCACCTCCTCCTCCCCTCTCTCGCTGCCAAGCGACCCCACTGCCCCGTCAGCTTTGTCCTCACTCGCCGCTGACCGTGCCCCCTCCTCTGGCCATTACTGCCGATTGAACGCCGGCATAAATTCGAGTTAACCGCGCCATGTAACGGCCCCGTGATCACGCGTACTTAATCGCCTCTCCCTCCTCTCCGTTTTCCCCCAGAAACCACCTACTCCCTGCCCCCAGGCCATCCCCATTTCCGTTTGTACCGCCGCAGCCTCCGTCGGACTCCGATGTCAATTCCGGCAGCTCCACGTTGCCCCTCGTTCTCTCGACCACACAAGCATGACCCCCATCACTCCCTAAACCTCCCAGTGACCTCATCTCGCTCGCGCGTGCCCCCCATCGTCGGCAGCAACCTCGACTGAACACGTCGCCGTCTCCGTCGACCTCTCCCCGTAAGTTCCGTCCTCCCCTCCCTCTCCTGATGACGCACGCATGGTCGCCAAACTCTTCCGCATCTAATGACACTCTTCGCGCGTCTTCTCGCGACCTGCAGCTCTCGCCAGCGACGACGAACGGAGAAGCCGTCGTCAGACGCAACTCCGACGAGCAATTATCCTCAACCCCGTTCGCCCCTTCGACCAACGCGAGCAAGTTGAGCATCCCTGTGCCACAGCGAACCTGGTGGGCTTCTCCCCACCCTCTCTCGCTTCCTGCATCGCCAGCAACACCGTAGCCAGAGCCAGCGCCGCCACACGCCGCCGCCAGCGCCGCTGCTTAATGGTCAAAGCGATAAGGACCGTAGGATCTTAATCAAATGGTTGCGATAGAATCTTAATCGAAGGGGTATCCTTTGATCTGTACCATGCATAGTCAATTAGATATGACGGCCTAGGAAGGTCGATCCAACCGAATCGGTACCAGCCAGTGAAATCACGCCACGTGGCCAGCGTTTGATTAATTAGACAGAAACATTCCTATTAGATGATCAATTTTGAAAAATTCATAACTTTCAAACCACACGTCCAAATTTTGCAAATTTTATATCAATGGATTCAGCAAAACAAGTACTTTCTGACCATGCACTTTGTTTAGTAAAATGTTTCTGTTAAATTGATTGTTTTTGCAGAAACTTATGTAGGCATATTTAGAATATAAAATTTGTTCTAAAATGATTTTTGAGATAAAATCTTTGGCAAATAGTTTGTTTTGAACCTACTGACCATAGAAATCAATTTGTGGTTTCAAAAATATATTTGGTGAAGCAAAAGAATAAACCTTTGATTTAAACCATTTCTAGTCAAATAAAAATATTGTTTATTTGTTAAAAATGCTCTTTGAAGGAAACCTTTGGGAAATGTTTTGGAATAAACTCTCTGACCCCAAGAACCAAGTTTTATGATTTAAAAATGTATTTGGTAAACCCTATAAATATTGCTACTTTGATAAAGGCATTTTCAACCACATAAAATAATGATTTGGTTTAAAATTGATTTATAAGTAAAATCTTTTGCAAATGGTTTTTCCACTTTATAAAATGACCAATAAGTTTTTTAGAATGTTTATAACCTATTATAAAACACTTTTGTAAATAAAACAAAGTTTGGCATGCTTGCATGCATTGTTTTGTTACTATTATTTTATGTGATGTTGCTTGAATGGTAGATTGAAATATTGCTTGCTTGATTGAATTGTAGTGAATTGGAGAGTGTGAACATTGCAAAGATCAAGGAGTGAACTTATATTCTCTACCAAAAAGGCAAGTGATGCTTCATACTTTGTCCCATTATTTTCACTATGCATTAGTGATATTTCTAAGTAGAACTTGCATGGAATTTTTGCTAAGTATAAACTATGCCATGGGAAATCCTAGTAGATGAAACCTTAGTAGAAATTTCCAAAGTTAAGATTCCTACTACTATCATGCTTAGCTTAGCTAGTAGAAAACAAGGGTGGAATATATATTCATACTATGGAATATTTCTAAGTCAAGGACTTGTGTTTTGTTTAATAAAACAACTAAGTGAATGAATCACCTGGGTGGAATGGAAGGAATGGTTTGTGTTGAGTGGTTCACAAGGCCCATTTCTATGGTTTACCTTGTGTATCTCACTTGTGGATGGCCACCCAGGAACAAAGAGATTTGAGATGTCAAATGTTGAGAAGCTTCAAGTGCAGCCACTTGGCATTATGGGCTCTGCCTGGATCATATAGGTTGCAATAACTTAGCCAAATGGACAGTTGGTGGTAGGGGAATGATAGGTTGGAACGCGTCCATTCTGGTCTAAGGGAAGGCTTCTGAAAGATCTTGTCTTGGTGAAACCAAGTCTTTTGGGGAAAGTGCACCACCTCTGCAGAGTGTAAAATCTAAGTACTTAGACATGTCCCTGGTAAAGGACAATTTGAGCATCAAGACATGGAAGCTATCAAGAATCTCCTCATCCAAATTTCTAAGTTACAAACTTGTGGTTGAACAAGGTTGAAGGATCACCAATTTCTATTGGGAGATGCCTTGGGTGATTTTTGTCAAGCAAAAAACTTAGAGTTTTCAAATGATAAGGAATATCTATTTTGAGCAAAGCAAGCCTAAGCTCCACTTATCCAAATGCATATAGATGATAGACTCCACTATACTACCATAGTATCACTTGCCAATACAATTCAAATGTATTGACCCTTGTGGCTGTAACTTGTTATGTTGCAGGTTTGTTTGATGTTAGTGAAGTTTATTGATTAGGATTACAAGTCTACAACCAACATGTCTGCCTATGGCACTTTGAAGATGAAGTACCCCATGCTATTGTTATATTCTGCTGCATTGTAATGAGATGGCCAAATGAGCTATGTAAGATGTAATAAATTATTTTATTCCTGGTTATAAAGTTGTAATATGACCTTTGTTTCTTGATGTTACATATTAACTGTGGATGCTAGCTATTGATCCAGGGACTAGCATTGTAAACACAGGGATCTCTACCTTATTAAAGGTTGGGAACCTTACAGATGGTATCAGAGCATTGTGTTGCCTGTAGGATTGTAACCCTAGGATTGGACAAAAACCCCTTAGAAAAATAGGAGCTGTATTTGTTCCAAAACTTATTTACAAACAATCTTGTAAACTCTTTCCTCAACCATTTTGGTTTTGATTCTACATCTCTTCTATTTCAAACTTGATGGACAAAGCCTACCCCATGGCAAAATACTTCACCATGAGCAAAGGACTTCATCAACTCTAATGACTTCAACATCTTCAAGTGATTTCAACTTTATTTTCACCAAGGACTTCAACTTGGATATCACTAAGGACTACAAGTGAGACAAGAAATGCCGCTCAAGACTTGAAGACTAAGGAAACACAACTTGGGAATCATCATCACCTTTGAAGTTTTTGTGACCAAGAATTTTCCCAAGGAAACCATGATCTCATTCAAGAAGAATCCACCAAGAAGGATAGAATGATTTCAAGTGAACCATATAGTTGGACCACCATATTTAGATCAAACCAAATTCACCAACTTATGTGGTGTAACAAAATATTTTTGGTTTCCTAAAAATATACTTGAAACCTGTTGTTTGAGTGGAATGCTTGTTTGTGATTGCTTGCACATTGCTTGAGTGAATTGTGATGTGTGTGATTAGAATTGATTCCTTAGAAATCTTTTGCCTATTCTAATCCCAATCCAACCCAAACAGATGACTACTCCAGGAAACTCCAACATCAATGATGATGACAACAACAATAACCAAGAGATGCACATGAGAGAACAACTACTAGCAAACCAAACCCAGTTGAACCAAGTGACAACTCAGTTTTTAGCCAACAACGATGGATTAGACCCAACCATACAAAAGTTTTTGGAAATTCAATCCCAATTGTTGCAAGGGATGGCCACTCAAATGATCAACATGGGAGACAACCTTTCCCAAGGAGTTTGTGACAACAAGGATGTCAAGGATGATATTCTAGAAGGAACCCAAGCTTGCAATATTTGTGGAGACAAGGATCATACTTCCAAAGAGCATGAAGATCAATGCCCTAATTATGAAGAGAAACATCCAGCTAATCAATGCCCCACATCTCAAGCTACTTGTTTCCTATGTGAAGGAAATAATCATGTCCCTATCCAATGCCCCATCTATACCATAGTTCAACAAAGGAAACAAGGTGGAGTGCAACAACAGTTTGTAAACCCCCATGAAGGAACAACTTCTACCAAGAAGGATGAAGGCAAAGTCAAAACTATGCATCATAAGGCCAAATCCAAAGTGATCACAAAGTGTTGCTACTCTTGTGAAGAAGAAGGTCATATCTCTAGTAAATGCCCCAAGAAGAGAGAAATATTTCCCACCTTTGTGGTGAAGTATGAAGAGCATGATCTAGAAGAACTCCTAGCTTTGGAGAGACCCAAGAAGAAGAAGAAATGCCCCAACACTAGCAAGAAGGATATTACCCAAGAGAAATGTTACACTTGCAAAGAGATGGGACACTATGCCAATGAATGCCCAGAAAAGAAGAAGAACCAAGGAAACAAACAAGAGGCAATGATACCAAAGGAAAAGAAAGATATCAGCCTAGTGATGTGTTTCAATTGCAAAGAACCAGGACATTATGCAAGCAATTGTCCAGAAAAGATGAAGCACAAGATAAAAAAGCCTATGAAGGATCTCAACCTTGACACATGTTTCAAGTATGGAAACAAAGGACACAATGCAGATGTTTGCCGAGAGAAGTTTCAACAAGATTCCAAGCAAGCCAAGAAGTAATCTAGTTGGAAAAAAATTTAAGGGTGGTAGTACCCTAGTTGCTTTGAGCCAACTTGTAACCCTAGCCTTCCCAAATCTCGGGACGAGATTTATTTTAAGGGTGGTAGCCTGTCACATCCCAAGATTTTCCAAATCTTGTAATGTGAAAAATAAATAAACAAAATAAATAATTGTTGAAATTTAGGGTGAAAAGAAACTTCTGTTTCTAAATGGAAACTTAAAATCCCATCTTGAACAAACTTTGGTTAATGTTTGAATACAACTAAATTCAAATCAAGTGGAATGCATTTCTCTTTAAATGCATCTGGAAATTTAAACACTTGGAGAATAAACCAAAACCCTAAAACCCTAATGGAAGAAAATCATTTCCAAGTTATCTCCAAGCCTATGGATTTGATCCATATAAAAATTGGTCAAACAAACATTTCAAGTTTATCAAGAATGATTATTAGAAATATTATAAAACCATATGAATTGGATTCACTTAATTTGGATCCATGAATAAAATCTTGTGAATTTAAGAAGATAAGGAAAAGTAATTTCCAAAGCTAATAAAGCACTTACCAAAAATCCATACCAAATGGTGGGCAAATAATCCTAAAAGGATTTAAAAAGATAAACAAATAATAAATAAAGTTATAATAGTTGGAATCACTATTTTTGGGTCTTTAAATAAAAAGATATGGTTTTCAAAAGCAAAGGTAGAAATATAAATAAGGACTATTTTAGAAGAGTCAAATTTAATCTTGGCCAAGCTTTTGAAATAAAATATTACTATTTGATAAAATAGAGTAAAGGTTTATTTAAATAAAACAATAAGGATTTATTAATATCCATTTTTATTAAAGTAAAGGCTTTTCCATTTTAAATAAACACTAAAACTTGTTAATTTATTTTAAATAAGATTTCCAAGTGTTTTAGTTTTTCAAATGAAACCTACTGAAAAGGTTTTGATATTATTTAGATTTCAAAAAGAGTTTTAAAATAAATTAAAACCTATTTGAATTAAAGACTATGGTCTATTTATTTAATTAATAATAGATCTTAAAAGAATAAAAGAATTATTTTATTTTGGACTTTGAAATATGTTGATAAACAGAATAAAAATTCACCAAAGTTTGGTAGTGATTTGAATTCAAATGGAGATTGAAAAATATTATTAAATCTTATTTAATTAATACTAGAGCCTATATTAAATAATTAAAAGACACTAAAAAGGATAAATATATTATTCTAAATTTGAATTTGGAATGTGCTATTAATCAGTATATGAATCTACACAAATTTTGGTTGAGGTTTGAAATCAAATTGATGTTTGAATTAATTAAACAAAACCAAAACAGATTAATAGAAATGGAAAAAAAGAAAAACAATTAGATCAAAAAAATGGAATAGGAGCAGCCCAACTAACCTAGCCCACTAGGCCCATCAGCAGCCCACTCCTTCTACCTCGCAGTGAAACGTTTTTCACTCGCAAACGAACCCGCTGAGTCTATGACGGTTGGACCCCACCTCCTCCTCCTCTCTCTCGCTGCCAAGCGACCCCACTGCCCCGTCAGCTTCGTCCTCACCCGCCGCTGACCGCGCCCCCCCTCCTCTGGCCATTACTGCCGATTGAACGCCGGCATAAATTCGAGTTAACCGCGCCATGTAACGGCCCCGTGATCACGCGTACTTCACCGCATCTCCCTCCTCTCAGTTTCCCCCCAGAAACCACCTACTCCCTGCCCCCAGGTCATCCCCATTTCCGTTTGTACCGCCGCAGCCTCCGTCGGACTCCGACGTCAATTCCGGCAGCTCCACGTCGTCCCTCGCTCTCTCGACCACACAAGCATGACCCCCATCACTCCCTGAACCTGCCAGTGGCCTCAGCTTGCTCGCGCGTGCCCCCCATCGTTGGCAGCAACCTTGACTGAACACGTCGCCGTCTGTCTCCAACTCCGTCGACCTCTCCCCGTAAGTTCCGTCCTCCCCTCCCTCTCCTGATGACGCACGCATGGTCGCCAAACTCTTCCGCATCTAATGACACTCTTTGCGCGTCTTCTCGTGAACTGCAGCTCTCGCCAGCGACGACGAACGGAGAAGCCGTCGTCAGACGCAACTCCGACAAGCAATTATCCTCAACCCCGTGCGCCCCTTCGACCAACGCGAGCAAGTTGAGCATCCCTGTGCCACAGCGAACCTGGTGAGCTTCTCCTCACCCTCTCTCGCTTCCTGCATCGCCAGCAACGCCGTAGCCAGAGCCAGCGCCGCCACACGCCGCCGCTAGCGCCGCTGCTTAATGGTCAAAGCGATAAGGACCGTAGGATCTTAATCAAATGGTTGCAATAGAATCTTAATCGAAGGGGTATCCTTTGATCTGTACCGTGCGTAGTCAATTAGATCTGACGGCCCAGGAAGGTCGATCCAACCGAATCGGTACCAGCCAGTGAAATCACGCCACATGGCCAGCGTTTGATTAATTAGACAGAAACTTTCCTATTAGATGATCAATTTTGAAAAATTCATAACTTTCAAACCACACGTCCAAATTTTGCAAATTTTATATCAATGGATTCAGAAAAACAAGTACTTCCTGATCATGCACTTTGTTTAGTAAAATGTTTCTGTTAAATTGATTGTTTTTGAAGAAACTTATGTAGGCATATTTAGAATATAAAATTTGTTCTAAAATGATTTTTGAGATAAAATCTTTGGCAAATAGTTTTTTTTGAACCTACTGACCATAGAAATCAATTTGTGGTTTCAAAAATATATTTGGTGAAGCAAAAGAATAAACCTTTGATTTAAACCATTTCTAGTCAAATAAAAATATTGTTTATTTGTTAAAAATGCTCTTTGAAGGAAACCTTTGGGAAATGTTTTGGAATAAACTCTCTGACCCGAAGAACCAAGTTTTATGATTTAAAAATGTATTTGGTAAACCCGATAAAGATTGCTACTTTGATAAAGGCATTTTCAACCACATAAAATAATGATTTGGTTTAAAATTGATTTATAAGTAAAATCTTTTGCAAATGGTTTTGCCACTTTATAAAATGACCAATAAGTGTTTTAGAATGTTTATAACCTATTATAAAACACTTTTGTAAATAAAACAAAGTTTGGCATGCTTGCATGCATTGTTTTGTTACTATTATTTTATGTGATGTTGCTTGAATGGTAGATTGAAATATTGCTTGCTTGATTGAATTGTAGTGAATTGAAGAGTGTGAACATTGCAAAGATGAAGGAGTGAACTTATATTCTCTACCAAAAAGGCAAGTGATGCTTCATACTTTGTCCCATTATTTTCACTATGCATTAGTGATATTTCTAAGTAGGACTTGCATGGAATTTTTGCTAAGTATAAACTATGCCATGGGAAATCCTAGTAGATGAAACCTTAGTAGAAATTTCCAATGTTAAGATTCGTACTACTATCATGCTTAGCTTAGCTAGTAGAAAAAAGGGTGGAATATATATTCATACTATGGAATATTTCTAAGTCAAGGACTTGTGTTTTGTTTAATAAAACAACTAAGTGAATGAATCACCAGGGTGGAATGGAAGGAATGGTTTGTGTTGAGTGGTTCACAAGGCCCATTTCTATGGTTTACCTTGTGTATCTCACTTGTGGATGGCCACCCAGGAACAAAGAGATTTGAGATGTCAAATGTTGAGAAGCTTCAAGTGCAGCCACTTGGCATTATGGGCTCTGCCTGGATCATATAGATTGCAATAACTTAGCCAAATGGATAGTTGGTGGTAGGGGAATGATAGGTTGGAACGCGTCCATTCTGGTCTAAGGGAAGGCTTCTGAAAGATCTTGTCTTGGTGAAACCAAGTCTTGTGGGGAAAGTGCACAACCTCTGCAGAGTGTAAAATCTAAGTACTTAGCCATGTCCCTGGTAAAGGACAATTTGAGCATCAAGACATGGAAGCTATCAAGAATCTCCTCATCCAAATTTCTAAGTTAAAAACTTGTGGTTGAACAAGGGTTGAAGGATCACCAATTTCTATTGTGAGATGCCTTGGGTGATTTTTGTCAAGCAAAAACTTAGAGTTTTCAAATGATAAGGAAAATCTATTTTGAGCAAAGCAAGCCTAAGCTCCACTTAGCCAAATGCATATAGATGATAGACTCCACTATACTACCATAGTATCACTTGCCAATACAATTCAAATGTATTGACCCTTGTGGCTGTAACTTGTTATGTTGCAGGTTTGTTTGATGTTAGTGAAGTTTATTGATTAGGATTACAAGTCTACAACCAACATGTCTGCCTGTGGCACTTTGAAGATGAAGGACCCCATGCTATTGTTATATTCTGCTGCATTGTAATGAGATGGCCAAATGAGCTGTGTAAGATGTAATAAATTATCTTATTCCTGGTGTTGTAAGTGTTGTAAGTGTTGTAAGTGTTGTAAGTGTTGTGTGGGTGAACCAGTGCTAATGTACCGACCGTACTTGACCTAATACATACTTGTGATTAAAACCCTAGCAAACATCTGTAACTACAGGAAAGTAATTAAGATACAAATCTAACCATAGCCTTAAACTCTGAGATCCTACGCTCCCTTGTGCAAAGGTGTCCTAACGGGGGTTCAGGTTTCTATCACTCCGGCAACCCCAAAATTAGTAGACAAATACACAATGCATCCCCCTAGGCCCATAAATGGTGAAGTGTCATGTAGTCAACATTCACATGACACCACTAGAATAATATCACCACAACTTAAATACTAAACCATTGAATAATAACTCAGCACAGATTCACTACTAACAACATGACTTCTCCCATGTCCTCAAGAACTAACGAACTACTCACAAGACATCATATGGATCAAGATAAAATATGATATGATAATGGATAACAATCTGAACATAAACAATAATCCAATAGTTCCACTCACAAGCATCAACTACAATAGTAATCAATACCGGGAAAGTTTCCCCTAACGAACTAAAGAAATATCCACCACAATTGTTACAGCGGGACGGAGTAGTGGTGATGGTGCTGGTGGAGATGATGGTGTGGATGATGATGATAATCCTGATGAAGCCTAGCTAGATGACGGTGTTGATGGCCACGGTCTCCCCTCTTCGGGAAGTAATTCCCTCGGTAGAAATCTGTGTGTTGGAGAGATCTTTCTCTCTCGGTGTTTTTCGCCCCTAGAGGCGGTGGAAATCTATCTGTGGTCACTCCCCCGGCCTTAGGGTTTTGTAGGGAAGATATAGGCGAAGGGGCGGAGTCGGAGGCCGGGCAGGTGGGCCACACCTGCCCTAGGCGCGGGGTCAGGTGGGCTCGCGCCTAGGGGGTGTGGGCCCCCTACGGCCCCTCTTCGCTCCTCCTTCTGGCTTCCTTCTTGTTTTGGTAAAATAATATGTTTCCATATTTTTATGGTCTTTGCGAAATTGCACCGAAATGCCTTCTTTTCCATCAGAATCCAGACTCCGGCAGTCCATCCTCCAAGAATCATCCAACAAGCATAAATAGATGAAAAAGCCATAAGTAATACCTCATAATAAGATAAACATCAATGAATAGAGGTAAATTATGATATAGAATGGTGATGCAAACTGGGCGTATCAATGTCCAAGATGGTGACATAAGGATTTGCAAAGTACACATAAATCTGAATGTGGCGGACCCGTTGACTAAACCTCTCCCGAGGGCAAAACATGACCAGCACCAAACCTCCATGGGTGTTCGGTATATTACCATGTAATATAGATTAGTTGACTCTAGTGCAAATTGGGAGACTGTTGGAGATATGTCCTAGAGGCAATAATAAAAGTAGTTATTATTATATCTTTGTATTTATGATAAATGTTTACATTCATGCTATAATAGTATTAACCAGAATCATTAATACTTGTGTGATTTGTAAACTAAATTAGAGTCCCTAGTAAAGCCTCTTTATAATACTAGCTTGTTGGTTAATAGATGATCATGGATTCTAGATCATGAACATTGAGATGATGTTAATAACAAGATCATATCATTAGGAGAATGGTATGATGGACATACTCCTATAGATAAGTGTGGCATAAAGATCAAGTCATTTCAATAGTTTGTTTGCTATAAGCTTTCTGATACATAGTAACCTAATTCCTTCGACCATGAGATCATGATAATAACCATCGCCGGAAGGATGATTTGATAACATCAAACACCACACTGTAGCTAGGTGGCTATAAAGGTGGCATTGAGTTTTCGGAAAGTATGCGTTGAGGCACATGGATGAAGAGTGGGATTTGACCATCCATATGACGAATAGATATATTCTGGGCCCTCTCGGTAGAATGTCATCCAATTAGCTTGCAAGCATGTGACTGGCTCACAAGGGATCACGTATCACGGGAACAAGAAAAGAATACTTATCGGTAACAAGGTTGAACTAGGTATGTAGAGATACCGACGATCAGACCTCGGATAAGTAAAATATCACGAGACAAAGGGAAATTGGTGTTGTATGTAAATGGTTCATTCGATCGCAAAGTAATCGTAGAAGTATGTGGGAACCATATGAATTTCCATATTCCTCTATTGGTTATTGATCGGAGAATAGTTCCGGTCATGTCTGCATAATTCACGAACCGTGGGGAGACACACTTAAGGATTCGACGTTGTTTAGTAGATATGGAACGTAAGTAGGGAGACCGAATGTTGTTCGGAGTCTCGGATGGGATCCGGGATATCACGAGGAGATCCGGAATGGTCCGGAGAATAATATTCATATAAGGAAAGTCCAATTCCGGAGTTCGGGAATGATTCCAGTATTTTCACCGGAATGATATCGAAGGGTCTAGAAGGTTCACCGAACCAGAAGGGTAAGGGTGCATGAATGTGTCATGACTAAGGAATGGTTGCATCTTGTCCTAGGTCAAAGGGTGTGCAAATTAAGAGTAAAATCAAACTCCGAAATTGAAAGTCAAAAGGCAAGTTTGAAAAGTCAAACTAGGAATATGTTTCCTAGTGGACGAAGAAGAAAATCCTTCTCTCCCTCCACCACAAGCCTAGTAGGATAGGGAGTTGGGGAAGGATTCAAACTCCCCTCTCCCAAGCTGCCCCTCCCTCTCCTGAATAGAGGTGAGGGGGCTGCCCCCTCCAGACACCACCACCACCCAAGCCGCCGCCGCCGCCTGCTACTACCGCTGCCACCTCGTGCCGCCGGCCACGCTTATAAACCCTAGATCTCCGAGGAAACCCTATTTCTCCACCATAACTCGCTCCGGCTTAGGCAAAGCCCTACGGGATCTTCCCTCTACTTTCGACACCACACCATCGTGCTGCCGGAATCGCGAGGAGAGAACTACAACCTCCACTGCCTGCTGAAACTAGGGAGAGGAAGATCTTCATCGAGTGTCGAACGTGTGACCGACTGCGGAAGCGCTGCCGGAACGCAGCTCTGGAAGGATCGTCTACGCGATCTTGAGATCGGCAAGTGTACGACTACATCACCCACGAGAATCTGCTCTCATTAACCAGCTTACGTCCTCATTTCACTCTTTTTGCTCCTGCGAGACACGACTCAACTACTTTTTACAATTGACAGGGTAGCTCGGAGGTCAGATGAAGGGTCTTCCCCATAAAGATAGATTAGTACTGGAAGGTTCAGATGAAGGAAGGGGCTTCAGAATCTTAAAGGGTGAGTACTCTAATCGACTCGTTGCTACAATCTAGTAGATAGATCTTGGCTTGTGTGTGTTCATGCGATAGAATTTTATTTGTTTTCCATGCTACTAACCCCTACAACAAGTGCTCCTTGGTATGTTTCCCAAGTAGAAAAGGAGAGATCTAGTAGAAGAACTGCCAACCTTGTGGCTCTAGTTGCACCTGCCTCTAACCCCAGCTCTACCCCTCTTTATATAGGAGAGGGGAGTAGCTAGGTTACAATGTGTATCCTAGGGTTTATTGTTTAGGCTTTTCCTTTACCCTGTGGGCCGGGTCATTGGGTCTGTCCTTGTCCCTGGACCCAGTCAACAAAGCTTCGTCACCAATGGTCTTCTAGTACATTGGTGTCAGTTCTTTTCGTGTCACCCATTGCTTTAAGCATCACTCGCTACTTTAAGCGTCACCTTACGATGCTCTCCTCACCGTTCTGCTTTGGCCCAGCTATATAGAGGCCCAGCACCAGCCTGTTTGGTGACAAATGGAGCCAGATGTGTACACTGGAAGTAACCTCTCTCCCTTCTTGATCCAGCCTCACCTCTTTTTATTTTTACCTTGTGGGCGAAACATTTTTGCTATGTGTAGCAAAAGTGGGACAATTTGTAGAAAAAGGGCTAGTAAAATCTCCTGCTGTATAGTTGGTCATTAAACATTCTGTACCCCTTGCTAAATATTTTTTGAGGTGTAGTATCTATACGTTCGCACCTATACGGCCGGAGAAAATTTTCACGCCGTATAGTTGGTCATCAAAGCTTCACTACCCTCGACCTGTTTGGTTATTTTATGAAAAAAGGGAATACTCTTTGTCGGTTCCTAGTCAGTCATCTAATCGACCTGGGATCGAGATATTTGGAAATATCTGCCCGGAATCAACTATACGGCCGAAACTATACGGGCTGCGACCGTATAGTTGGTCGTTACGGCGCAAGACTCCTCCAAATCTGCGATTTATTTTTCTAGTTAGTTTAGATTGTTTTCTTGGACGATAATTTGGTGTTTCTCGCGAGTTTTACTGACCTCTGACCCTTCTTATATACGGCCCTATTGTCTCTCTCTAATCACAAATCACTAGGAACAAATCCAGCTATGCGCTATCCAGTCCCAGGCCATGGAAAACCAATAGGACTCATTGCTCCTAGGGACCTTTCTAGCAGCCCATAGATGGAGGACGGCGATGAGGAGGTGGAGAGTTTCAGCCCGGGGTACAAATAATACATTGAGCCAAGCTTCTACAATAGCAACCCCGATGAAGGCTGGGGCGACGTTTACATTTGCTGCGATGTCTATGATCCCCCAAAGGTCGACTGGGCGGCGATGAAAAGTGTAGCACCCCGGGTAAAAACCAGTACTAGAAAATTACATGTTATTATAATGTGTGCATCATCATGACATCATGGATATTAATTCCCTAAAACTATTTCTCTAAAACATATCCTTGTTTTTTATAAAATTCTCTTCTTCAATTCAAATCAACCCGGTCTCTTCCGAATATTTTTATTTCATCTAAAATTATATACAAAAGTTTGTAAAATAAAATAGAACTATAATTATAAAAATTAATTTGTCGGAGAAGGCAGCCGGCCAGGCCAAAAGGCCCAGCCAGCAACCTATGACCCTGATCTGGCCCAAAACCAAACCCTAATCGAAACACCCCTAACCTAAACCCTAACCCTAGCTCACCCCAACAATCCTCCACCCCACCGCTGCCACTTCCCACTCACCTGCCCGCCGCACACAAGCGCACACGCACACCCGCAGCTGCTGTGCATGCATGTAGTGCACACCAACTCAACACAACCCAGCCACACGACCCACCCCACTGGTCCCGTGCACCAACCCCTACACGCACGCGGCCCACCATCGCGACCGCGTATCTCTCCCGCACCCCGACCCGCGGGATCCCCGCTCCTTTCACGTGTCTTCCTTCTCTCCTCCTGTGATCCCCACCTTCCTGTGTTGTCGCCACCCTCCCCGCGGTGCTCCACCGCCCCCCTTCCTTGCCTCTGCTTCTCTCATGCTTGGCGTACTCTGCTTCTCCTGCAGTTGAGCGCCGCGTCAGCCATGCCCTTCCTCTGTGTGCAGCGTGTCCCTGACGCCTCTCCTCCTTCTCGTTCCCTGCCACTCCCCCCAACCATCGCCCTCCACCTCCCTACATCGGCCTTTGCCCACGACGCCACCCCGGGACTGTCGTTCTCCTGCACCGCCACCTGGTCTTCCTCCCCCAGCAGTACCGGCCCTTGCAGCGTCACTTGCATGCGGGCGCCGCCGCGCTTGTGATCCCAGTGGACGTGTCCTCCCATCCTCCTCGGTACCACGAGCTCCCAGCGTCCTCCATCGACCTCCTCGCCATCGCGCTCTCTACCGCACGTGTCGGTACCATTTTCCCCGTGCCTGACTCCCTGATGTTCCTGTGGTTTTGCTTGCATGCCAACCAAGTCTCGATGGAGTGCTATGTTGAAGAAGTGAGACGTTTTGGTACTGATGTGAAGAGGTGGTATGTAGATGCATCGGTAACTGTGTGGTGTGATGCCCATATGCGGATCAATGATGCCGCTGGGTGATGTTCAGCAATTCCAAACACCAACAAGAACCGACTAATATCAAGTTCTTCCGAAGACCAACACCGATCCAAGTTCGACACCGAAGACGAGACGGGCGCCATGATCTCCTTCCCGGAATTCGGACTCCCGAAACGCCGAGCTTTCCCTCCTGGAATCCAAAGACCGATCCCTTCAAACCCTCGAGCCCCCAAGATCTTCGCTCCAATATGTGTGATCCCTTTTATCGAGACCTCTA
The DNA here is from genome assembly GCA_916181665.1 of Avena sativa. Taxonomy (NCBI): domain Eukaryota; kingdom Viridiplantae; phylum Streptophyta; class Magnoliopsida; order Poales; family Poaceae; genus Avena; species Avena sativa. The sequence goes on from OV702283.1 coordinate 341,751,848, forward strand.
TTTTTATAATATATAATATATCAGATAGATTTGTTGCATATGAATCCTTCATACTCGCATGCATATTGTGGATGTTTGGGGGTATTTTGCCGACTCACCTAATAATTAAATATGGAGACCATATGCGGGCTTTTCTAGTCTTATATTGGCCCCATTTAAATTTGTTTAGCGAACCGATGATATAATTTTTGCCTTGTTAAGACAACATTTAAATTGCGGGGTATCTAAACAACTAGAAACATATATTAAATTGTCGGGACCCCGGTTTCGCTTAATATTATCTAATTGCATCACATCTTTGCGATGTCATGCATCATACATGGATCATGCCCGATCTTTTGTCATAGTATTAAATAGTGCATCCGGTGTTTCTTCTAGTGCTTCGCTTCTTCACGGATTAGGCCAATGAGTTGATGCGAGTGTCGACCCGATCTTTGGATGAACCTTCGGCAGTGTTTCCCAGGCGAGCATTCTCCCCTTTCTACCTATTTTACATTTATAGTCTTTACTTCCTCCTGTTGATCTATTGATATCGGTGTTGCGATTCTTTAGTTTCCATACCCCTGTTATATTACTTGCAGCCCCACCACCTATTACATGATGTTTGATAGAAAGTTGGCCTTGCGAGTCGTAGTCGCTTCCTTAGGTGTTGCTCCGCGCCGTCGATGTTCCACTGATGTTGGGGGTTGGCATATTCATAAAGGTGAAGATGATCGTGGTTTTAATTACAGATGGTTACTTAAATATTAAAATAGATATAACTAATGAAGCAGTACCGTGGGTAATAGTTGAGATTTGGTTGTTAACCGCCCACTTGTGTCCACCTAGGACCCGAGTGCTTGACTGAGCGCGCTAACCACATGTGGGGTGTGTGGGCACCCCTATCATCTTAGTACCTGATTTCAAAGTATTGTACTGGGGGCCACAAACGAGTTTGACATTTTCATGCCATATTATGCCTTGTATGCCATGTTTATTATATGTTGCTCGATGAGAATTTACTACTGTACTATTTAGGATGTGGGTCATTATGTTGAGGATTATACCTATGGCCTTTGATCTCTTGGCCGATATCGCAACCTCTTGGTCCGTCTTCGGAGCTCGGCCGACTTCGTTACGAGTAGCTTATTGGGGTGGCCCCCATGTACTTGCTTTGGGTCTAGGAAAGCGTCATGTCCTAGGCCCCGCCGACATACTGCGGTGACCCAACATACCACTGCATGTGTAGTATACTATAGTCGTTGACATGACATCCACAGAACATCGTTCCGCAAATATCACATCCCTCGGAGTGGTACAACAGAAACATTGCGGGTTCATATTACAAACATACACACATTAATATTATTACAATACCGGAAGTTCAAGACTTCCAAAATATTAAACTTACAAACCAAAATATAAGTGTTTTAGCGGAAGTTTGGAATTTAAAACTTAAACTCCAAATTGAGCTCAACAACTTATTGTGATATATTGTTCATGTTGCTCGGCTCAAGTGGCCACTAGAACTATAGTAATTATTCAGACTCTTGGAACTCTCCTCCGTAGACGATATCGTAGTCATCCCCTTCTACGACTCCATACATGTTGGGCTGTACATAGAAGACCTCCTCCTGGCTCTCAGTGGCATACATTGGAGTATCTTCGGGATTCTCAGAGTCTAAGCAAGGATTCAAAGGAAAGGATTAGTAACAGCGTTACCCAGCAAGTTCATTATATACAAGGTAGGAAGTTTGATGCTCTATCTACCACCTCGGACTATCAGTCCTTGGCACTATGCAATTTTCATAAATCTTTCTTCAAAGATTGATTTTATTATGAAAATCTATGACCATCAGCCTTCACAGGTTGACCAGAACTTTCATGGAGTTCCTTTCCTGCCGCGTTCGTAGCTCCTTCCCGGAACAGGGAGTAACAAGTTATAGTTCTTACACTCTGCAGAGGTGCGTTACTTTACCCATGAGAGATCAACTTCCTTGTTGCACAATCGGGCGTACTTTCCCGTCCACAATTCCATGATGTGGGGCCTAGTAGTTGGTCCAAGGCAATCACTGCCCTCTCCGCGACCTCATATGTCTGCACGATCCTTCGGGGCCGGCTCACCTCCGTTAAGCCCCCTTTCGGGCAGGCTAAAACCCTGATGAGTACCCAAAGACTCTATGACCTGGTGATGCCCGGAATAGTACCATTTAAATGGAGTATATCCCTAAACACCATCCATAGATAATCTAGACACCAAAAGTGTGGGGCGTAAGGGTGCCCACCCATATGTTGGATCCGTGCAAGGAATCACAACGTCACGTTAAGGTCGTCTTTGCCTCCATACGAGAGGAAAAGGATACAGTTGACTTCTCCGTCCCATTCCAAATCTCATGGCTAACATGTAATATACGGCGCTAGAACCACTGATGTCATGGGTTATTAATCCCTAATTGTTCATCATTATTGCAAATAGAAACCTAAGTTATATTGCTCCAGCATATCATCACTTAGGATGATATCTAAGATTTATTTATTTTGAGAAAATAATATCTTCTTTTTCTAGAATATAGATGATAACACACAATTTTGCAAATACTTGATAAAGACTCTTCAAAGGACATGAGAAAGTGATGAACTTGCCTTGTGATTGCAAGGTAGTGAAGTCGGATGCTTGCACTGGACCTTGAGCTTCTATGTCTACAAAACATCATTATTTCTCGGTAAGGACAATATTTAAAGAAGCAAAATGATTATGCAAAGTAATGTAATGCACTATTTATTTGTATATTCTCCCTCATTATTTAAATTACAAAAATTGTTTTTAGTAATAAAAAATTTATAAATATTAATTTAATATTTATTGAATATTGTATTCCCCTCTTTTTTTATTTGAATTTTATTTATTTAATATTTCCTTTAAGAATTATCATTTAAGTACAAAAAATGATATTAAATATTTATTTAGTATTTTTCTAAAATACTACAATATTAATATACAATGAAAGTGATTTTTATTTATTTTTATCATCTTTCATCAATTTTATAAAATTCCATCAGGAATATATATATTATAAAATTCTTAATAAAAATTATATGCCTAAAATTTTATTTCTTACTTTATTTAGATAGAGTGAATTATTGTGAATCCAAAAATATTTTGTTTCTAATTTTTGGATTTTATTTGATTTTTTAGAATTTATTTAAATTCAGGGGCATTTTGGTCTTTTCTTGATTATTAAAATTTTCCTTGGGTGATTGGGCTGGCCTTATTGGGCTTATTGGGCCATTCTGGCCCAAGTGGTTATGACCAAAAGGGCTCCCCGAAGGGGTTCTGGCCCTATCGGCCCTCTCTCCCTCCCTCTCTCTCTCTCTCTCTCTCTCTCTCTCTCTCTCTCTCTCTCTCTCTCTCTCTCTCTCTCGTCCTCTCCTCTTCTCCTCTTCGACCCCATGGTCGATGGTGCCGCCGACGTGCGCTGCTCGCCACCGTGGTCCTCCCTGGCCGCGGCCGTGGTGCAGGGCGAGGTTGTCGACCACACTTGTCCATCTGGTCTAATTCGATTTCATCCTGGGGCCCTTCTATGGCTAGGCTAGCCCCCTTCCCGAACCCTAGGGTTTGGGGATTGTGCTACCACCACCGCCGCTGATCCGCCCGTGGTAATTTGTTGTGCTCGTGCACTGCTGTGGCCGGTGCGGGTTGCAGCGCCCTCTCGGGTGCTCCCCGTGCCGCCGCGAGCTCGTCGGCCCCTCTGCTTCCTCTTCAATCTTTCAGAGAGGACCACCGGTGAGTAATGTTTCTGTGATCACTCGTACCTCTGGCTACCTCGAGTCCCTCTATGTGCATCTGGTGACCCATTTATGTTTAGGATTTGCGCTAATGTCTAGGGTTCAACTCTGGTGCTTGTGAGATGATGCTATGGTCTGATATTAATGCTTAGTGAAGATTGTGTTTTCTGCCCTTAGTGATGGTTGTTATCCTCTGATTATGAGATATTGGGGTTGATCTGATGCTAGTGGTAATCTGATGCTAGTGGTTCATAGCTCTGTCTCTGATTGGGTGATGTTGTTATTTGGTATGTTCATCTTCTATCAGTATCTTGATACTGACAGTAACACTGTCAGTAATGATTCACTGCACCAGTGTTTACTGTCTTGTATGTTTATCTATAGCCTAAAATTATTCAATATAATCTGATGATTCTTTGAGAAGAAATAGGGATATTGAATGATCTCTAATTGGTCTCAGGGAAATGATGTATATTAGTCTGCTATTTTATTCATGTAAGCTAGGCTATCATGTTGGCTTAGCTGTAAGATCATTTCTTGTGAAACCATCCTGGAATGGTACCCAAGTTGATCTAGTTTGTTGGCTTTACTTATAGTCAGTACCTGAGACTTGTTAGATGCTTAATAAAGTGAAAACTCCCTTGCTGTTTATGCCTATGATGTTGGTCTGAGGCTCTAGGATTTTAAGTCCTAGTTAGTTGAGCAAATGGTGATACTCCCTCTGGGAGATGTGCCCTGGTCTGATAAGAACAAATGAGGAATTATTTAAGTTGCATGTGCTGACACCAAACTCTGTGAGGCTGGTCTGAGAGATTGGTGCTTTTAGCTTAGTTGGATTTCTGATCTTTATACTTAAAATCTCTAGGATAGATTCACCTCACTTGGGTGATTATTGAGAGATTTTTTCATAAAACAACACATGCTTCTGTCTAGATAATATGATTAGATCATGTGATGGTTTTATGATACTCACCACAAAAACTGATGATTATAGAATTGGGTGGTGGTGTTGATCTTGCTGATTGGATCCTGTCCTTCACCTCTGATGTTGTTCGTGTTTTGCTAAGCTCCTGTGCTTGACCTTTAGCTAACCTGCTCCTCCTAGCTCCTGGACTTGGCCTTGCTGTCCTCCTGATCCGCCCCCCTCCTTATGTCACCATCTGGTGATGTTTGGTTGATCTTTGGTGGTTTGGTTTGGCTGCTGAGCTTGATGTGTATGAACAAGAAATGGTGTTGGGGTGCTTCCCACGACTATACTGAGCAGTTTTGTTTGTATGGCCTGTTGTTGCTATGATGACATCACACACGATGCATTTAGGTGTGTGTGCTGCCTGTGTGCTTGTTGCACCTTGTGGATATGCTCAGGGAATGGAAGTTACTTTTTATCTGATTACACTTACTTGTCTGGTGAAACTTGCCCCTTCTTGCTGTTTGGAGTTATTTGACTTATGGCTTAAAATCATGAAATATTTAGTTCTTTCATATTGGTGAAACTTGCCCCTTAAAGATTACTCAGTGATGTAAAGTTTGAACAGTGCAACTCACTGTCAATACTGAGAGTAACATATTTTAATCATTGATTTTCTTTCTTTTTTGTTTATACTTTGTTTTTTAGGTACAAGACTTGAAGATTCAAGATTTAGATTAGGTTTTGTTTTTCTTATAGAATTCCCTTGTAATATTTATTTTATTCTTTTGTAATCTTTATTTTATCCTTTTGTAATAAAGATTGTAATATTACTCAATAAATAGATTTACATTTTATTTCATTTACTGTTGTAAATATTCTTGATTAATTTCATAAGTTACATTTTGTAACTTATTTATTGAATAAAGATATGGAATGAATATTCATTTTCTTGAGTTGTCAATCTTATACAAAATTTCTGGTTACTACGTAATGTTTATTCATTATCTTCATAAGTTACATTTTGTAACTTATTCAATGAATACTATATGTAATAAATATTCATTTACTTAATTGTTTTATATCTTTAAAGTTTAAGATACTAAATATTATTTCTTGATTCAATATCATTCTCACACATAATCTGAATCCTTTTAGAAAATATAAATCCAAATCTCAAGTTTGAATTCAAATTACTTTCCCCAAAACACTTAATCCATAAAGATCATGTCAAAATTTATAACGATCATTCTCCAAGGCTATTCCTATCTTAAAGAGTGAAAGAAACTTTGATAACGATCCCCCGGGATTAGGATTAAACTAACCTCAGATCATATCTAAGATAAGCTCAACTCCAATCACAGAAGATCATAGTACGGTTCGGTAACATTACAGAACTTAGGGATTCAACAGCATAAGTTTAAACTCTTATCAGAGTAAGATATTAGAGTTATTACAATCCAGAGGTCTTAGACCCAACATTACATCACATAACGAAAGAAAATATGTGGTTCTACACAACAACTTAGCAAAAGGCCTAAGAGGCCATAAATAGAAGTGACGTCCATCCCATAGTCCTCAGGCTGCTACCTGGGACCCCCAACTACACGTCGATGTCAACGAAGAAGCCACCTTCAGTTGCAGTTAGATCATCTATAGAAAAACAACAATGGTGCAAGGCTGAGTACGAGAATGTACTCCGCAAGACTTAGATAACCTAGTATCTACATGCTCTGGCTAGAAAGGCTTTCTCTGGATTTACTTTTGCGTAAAGCAATCATTGTTTGTAAACAAGATAGAGAAGAGGCTCATCTACACAGAATCTTTTAAAAGGGATAAGATAACGACTTCTTCATCTTGTTCATCACATCTTGATAACCACCAGCTTCATTAGATCCTCCTATCTAGGATCACACCCTCGACCCAGAGGAAGCATCCTTAAGCACACGTGGATCAACAAGTTTTACTTAGGTTATAGTTCTCTATGATCATCACGTCCATTCCCAAGTCATTCATAACCGTGAACACAGCTTTTCGAAAAGATTAATACCCTGTAGGGGTGTACAACTTTACCCACACGTACCAACCGAATCTTAATGCCAAATTATTAGCCCTCTTCCTTGGAAGGCCGGCAGAGGGTGGTTGACCACGATCTTTACCTTGCTTTCGCCAAGACCATGAGTCACGCCCTAGGGATGGTTCCGCCGTAATGGGCAAGTCCCGAAGCTGGTCCCTAAAGATGTGAGGCGAGGTTGGTTCACCAGGAGCTCCATCGACCCCAAGCAACCCGGTCCACACTTCCCTACCTGTTATGATGCACCTCCTTCACCTCCTCTTTCGAAAACGTTTTCAATGCGTATACCAAATGGAAAGCCCGAACTATGTGACTCATGGAATCTACTAGGCAAGTTAGTTGCTCGTGGGGTTTTCCAGGCCCTGTGTGGTTGTACGCTCGTCTTGGTTCAAGAGGCAAGAACTCGGGTACTAATGGTGGCGAGCATGGGACTACAAAAACCACACCCAACGTGGCCTCCCATACAAGCCTTAGCATGTTTAGTTAACTCCTTCAGTGATGTCACCATCTCCTACCTTTCTAGATTCTCCGGCATCTCTAATTCATCATTCGGAAAGATCAGACATTGTTACTATGCATGGCTAAGCTGCCGGTCACAGAAGCTCTAGCAACGCTCAAATGCCAAACCTAGGTATGCTAGGAGCAGTGGATCAGGAGTATAAGGCTACAAAAGGGAAACAGTGCAGCAGATAGGTAACACTAGCTACTGACAAAACACCACATTGGAATCGTGTGCATCATAGCGAGAAAGTAATATACTTTGTAAAAGTAGGTTCATAATGAGAGGCTACGCTTGCCTTGTCCATCAGTAGACAGGTATGGATCTTCGGTGTTGTTGACTTCAGCCTCGGGCTCCGATCCTATCGCGAAGAACCAATACCGGAAAGCAAAACGACAATCAAGATATGGCATAATGCAATGCGCAATCAATATGGATGATATGACAAGTTAAATAGTGTTGAAAGGAACCCTAGAACATGCTTGGTCATTTTAAACGGGGCCCGAGAGGTCCAAACCCTAGAACAGGGGGATCCTCAGAATCACTTATGGGGTTCAATTGGTTCTTCTAATTAAACTTGTCATGAAAGTTGGTTAACATTGTATTATTATATTGCTATTGCATAGCTCTTATTTTTCTGAACATTTTGGTATATTATTTGTGTTTTTTCTGATTTAAAATGAATTAGTTATGAATTTCTCCAATTTTAATTCATTTTAAATCATTTTTGGAATATTTAAATTAATTTGCAAGTTGGGTCAACATGTCATACTTTTATTAATTTTAGAAATTATTTATGGAAAATATTAAAAACCTGATAGCCTGGGCCCACCTGGATTATTTATTTCCAGTAATGAATTTCAGAAAATATTTAAACAAATAAATAGATTTACTGTATCATGCTGACGTCAGGGCCCTAACCCTAAACCTTTCTCACTGAGGTAGAGGCCAGACCCAGCCACTGACTGCTAGGCCCAAGGCCACCTCAGCAGGCCACGCAAGCACGGCGTCAACGCCACCTCACACACAGCGGAGCCACAGACGATGGTCGCCAGCGGCGATCCAGAGCACGCCTGGACGCGCGAGAGGATGCGTTCGAATCAGTGGAGCAAGACGAGCACGTGGGTGGCGGCCCCGCTAGGATTAGGTCACCGGAGCTTGGTCAACTACGGCGGGCGGCGGCGGTGCTCGCAGATCAACGGCGCGCGTGCGATACAGAGGAGGTGGGAGACGAAAATGTGGTCCAGGAGGACCATGTGCTCACCCTGGAGCTGAAGGGGTCGATGATGAGGCGAGGCGGAGCTCAGAACGACGGCGAGGTGCACGAAGGAGCTCGTCGGCATCCCGGACCGATTCCTTCGAGGAGGAGGAAGCTTGCATTCAGGCGAAGCTCGTGGCGGTGTCAGATGGGCGAGGGGAGGCCAGTAACGGCGGCTAGCCGGCGGCCATGGCGGGCTAGGGTTCGGGCTTGCACGGGAGAGAGCCAACAAGGGCGAGGGAGAGAGGGGAAAGTGGATAGGGAGGGCGAGGGCAGTGTCGCGGTGACCTTATCCTCCCAGGAGATCGACGGAGGGTGCAGTGCGGGCGGTGGAGATCGACGTCGCCGGCGGAGACACGCAGGTGCTCGTCGTCGGGGATGAAGACGACGAAAACCGCTGAAGCGGTACGGGCCGTCTACTGGGCCCCAGGTGGGCCAAGCTGGGCTGCTGGCTGCTGCTCGCGGCGGTAGAGAGATGGGGAAGGAGAGATGGGCCAAGGCCCATCTACGGCTGCTGCTGTTTTATTTTTCTGGAAATGATTTTCTTTTTTCTGATTTCAGTTTCTCTTTTGTAATTTCATTTGAATTCTGTTTTAATCAATTTAAAAATACTAGATACTTTAGTAAAGTTTATAAAATATTTAGAGGCCCTTGTAAACCATTTGGGCTCCATTATTTTGTAGTTTTCAAAATCGAAACACCATTTGAATGTAGTTTCAAAGAGGGGGGGGACTAGGGTTTAAGGTTTTGTACTTGTATTTTGATCCACACACTTGATCATATGCAAACATTTTATTGATTTAAATAGATGCATGCAATGCTTAAGTACTAATTACATATATTACAAACTTGGGCTGTTACAGCTCTACCCCCTTACAAGAATCTCGACCCGAGATTCCTAAGTTTTAGAAAAGAAGGCATGGTACTCAGATCTAAGACGATCTTCTCGTTCCCAGGTTGCTTTGTCCTTAGAGTGATGAGACCACTGAACTTTCAGAAACTTGATGTTTTGACGATGAGTCTTGCACTCAGTTTCATCAAGGATACGAATAGGATACTCCTGATAAGTCAGATCCTTCTGGAGATCAAGAGTTTGGTGATCAACACCACGGACAGGATCTTTGAAGCAACGCTTGAGTTGAGACACATGAAAGACGTCATGCACCTCAGGAAAGTTGATGGGCAGGTCTAGTTTGTATGCGAGGTTACCTTGCCTAGACAGAACACGAAAAGGACCAACATAGCGAGGAGCCAGTTTGCCTTTGATACCGAAATGATGGACACCTTTTAAAGGAGTGACCCAAAGATAAGCCTGATCACCAACTTCATATTCAACATGTTGATGGTGACGATCATGATAGCTTTTCTGGCGAGACTGAGAAATTTTCAAACGATCTCGAATAATGCGGACTTGATTTTCTGCTTCCTGAATCATATCCGGACCAAAGAACTTTCTTTCGCCGGTTTCTGACCAGTTCAAAGGAGTACGACAGGTTCTTCCATATAAAAATTGGAATGGTGCCATACCTATACTGGACTAAAAATTGTTATTGTAGGAGAATTCAGCGAAAGGAAGGCATTTCTCCCAGTTCTTACCAAAAGATATGACACACGCTCTAAGCATGTCCTTAAGGATTTGATTCACCCTTTCAGTCTGACTAGCGGTGCTAGGATGATAAGCTGTACTAGAGATGAGTTCCCATAGCAGTTTGGAAACTTTCCCAGAACTTGGAGGTGAACAGACTTCCACGGTCAGATGTTATCTTCTTAGGAATACCATGAAGAACAACAATCCGAGAGATGTAAAGATCAGCCAGTTCACTGGCTCGAAGGCTTTCCTTGATGGGAAGAAAGTGCGCGACCTTGGACAGGTAGTCAACGATCACCCAGATTGCATCATTTCCTTTTTGAGTTTTAGGGAGACTAGTGATGAAGTCCATACGGATTTCATCCCATTTCCACTCAGGAATACGATGTGGTTGTAGGAGACCAGCGGGCCTTTGATGTTCAGATTTGACGCAACGACAAACGTCACATTCAACAACAAAACGACCGATATCTTTCTTTATACCAGACCACCGAAATCTTTGATGAAGGTCCCGATACATCTTGGTACCTCCAGGGTGAATACAAAGAGATGATTCATGAGCTTCTCGAAGAATTAAATTCCTCAACTTTGTTCTCTTCGGCACTACCAGACGGTTACCAAAGTAAACAATACCTTCATTATCAACGGAGAAACACTTAGCAACTCCGCTAGCAATGTTCCTTTTATCTCAGCAACTTCAAAATCATTCTTCTGAGCGAGCTTGATTTCATCCTCTATGGAAGATTTCACTTCAAGGGTAGAAAGGAATCCACGAGGAACTACTTCAAGATTCAGTCGAGCAAATTCCTCATGGAGAGAGGGTTGAGATTGTTTGATCATCAGAGTGTTGTAATAAGACTTACGACTCAACGCATCAGCAACGACATTGGCCTTGCTAGGTTGATAGTTGAGACCTAAATCATAGTCTTTGATGAGTTCCAACCATCTTCTTTGCCTGAGATTCAGATCAGGTAGTGTGAAAAGATACTTCAAACTCTGATGATCCGAGTATAATTCACAACGACTACCGAGAAGGTAATGTCGCCATTGCTTAAGAGCATGAACAACAGCTGCAAGCTCAAGATCATGAGTTGGGTAGTTTTTATCATGTGGTTTTAGCTTACGGGAGGCATAAGCCACCACATGCCCATCTTGCATCAACACACATCCGAGACCTTGGTGGGAAGCATCGCAAAAGATAACAAAGTCTTTGCTGGTGTCTGGGAGAACCAACATTGGAGCAGTTGTTAACTTGGTTTTCAACATCTGGAAGCTTTCCTCAGCCTTATCAGACCATTCGAACTGCTTATCCTTCTTAAGAAGATCAGTCATCGGCTTTGCAATTCTGGAGAAGTTCTCGATGAATCAACGGTAATAACCAGCCATCCCGAGAAAACTTCGGACATCCTTAATGGTTTTAGGAGACTCCCAGTCGAGGATACTTTGGAACTTATCGAGGATAACAGCAACCCCTTGGGCGGAAACAACATGACCAAGGAATACGAGCTCTTGTAACCAGAACTCACATTTGGAAAACTTGGCATAGAGACGATGTTCTCGAAGTTTTGTCAACACCAAACGAAGATGTTTAGTGTGCTCTTATTCAGTCTTGGAATAGACCAGAATATCGTCGATATAGACCACGACGAACTTGTCAAGATACTCCATGAAGATAGAGTTCCACTACAAGAAATCTGGCTATATATGACCCTCCATTTTCGTCACAGAATCGTCATAGTAGTCCATTTATGACGATTCTATGACGATTTTGAGATCGTCGAAAGCTGGGCGTCGCAAGTGAACTATAACGATGATTTTTGCTAAATCGTCATAACCGTCTATGACGATCTCGCAATGTCATAACCTCTATGACGATCCAATATCGTCACGGGACATCTAGCCTATACACGTCAGATCCTACATGGCAGATCCTACGTGGCATAGAATCAGCCCGGTCCATTCCAATAGTTTACATAGGGCAAGCCCAAAATTCAGTCCATTAATTTCTTCTTGGCAATTCCCCTTTGCTGCTTGGGCCAAGCCCAATATTTTGGCCCTTTTATTTTCGTGGGCAAGGCCTTTTTAGCTTTCAGTTATTTTTTATTTCAAGCATTTTTCTGGTATTACTCACTGCTCTAGTCCACTATTTTTTTTGGGGTCATGGCCTTTTTAGAGCCCAACCGACATTCAAATCATTTCTAAAGTACAGGCATTAAATAATCAATATTTCGATAAGCATGGCCCAGATCACATTCAGTATATTACAATCAAACATAAACCAGGAATACAAAATAGCTACAAAAGTAAAATGTAAATACAACTATACAATCAGACATAATTAACAAAACCCAAGAATACTACAACTATTCCATAGTACAAAACACCCACAAACATAGAACTAGCCATAAACTCCCAGGAAGTTACAACTAGCATCAACTCTTTGCTGACTATGAAGCTTCTGCTTCTTGTACCTTCATCATGGAGCTCATGTCAAAGAAAGGAAAGTGTGGTAATGGCTGTCAGTTGGAAAATAAAGCAATATCTTGTAAAAATAACATAGATCGGCTAGAAAAATAAACAGATGTAGTAGCAGTTACATATCGAATAGGACAGTACATGTATCAACACCAATCTCATTTTAAAGCATGCTCTAGGTGGATTCAAGGTTTTTGCTTGGAACATGTATGTCAGGTATACATTGAACATATATTGAAATTGAGATGAGTTTACCTAACTAGGAAGTACTACCTAGATATACATTAACTAGTGTATTTATAGATACTAAATCTAACAAATATAGTGTGTTTATCAACCACAGTTACTGTTGATGACATTAGCCAGCAAATATTTTCACACTATGAAACATATCATATCAGTAGACTGTATAGTATTGCCAGCTAGTAATAGAGAAGTACAGTACAGTATAGTATTCTAAACATATATCTATGAAAGGATTGTAAAAAGCATTGATACATTATACAACAAGCTGGAGCATAGCATTTCGAAGAAAAAGCTGGAGCATAGAAAGGAAAATATTAGAGTAAATTACTACAGGCTATTCATGTTAGAAAGTAGAAACTATACGAACCACCTAAACTTACACAAAAAGTTGAACAGGTTGGTACATGACAAAACAAAAATAGGATAAATAACTATAGTGGAAAGAAAAACTACAGATTTAGACGCAAATAAGAACTTCAATCATCACATTCAAGTAAATGCTAAACAAAAGCACAACAAGCTGCAGGTATTGTTTGCAAAATAAAGACAGTCTATACATACATTATAACCTGTAGTGATGCAATCCCAACTATCTAAAAATTTGGTACTCATCCAAAGGATCTGAAAAAGCAAGAGAAGGAGAAGGTTTAGAAGCCCTGGAAGACTCCATCAGAGGCTGGCCAGCGCGTCTCGAGCCCAGCGAATTCCTCCGCCCGCGACCTCACGCCGTAGCAGAACTAGGTCAACCTGTGAGAACAACCAAACAAAGTAGCTGTCAGTAAGCATCAAGGATGTTGCTGCTTCAGCATCAAATAGGAAATCAAGTAGGAATGCATTAAATAGGAATGCATTATATACTTACTGATTATCACTTAATCAAGTCAAATAGGAATGCATTATATACTTACTGATTATCACTTAATCAAGTCAACTGTATAGTGGAATGGTGAATGCATCTGATCAATAAGGGCTTGTACATGCACACAAACAAACACTGCAGGTCTCAAACATGTCTAGTAGATGAAACTGTACTAGGAGGAACAAAGTTTCTATTCATAGGCACAACTACTGATAAGTACATTAAGCAAGTCAAGTAAAATTTGTGGCAATCAATACTACAAAGCACAACCAAAAGCTTCAACCATCCTCACCAAAGAAAAATACATAGCAGAGGCGGTGCAATCTTATTACCTCAAGGCACCTCTGTCGCAGGCATCTTACTACCAGGAAAACAAACACATATAGCACAGCAATAGCGAGACACCACCACAACGGCAAGCGAGACCAGCACCACAATTCTAGGACCATGTCGTTAGCGTGGGAGACATGCAGCATGCTCCAGTGGCGTATCCGATGCAAGGGAAGCTGTCCCAATAGCCGGAGCACCACCAGGCTAGAAACCCCAAGTCTCGGTTCGTAGCATGAAGGCACCAGAAAGCCACAGGCACAAATAGCTGCAATATGTTAGAAAGCAAACCTTAGTGAAAATTGGAACAGAAACTACTAGTAAGTAGTAGTATGAAGAAACAAAAAAAGAAGCTTTGCACTATAACCGTACAAATTGATTGCCTATATAACAATCTATGCATAAGCAGAAAAAATCAATAAAACATGATAGTGTACAAGACTAAGCATTGCCTATGCATAATAGGTAGCAAACAAATAAATAATACGATTGAGAAGCTCCATTTCGTATACATGTACCACATTATGTGACTGGCTTATTTTGTACTAAAATCAGTAGATCAATGTCACAAAGTTATCAGACTATCTTACCTGTACTTGTAGTTGAACAATCAAACAGTTGAAAATACACTTACAGTAACTTTGCGGGTATAAACTACAACAGCCAAATGATTGAGCCCATGGATATAAACTACAGGGCACAACACAACATGGATCTACTACAAGTCTACAACAAAACATGTCTTGTAGTTGAACAATCAAACACTGGAAAAATCACTTACAATAACTTTAGATCTATCACAAACGATTGAGTTCACAGATATATACTACATGGCACAACTCAACAAGGATCTACTATCATATAATGTTGAGGGAGAGTGAAATAGAATATGTAAGATAAATGAAGCAACCTTGTATTGTCATTCGACTACAATTCCTAGAAGCTTCTTGCTGGTACACTTAACATGAATCAGTAAAAAGACTGCTACTCTAGTGTATGCTTAAATTACAGAACTACAGCATACCATTCCCTTGCACAATTCACACGTATTGATTGATTGCCATCAGGAAAAATATAACGAACCATACATATGTATTTGTCTAATCAAGGTGAATGCACGGCTATATAGACAAGTTCATTTCCTAGCTGCTATAATCCACAAGTTCACGTCCTAGCTGCTATAATCTACAAGTTCATGTCCTATCTGCTATAATCTACAAGTTCATGTCCTAGCATCCTTCTTGACTGAAAGTTTAAGTGTGAATCGGATTCAAGAATATATGTGTGATAGAAACTACAACAAACATGATAAATCCATACAATATGGTGTTGTTTAGTCAAAAGGAAAACATGAGTAGGTAATACATGTACAGAAATTGTTTCTTTGCATCATTAGAATATGGTGTTGTTTAGTCAAAACGCACAACACAGGGCCACCCAATGATTCAATTTGCGAGCAGAAGGAGGACGGGCGGAGGATATACAGTTGTACCTCGTCTGTGAGGCGGTGGATACGAGAAGCCCTCGGTGCTGAGGCCGCGAGGGTGACGACGGCATGGTTGGCGACGCGGAATACACGTCCCTAGTTGGAGGCGTGCTCGTTGGCGGCAGCGAGGACATCATGTGGATCAGAGCGGAGGGCGACGCATGCCCATGGTGCGAGCCCTGATTGAGCGGAGGGCTTGACAACCTCCATGGCGCGAGCCCTGCTTGAGGCCCGGGGCTGCCAGATCCGAGGAACGCAAGGATGGGGATGGCCGGATCAGACACCGACCTTGGATCCTCTCCTTGCAGGGCTCCATCAGCGGGCGTACGTGCGCTCGAGGCGGCTCTGGTCAATGGAAGGAGAAGGAGGCGGTGTGAGAAGAGGTGAGGAAGATGAAACCGTCGCCGTCCGCCTCGTCCATCATTCGACTCATCGTTGGTGGATTTCGCTGGAGGGGTTGTGGATCTCGCCGGAGAATGAGGGAAGCGGCTGGAGCGAGTGGGGAAGAGGCTCCCGAACAGAGGGCGGCGGCGGTGCGCGTGGATCTCGCTGTAGAAGGAACGGAGAGAAGTTCGCTCGCTTGTGTCTGGCGGCGGGCGGTAAGATTAGTGTTGGGGAGCCGAGAAAGGAGGGTACAGGCGTTCGCTGGGAGGGTGGGGACGTGGCGATGGGTACCTTGTCACGTTATCTATCTGTGTCAAGTTCCCACGGATCAACATCTTGTCCGTCCTTCCTGTTCACATCCAATGGTCCATCTTGCTATCCTCCGCATTTAAACCTTTCTAGCTATTATGACGATTTCACTGGAAGAAATTATGACGTTTTTGAGTGAAATCGTCATATTTTATTGAGGTTTTGGCCCTCCCAAGCAGCTTGAGACCATCCAGTGTGGAATCTTCTTAAATCTAAGACGATTTTGTAGATGGTCACTACCAAAACGTCACAGGTTAACACATTTCTTGTAGTGTTCATAAGACGCATAAAAGTGGTTGGAGCATTGGTAAGACCAAAGGACATGACAGTGTACTCGTAAAGACCATAACGAGTGGTGAAAGAAGTCTTTGGAATATCTTCCTTACGGATCTTTATCTGGTGATACCCTGACCTCAAATCCATTTTGGAAAAGATAGTGGCACCACTTAACTGATCAAAGAGATCGTTGATCCTAGGGTGAGGATACTTGTTCTTGATAGTCACATCATTGAGTGGGCGATAATCCACAACCAGACGCGGTATATTGGTATCCCGCTTCTTAACAAAGATGGTAGGACATCCCCAAGAAGATGTACTGGGCTGAATATATCCTTTTCCTTCTAACTCCTCTAATTGCTTATTCAACTCCACAAGCTCATGAGGAGGCATACGATAGGGTCTTTTAGAAACAGGAGAAGTTCCAGGAACTAACTCTATGACAAACTCCACACTTCGATTAGGTGGCATGCCAGGCAACTCCTCAGGAAAGACATCTGGGAATTCACAGACCACGGAAACATCTTGAATCTCTAATGTAGGTAGAACTTCAAGAGCATACAACTCTGCTTTAGGAATAGAAACAGCTGAAGGAGATAGTGACACTACGGTCCAATACTAGACTGTTATGCCAGCAGGACTTGTCAGAGTCACAGACTTGGTTGTATAATCGAGGATAGCTTGATAGCAGGTCAACCAGTCCATGCCCAAAATAATGTCAATGTCAGTTGGCTTGATGGCGATCAAAGAAGTGGGGGAAAGTTGAAATGCAACTTCGATTAGATTCCCATGACTAACCATGGTGGAACACCACCTAGAACCAGGAGACTGAACTAGCAGAGGAACAGATAACCCCTCAAAACTCATCCCATGCATTTGAGCAAAACCTTGTGACAAGAATGAATGTGATGCTCCAGAATCAAACAAAACTTTAGCTGGAATTTGATCCATACGAAGCGTACCCATGATGACGCTTGGATCTTCCTAAGCCTCCTCAGTAGAGATATGGTTCAGATGACCTCTTGCCGCACCTTGGTACTTATCATTCTTCTTTGGTGGTGGTTCCTTCTCAGCAGCACTCTTTTGAGGACACTCCTTTGCATAGTGGCCAGGCTGGCGGCAATTGAAGCATATAAAACCTGATGCATTGCCAGCAGAAGCATAATTTGATCCACCAGCATTGTTTGGAGTAGCATTCGAACGGGGAGCATATCCAGAAGACCTTGAGGTGTAAGGGGCACGTGGCACAACACTGTAAGGCACGAAGACACGACGCTTATTATTGCTAGAACCAGCCTTGTTGTACCCCTCCTGAGGACGCTTACGGGTTTCTTCATACTCCACCTTTCCACTCTCGGCCTTCATAGCCTTGTTGACAAGACCTTGGAAGTTACCAAAGTCCATGAGGTGGATATCACGGTGAACCTTAGGATCCAGTCCCTTACGTAACATATCTTGCTTCTTAGAATCAGTGGAGACATCTTCAGTAGCATAGCAGGCAAGACGATTGAAGTTGCGGTTGTATTCACACACCAAAGCAGTGCCCTGCTTCAGCTTGAGGAACTCCTCCCTCTTCTGATCCATCAGACCTTCCGGAATATGATAAGCTCGGAAGGCTTCAGTGAACTCTTGCCATGTAACAACATGTTGAGCTTCTTGCATTGCCAAGAAATTTTCCCACCAGGAGTTAGCTGCTCCCTCCAGATGATAGGCAGCAAAAGTCACCCAATCAGCTTGAGCAACATGACCAACCTGAAGTTTGCGCTCCATAGTGCGAAGCTAGTAGTCCGCATCAAGTGGCTCAGTGGAATAGCTGAAAACTGGCGCGGTGAGACGTGTGAAGTCCTTGATTCCAACTTGATTGTTCTAGCGTTGAGCGGTATTGTGCTCAATCCTTTCAAGGAGCCTCATGTTGTCAGCACGGTTGGTTTCGTACATGGCCATGAGTTGAACCATGGACGGCGGTGGAGGAAGGTTGGAAGATTCACCCTCATTTTGCAGCACCACGAGCATGAGAACGGGTACGGGCACGAGAGGTGTCACCCATCCTGAAAGAACAAAAAGAGTTAGACAAGGGATTCAAAGGAACAGGACGGAAAGATGAACAAAGAGTACTTGATACAAACGTATCATCTTATCAAGCATGGTAGTATCAAAGCATACTAGTGTATACACTAACCAGCTGACTTACAAACCATGACAATGGAATGCTAAGATGTTACACACCAAGCAAAATTGAGTTATCTTGGAACTCTGAGAATAGCAACCAAGTACAGAGTACTTTTAGAAAAACAACACCAAAACCACGATCCTAAAAGTTTTGAGATATGAGGTAAGGAATGAAAGCCTTTTCAAACCAAATAGGGTAAGAAAAACTCCAGCATTAGAAACATACCAGAGAAAGGGTAAAAAGAATCCTAGTCAGAGTTTCTGCAAATAATTTTTAACTTTTAAATAGTTTTGTCAGCTTCTAGACTCAACATCAACCAATAAATGGGTTTCCAACAGGCAGTCCTGCTCTGATACCAAAACCTGTAACACCCCCGGGATTAGGGTTAAACTAACCTTAGATCATATCTAAGATAAGCTCAACTCCAATCACAGAATATCACAGTACGGTTTGGTAACATTACAGAACTTAGGGATTCAATAGCATAAGTTTAAACTCTTATCAGAGTAAGATATTAGAGTTATTACAATCCAGAGGTCTTAGACCCAACATTACATCACACAGCGAAAGAAAATATGTTGTTCTACACAACAACTTAGCAAAAGGACTAAGAGGCCATTAACAGAAGCGACGTCCATCCCATAGTCCTCAGGCTACTACCTGGGACCCCCAACTACTCATCGATGTCAATGTAGAAGCCACCTTCAGTTGCAGTTACATCACCGGTAGAAAAACAACAATGGCGCAAGGCTGAGTACGAGAATGTACTCCGCAAGACTTATATAACCTAGTATCTACATGCTCTGGCTAGAAAGGCTTTCTCTGGATTTACTTTTGCGTAAAGCAATCCTTGTTTTTAAACAAGAGAGAGAAGAGGCTCGTCTACACATAATCTTTTAAAAGGGATAAGATAACGACTTCTTCATCTTGTTCATCACATCTTAATAACCACCAGCTTCATCAGATCCTCCTATCTAGGATCACCCCCTCGACCCAGAGGAAGCATCCTTAAGCACACATGGATTAACAAGTTTTACTTAGGTTATAGTTCTCTATGATCATCACGTCTGTTCCCAAGTCGTTCATAACCGTGAAGACGGCTTTTCGAAAAGATTAATACCCTGCAGGGGTGTACAACTTTACCCACATGTACCAACCGACTCTTAATGCCAAATTATTAGCCCTCTTCCTTGGAAGGCCGGTAGAGGGTGGTTGACCACAACCTTTACCTTGCTTTCGCCAAGACCATGAGTCACGCCCTAGGGATGGTTCCGCCATAACGGTTCAAGTCCCGAAGCTGGTCCCTAAAGATGTGAGGCGAGGTTGGTTCAACAGGGGCTCCACCGACCCCAAGCAACCCGGTCCACACTTCCCTACCTGTTATGATGCACCTGCTTCACCTCCTCATTCGAAAATGTTTTCAATGCATATGCCAAATGGAAAGCCCGAACTATGTGACTCATGGAATCTACTAGGCAAGTTAGTTGCTCATGGGGTTTTCCAGGCCCTGTGTGGTTGTACGCTCGTCTTGGTTTAAGAGGAAAGAACTCGGGTCCTAATGGTGGCGAGCATGGGACTACAAAAACCACACCCAACGTGGCCTCCCATACAAGCCTTAGCATGTTTAGTTAACTCCTTCGATGATGTCACCATCTCCTACCTTTCTAGATTCTCCGGCATCTCTAATTCATCATTCCGACAGATCAGACGTTATTACTATGCATGGCTAAGCTATCGGTCACAGAAGCTCTAGCAACACTCAAATGCCAAACCTAGGTATGCTAGGAGTAGTGGATCGGGAATATAAGGCTACAAAAGGGAAACATTGCAGCAGATAGGTAACACTAGCTACTAACAAAAGACCACATTGGAATCATGTGCATCATAGCGAGAAAGTAATATACTTTGTAAAAGTAAGTTCAGAATGAGACGTTACGCTTGCCTTATCCGTCAGTAGACAAGTATGGATCTTCGGTGTTGTTGACTTCAGCCTCGGGCTCGGATCCTATCGCAAAGAACCAATACCAGGAAGGAAAACGACAATCAAGACATGGCATAATGCAATGCGCAATCAATATAGATGATATGACAAGTTAAATAGTGTTGAAAGGAACCCTAGAACATGCTTGGTCATTTTAAACGGGGTCCGAGAGGTCCAAACCCTAGAACATGGGGGATCCTCGGAATCACCTATGGCGTTCAATTGGTTCTTCTAATTAAACTTGTCATGAAAGTTGGTTAACAATGTATGATTATATTGCTATTGCATAGCTCTTATTTTTCTGAACATTTTGGTATATTATTTTATGTTTTTCTGATTTAAAATGAATTAGTTATAAATTTCTCCAATTTTAATTCATTTTAAATCATTTTTTGGAATATTTAAATTAATTTCCAAGTTGGGTCCACATGTCATACTTTTATTAATTTCAGAAATTATTTATGGAAAATATTAAAAACCTGACAGCTTGGGCCCACCTAGATTATTTATTTCTAGAAATGAATTTTAGAAAATATTTAAACAAATAAATAGATTTACTGCATCATGCTGACGTGAGGGCCCTAACCCTAAACCTTTCTCACCGAGGCAGAGGCCAGACCCAGCCACTGACTGTTGGGCCCAAGGACACCTCAGCAGGCCACGCAAGCACGGCGTCAGCGCCACCCCACACACGGCAGAGCCACCAGACGGTGGTCGCCGGCGGCGATCCAGAGCACGCCTGGACGCGTGAGAGGATGCATTCGAATCAGTGGAGCAATACAAGCACGTGGGTGGCGGCGACGCTAGCATTAGGTCACCGGAACTTGGTCAACGACGGCGGGCGGCGGCGATGCTCGCAGATCAATGGCATGCGCGGGATACAGAGGAGGTGGGAGACGAAGATGTGGTCCAGGAGGACCGCGTGCGCACCCTGGAGCTGAAGGGGTCGACAACGAGGCGAGGCGGAGCTCAGAACGACGGCGAGGTGCGCGGAGGAGCTCATCGGTGCCGAGGAATTAGAGGTCGGTGCGGCCGATTGGGGGCGTCCCGGATCGATTCCTTCGAGGAGGAGGAAGCTCGCATTCAGGAGAAGCTCGTGGCGGTGTCGGATGGGCGAGGGGAGGCCAGTAACAGCGGCTAGCCGGTGGCCATGGCGGGCTAGGGTTCGGGCTTGCACGGGAGAGAGCCAAGGAGGGCGAGGGAGAAAGGGGAAAGTGCATAGGGAGGGCGAGGGCAGTGTTGTGGCGACCTTATACTCCCCAGGAGCTCGACAGACGGTGCAGCGCGGGTGGTGGAGATCGACATCGCTGGCGGCGACATGCAGGTTCTCGCCGTCGGGGAAAAAGACGACGAAAACCGCTGAAGCGGTACAGGCTGGCTACTGGGCCCCGAGTGGGCCAAGCTGGGCTGCTGGCTGCTGCTCGCGGTGGCAGAGAGATGGGGAAGGAGAGATGGGCCAAGGCCCATCTGCGGCTGCTGCTGTTTTTTTTCAAAATGATATTCTTTTTTCTGATTTCAGTTTTCTCTTTTGTAATTTCATTTGAATTCTGTTTTAATCAATTCAAAAATACTAGAGACTTTAGTAAAGTTTATAAAATATTCAGAGGCCCTTGTAAACCATTTGGGCTCCATTATTTTGTAGTTTTCAAAATCCAAACACCATTTGAATGTAGTTTCAAAGAGAGGGGGGAAGACTAGGGTTTAACGTTTTGTACTTGTATTTTGATCCACACACTTGATCATATGCAAACATTTTATTGATTTAAACAGATGCATGCAATGCTTAAGTACTAATTACATATATTACAAACTTGGGATATTACATCTAATACTCGCCTTAGTACTGGCCTTAGTACTTACCGCTCACCTTTTCTTTCGCCCTTTGTCGGCACCTCTTTTGTTGAGCAGGTTTTGAGATTGAGGTTGTTAGAAGGGTTACCCTTCCGGCTTGGCCTGGGCAGGGTTATGGACGCCATTGGTTATTGTTCAGGGCTCCTAGCCCAATTTTCATCTTGTCTGTACTCGACGTTGTATCGTTTCAAGGTGATTTGGATCTTTGTACTGTATATTTGTATTCTTGACTCTTTGAGCTGTCGTTGTATATATTTGTTTTGTGGGTTACATCATGGACTAATGTGTAATGGTATTACTTCGTTTTCCACCCGCACGAAAGTTCCTGGTGGGAACCTTTGAATCATTTCTATGCGGGTTTGGCAGAAATCGCTAAAACTTGCATAGGGACGATCCGAGGGTGTTACAAAAAGAACCCAAGAGGAGAGAGAGGGCCGCAAACCACACGTAAAAGGGCGTGTGGAGACGGTCAATTTCATCACTACAGATCCGAGGTTGCACAAGCGTAAGGAAATACCTAAAATTGGTGCAGGTGCTAGCAAGGGACTGGCGTTGCCCTGCTCGAGGCCTACCACTAGTGCTCGTATGAGGTAGAAACCTCAAGAGGAGTGGAGGATCAGCTTCTACTTCCCCGATCCATCAATCATGGATGAGGAAGAAGAAGTTGTCCCCAGGACAAAGGATCGTGTGCAGGCACTAGAGATATATCAGAAGCAGGAGCTACTCCATTGCGCTGAAGTCTGTCACCGCCTCAAGGATATAGAGGAGAAGGATGATCTTCTCCCATTGGTGACTAAGCTCGCAGATAGGGTGGATACTCTGCAATCTTATTTGCGCAGGTTCTATAGCCACATCACCGCTCTAGAGGATACCAACAAGAAGCTATGCACCGCGGTTCTACATGCCATGGCACCACAGTGACCTTCAAATAAACACGGTACCAAATAATCGCGAGGGATTATTTGATCCCGCCTGGCTTGATTCCAAGCTTGGGGAGATCTTTAAGACCTTATAATCTATCTTACAAGTTTTTATTTCCATTCTAGTTTTGCATTAGTTCGAGCTCATAAATAAAGTTTACATCATTAGAATTCCCTTCAAGAATAGTTGATCCCTCTTATGAAATTCTGAGTTTATTATAATATATGGAGCATTATTGAGTTTGAGTTTGTCTTATTAGATATATGAATGACTTGAGTATGATTTTACTTGCACTTGATGATATCAATAGGAGTCTTCCACACCCTTGGTATTAATGGAACATATAAAGATAATTTGCTCAATTTGCTGTAGGTCAATGGTTTGATTTACAAAAAGGACAAATTATCTAGTTAATTAAGATGAACAAGAAAAACCTTTAACAAAGGAGAAATTATAAGTGCTATCAAATAGAGTGAGAACAAGTTTGAGGTAGAATACTCAAGTTATAAAGATGCTTCATATACATTTGGAATTTGATAATTGAGATTGTTAAACTTTGAAATTCCTACATGAAGTGGAATATATGGCTAGCTCCTTTGCACAACACTTAAACAAAAGTGTGAGCACAAATATATATAGAAAAAGAAGAAAAATGAATATGAAGAAAAAGAGCGAATGTGCAAATGGCAAATAGGCATATACCTCTATAGTGTAGTAAGACAAAGAGACGTTTGAGATTTTGAATCCCAAGTGAATATGTTAATCCTAAAAACACTTGGGACTACCTCACTAACTCATTCAGTTAAACTGAATACTTTTGCATCATTTTGAGAATAATCTTTTGTGAACTATTAATTCCTATGGTGTGGAAGCCTACTAATATTATTCGGATGGTTCGAGCAAGGTACTATTCATGAACCTATTTATGTGTATCCTTTATGATAAATACATGCTGCAACTGCCTCATTTATTTTATCGACTCAGCTTCATGAATATGAGGATCACTATCCATTAAGATAAACTTGCTTGGGACGAGCAAGAGTCTAATCTTGGGGAAGTTGATGAGTGCATATTTGCATCATGTTTTAGATTATTATTTTGCATTGTCGATGTAGGATCTTGGTATTTTACGGCGTTCGCACACACTTTTTATGTTTATTTTCACTAGGATTAGGATAGATGATGGATCCGATGGACACAATTCTTGGACCAATTATATTGGAGTGAAAAGGAGAAAAAACTACGTAAATTGTTTATTTGTAAAATATTAATAATACCTGAAGAAAACCCTAAGCGAGCAAAGGAGACAGAAGGTTTAACGACCAACTATACAGGCTGCCACCATATAGTTGCGGTTGTATAGTTGGCTCCACCTCCGCCTCCTCAAATAGTTTCACCCATGCAACTGGATCAAGGAGACGACATACAGAACATCCAGAAATCGCTGAAACCTAACCTTCGAAAGGCATTTGGAGGGGGAACTCATCCATCGAGGATCCATCTTCGCCCTACGCAGATCCGGGAGGCTAAGGCATCGATCTTCATCATCAACCGCTGCATCACCACCATCTCCATCCATCCCATCTACATCTTGTCTAGATCTTGTTGTAATTCCCGTACTCGGTGTGGATTTATACAAGTATTATTCATCCATGATAGATTACATTACCTTTGTTATGATGTTGATTGTCTCCATGTCTGAGTAGATCATTAGTTCTTAGGGAGATGGAGAAACCCTAGCATAAGATTGAAATAAGATAAAGTTTATTATGATATTCATCGCTGTGACCATGTGTTAGATTATCTACATCTTGATGTTGGGAGAAGTCGACCTCTCAATGTTTGCCTCTTGTCGGAACTTGATGTAGGGAACTACTTGTTGGTAGACGGAGGGATGTTAGCACTTACAGTGACTATAAATTTGTTGCCACCCCTTATGTATCAACTTGGGAATCGAGGAAACTCACAAAACACTATACATGCCATGGGATACGTCCTACGGGATTATGTCCCTTAATAGTGCAGTAATTCAGTTGATGTTGATTGTTGTCTGTTGTGGTTATGAGGATGATTTGAGCAGTGGTTGCTTCCTATTTGTCCAAATAAGGAGTTCCTCCCACACATACATAGTTGAGAATGATCATGATAATAACATTTACCTTAGCCCTTTATAATTCTAGTGGTGTATCCGCTAATCCCTGAAAATGCTTTTTCCCACTGAAGTTTCAAATCTCTTTTACATACGCGATACTTATTTTCTATATTTAGTTTTATTTACTTTACTCATTGTTCTCTTATACCAAAACCCCCCAAAAACACCTTTTACGCAATACTCGCATTTTATCTTGTCACTTAGAACTTTATTTAGCATTTCTAGTTTCAGTATTTATTTCAAGAATTCTTAGACTTCAGACTCCTGCTCCCTGTCAGATCGATATCTTTATTTCGAAACTAGCTACAACTGATCTGTGCACTTGTAGTCATCATAAATGCATCACTCTAGTAGTGAAGGGGACACATGAGCAAGTAAAGTTAGACCTATTTCAACATTGTGACGATGTTTGCGCTTAGCACTACCGTACTTTTGGTGTGTATGGGGACACGAAACACGATGAGAGGTACCAATTTTGTTTAAGAAAGCATCAAGTTTAATATACTCACCACCCCAGTCAGACTGGACGTGAACAATTTGTAGTTAAGGAGTCTTTCAACATGATTTTGAAACTGAATGAACACATCAAAGCTATCACTCTTGTGCTTAATGAGATATAACCAAGTAAAGCGACTATAAGCATCCACAAAACTGACATAATAATTATGACCACTGATAGAAGTAATATCAGGACCCCAAACATCAGAATAAATAAGCTCTAAAGGATCAGTTGGTACATGCTGAGACATAGAAAACTGTAATTGATGACTCTTGCCTTGTTGACAGGCATCACACACTAAATTTTCTTTATTGGACACTGAGGGAAGCTCATGACGACTAAGAATATGATGAACAATCCGAGACAACGGATGTCCTAGGCGGGCATGCCACCGGGAAGATGAAGCTTTAAGGGCGCTGAACACTTGCTTGACCGCATGATCATCAAGATCATATAGGCCACCACGTCCAGTGACCACTAAGGATGATGGATTGGTGAGAGGTCCTTAACAAAGACAGAGTTAGGATGAAACTCAATAAGGACATGATTATCATAAACTAACCTACGAATTGATAGGAGATTTTTTGTAAGAGCTGGAACCTGAATAACATTGCGAAGAACAAGTGGTTTAGAAGAGGGAGTGGGAAGGAGTTCTTAACCAACATGCAGTATACGCATACCTGTACCGCCAACTGTATGAACACAGTCCTGCCCATGATAGGCCTCCCTTGTGTGAAGCTTCTCCAGCTGGTTTGCCATATGATCTGTGGCCCTCGTGCCAGCGTACCATGTAGGATCAAGGTATGATGGAGTATTTCCAGTTGGTGCAGCCATTGGACCAGACACTTGATTGGCCATCGAGAGTTGGCGCTCCAGAAATCACCCATCATTGTGCATCCCCAGAAATTCCTTCTGAAAATGCTTGAAGCAGCGGGAGACCACATGATTAGCCCCATCACATAGCTGACAGGTCGTGGCCAGCCGGGAGCCACCGAAGAGGCCACCCCCACCAGCAGGCGGGCCCTTAGGCGAGTAGCCAATGGGAGAAGCATGAGGGCCAGGGTGAAACAACGATGAAGGCACCCTGGAAGGAGGGAGAAACGGCTTCCCGCTGAATTTGGCGGCATTGGCCGAGTGTTGAGACATGAAAGACGCGCGGCGGTTGTCCATGCGCTATTCTGTTGACAGGAGCCAGGAGTACAGATCGTGAGCCGGCATGGGATCATCACGGCTACGAACGGATTCAACAACAGGATCGTACTAAACATACAGGCTATCAAGGATGAAGTTGTTGAATTGTTCAAGACGGAGAGGTTGACCAATGGATGTGAGGGTGTCAGAAAGGGTCTTGATATTTTTGTAGTAGACCGCGATCGACGTGTCGAACTTCTCCTTCTTGGCCAGTTGAGCTTGGATCTGGGAAGAGCGAGCCGAGGTCTGCGCACCAAAGGTACGCTCGATGATAGTCCAGGCTTCGGTAGAGGTGGTGGCGAACATGATCATGGCGCTCACTAAAGGAGTCGACATAGAGAGAAGCGCAGACGGGATCGCCTCGTCATGTTGAACCCACGCCGCAAATGCAGGATTGGAGACGGTCAACTTGGCACCGTCTTTTCAGAGGAGATAGTTGCAATAGGGCATGGATAGGTTCCTTCGACATAGCCATCAAGGAGATTACTCTGAAGTAGCATGTAAACCTGAGCGCCAGAGAAGATGAGTCTCAGCGGCGAGCTTGGTAGTGATATCTTTGCCAAAGTGCATCGGACCCGAAGAGGACACGGCAACAGAGGCGGTGAATGACGGCGTCGAAGGAATAAGGGTGTGATGGCGCCCAGTACTTGTCGTGGGATGCTTCGTTGGAAACCCCAAGAGCAAGGTATGAAGCAGCACGGCAGCAAGTTTCCCTCAGTAAGAAACGAGGTTATCGAACCAGTAGGAGGAAGGAAACATCACGCAGGTGTTGCAAGCAACGGGGAGACCTGCACAACACAAACTCAAGACTTTGCCCCAATGAATCAGTGAGGTTGTCAAGCTCACCGGTTTGCTATAACAAAGGATTAAATGTATGGTGTGGAAGATAATGGTGGTTTGCAGCAAGTAAACAGATAATAGTGGAAGATGTATCAATGGTAAAGATTGGACCAGGATCCATAGTTCACTAGAGGTGCTCTCCTTAGATAAAAAACATGGCATGAAGGGTAACAAATTATAGCGGGGCAATTGACAGGAACCGAGCAAGGCATAACAATGCAATTACTAGTCAAAAAGATCCTATGAGGCTGATTGGGCAATACAACAATATACATAGACCGCCATCCAACTGCATCTATGACTAGAAGTCCACCTTCAGGTTATCATCCGAACCCCCTCCAGTATAAAGTTGCAAGCAACAGACAACTGCTTTAAGCAAAGTGTGTAAGGTAAACAGTCCACATGTTCCATGAACAAGAGACCGTTGTTTTCTCCCTAGTAGCAACAACACATCTACAACCAAAGAGATTTATGTCACTTCCCTTGGAAACTAGAGGCA
The DNA here is from genome assembly GCA_916181665.1 of Avena sativa. NCBI lineage: Eukaryota > Viridiplantae > Streptophyta > Magnoliopsida > Poales > Poaceae > Avena > Avena sativa. Next base: position 341,780,405 of record OV702283.1, read on the forward strand.
CGAACCCACTATCGAGCATAAATACCCCCTCTTGGAGTCACTAGCAACTACTTGGCCAAGATAGCTAATAACAACGGAGAGCATGCAAGATCACAAACAACATAAACATGATAGAATCATAAATATAAAACCATTAATCAAACCAACATAATAATCTCAATATCCATCGGATCACCACAAACACAACATGCATGATTACAAATAGATTAGATCTTGATCATGAACGGATCTCACAAGATCTATATATGAAAGCACAAAGGAGGAGATACAACCATCTAGCTACTACATGGACCCATAGTCCAAGGTGGAACTACGCACGCATCATACCGGAGAGAAGGCCTCCGGGATGATCTCCCCTCCGGCAGGGTGCAGGGAAGAACTTCAGATCCCCCCCCCCCCGATCTAGGGACAATGGTGGCGGCGGTAACAGATGGTTTCGTGGATTTCTGATCGGATACTCAGGGTTTCTGCATCGGGGGCTTCTTATAGACGAAGGGGCGAAACTGGGAGGCGGCCAGGGCCATCAAACCCTAGCCAGGCGCGGGCCCACCTGCCCTCGCTCCTGGGGTGGGTCTGGCCCCCTGGCTGCCCCTCCGGCTCTCCTCTGGACTTCTTGTTCCCCACGAAAAGTAATTGACTTTGTCCTTTGTCCCGTCCAATTCCGAGAATATTTCTTTACTAACTTTTTTGAAACCAAAAACAGCAGAAAACAGGCATCTGGCACTGTTGCAACTTGTTAACAGGTTAGTACCAGAAAACATGTAAAAATCACCTCAAAGTGTGGACAAGTAAAGAAAAGTAGATATAAAACAAGCATGGAGCATCAAAAATTATAGATACATTTCCAACGTATCAACATCCCCAAGCTTAACTCTTGCTCGTCCTCGAGTAGGTAAGTGATAAAAAAGAATAATTTTTGAGGTGACATGCACCCTCACAATAAAGATCCAACCATTTGCAAGCATTGAAAATTGGGATCAAAGAACTCTAAACATGTGCATGAAAGATGGAGTTCTAACAATAGGACATAGTAACCATGCGTGCAACATGGCAAGCAACAAACAAATATCATGAATAACATGCATTGAAAAACGTTTGTTTGTTTCACATGCAGAAAACATAGCATAGTGGCAATCAGCTTGTCCCTCATAGAGTAGCAATATAGATGCATAGGACACCTGCAAAGTTCACAAGGGTGACTAGAAACAAGTAGCACAAGAACAAGTAATAACACAATATGCATCAATTAATAAGCTTTGGAACACTGCACACAGAATGACAACTATGCTCTCTTAATGGTGCCTAAAGGTAGAAGGTGGAGACTCAATAGTGGTGGAAGAAAGGCCTTTTTTGTAAAGGAAGCAGGGATTACAACTTTCAAAAAGAGCTTCCAAAAATTATGGTACTTTTTAGCTTTCAGCCCTCATTGCCCCTATCATAAGTATCTTGAAGTGGTTAAGGTTAAAGTGGCAAAGCTGGAGTATATGCTTGACGAAGTATAAGTTGACAATCTCATACCCCTTGAACACTAGGGCCACACCTCATGCATACTCAACTTTGGGTCCAGGTAAGTCTTGTCAATGTAAGTATTTGCATATCATTGAGAACCGCCAACAGAGTACCCCTTGCACATGGTACAGGAGCTTTCCCATAACCAAAATGACAAGGCAAGCAGACAATGAGAATCTCAGCAATCTTTTTATTTACCATATGCATAGCTTTTTATTGAGGATGCTTCATAGATAGCTCATTATGGTGATGCTGCAAGTTTCCACCATGATTAAGCATGGCTTAGGCTAGCGGCCCAGGCGTTTCTCTAACACAGGATAAAAACTCCATGGACTTACAAGTCCCCTCTTTATTTCACACCGGTGACATCCATAGACAAAAGAACATGATATCAACTGAGTACAACAAGGTACAAGTGCAATGTTGAAAACGTTCCTCGTGACAGCACGGTTCTGTTAATTCCAACTTATAAGTGCAAGCATATACAACAAAGTTGTCACAATGGTTCAAGTTTATTAGGGGCAAAGAATAAAGTGTGCCATCAAGTTCGTGAGGGCTTTAATCACTAAGTTTTCACATAACAAAATAGTTTTTAATTGGAATATAGTTGAAAGCAAGAATATACTTTGGAATGGTGTAACACACCATGCATAGGAGTTTATAGTGGACACTTTGGAATAAATTGGTTTCTTGGGAGTTGTAAGCATGAGTAGAACTTACTCGCTCATACAAACGGAGGCTAGCAAAAGACTGGGAGCAACCAACTAAGAGAGCAATAATGGCCATAATCATGCAATGCAACAAAGCAAACTAATCAAAGCAAAGAGTGGTACTACAAGTCAAGGACTAAATGACCATAGAGGCTAATGGTGACTTGTCATAGTCATAACATGGTGTGATCATGTGCCAAGTCAACCCAAGCAAAACATCAAGGAGAATACAACAATACTATGCTTTTGCATGCTAAAACAACGCATAATTTCTTCAAGGTACACTAAGAAATCCCAATTATTTGGAACAAGACATGCTACAGCAATAATCTCTAAGCATAATGCTAAAAAACACCTAGCATGTCATGCTAAAGTCTAAGTCACAGTCAATGCAAGCTCTTCTTGCACTTCAAGCAAGAACTTACTACTCCTTTCCAAACACCAAGCAAACTTATTTTCAAAACAACACAGCGAGAACGGGGGTCCAAACTTACTAAAGTCTAAGTCACAGTCAATGCAAGCTCTTCTTGCACTTCAAGCAAGAACTTACTACTCCTTTCCAAACACCAAGCAAACTTATTTGCAAAACAACACAGCGAGAACGGGGGTCCAAACTACTTCATTCAAGCAAACTAAACAACCTAAGCAAAGCAAACAAAAACTAAGACGCTCCAAGAACAACACAACTATGCATGAAACAATAAAAACGAAGTGTCTAGACAGACGTGAGCTTTTTATTGATGAAGAAGGGGATGCGTTGGGCATCCCCAAGCTTTGACGCTTGTACCTCTTGAATATTTATTGGGGTGACACCATGGTGGCATCCCCAAGCTTGAGCTTTTGTCCATTCTTCATCTCATTGCATCATTCTCTCTCCACACGTGAAAGTTTTCCTTCATACAAAACTTCACACAATCCTCATTAGCAACATTAGCTTATTCAAAAGATATTAGACGATTGGCAAAGCTTTGGAACAGCAAGGCTTTTCACTAAAAATACAAGCTACTGTACTAACTCCTTCAAAAAGCTCAATTTACCTGAAGAGAACTCAAAAAGGAATCAATAAGAAGCAAATGCAAATAATGATAGAAATCTGTCAAAACAGACCAGCAGGTAGAAACAATTTTTTTCGAACATATTTTGTTGCTCAAATAAAAACGTGTTGAACTAACGAAAGTTAGCTAACATACTGGGGGATTTATTCGTAAATTTCGAGCTCAATCCGAGTTACAGAGCCTCCTCACGATGTTTTTTGTGGAGGACAGAAATCTGTTTCAGGACAGCAACTCCCCAAATCTTACTTCCCTCTCATTAGAGATCATTCTTGGCACAAAAAGCAAACAAAAAGGATAAGGAGAGGTCATTACAAAAGTAATAACTTCCAAGACTCAAGGAAACTCTTGGGTTATCTCCCAACAAGTACTTTTCTTTAATGCCTTTAAGTTAGGCTTGATAGCTTGAGAAGATGCTCACATAAAAAAATATGAATTGAAGTAAAAGAGAGCATCAAGAAGCAATTTCAAAACACACTTAAGTCTAACCCACTTCCTATGCATAGTAATCTTGTAAGAAAATAAATTCAAAAAGAACAAAGTGACATGGATAGGAAGATAGATCAAGAGTAACTTCAAAACTTTCAGCACATAGAGAGGTGTTTCAGTACCATGAAAAGTTTTATAACCATATTTTCCTCTCTCATAATAATTTTCAGTAGCCTCATGAATAAAATCAACAGTATAACTATCACACAAAGCAGCCTTTTCATGAGCTATAAACACATAATTTCTATCAAGCTCAAAAATAGTGGGATTAAAACCTTCACAGGTTTTACCCAAAGTAGATATTTCAAAGGGATCCACAGAAACATAACATTCATCCTCCTTTGGTAAGCATGGGGGACAATCAAATAATGTAAGGGATAAAGAGTTACTCTTATTATAAGGTAGGAATGGGTAGATAATCCATTCTTCCTCCTTTTGTTCATCACTCTCCTCCTCTTTTTCATCTAATGAGCTTCCAGTTTCAACAATTTCTTCTTCCATAGGCTCCTGCAAGGCATTAGTCTCTTCCATTTGTGGAAAGCACCTATTAAAATATTCAAGAATATAGCCATTTGCTTAATTATCAAAGAAAAATTTAAGTATCTCATAAACCTCATCTTCATAAGGTGCATCATTAGTATTTTCAATCAAATTAACTAGCAAGTTCAAATGCACCCTTGAAAGCAATAAATTCTTCAATTTGTTCCACATCATAAAAGTCATAATTTCCTTTAACATAAGAGGATATGGTAACATCATCATTATACTCACACTAAAAAGGTAGGTGTTTATACCTCCTACAACAACATGCTTTATCAAAGCAATAAGTAACATTATAAGTGGAGCACACCTCTCTAGCAATAGTATTCAACTTATCAATTTGCTCCCATAAGTGTTTCCCTTTTGTGACAAACGGTGTTCCTTATAATAATACTTTTGTTCTTCCGTGAACCCACCTTGCCAATAAGAACTAGTTTCAAAGAAACCATCCATTGATCGAAAGCATGACCAAGCAAGGCAACAACAGACCAGCAACTAGAGTAGGAACAATTTTTTGTGTTTTTGAATAAAGCAAGCAAACCAAACTAGACTAATTTTTTTGGGGTTTTTGAAAAGAGGCAAACAAAACAAAGCAAAAGAAACAAAGCAAACTAAAAACAAAGTAAAAAGAAAGGAAGTGAAGGACTCCCCTAGTGAAGACATCCTTAGCCTCCCAGTCAACGACGCCAGAAAATAGCTGGTTCTTGACGGGGAGGAGAAGTTTGATGTCCCTTTATTTCCCGGCAACGGCGCTAGAAAATAGCTTGATGGCACCTAGTACTTGTCGTGGGACGCTTCGTTGGAAATCCCAAGAGCAAGGTATGAAGCAGCACAACATCAAGTTTCCCTCAGTAAGAAACCGAGGTTATCGAACCAGTAGGAGGAAGGAAACGTCACACATGTGTTGCAAGCAACGCGGAGACCTGCACAACACAAACTCAAGACTTTTCCCCAACGAATCAATGAGGTTGTCAAGCTCACCGGTTTGCTGTAACAAAGGATTAAACGTATGGTGTGGAAGATAATGGTGGTTTGCAGCAAGTAAACAGATAACAGTGGAAGCTGTATCAATGGTAAATATTGGACTGGGGTCCATAGTTCACTAGAGGTGCTCTCCTTAGATAAACAACATGGCATGAAGGGTAAACAAATCACAGCGGGGCAATTGACAGGAACTGAGCAAGGCATAATAATGCAATTACTAGTCAGAAAGATCCTATGAGGCTGATTGGGCAATACAAAAATATACATAGACCGCCATCCAACTGCATCTATGACTAGAAGTTCACCTTCAGGTTATCATCCAAACCCCCTCCAGTATTAAGTTGCAAGCAACAGACAAGTGCTTTAAGCAAAGTGTGTAAGGTAAACAGTCCACATGTTCCATGAACAAGAGACCGTTGTTTTCTCCCTAGTAGCAACAACACATCTACAATCGAAGAGATTTATGTCACTTCCCTTGGAAACTAGAGGCATGAACCCACTATCGAGCATAAATACCCCCTCTTGGAGTCACTAGCAACTACTTGGCCAAGATAGCTACTAACAACGGAGAGCATGCAAGATCACAAACAACACATACATGATAGAATCATAAAGATAAAACCATTAATTAAACCAACATAATAATCTCAATATCCAACGGATTCCCGCAAACACAACATGCATGATTACAAATAGATTAGATCTTGATTATGAACGGAGCTTACAAGATCTATACATGAAAGCACAAAGGAGGAGATACAACCATCTAGCTACTACAAGGACCCATAGTCCAAGGTGGAACTACTCACGCATCATACCAGAGAGAAGGCCTCCGGGATGATCTCCCCTCCGGCAGGGTGCAGGGAAGAACTTCAGATCCCCCCTATGTAGGGACGATGGCGGCGTCTATAGACAGTTTCGTGGATTTCTGATCGGGTACTCAGGATTTCTGCATCGGGGGCTTCTTATAGGCGAAGGGCGAGACCGGGAGGCGGCCAGGGCCACCAAACCCTAGCCAGGCGTAGGCCCACCTACCCCTGCGCCTGGGGTGGGTCTGGCCCCCCTGGCTGTCCCCTCCGGCTCTCCTCTGGATTCTTGTTCCCCACGGAAAGTAATTGACTTTGTCCTTTGTCCCGTCCAATTCCGAGAATGTTTCTTTACTAACTTTTCTGAAACCAAAAACAGCAGGAAACAGGCATCTGGCACTGTTGCAACTTGTTAATAGGTTAGTACTAGAAAACATGTAAAAAGCACCTCAAAGTGTGGACAAGTAAAGCAAAGTAGATACAAAAAAAGCATGGAGCATAAAAAATTATAGATATGTTTCCAACGTATCAGGGTGGAGAGGTCAAATGCCAAGGGGGCGGTTGAAGATGCTGACTTGCCAGACGAGGCCGAAGAGACAAACGACATGGTAGCGGCGGCGGCAGAAGACGGAACCCTAGATCGGATTCAGGCTGATACCATGTAAACTAAACAACCAAACAGATTGAATTGGAGGACAAGCTGTACCGAGCATGCGGGACTCGGTCTGTTTATATATTGATTGATATGACAGAGGGTTACAATGGTAATTACAAGAGTTTAGGTTAGAATACAATACGTATCCTTACTCCTTAGCCTTTCCTCTATCCAGCAGCGATTTCTCAATGCAAGCCACATGAAGATCTTTTCTTTCAGTGGTGCCTTGCGGATCCATAATAGCTCTGCATTATCAGCATGTGTAGATCCCAAGAAAAATCCTTTATAAGCAGTACTTGCCTATTACTTTCCATCTTTTGATAATTTCCATGTTAGGATACTAGTAGTTCCATGTCTAGTATTACAGTATTCGACTCAGGATTATAGTTGCAAAAGAGTCAAAGAGGAAGAACAACTACTATATTATAGAGAGGAAAGTATTCCACCGTCGTTCCAGTGCCAATGCCGTGATCCCAAGGATAATCTCCAGGTTGCTCGTCGCCTTCATATAATAGGCGCATGATGAAGCTCGTTACGACGCCCAATCATGACCCATGTATTTCCTGCTGGGCTGGATGATGCATTTGGGTTGGCTACGCCTCACAGTAACTCCCATGTACTCGTCGTGTGCTCTTGTAGTAGGGGCTCTAACATCCCCTTTCTCTTGAGGAACGGCTTGACCCCAAGCCGTTGCCGCCGGAAACCATTGCTGAAGCTCCATATTGTCTTCTCATGTGATGTCCAGCGCAGTTGGATCTGACCATTGCACCTGAATTTGCTCCTTTCGATCATGTAGTCCATGCTTCCAGCAATGGGAAAGCATCTTGACAGGAGTAACAATTTTGTTAGTAGGGCTAGGAAGATGAATCAAAGTAGGTGTACCTAGGAGTAAGGCCTTGCAGAGTTCTGAAACATGGAATATAGGGTGAACTCTGGAAGAGCTAGGCAAATCCACTTCATAGGCCACCGGATTGATGCTTCAAAAAAAATTGTAGGGGCCAAAGTAACGGAAATACAATTTGTGATTAGCCGTGCAAGCAACTGAAGATTGTACGTATGGTTGTAGCTTGAAAAAAATTTGATCATCGACATTGAAAGTACGAGCAGTTCTCTTCTTGTCTTCTTGTAGATTCATATGTTGTTGAGCATGATTCAAATTATGTTGCAGCAGTTCTTGCATTAGCTGGTGCTCCTCGAGCCATTATTTTAGAGGTGGTACTGTGCATGTTGAAGCAGGTTCGATGTCCTAATGTCATGGCTGATGGCCATACAAAGCCACAAACGAGGATGTTTTTAGAGCAGAATGAGGACTAGTGTTGTACCAGAATTTTGCAAGTAAGACTGACTCCATTTTCTAGGGAAAGCATGAGTAAAGCACCTGAGGTAGATTTAACAAGAGGAAATGCAATATGGTTGTGGTGATAGGAGGGCTACATGGGAGGTTCCTTTCGAAAATAGTTGCTCTTATAGATATAGTATCTACAAGGTTTTGCCAAAAATGTTTTGTAAAACATTTTGGAAGCCTTTGTGAAATACTAGGATTGGGTCACCTTATATCATCGCCACGGTGTTCAACTGACCGGGTTATCCTCTTCCTTCTCTGTTGTCCCATGGACCACCAGGTTTTAGTAAACACTTGTTTTATGAAAACGGTTTTTGAAAACAAGATCGGCACCGCTCTACAGCAACCTTCCAAATCGTCCATGACCGAGGACTCGGCTATTCGAATAGATGTACACTCTGCATAGGTTGTACACTTTATCCACAAGACTTGATACATCCGCCGGGATACAACCACACCCCGATACACACAGCATACGGGGGTTCGGGTAATCAAACAGAACCTTTGGAAAGTCCACTCCGACACAAGCCTTACCCTATGAGTTTTTATTCTCAACACCGGGACGTCGGGATCCACGGACCATCCGGAGTGCAAAACATCTCCTTTAGAGCCGACACTTTTCAATGAGAGGCTCATAGTATCGCCCGGTCACTCACATGGGTGATCCTGCTTCCTCCAGGTGACTGCCTCGCATATGACCCTTTTCGTAAAGGAAGCCCAAAATTAGAGGGAGATGGTCCCTTATAACTAGTCATGCAGATACCCATATCGAAGCGAACTAACTTTGGGTTAAGCCCCGTTCCCACTTCAGGGTATTGTGGTTGCACGGGTTAATTGTTCTGGCAAAACTGCAAAGAACCAGGTGCCTTTTTGGAAAATACTTTTCCTCCTCCTTCCTTCATCATTTTGTAAAACGAAACCATTTTATTTCTCAACTCTCTTGGTAGGTAGTACCTCATCGAGGTTTTCTCATAAAACATTTTATAAACTATTTCCCAGGTTCTTCCCATCCTATACTTTTGCTTAGGCTAAAACGGGGTCTCCAAGGGGTTATGGTGTTACACACCATCTATCAAGCTAAGGGAAAGTAGGTGTCATCAAAGGGATTGTACCTAATGGTACTAAGGGGTAATAGTTTGGAGGAGCCAAACATTCCCCACATAAAACATAATATAGTAAAACCATGCAATTTGCATAAACAAGTAGATAAAACATGCATAAGTAAAATAGTAGGCCAAAAGGCATATGAGAAAGAAGGTGGCTTGCCTGATGATCAGCAATGTGGCATATATGTCCCTGGACTTCTTCAGAATACCAGAATACCAATATAATAAAAGAACTCTCCTTCTCGTCGTAAGGCAATCACAACTATCGCCATTGGGGATCATACATGCAACAATCAAAGGCACAATAAACACAAGGAGTACAAGAAATCTAAACTACAGCAAGAAAACAAGTAATACGAGTTCTAAAATAAATAGGGTTTATAAGTAATGGTTTTAGAAAGATTTGAATGTGGCTTAGAGGCATTTGGATGAATTCTACTATGAGTTATAGTTTAGAAACTACTTGGATGAGGTTTTTAGATCAAGGTCTCATTTAGTATGATATCATTTTGTAAAAGATGATATCATCATATTGGTATTGATAAAATGAAACCAACGAAAGTGGTTTCACTATTTTATTAATTACCATTGATTTATAGTGATTTTTATAGTGAATAAAACTCTAGTTTTAGTAAATAATTCACCAGATTAGTTCTGGAGTTCCAAAAATTATTTCCTTGGGTGGTTAGGTATTGTTTGATGGACTGAATCAAGGGGAGTTGGAATCAGCTCAAAATATTTAACAAATTGCCCTCAGGAAATTCCCAAAGGCAGTACTGGTTGTTATTTGTCTATTTCACCAGATTAAAAATACAAGGGCTTTTGATGTGATTCCAAAGACAAAGGTTAGGTATTTAGGATACCTTTCTATAAAAATTGGAATAACCATTTTTGGATGAGCAGAACTACTATTCTGAATTTATTGGTTAATAAATAATACACAAAAATGTTTAGTTCACCAAAAGTTCAATAAAGGCTAAATAATTTATGATCTTATGGGATTTTATGGATATGGGTATGTATGTATTCTAAGAGTTGGAATTAGGTCAGAACTATTATTGGTTTGACCTAGAGAAATTACTAAAGTTTAATATGGGCTGATTTTGTTATTTTCGGTACAGGGAAACTAGGAGGCCAAATAGGTTGGTTCCAGGGTGACATGTAAGGTACCGTGGATACCTTGCACTACAACAAGGGTTTGGTCCAAATGGATTTGTATAAATCTTAGAAGGATTTATCTTTTTAAAAGGGTACCTTTGAGTGGGTGATTTTCCATAATTAATTTATACATTGTTTTGAAGATCCAGGGTTACTGTATGTTAGGGAAAACCCTAAGGAGCTTGTATAATTTTAGATCTGGGTATATTATGTCATTTTACAATTTATTAAGCAATTAAACTAATCTGCTAACTTTCTGGATCTCGAGAAAATGTTAAAGGTAAAAAGGGCAACGGGCCGAGATCTGTAGGGGAATGGGCCAGGGGAGGTTGATCTGGCCCAGGTGGCGGTGCTATGCGCGGGAGGGAACGGTCCCATGGGGCCCGGCTGCCAGAGAGGGGTAGGGTGAAGCGGTATCCGCCATCGTCGGCCATTGGATTAGATCCACATTGACGGCTGGCGGTCGTCATCCTCCCCGCGACGAGCGTCGCCGAGGGGAAACCCTAATGTGGGAAACCCTAACGTTGGAAGAGAAGGTTGGGGGACGACTCACCAGCGGCGTAGGGGCGATGGCGACGGTGTAGGTCAATGCAGTGCACGACAGGGAGACAATGGAGGGGAGGAATGGCGGATCTTGACGTTGCGAGTTGCCCCGCACTATGGTGGCCGAGAGATCCTCACCAGAGTTCGTTAGAGAGGCTCCCGTGGCATCTGCATGTCGATGGAAAGGGGCGGAGAGTAGGTAGTCCACGTTGGCGAGTTCGGGGACGCGTGGCAGGAGGGCGTTCGTCGTCTAGACTATGCTCGAACGAGTTCGCCGGAGAAGAGCTCGTTGGTGTTTGATGGGGATGCCTGTAGAGGAGTTCCTGGACCAAAACGAGGGCATGGTTATATGGAGGGTGAATAGGGGGTCTTGGGATGGTAAAATACAGTGAGGGAGATGTTGGAGATATGCCCTAGAGGCAATAATAAATGTAGTTATTATTATATCTTTGTGTTTATGATAAATGTTTACATTCATGCTATAATAGTATTAACAAGGAAACATTAATACTTGTGTGATTTGTAAACTAAAATAGAGTCCCTGGTAAAGCCTCTTTATAATACTAGCTTGTTGGTTAATAAATGATTGTGGTTTCCCTATCATGAACATTGAGATGTTATTAACAACAAGATCATATCGTTAGGAGAATGATATGGTGGACATACTCCTATAGATAAGCGTAGCATAAAGATCAAGTCATTTTAATAGTTCAATTGCTATATGCTTTCTGATACATAGTAACCTAATTCCTTCGACCATGAGATCATGCATATCACCTTTACCGGAAGGATGCTTTGATGACATCAAACACCACACCGAAACTGGGTGGCTATAAAGGTGGCATTGAGTGTTCGGAAAGTATTGGTTGAAACACATGGATCAAGAGTGGGATTTGTCCATCCATATGACGGATAGATATACTCTGGGCCCTCTCGGTGGAATGTCATCCAATTGGCTTGCAATCATGTGACTGGCTCACAAGGGATCACATATCACGGGAACGAGAAAAGAGTACTTATCAGTAATGAGGTTGAACTAGGTATGCAGAGATACCGACGATCATAACCTCGGATAAGTAAACTATCGTGAGACAAAGGGAAATTGGTATAGTATGTAAGTGGTTCATTCGATCGCAAAGTAATCGTAGAAATATGTGGGAACCATATGAATTTCCAGATTCCTCTATTGGTTATTGTTTGGAGAAGTGTCTCGATCATGTCCGCATAATTCACGAACTGTAGGGAGACACACTTAAGGATTCGATGTTGTTTGAGTAGTTATGGAATGATGAGTAAGAGACCGAATGTTGTTCGGAGTCTCGGATGGGATCCGGGATATCACGAGGAGATCCGGAATGGTTCGGAGAATAAGATTCATATAAGGAAAGTCATGTTTCGGGGTTGGAGAATGGTTCCGGTGTTTTCATCGGGAATGTTCTAGAAGGTTCTGGAATGTACAGCACTCCGGAGGGGAAGGGTACATGAATGTGTCATAACAAATTGGAATGACTGCATCATGTACTAGGTGTCATCGCTGAACAAAATAGAGGGTTTAATCAAATCCTAGTTTGAAAAGTCAAACGCCAATTTGAAAAGTCAAACGACTATTTTGTGAGGTGGAGGGGAAGTAGGAAACCTACTTGGGGAGGAGTTCCCTCCCTCCACCGCCGGCCCACTTGGAGACCGAGTTGGGGAGGGACTCCCCTCCCCTGGCGCGCCCCCTCCACCTATATAAGGAGGGGCAGGGCTGCCCCTCCAAGTACACAACACCTCCACCCAAAACCCTAGCTCCTAGCCGCCGGCGCCGCCACCTCCTGCTGTCGCCGCCTAGGGCAAGCCGCCGCCGCCTAGGCAAACCCTAGCGGCCGGCCTTGCCCCTCCTTGGTGCGTCTAAACCCTAGATCTCCGAGGCTCTCTCTCATAGTCCACCATACTCGCTCCGGCTTAAGGCGAAGCCCTGCGAGATCTCCCCTCTACTTCCGGTACCACGTCGTTGTGCTGCCGGAATCGCGAGGAGAGTGCTACAACCTCCGCTGCCTGCTGGAACAAGGGAGAGGAAGGTCTTCGTCGAGTACCAAACGTGTGACCGACTGCGGAAGCGCTGCCGGAACGCAGCGCTGGAAGCATCGTCTACGCGATCTTGAGATCGGAAAGAGTACGACTACATCACCACGAGAATCCGCTCTCGTTAAACACTTTGGAATCTTCGAGGGTGAGTTATTCCATCGACTCGTTGCTACAATATAGTAGATAGATCTTCGCTTGTTTGTTTGTATGCGGTAGAAATTTTTTGTTTTCCATGCTACGAAACCCTAAAGTGGTATCATAGCCGTGTCTATATGTAGATCTGTTGCATGAGTAGAACACAATGGTCATTATGGGCGTTGATGCTTTTGTTGTCGATTTCTTCTTGTGTACTTTGCATCTTGCGGGATGGTGGGATGAAGCGGCCCGGGCTAACCTTACATGACATCATTCATGAGACTTTCTCCACGCTTGACATGCAACTTGTATTGCATAAGTGGCTTTGCGGGTGCCTGTTTCTCCCAACATAGTTAAGATTCAATTTACAACGGGTGATTGACAATGCTAGTATCAATGTTGTGGTTCTTGTTCGTAAGTTAGAACGACACTTATTGAAAGCCCCAAACCACGTAAAACATGCAAAGAAAGTAGAGGCGTCTAACTTTGTTTTGCAGGGGTGTGCTGTGATGTGATATGGCCATGATTGTGATTATATTTGATGTATGCAATGTTCCTTATTGTAAGTAAGCAACCGGCAGGAGCCATATGGTTGTCTTTAATTTTTGTTAAGACCCGCGTGTCTATTCAAAGTAGTTGTAATAGTTGAAGCCGGTGGACAACAACCATGGAGCGGCATCATTGACCTTGATGCAATGCCGGTGATGATGGAGATCATGTTCGTCCTTGAAGCTAGAGATCGGAAGCACAAAGAAGAAAGGCCATATCATATCACATATTATGAATTGCATGGTTCGTGCTTGAAGATAGAGATCGGAAGCACAAAGAAGAAAGGCCATATCATATCACATATTATGAATTGCATGTGATGTTAATCCTTTATGCATCTTGTATTGCTTAGTTAACGATGGTAGCATTATAAGATGATCCCTCATGCACATGAATTTCAAGTTCTAAAGTGTTCATACTTAGTAAGCACCGTTGCTAAAGCTTGTTGTTTCGAAGCACCACGTGATGATCGGGTGTGTTAGATTCCGCAAGTGTATACAACGTGAGCAAGCCAGATTTTCTCATGCGGCAGCTAAGGTTTGATCTTGACGAGCCTAGCATGTACAGACATGGTCTCGGAACACGGATCACCGAAAGGTAAAGCATGAATCATATAGTAGATATGATGAACATGTCGATTGTTCGCCATTGAAGCTACATCAACTCTCGTGATGATCGGTGTTGATGTGGTGGATTTGGTTCGTGTGATCACTAAAACAATGTGAGGGATATTGTTTTGAGTGGGAGTTCACCTAGATTAATTTAACTATTAATTAGAACTCAATTTATCATAAACTTAGTCTAAACTATTGCAAATATGTTGTAGATCAATGGCGGCCCCTACCATCAATTTTAATGCGTTCCTAGAGAAAGAAAGGTTGAAAAACAATGGAAGCAACTTCGCGGATTGGTTCCGCAATTTGAGGATTGTCCTCACAGCTAGTAATTTGACCTATGTGCTGGATGCACCGCTGGGTGACCCACCTGCAGCTACTGCTACCGATGAAGTAAAGAATGTTTACCTCGCTCGGAAGACTCAGTACTCCACAGTTCAGTGTGCTATCTTGTATGGTTTAGAATCAGAGCTTCAGAAAAGGTTTGAGAATTCAGACCCACATGATATTGTCCGTGATCTCAAATTGATCTTTGAGACTCCCGCGGCAATTGAGAGCTATGAGGCTTCTGAAAAGTTCTTTAACTGCAAGATGGAAGAGGGCAGATCCGTCAGTGAGCATGTGCTTAAGATGTCTGGGCACGCAAACAAACTTCAAAGCTTGGTTATAGTGATTCCTAATGCTTTGGGGATTTATCGTGTCCTCCAATCACTACCACCAAGTTACAAGAACTTTGTGATGAACTACAATATGCAAAACATGAACAAGCAGTTGCCAGAACTCTTTGCCATGTTAAAATCTGCAGAAGTGGAGATCAAGAAAGAGCACCAAGTGTTGATTGTCAATAAGACCACCAAATTCCAGAAAGGAAAGTCTAAGCAAAAGGGACACTTCAAGAAGGGTGGTAAGAAAGTTACCGCGCCGACGAAGAAGACCAAGGCTGGACCTAAGCCTGATACTGAGTGCTTTTACTGCAAGGGAGAAGGTCACTGGAAGCGGAATTGCACAAAGTACTTGGCGGATTTGAAGAACGGCAACATCAAGAAGAAAGGTATATCCGATATACATGTTATTGATGTGTATCTCACTAGTACTCGTAGTAGTGCCTGGGTATTTGATACTGGTTCGGTTGCTCATATTTGTAACTCGAAACAGGTGTTGCAGAATAAACGGAAGCTAGCGAAGAACGAGGTGACGATGCGCGTGGGAAACGGATCAAAGGTTGATGTGATCGCGGTCGGCACGCTACCTCTTCATCTACCATCGAGATTAGTTTTATACTTAAATAATTGTTATTTGGTGCCTGCGTTAAGCATGAACATTATATCGGGATCTTGTTTATTGCGAGACGGTTACTTGTTTAAGTCCGAGAATAATGGTTGTTCGATTTATATGAGTAATATGTTTTATGCACATGCACCTTTGATAGATGGTCCATTCTTATTGAATCTCGATAGTGGAAATACACATATTAATAACATTGAAGCTAAACGTTTGAAATCGAGCGATAACTCGACCTATATGTGGCACTGTCGTCTTGGTCACATTGGAGTGAAGCGTATGAAGAAACTCCATTCCGATGGACATCTTGAATCACTTGATTTCGAATCACTTGAAAGATGCGAACCATGTCTGATGGGTAAAATGACTAAAACTCCATTTTCTGGTATGATGGAGCGAGCTACGGACTTATTGGAAATCATACATACCGATGTGTGTGGTCCAATGAGTGTAGCATCGTGTGGTGGTTATCATTATGTTCTTACCTTCATGGATGACTTGAGTAGATATGGGTATATCTATTTCATGAAACATAAGTCCGAAACTTTCGAGAAGTTTAAGGAATTTCAAAGTGAGGTAGAGAATCAACGTAATAAGAAGATTAAATTTCTATGTTCTGATCGTGGAGGTGAATATCTAAGTTACAAGTTTGGCGAGCATTTGAATAAATGCGGAATACTTTCACAATTGACACTGCTGGGAACACCACAGCGTAATGGTGTGTCCGAACATCGTAATCGAACTCTCTTAGATATGGTTCGTTCTATGATGTCACTTACAGATTTACCGCTATCATTTTGGGGTTATGCATTAGAAACAGCCGCATTCACTTTAAATAGGGCACCATATAAATCCGTTGAAACGACACCATATGAATTATGGTTTGGGAAGAAACCTAAATTGTCGTTCCTTAAAGTTTGGGGTTGTGAAGCCTATATAAAGAAGTTACAGTCGGACAAGCTTTAACCCAAAGCGGAAAAATGTGTCTTCATAGGATACCCGAAGGATACTATTGGGTATACCTTCTATCATAGATCCGAAGGCAAAATCTTCGTTGCCAAGAATGGATCCTTTCTAGAGAAGGAATTTCTCTCGAAAGAAGTGACTGGAAGGAAAGTAGAACTCGATGAGGTTGTCGAACCTTCTCTCGAACTTGCAAGTAGCGCAGCACCGGAAGTAGTTCCTGTGACGCCTACACCAATAAGAGAGGAAGCTAATGATGATGATCATGAAACTTCGGTTGTAGCTTCTACAGAGCCTCGCAGGTCAACGAGAACTCGTACCACTCCTGATTGGTATGATCCCGTTATGAATGTCATGTTGGTGGACAACACCGATGACCCTGCAACATATGAGGAAGCGATGATGAGCCCAGATTCCAATAAATAGCAAGAAGCCATGAAATACGAGATTGGATCCATGTACGAAAACCAAGTATGGACTTTGGTGGACTTACCGGATGGCCGGAAGGCCATCGAGAACAAATGGATTTTCAAGAAGAAAACAGATGCTGATGGTAATGTTACTGTCTATAAAGCTCGACTTGTCGCAAAAGGGTTTCGACAAATTCAAGGAGTTGACTACGATGATACTTTCTCACCTGTAGTGAAGCTAAAGTCTGTGAGGATTATGTTAGCAATCGCTGCATATTATGATTATGAGATATGGCAGATGGATGTCAAAACAGCATTCCTCAATGGAGACATTGATGAAGAGTTGTATATGATGCAACCCAAAGGTTTTGTCGATCCTAAAGATGCTAACAAGGTATGCAAACTTCAACGGTCCATCTATGGATGAAGCAAGCATCCCGAAGTTGGAATCAATGTTTTGATAAGGTAATCAAAAGTTTTGGTTTTATACAAACTTATGGAGAAGCTTGTATTTACAAGAAAGTGAGTGGGAGCTCTGTAGCATTCTTAATACTATATGTAGATGACATATTGTTGATTGGGAATGATGTAGACCTTCTTAATAGTGTCAAGGAATATTTGAATAATAGTTTTTCAATGAAGGATCTTGGCGAAGCAGCTTATATATTTGGCATAAAGATTTATAGAGATAGATCGAGACGCCTAATATCATTGTCACAAAGTACATATTTGGACAAAGTTCTAAAGAGGTTTGGAATGGAAGATAGCAAGAAAGGGTTCTTGACCATGTTGCCCAATACGACGTTGAGTAAAACTCAAAGTCCGACAACGGCAGAAGATAGAGAAAGGATGAGTAAGACTCCCTATGCCTCAGCCATAGGATCTCTAATGTATGCCATGCTATGTACTAGACCCGACATTGCATATGTTGTTAGTTTAACTAGCAGATATCAAAGTGATCCAGGAGTGGATCATTGGACAGCGGTCAAAAACATCCTTAAGTACTTGAGAAGAACTAAGGATATGGTTCTTTCTTATGGAGGTGATGAACAACTCGTTGTTAATTGTTACACCGATGCTAGTTGGAACACCGATCCGGATGATTCTAAATCACAATCTGGATACGTATTTACTTTGAATGGTGCAGCAGTTAGCTGGAGGAGTGCAAAGCAAAGCGTTGTGGCGAGATCTTCAACTGAATCGGAATACATGGCTGCTTCGGAGGCTTCACAAGAAGCGATATGGATGAAAGAGTTCATTACAGAGCTGGGTGTGGTTTCAAGTACGCTGTAACCAATGTCTATCTACTATGATAACATGGGCGCCATAGCCAATGCGCAAGAACCAAGGTCACACAAGAAGCTGAAGCATATCAAGCTACGTTTTCACGCTATTCGAGAACATGTCCAAGATGGGGACATAAAGATTTGCAAAGTACACACAGATCTGAATGTGGCGGATCCGTTGACTAAACCTCTCCCAAGGGCAAAACATGACCAACACCAAACTGCCATGGGTGTTCGGTATATTACAATGTAATCTAGATTAGATGACTCTAGTGCAAGTGGGAGACTGTTGGAGATATGCCCTAGAGGCAATAATAAATGTAGTTATTATTATATCTTTGTGTTTATGATAAATGTTTACATTCTTGCTATAATAGTATTAACAAGGAAACATTAATACTTGTGTGATTTGTAAACTAAAATAGAGTCCCTGGTAAAGCCTCTTTATAATACTAGCTTGTTGGTTAATAAATGATTGTGGTTTCCCTATCATGAACATTGAGATGTTATTAACAACAAGATCATATCGTTAGGAGAATGATATGGTGGACATACTCCTATAGATAAGCGTAGCATAAAGATCAAGTCATTTTAATAGTTCAATTTCTATATGCTTTCTGATACATAGTAACCTAATTCCTTCGACCATGAGATCATGCATATCACCTTTACTGGAAGGATGATTTGATGACATCAAACACCACACCGTAACTGGGTGGCTATAAAGGTGGCATTGAGTGTTCGGAAAGTATTGGTTGAAACACATGGATCAAGAGTGGGATTTGTCCATCCATATGACGGATACATATACTCTGGGCCCTCTCGGTGGAATGTCATCCAATTGGCTTGCAAGCATGTGACTGGCTCACAAGGGATCACATATCACGGGAACGAGAAAAGAGTACTTATCAGTAACGAGGTTGAACTAGGTATGCAGAGATACCGACGATCATAACCTCGGATAAGTAAACTATCATGAGACAAAGGGGAATTGGTATCGTATGTAAGTGGTTCATTCGATCGCAAAGTAATCGTAGAAATATGTGGGAACCATATGAATTTCCAGATTCCTCTATTGGTTATTGTTCGGAGAAGTGTCTCGATCATGTCCGCATAATTCACGAACCGTAGGGAGACACACTTAAGGATTCGACGTTGTTTGAGTAGTTATGGAATGATGAGTAAGAGACCGAATGTTGTTCGGAGTCTTGGATGGGATCCGGGATATCACGAGGAGATCCGGAATGGTCCGGAGAATAAGATTCATATAAGGAAAGTCATGTTTCGGGGTTGGAGAATGGTTCCGGTGTTTTCATCGGGAATGTTCTAGAAGGTTCCGGAATGTCCGGCACTCCGGAGGGGAAGGGTACATGAATGTGTCATAACAAATTGTAATGATTGCATCATGTACTAGGTGTCATCGCTGAACAAAATAGAGGGTTTAATCAAATCCTAGTTTGAAAAGTCAAACGCCAATTTGAAAAGTCAAACGGCTATTTTGTGAGGTGGAGGGGAAGTAGGAAACCTACTTGGGGAGGAGTTCCCTCCCTCCACCGCCGGCACACTTGGATACCGAGTTGGGGAGGGACTCCCCTCCCCTGGCGCGCCCCCTCCACCTATATAAGGAGGGGCAGGGCTGCCCCTCCAAGTACACAACACCTCCACCCAAAACCCTAGCTCCTAGCCGCCGGCGCCGCCACCTCCTGCTGCCGCCGCCTAGGCAAACCCTAGCCGCCAGCCTTGCCCCTCCTTGGTGCGTCTAAACCCTAGATCGCCGAGGCTCTCTCTCATAGTCCACCATACTCGCTCCGGCTTAAGGCGAAGCCCTGCGAGATCTCCCCTCTACTTCCGGTACCACGCCGTTGTGCTGCCGGAATCGCGAGGAGAGTGCTACAACCTCCGCTGCCTGCTGGAACAAGGGAGAGGAAGGTCTTCGTCGAGTACCGAACGTGTGACCGACTGCGGAAGCGCTGCCGGAACACAGCGCCGGAAGGATCGTCTACGCGATCTTGAGATCGGAAAGAGTACGACTACATCACCCACGAGAATCCGATCTCGTTAAACACTTTGGAATCTTTGAGGGTGAGTTATTCCATCGACTCGTTGCTACAATCTAGTAGATAGATCTTGGCTTATTTGTTTGTATGCGGTAGAAATTTTTTATTTTCCATGCTACGAAACCCTACAGGAGAGGTAGAGGATAGGGTGTCATGACCATTTCTTTGAAGAGGCCGTGAGGGCTTCTTCTTCTCCTCTAGGTCGAAGCAGAGCATGGGAAGGGGAGGGGTGCTCGGGGAGAGGTAAGTGAGGTATGGGGGAGTGCATGGTGGCCAGTAGAGAGGGCAGGGTGGCCTCCATCCCTCTTATTGCAAGATGTTTGTGACAAAGGGGAAATGTCCAAAATGGACATGGGGTGGGGTAGGGCTGGCTTGTGTGTGGCCAGGTGGAGGGAAGAAGAGGCAATAGGTGTCCTGGTCAGTGGGGGAGAACAAAGAGGGTGGTGGGGTTGCAAGCAAATAATTGAGCCATGTGTGATCTCTCTCCCTCTCTAACTCTCTTCAAGCACTAAGTACAAGGAGAGGGGTGAGCTACAGTGAATGACTATATTGTAGCTCGACCAGGAGGGAGTGTGGTGTGCTGGGGAAGTTTGGTTGACCAAGTTAGAGGAGGTTTGGAGGGGTTTAGCTAATGGGTTTGATTAGTTTGTCAAATTTGATCAAGGCTAGGGTTATGAAGGAAGTCCAAATATTTACATTGGACAAGATGGTGAAATTATACTAGTAGATGGGTATGGTCATTGTACACCTCCAAAATTTATTTGGGATTTTTATAGAGATTATAAGTCCACTTAATGTCATTTATTCAAAAAGTGCATAAATAGATTATAGAATCTAATGTGCTATTTTTACATTATTCAAGGTGGTATTTTGGTGTGAGATGGTTCTAAATAACATAATACACCTTGGGGAATTTTATTGGGATTTATTGAGATGGAAAAGTATTTATAAAGAATTATTTCTTGTTTCTGCCATTTAAGAAAAATGGCAAAAATAAATAATAAAGGACCTCAAAAATATTTATTTTTGAGTTGGGAGGATAGGGTAGGATATATATTCATCAAAGGTTCCTTGAGTTAGCAAGGTGGTTTGGAGAAAAACATACTTGCCTTTATATATAAGGTTTTTGAGGATTTTGTAGATAAAGGAAATTAAATAGTTTAATCCAAATAATTATGGGAATTATTTGGGGATGATTATATCCAAGGTAGATGATGTAAACTTGATTTATACATCATTGTCATCTTGGTTTTTGAGTAATGATGGTGGGAATGGAAGAAAACTAGCTTTGGGGGAATCTAGGGTTTTGATAATTTTACACTATCTAGACAAGGTTGGATTAGGGAGCTTAGAGCTCTCCTTGGTACAAGGGCTATATTGATGGTTATACCATGTCATATATATATGACCATGGCAGGAAGATTTGGGCTTGGAGGTATTGGAGGTGATCTAGGAGAGATGGCAAACTTTGTTGCAAACAAGGCTGCCATAACAGATGTGTCATGATGCCTCATAAACCATGAGGAGCACAGGGCTCCAATGTTAATAAGTAAAGTATGGAGTGATAGATCATGGTTGGTAGAGCATAACCATGCAAAGATTTGGTCAAGGGGAGGTAGCATAAGGATGTGAGCTTCTACCAAAGTAGGCAAGACAATAAGATTTGCAGAAAAAGATTATCATCTTGACTAAAAAACAATCATGGATGAGTGGGAGATAGAGTGGATTAGCCAATGTAAAGAGTGGGATTTGGTAGTACTCATGATTTACTAAAAGAGGGTTCAAGTTCATTCTCAAGAATGCACATAGGTTGGAATAGGTGGAGTCTCAAAGATTGAATCTAGTTAAAGATTCCAGACTTTGCCATTTTGGCAGATTTAGGGTTTTTGACTAGAATGTAAGAGATGAGGTTTTTGAGAGGATGCAAGGTTCCAATTCATCATCAAGGTAATAATGATGAAGGTTTGGTTGAGTAGGAATGATCCATGTCTAGATTTGGTCTTCATTGAGTGGGAAACTGTCAAAAGGGATTAACCTTTGATGGATCTGAGTAAGAGATGAGAGGGTCACCTTAGTGACTAGAGATTAGATTCAAACTTAGATGATTGTATTATGAGTGGTATTCTTGATTTATCTTGATCCTTAAGGATGAGATCCTAGGGTGACTCATGCTACTTCCTAAGCAATCAAGTCAATCAGCAGATAAGAGCAAATCATCAAACAATAGATCAATGTAATTCATCTAGCTAAGAAATCTGATACTGCTAGGTTTAGCATCAAGTTTAGCTGGAGGTAAGGAGTATGTTATATATTACTCCATCAGATGGATGAACACATGCAAACAAGAAACAAGCATTGCAATACTTAACAAGAAAAGTTGTTGTTCTTCCTGGTTTTTGCCTTTTTGACAAAAGATCTGGGTTGCTGAAATTGGGATGTTACAGTGCAAGGGAATGAAGTGAGCATAGAGAGTGGCCGTATAAATGACCACCATGATGCTATTTTCTGTACTAGAGGTGGGAAGACCCTCCACAAAATCTATAGTAACCATTTTCCATGCTCTATCAGGTGTAGGCAAGGGCTGGAGGAGGCCGAGATATTTAATCCGTTCCGGCTTGGCCGGTTAACAAGTGAGACATGTCCGAACAAAATGTTTAATCATAGATTTCATCTTTGGCCAAGCAAATAAAACGACTGTAAGTTACTGGAAATCCCGAGTGGCTTCCCATTGAACTGGCATGAAACGCAATCATGGTCTGTTCTTGGATATGTGGAACTCCTCCTAGCCAAATTCTGCCACGAAAATACAGAATGTCATTGTTTAGAGAGAAACGGCCACATGGATCAGGGCCCACTCGTAGTTTTCTTATCCAATGTTGTGCAGAGGGATTAGAATCTTAGCTGGTCTGAATATCGTCCAACCATGCTGGTTGACATATATTGATGGCAGACAATGACATATGAGTGGCATGTTGTCATCGAGAGAGGGCACCAGCAGCACGATTATATGTACCTTTACGATATGCAATTTGGTGCTGCAGTCCTAAAAGCTTAGTGAAGGCCTTTTGCTGCCACACTGTTGTCAGACGTTGTTCCTCTAGGTGAACTAGACTCTTCTAGTCTGTGCGAATAAAAAATTCTTGGTGTTGTAAGTAAGGGCGCCATTGTTCCACTACCATCAAAACAGCAAGGCATTCCTTTTCATATGTTGAAAGGCCTCTGTTGCGTGTGCTTAGTGGTTTGCTCATATATGCGATGGGGTGGCCTTCTTCCTGCAGTACTGCACCAACACCAGAGTCACATGCATCGGTGTCAATGATGAAAGTTTTTGTGAAGTCTGGCAATTTCAGAACTGGGGCTTCGATCAAGTTCTTCTTCTGAAGCTCAAATGTATTGTTAGTTGTCACAGTCCAAACAAATGGAGTGTTCTTTTTTTAGAAGATTGAATAAGGGCCGCACTAGAATGCCAAAATGGCGCACAAGTTTGCGGTAGTAACCCACGAGACCTAGAAAACTGCGAACATCCTTGTTGTTTTTAGGTACTGGCCACTTTGCCACTTTGTCTACTTTAGTCGAATCTGAAGAAAACCCTTGCTGGTTGATTACATGACCTAGGTAAAAAAATTGTGGTTGACTGAATGAACATCAGGATAATTTTACGCGCCATTGGTCTCTGAGCAATAATTCCAGCACTGCATGAAGATGTTGAGCATGTTCTGATAAGGTGGTACTATACACAAGTATGTCGTTAAAGAAAACAACTACACACTTGCGCAGCAGAGGTTTTAATGTTGTATTCATTGCTCCTAGAAATGTGGCTAGGGCTCCTACCAATCCAAAAGGCATTACTTTATACTCCCAATGCCCGGAATGTGTCTGAAATGCAATTTTGAATTCTTCCCCGGGTGCAAGTCTAATCTGATGATAGCCTACACGTAGATCCATCTTTGAGAACCATTGTGCACCGGCTAATTCGTCGAGTAGTTTGTCAATGATGGGTACATGGTATTTACTGACTACCGACAATGAGTTGAGTGTTCGATAATCTACACATCTATGCCATGTGATGTCTTTCTTTTTACTAGGATTGTGGCCTAAGAAAAATGGCTGGTCCTCTACTGAATGATGCCAGATTGCAATAACTCTGCCACTTGTTGGTTGATTTCAGACTTGAGCTCAGGCTTATGGTGATATGCTCGAATGTTGACTTGATGGGCTCCCGGCATAAGAGGAATTCTATGATCACAGTGACGTCGAGGGGGTAGGTCAGTAGGTTCAGCAAACACCTCACTAATTTGAGACAAAATTTATTGAATTTGTTGTGGAACAATTTCTTCACTGTGAACCTCACCATTGATGGCGTACACATGTATGAGATGTGCGACAAAGCATGTGCAACAAATAGTATTGAGTTCACTAGCAGAAACAGCAGAGCACTGTATGTTGTTGGATTTGTGGTCTTTCAAAGTGACTACTCCACTTTCTAACTCAATATATAGAGTTTTTGCTACCCAATTAATATCGGGATTATGATATTCTAGCCAATCCATTCCCAAGATTGCATCATATGATCCTAGTGGTAACACTTTTAGATCAGTGTTAAATGTGTGCCCATTTGAAGACCAAGTACACTAAGGAATAAATATAGTGCACCGGTGAGAAGAACCATCAGCCACTTGAACACGACAAGGTTTGGACAGTGCCTGTGCCCTACAGAGAATCAGCCAATTGCTTGTTGATGAACGAAGTTGAACTTCCCAAGTCAACCAAAATGAGAATTTCATGATCTCTCACTAGAGCATGTAACTGAATCACCCCAGATGCCTCAGCTGAAGAACCATTCATTGCATGAATTGAGATGGAGCATACTATTTCTTGTTCTGAACTATTTGCCGCTTCAGGTTCAGTACCAGTGAGTTCATCTGCAGTCATCATAGCAAGAAGTTCCTCCATGACGTGCATCTGCACAGTAGGAGGCCACGTATGCTCCCGCCCCCACTGCTCACCGCACTTGTAACATAAGCCTTTGGCGTGTCGGTAAGCTCAGAGAGGAGAGATCTTGTCTTCGCCGGAAGTGCGAGCAGCTTCCATGCCGCGATGATCTTCCACTCTTGTAGGCGGCTGTAATGGAGGAGCATAATGCTTGTATGGAATACCGCGGGGTGGTAACTTGGCGATGTGCTGATCAGTTAGTCTGATTGGAGAAATTGGTTCACCCTCAGCAACCTTTTCTTGTAATAAAGCCAATGAACAAGCTGTGTCAAGATCTGCTGGTCGCTAAACCATCACGACTGACCAGATGTATGAGCGTAAACCCTCGATAAAACGAGTAAGAAAATAATATAGATGAGTATCTTCCGAATACAAAATAAGATGGTTCATCATAATATCAAAACGCTCAATGTATTCTGCTACTGTAGTTTGCTATTTAATAGCATAGAATTGCCGGATTAGCAGTTGGCGACGATCTCTACCAAAACGAGTGCACAAAAGTGAAGTGAAAGAGATCCAGTCTAAGCCTGCTAAACATTTTTGAACAGATTGTAACCAAATGCCAGCTGCTCCTGTGAAGTGCAGCGTTAACATTGGTACCCAGTACGAATCATGGATGGCTAGCATGTTGAAGTATTGCTCTGCTAAAATTTTCCATAAATTAGGATTTTTACCGCTGAACTACAGGAATAACATTGCAGGTGCGGCCGCGCCCATGGCCGAAATCAGCTGACTAGAGACCTAATTAGGATCTATCATGCGATCAGCTAGCGGGACCTGGAAAGAATTCATACCCGTGACCAGAAGTGCCATCGGTGACGCGGGGTCACCGCTGGGAAACCTCCAGAGGATGCTTGCACGCCGTGGCCGGATTGCCCGTGGACCGCCCCGTGGTGGTGAGGGAGGGGCTTGGTGACAAGGTGAGCCGTCGCCGATCCACCATTTGCGGTCACAGCTGGGAGGCACGCGCGTTGGAGATCGACCACTGCCTCCTACAGTTTGGAGAGGCGCGCCTCCATGTCTGGACGCCACTCTGCCAGATCAAGCAACTGCGCGGACTGCGCGCCGATTTGCTGAGACATGTCACGCTAGGTGGCCACGATCGCATCGCTACACGCGTTCGCGTTCTGCTCCATCCGGTCCAAGTAATCCTTGAGCGCAGGATCCATGGCGGCGATGGGTTGTTGCCGATCCGAAGCTCGCTTGCGTGTTTCTAAGCTGAAAACAGAGATGGATACGAAATTTGGTGGGGAATTTTGATCGAAATGGCTAATCTGATACCATATGTTAGGATAGCAGTAGTTCCATGTCTAGTATTACAGGATTCGACTCAGGATTGGAGTTGCAAAAGAGTCAAAGAGGAAGAACAACTACTCTATTCAAGAGAGGAAAGTATTTCGCCTCCGTTCCAGTGCCAATGCCGTGATCCCAAGGATAATCTCCAGGTTGCTCGTCGCCTTCATCTAATAGGAGCCTGATCAAGCTCGTTACGACGCCCAATCATGGCCCATGGATTTCCTGTTGGGCTGGGTGATGTGTTTGGGCCGGCTACACCTCACAGTAACTCCTATGTACTCGTCGTGTGCTCCTGTAGTAGGGGCTCTAACATTCCACTTGAATGAGTCTTGCTCTGCCGTTAAGGCTGGTGCGTCCTGAATTGCAAGCCACAACAGTATGAATTGTGCAATCTTGCAAGGACCGTAAGTATTAGAAATAATGAGCTAATCTAAATAGGTCCATGTATATTTCAGACTTTTTCTAAAATTTAAAAGCCTAAGTTTATGGCAGCTTACACGTGTTTGGGTCCATGTTTCTGGCAGCTTATATGGGTGTGGAGTGGGAGCTAAAGTTTAGTCCCACATAAGAAGTTGAATGAGAGTTGCTGAGTGTTGCACCACTTTGAAAGTGAGTGGCCATAAGATAGCTACACGGGCGCTCCTTCTCTGATGTCGCTGCTCGCACGCACCGCCTGTCTCGTCACGACGCGCACGTGCATCGGTTGCGGTAATCTCGCTGAGCTTTATTTTGCCGCTCGGGAAAATTGTGAGGTTTTGATAGACGTGTCAACAGTCAGCCTATAGGGTCGCTCCCGGCTCGTGGGATACTATAACTGACCCGAGCATGCGCAACATGGACTCAGCCCATATTCGCCTCCGTTAGGGTTTCTCGAGCCTCTCTATATAAAGTCTTATGTGGCTATCGCCACAACACATGGAAAACCAATCTAGGGTTTTGCCTCTTCTCTGCTTGCTCCATCATCGTAGTTTACTCCATCCCACTTGCCGGCATGCACCGGCTGACGGGGGAGCAGGTCTTCGGAACCACTCGTCTTTGTGATCCTGTACGAGAGAGGCGAATAAGGTTTTTGAAAAACGCTCCGCGCGACTTTCCAAGTTCGTCATCACGACGCATCTTCCTGAGCGATCTCCTGGTCCGCGAGTGATTCATCTTCAATGTCATCTTCTTCGAAAGTCTACGGCAATCGCGCTGCACCAACGATGACTTAATCGGAACCAATTAGTATGTATAATGTGATCCGATCTGTTGCTATACTATGGTTGTTAATGTGTGTGATATGCTATTGTTCATGCTAAACAATACATCTAGTATGTTAGAGATTCACGTAATTGTAGCTATTACTGTCACAATTTATATAATGGAATTAATTAGGGAAATTATGCCTAATAATCTAACAGTAAGTGTGCCCAGAATTTTGCTCACCCATACATTGTTGGACAATGCTTATGCAACTGTCATCCATAGAGCACTCTTTGGCCTAATGAAGAAGATCAAATCTGGAGCAGTACTTGAAGCACTCTGCTCGTTGATCCAACAGTCATGCCAGAACACGGTGAGTTCCCCATTGCCAACTGAGCATTCTGTGGCGGCCAGAAACATTGCTTATGTCTCTAGAGAAATGTTGAAATTCACTCCATTCCAAGCCCTTAGTGGCCCCTCCTTTTCCATCCAGCGCCAACAAATTCGAAGTGCATCATTCAGTATTTGGAGGCTATGAAGTCCTATTCCTCCTAGGGCACTAGGTTTATGTACCTTCTTCCATGCCACCTTACAATGGCCTGCTTTAGCATCCTCTTCCCCTTCCAAAAGAAACACTAACATATTTTTTGATTGTCTTAATTATGCAAGGTGAAAGATCCAGTGATAGCATGTCATAGATAGAGATTGTCATGAGGATAGATGTAATAAGCACCAATTCTCCTCCTTCTGTCAACATTGTCGTGCGCCAAGTGGAAAGACGCCGTGCCAGATCATCCAGCAATGGATCTGGACTTCGAGTAACACTCTGAACTTCAATCCATCTTTGCGACACTTCAGGAACTAGAACAGAAATAGATTGCTAGCTGCTACTCTATTCGGGAATATATTTACGAACGGAGGAAGTAGTTACAAATAATATATTTAGGAACAGAGGAAATTGTGAAAACCACCAACAATTATTGGCTTAGAAGGGACAACTACTCATTTTACATATTGTTTTTTGCACAAACCACCAACTGTTGGTGTAATAGGATGCACATAAGTCTAAGTCTCATATTAACTTGATTAACAACAATTCTAACAACCGACGCTCACAAGTCTGTGATGGGATGGCAACATCTGTCCATGTTGTCATCTGTTGGCAAATCTGACATCGTTTTATTTATTTATTTTTTGAAAAATTTCAATAAATTTTGGCTGAAATCTCTCAAAAACTAACAAAACTCTCGGAAGATTAGTCCAAATTGTTTAAAAAAAAGTATAAACTAATTTTTTCGTGTTGTTTGAATTACTGAATTTTTTCTTTTTTGGGGCCCAATCTCTTAAAAGGTAACAAAAAATTCAAATGGTATATCCAAATTATTCAACCTTTCACAAATTAGTTAATTTATGTTAGATGATGCCATGTGGGTTCTGGTCATCAGATGTGTCATTAATCAAAGCTTATTTTGAGAATTCGACCTATGTGCAACCTATTACACCAATAGTTGGTGTTTCTGCAAAAAAATGTAAGTATTTAACATAATAATGAGTAGTGATTTCTGCAATTTTCACTTTTTATCGACTAGGCGTGTATGTACTGTTCATGGGAAGTTTCAAATCATGGCAATCTAACTAGATCATGTCAATCTAGAACAATGCACGTTCAAAATCAAAATAGATCATGGCAATCAAGAATAATGCACTAATACTAAAACTACCTAGTAGAAGTTCAAAATCAAACTAGATGAAGACAATTTAGAACAATGCACTAGTACTCAAACTATCTTGCACAAGTACAAAGGATTCCAAATTGGGCAATGCACAAATTGGGCAATGTTGAATCTTTAGTGTGCATATCACATTTAATCTAATTTGAAGCTAGACAAATCTACACGAAGCTATTTGAACTCCCGCCGCTTGTCGGAGGGACATAATCAGACTTCACTGACCATCAAAGAAAATCCTAACTGCAAATCAAATCTACAAGTTTGAAGTACTTACAATGGAGGGAACGCGGCCACCGGATTGAAGAAGAAGGTCCCGAAACCAAAGATGAAGGCCCCCAAGTCAAAGACGAATCACCTGACGCTAGGGTTGCGACGTTCGCGGGGGGCGAAAAGAGCCCGCCAAATTGGCAAGGGTTGGCCCGGCTACCACAAGCACCTTCCCAACAGCCAAACAGGAGGTCCCGAGCGCCTATGCGGGCTCCCCAAATGCGTCCGGTGCTGTTTCCATTCTTGTTGTGCGAGGCCGTGAGAAGACGGGGGAAGAAAACTTCAGTGCCCATGCACAATACACCTCATTGTTGCAGCTAGCTTTTCGAGTTGGGAATCGTCCCACTGGCAATGCGTCGCCTGGTTCACAAAGGCGAGGGGCGACGAGTAGGCGTAGGAGCGCCGGACTCGGAGGGAAACACCACATGGAGGTGATGGAGTGAAATTTTGGGAAGTGAGAGGAGTGTAGTGTGTCATTATACCGAAATATCCCGTCTCTCGCACTTGCCAATGTTTGTGTACGCGAGACACGTTGCGTCCGATGGAGCTAGGCTAAGGAAAAATGAACAATTCAGCCGTCTTCAGGATCAACTTTTGGGCTGCTTTAATACATGTGTCATGCCAAAAAAAGGTGCATCCTAGGCGCTTTTTTGACCCACCGGAACCGAGAGAGGCCTCCACGGGCAACCAAATATACTTTTGATAGAAAAGGAGCATCATGCGATTTTTAAAAGAAGTAGCAGGATGGCCCTAGAAAATGGGAGGTCATCGTTCTTCTATGTGTCGAAATAACTAAGAATAAATATATGTGTTTACATATATATATTAAAATTATAAGTTACATATTGAAAACTAAAAAATGGTATGCTAAGCATTATATCACCGGGAAAACCTCTTTAATTTTTAGGTAAGTAATTATCAAGTCACTTATCATATTATCAGATGATGACAAGCGTGTGACGCGTTTGTACATGATGATAGGTCATCAATACAACAAAATAAATTTTCATCCATAGGCTATCCAATAATTTTTATCTCATGTTGGAATAAAATTATAAGTTTCATATCATCATTCATTAGCAAGAAAAAATTCAATTTGTTATGGTCCAAAAATAGTAATTAATTTTAACCTAATTAGGAAAATATAATAGGTTATATTCTAATAAAATAGAAATAAAAATTACTAATAACACATAATAAACAGATAACACTCACTAATAGAAAATCCAAGTAAACCATAAGAATTTGTATTCTATTTTCTTTAGATATTTCTGTCTCTCATTTACTTCCTATGTTCACAAATATGTGTCCATCTCCGTCAAAAGATACACGACTACTATCAAGTGTGACCATTAAAATGTCTTGAGGCACATGTTTTGACATGTTATCGAGTGTGACCATAGAAAACGAATGCTTGATCTAAGAAAAATAGATATATCTATGTTAATGATTTGTTTTTTGGTAACATTAAAATTTGCAAGGACTTAATTGTTCATACTTTAAGGCCACACTAGCAAACCTTTTGTCTCACAAAATTAACACGTAGAATCATATACCATTTTATTCTCTGCCGAGTTCCTTCAACCTTAGCAGCCAATTATATATTGGGAGGTGAATTTGTGTGCGTAGGAAGTTTTAGACGTGTTTGCAGTTTTATCTAAGACAAATAATTTGAGATAGAGGTATTAATATAATTATTCATTGATTATAGTTGTTAATTATTTTGTACTCCCTTTGTCCCAAAATATAAGGCGCTTAAGCTTTGATCAAAAGTCAACATTTTCTAATCTTGACCAAATTTCTACACAAAAATATAAACATTTACAATACCAAATCAATAGACTCACCATAAATTATATTTTACTAATGTATCCATTTAATATTGTAGACGAGATGCTATTGACTAGGTAAAAAAACTTAGAGGAGACGAGGAAACAAAATGGGCTCAACGAGAAAAAGTATAACACATTCAAGAAGGGGGAAATAACATAAGATAATTTTATTTGATTGCAAATGGGAAGCATAGAAATAAAAAAATATTCCAGTTAGAACAAGATGAAGGAACAATAGTGGGCGAAGATAATCT
Organism: Avena sativa; assembly: GCA_916181665.1. Taxonomy (NCBI): domain Eukaryota; kingdom Viridiplantae; phylum Streptophyta; class Magnoliopsida; order Poales; family Poaceae; genus Avena; species Avena sativa. The sequence goes on from OV702283.1 coordinate 341,812,214, forward strand.
TAGAGTCTACATTACTGAATATTACAAAAACTTTTTGGGGAACCCAAACCAAAAAATATTATGATGATAGAGGATATAAATCATGACATACCGGAACTCACTTTAGTGGAGAATAGTATCCTAACGAAAACTTTTAGTGAAAAGGAAGTGTATGAGGCTATTGCCCAAATGGAACACAATAAGGCACATGAGTTGGATGGTTTTCCTGCAGAGTTCTACCAAAAGTTTTGGGAAGTAATTAAGGCTAACTTAGTGGCACTTTTTGATCAGAATTGCCTCTATTTAAGTTGAATTTTAGTGTCATTACCTTACTTCCTAAAAAGGAAAATGTGGTACAAATTCAACAATATAGACCCATTTTCCTACTGAATATTAGTTTTAAATTTTTACTAACGTGGGTACTAACCGCATCACTAGGATTGCCTCTGTAACATCCCAAAAATATTAATCAAGGTTATCGTTTTCCAATCACTCAAATTTAGGGTTAACAAAAACTTTTGTTAATTAATCCATATGAATGCATGTGTGTATGTGATGAATGCATGAATGCTTGAATGGACTTGGGTGATTGTTATGAATGAAAAGGATTAGTTTAAAGATAAAAACAACATCATCTACATCATTTACAAGCAGAATCAAATCAATAGAAATTCAAAAACAAACAAAATGAGCTAATGGTCATTTTTGTCAATCTTGCTCACTAGACCACTTTGAGTGTTTCTAGTCCAAGATTTCTAACAGAAACAAATCCAATTCTTTTCACCACTTTTTAGACCAAGTAAAAGTGAACCCAAGCCCACCTTGCAAGCCCACCGAAAGATTTGGAAACCCTATTCAAATAACATTTAAAAATTGAATCTAGTGCATATGGTAAGATCACCATTTCTTAAAACCCAACCAAACCAGTTCACCTTGACAAATCCAAGCAACCAGAGACTACCTAGTATGTGACCATTGCACCCACCAAGTTTCATCCAAAAATTCAAATATGAATTTCTTTCGGCCATTTCATCAAACACTTGGAGATAGAAACCTTGTTCCCATTGATCATCCATGTCTCCCCCAGTGACAACCATCGCATTAAACCAACTTAGACCCCTACCATTGCACCATGCCGTGCATGCCCGAGCCAACCCCGGCCAGCCGGCCATGGCAAGCTAGAACGAGTCATCTCCATGCCTAGCCACCGTGTCCAGGAAGCATGCCACCGTCCATCGCCACCCCCTGTCCAGCCCTCGAGCATTGACAAGCCATGGACCACCAAGAACACGCACAGCCAGTTTGTCTCTGCCATGTCCAGAGCGCGCCAGCTCGACACGCTCGCATAGACCGCGCCTCGCCTTTGCCTCCCATGCCTGCAATCACCGTGACACCAGGAACCTCCCAGACAACCCAGTTCTCCGCCGCACGACCCAAAGCACCCGTGCATCGTCAAAACCACCATCGGTGCCGCTCAGAGCGTCGAGACATTCCGACCAACCTCGACCGCCCCTTTCCACGCCATCAAGATGTTGAGGACCGCCAGGAAACCACACACCGTCCCCTACCTTCAGCCACGCCGATAGCTCTCTATAACGCCAACCCCGACGATCTCTGCCCATGCCGCTCGGCCTCTCTCACTTGGCTATAAAAGGAGGACTCTCCCGCTCGTTTACTTCACACCATTCCACTCCCCACCTCTCACTGATCCTTCTCACTTCTTCCCGGAGCAAGGAGAGCAATCCTCGCCGGAATTTCACCGAAGCCTGCTGCTGCTGGAGGAGAAGGGCGCCGTCGATTGGAGCCACCCCAGGAGGAGCCGCCAGTACGAGGAGAACCGCCGTCGTCGACTTCGTCGTTCGCCCCATTGCCGACCATCGCCTAAGCCCCGGTGAGTCGCCATAGACTCCCACTGGCCGCACTAGGGTTCGAGCCCGTCGTGTTCTGTTCGACAACGATGATGGCCTTGAGCCGTTGATCCTTGATATAATCCTACGGTCGTAGTTAGCCCGTACCCCTTTGCACCCCCTTTCCCACTAACGTGGGGGACACCACTTAACCCGCCCGCGCGCACGCTGTGTGCAGTGGGCCGGCCCATTTAGAATTCATGTGCGACCTAGTTAGTTTGAATTTAGATTTATCTATTTAGTTTCAAACCTAGTTCTGGCAGTAGATTCAAAATTCAATTCAAAGTGTTTTACTGAACCAAATAGCATGAAAACAATTTTGTTATAAAGGTATAGAAATTCATAATCCAAGCCTGTTGGATTCAAACCATTTGAAATTATAGATCACCTACAGTAAAAATAACAAGGCAGATACTTTTCCGCATTTAAACATTTTTCAAAATTCAAGCATAAATGCTTTTGAGTTAATTTCAACTCTAAAAAATAACATTTGATAAGAAATTTCCGAATATATAAAAATATCTAGGTTTACTTGCAATAATAATGGCCAAGAAATAAAAGAATGCCCCATAGGCATTTCTAATCACTTTAATTAAATAAAATAAAAGGGTTAAACCTTATTAAATTGTGACACCACTTTAAATCACATTCCCAAGTACTGAAATATGTGGTGATGACATGTGTCAACATGATACCATGTTTTAATTGGAGAATATTAAATCTTAAGTAGTTTTTCAATGAGTAGAAATTACTTTTCTAAAATGAAATAAATAGAACTATTGTCTTAATCCTTGTGATGATTGTGATGATGCTAGATCATCTAGTGTGAACATTTGTGTGCTAAATAGAAGTAGTTAAGTATTGTTTGGTGATTGTGTACTTCATATTTATTTATAGACACTAGTATCGACCAAGGATACAAAGAGGAAGGAGACTACTATGAAGACGAAGATGAGGAGAACTTCAACCACTGCACAAAGAGCATAAAACTTGGCCGAGGTTTGAGCTTAATTCTTTTATTTCTTTATCAAAGCTTTTTATTTATGTTTACTTAGTGACTTGTGAGTTTTGGAAAGATATTAGAGGTAGCATAAAGAGCATAAAACATGGCCTAAGTTAGGTAGAACTTGATGTCATCCTGAGGCATGAGATTATACTTAGATAAGTCACACTTGATTATCACCCCTCATTAGTGTTTACCTCCAACTTTAGTGGCTAGTGCCAAGAATAAAACTTGATCACTTTAGATGGGCATACTTGGTAAAAATGGTTATGAAAACCTTAGAATGATGAGTCATTCTAATGAAATGTTTTGACATGTGTTCTTGAACACCAGATGATTTTGATGATGAAAATGTTGAGGCATGAGCCTTAGCCCTTTATAAAACTGATGGTTGTGTTCGGATGCGATACCATTCCAATTTTACCGTACAACCACAATACCCGAATTTGGGTAGGGCTTGACTGAAAGTTTATATACCTTAGTATGGGTTCCCTTGCGGCCGAGGTTTGAGCTGAGGCTACCTCGTGATGATTGTCCACCTATGCAGTTCCCAAGATGACAGATGGTCATGGTTGGTAGGCCAAACTCATAGGAGAGGTGCCTATACTAGGGTGTTTAATTGAAAGGTTAGGATTGATTATCCGCATACTGAGTATGGTGAATTCAGGATTGTTCCTGACGGATGTATCGAATGTTGTGGTGAAAGTGTACCACCTCTGCAGAGTGTCAAACTATTCGAATAGCCGCGTCCGTGTTCATGGATAGTTGGAGTGGCCATACTATTCCGTCGTCAAATGTTTTCAAAATGACTTGTGAACTGAATCATGAATTTGACTTGACCACAACATGGTTGTGAAAGTGAAACTTAAGTTCCCACAACTGTTATAAAACCTTCAACGACATTTCTTTACTCCTGAACTCAGCTAGAGATAAACTTGGCTTTTTGCAAAACAACCTAGAGCTTAGTATTCCTACTTGAACCACTTTACTTGTTAGTGATAGTTTGCGAGTACTTAAAGAGAACACATGGCTTTGTCCCTGGCTATTCCCGTGGCAGACTATGAAGAGGATTATCAGGATGATGGACCACAAGAAGTCTACAGCAACTACAATCATCTCCCATCGTCAGCATTGCCTGTGACCCCAAAGATGGAGATTCGCCCATGCTACCGTTATTATATTATTCCGCTGCTTGATTGTACTAAGACTGGATCATGAGATACTTTATTTGTAAGACCTTTATTATGGTTTCTAATGGATGATGAACTATGGTAGCAATCTGTTATGTCTCGAAAAAATGGTAATCCTGGGATTGCGATGTATGACATAACAGGCATCTGGGATTAAAAATTCGGGTGTTGACAGCCTCAGAAGTAATTAGACCTACTCAATTAGCGTTCATGCCCGGGAGACACATCCTAGAAGGGGTGGTCTCATACGTCGGAAACGTATCTATAATTTTTGATGCTCCATGCTTGTTTAGTATCTACTTTGCTTTGCTTGTCTACATTTTGAGGTGCTTTGTACAAGTTTTCTGGTACTAACCTACTAACAAGTTGCAACAGTGCCAGATGCCTGTTTTCTGTTGTTTTTGGTTTCAGAAAAGTTAGTAAAGAAATATTCTCGTAATTGGACGGGACAAACGTCAAAGTCAATTACTTTCCACGGGGAACAAGAAGTCCAGAGGGGAGACGAGGAAGCGGGCCAGGGCAGCTAGAACCCCCCCAGGCATGGCCAGGGGTGGGCCCGTGCCTAGCTAGGGTTTGGCCCCTCTGGTCGCCTCCTCGGCCTCCCCCTTCGCCTATAAGCAGCCCCCGATGCAGAAACCCTAAGCACCCGATCAAATCTCCATTAAACAGTCTGTAGCCGCTGCCACCATCGTCCCTAGAACGGGGGGATCTGAAGTTCTTCCTGGCACCCTGCACGAGGGGAGATCATCCCAGAGGCCTTATCTCCGATATGATGCGGGAGTAGTTCCACCTTGGACTATGGGTCCATGTAGTAGCTAGATGGTTGTATCTCCTCCTTTGTTCTTTCATGTATAGATCTTGTGAGCTCCGTTCATGATCAAGATCTAATCTATTTTTAATCATGCATGTTGTGTTTGCAGGGATCCGATGGATATTGAGATTATTATGTTTGTTTGATTAATGGTTTTGTCTTTATGATTCTATCATGTTTGTGTTGTTTGTGATCTTGCATGCTCTCCGTTTTTAGTAGCTATCTTGGCCAAGTAGTTGTTAGTGACCACAAGAGGGGGTATTTATGCTCGATAGTAGGTTCATGCCTATAGTTTCCAAGGGAAGTGACAATAATCTCTTCGGTTGTAGATGTGCTATTGCCACTAGGGAGAAAACAACGGTCTCTTGTTCATGGAACATGTGGACTGTTTACCTTACACACTTTGCTTAAAGCAGTTGTCCGTTGCTTGCAACTTAATACTGGAGGGGGTTTAAATGATAACCTGAAGGTGGACTTCTAGTCATAGATGCAGTTGGATGGCGGTCTATGTATCTTGTTGTATTGCCCAATAAAATCTTATAGGATCTTTCTGACTAGTAATTGCATTGTTATGCCTTGCTCAGTTCCTGTCAATTGCTCTGCTATAATTTGTTTACCCTCCATTCCATGTTGTTTATCTAAGGAGAGCACCTCTAGTGAACTATGGACCCCGGTCCAATCTTTACCATTGATACATCTTCCACTGTTACTTGTTCACTTGCTGCAAACCACCATTACCTTCCACACCATACGTTTAATCCTTTGTTACAGCAACCGGTGAGATTGAGAACCTCACTGTTAGTTGGGGCAAAGTCTTGAGTTTGTGTTGTGCAGGTCTCCGCGTTGCTTGCAACACCCGTGTGACGTTTCCTTCCTCCTACTAGTTCGATAACCTCGGTTTCTTACTGAGGGAAGACTTGCTGCTATGCTGCTTCACACCATCCTCTTGGGGTTCCCAACGGGCTCCTCATCAACTAAGCCATCAACAAGTTTTCTGGCGCCGTTGCCGGGGAGGCTAAGGACGTCTTCACTAGGGGAGTCCTTCACTTCCTTTCTCTTTACTTTGATTTTAGTTTGCTTTGTTTCCTTTGCTTGGTTTTGTTTGCCTCTTTCCAAAAAAAACCAAAAAAAATTAGTCTAGTTTGGTTTGCTTTCTTTATTCAAAAACAAAAAACAATTAGTTCCTGCTCTAGCTGCTGCTGCTGCTGTTTTTGGCTTGCCCACCTTTGCCAAAATGAACTCTGCTGAGAACACCAAGTTGTGTGACTTCACTAGCACTAACAACAATGATTTCCTTAGCACACATATTGCTCCACCTGCTCCTGATGTTACCTATTATGAAATTAAGCCTGCTTTATTGAATCTTGTGATGAGAGAGCAATTTTCTGGTGCTGGTTCTGATGATCCTGCTGCCCATCTCAATAGCTTTGTTGGACTTTGTGAGATGCAAAAGTATAAGGATATAGATGGAGATATTATTAAGCTCAAGCTTTTTCCTTTATCCTTGAGAGGAAAAGCTAAAGAATGGTTGCTTTCTTTGCCTAAAAATAGTATTGATTCTTGGACTAAGTGCAAAGATGTTTTTATTGGAAAGTACTATCCTCCTGCTAAGATTATATCTATGAGAAGTGACATTATGAAATTTAAACAACTTGATAGTGAACATGTTGCTCCATCTTGGGAAAGAATGAAGTCTTTGGTTAAGAATTGTCCCACTCATGGACTCACTTCTTGGATGATTATCCAGACTTTTTATGCAGGTTTGAACTTCTCCTCAAGAAATCTGTTGGATTCAGCTGCTGGAGGTACTTTTATGGGCCTCACTTTGGGTGTTGCAACAAGGCTCCTTGATAATATGATGGTTAACTACTCTGAATGGCATGTTGATAGAGCTCCACATGGTAAGAAGGTAAATTCTGTTGAGGAAACTTCCTCTTTGAGTGAAAAGATTGATGTTATTATGGCTATGCTTGTTAATGGGAAAACTCCTCTAGATCCTAATAGTGTTCCCTTAGCTTCCTTGGTTGCTCAAGAAGAGCAAGTTGATGTGAACTTCATTAGAAACAACAATTTCAACAACAATGCCTATAGGAATAATTTTGTTATCAACAACAATTATAGACCTTATCCTCCTAATAATGGCAATTCCTATGGAAGCTCTTACAATAATGCTAGAAGTGCCCCCTATAAACTTGAAGTCATGGTCAAGGACTTTATTAGTAAACAAACCACTTTCAATAAGACTATAGAGGAAAAGATTTTAACTGTTGAGAAAAATATATCCTCTTTGTCTGAAGCTCAGTCCTCTTTGATTAATAAAATGTCTACTAAACCTGAAGCCATGGAAAATACCTTTGCTACTGCTCATGCCATACTAGTTACTATTGATGAAAATGTTAGAATGTTAGCTCAACTTCATGCTAAGTGGGAAAGGGAAGCTGAAATTGATAGAAACAATAGTGTGTGCACCATCACCACTAAACCACAAGTAGTCCCTATTCTTCCTCCTACTATGCCTAAGCCTATTGAGCCTACTACTAGTGATGCTAAGTTTGACTTTGATATTGATGGTTGCAATATTTCTGAAGTTATTATGTTCCTACAAAAGCTTGCTAGAAGTCCTGATGCTAGTGATATGCATGTTGCTTTCACTAAACACATTACAGATGCTCTTGTTAAGATTAAGGAAGAGAAGCTAAAACACAAAGCTTCTATTCCTAGGAAAGTAGAAGATAGTTGGGAACCCATTATTAATATGCAAGTGAATGACTTTGATCTCAAAGCTTCATGTGATCTTGGTTCTAGTGTCTCTATTATGCCTAGGAAGATTTATGAGATGCTTGATTTGCCACCGTTAGAAGATTGTTATTTGGATGTCCCACTCAATGATAATGCTAAGAAGAAACTCATGGGAAGTATTAATGATGTTCTCATTATGGTTAATAATTCTTATGTCCCTGTGGATTTTTCTATGTTTTAGATGTTGAATAAATGCTTCTTGTCCTATTACTTTGGGAAGACCTTTTCTTAGAACAGTTGGTGCCATCATTGATATGAAAGAAGGCACCATTAAATATCATTTTCTATTCAAGAAAGGTATTGAACACTTCCCTATGAGGAGAGAGAAGTTGCTTTTTGCTCCTCCTTTGAAAGCAAGATTTGATGTTAATGCTTCTTCATTTGAAAATACTTAATTCTTCTTGCTTCTTGTGCCAAACTTAAAGGCGTTAAAGAAAAGTACTTGTTGGGAGATAACCCAAGAGTTTCCTTTATTCTTGAAAGTTATTAATTCAGTAATTACCTCTCCTTATCCTTTTTGTTTGCTTTTTGTGCCAAGAATGACCTCTAATGAGAGGGAAGTAAGATTTGGGGAGTTGCTGTCCTGAAACATATTTCTGTCCTCCACCAAAAAAAATTGTGAGGAGTCTCTATAACTCGTATTGAGATCAAACTTTATGAATAAATCCCCTAGTATGTTAGCTAACTTTCGTTAGTTCAACACTTTTTTATTTTAGCAAAAGAAGATGTTCGAAAAAATCGGTTTCTACCTGCTGGTCTGTTTTGACAGAATTTTGCCATTATTTGTATTTACTTCTTATTGATTCCTTTTTGAGTTCTCTATAGGTGAATTGAGCTTTTTGAAGGAGTTAATACAGTAGCTTGTGTTTTTAGTGAAAAGCCTTGATGTTTCAAAGCTTTTCCAGAGGTCTAATATCTTTTAAATACAATAATGTTGCTAATGAAGATTGTGTGAAGTTTTGTATGAAAGAAAAATTTCAGGTGTAAAGAGAGAATGATGCAATGAGATGAAGAATGGACAAAAGCTCAAGCTTGGAGATGCCACCATGGTGTCACCCCAAGAAATATCGAAGAGGTACACGCGTCAAAGCTTGGGGATGCCCAAGGAATCCCCTTCTTCATCAATAAAAAGCTTAGGTATGTCTAGAAACTTTGTTTTTATTGTTTCATGCATAGTTGTGTTGTTCTTGGAGCGTCTTAGTTTTCACTTGCTTTGCTTAGTTTGTTTAGTTTTCTTGAGAAGTTTGGACCTCCGTTCTCGCTGTGTTGTTTTCCAAATAAGTTTCTTGGTGTTGGAAAGGAGTAGTAAGTTCTTTCTTGAAGTGCAAGAGGAGTTTGCATTGACTGTGACTTAGACTTTAGCATGACATGCTAGGTGTCGTTTTGGCATTATGCTAAGTAATTATTGCTGTAGCATGTTTTGTTCCAAATAATTGGGATTGCTTAGTGTGCCTTGGAGGAATTATGCGTTGTTTTAGCATACAAAAGCATAGTATTGTGGTATTCTCCTTTGATGCTTTGCTTGGGTTGACTTGGCACATGCTCGCACCATGTTATGAATATGACAAGTCACCATTAGCCTCTATGATAATTTAGTACTTGACTTGTAGTACCACTCTTTGCTTTGATCAGTATGCTTTGTTGCACTGCATGATTATGACCATTATGCTCTCTTAGTTGGTTGCTCCCAGTCTTTTGCTAGCCTTCACTTGTATGAGTAAGTTCTACTCATGCTTCAAACTCCCAAGAAACCAAGTTATTCCAAAGTGTCCACTATAAACTCCTATGCATGGTGTGTTACACCATTCCAAGTATATTCTTGTTTTCATCTGTCTTCCAATTAAAAACTATTTTGTTATGTGAAAACTTAGTGATTAAATCCCTCACGAACTTGATGGCACACTTTATATTCTTTGCCCCTAATAAACTTGAACCATTGTGACAACTTTGTTGTATATGCTTGCACATATAAGTTGGAATTAGCAGAACCGTGTTGTCATGGGGAACGTTTTCAACATTGCACTTGTACTTTGTACTCAGTTGATATCATGTTCTTTTGTCTATGGATGTCACCGGTGTGAAATAAAGAGGGAGCTTGTAATTCCATGGAGTTTGTATCATGTGTTAGAGAAACGCCTGGGCCGCTAGCCTAAGCTATGCCTAATCATGGTGGAAACTTGCAGCATCACCATAACGAGCTATCTATGAAGCATCCTCAATAAAAAGCTATGCATATGGTAAATAAAAAGATTGCTGAGATGCTCATTGTCTGCTTGCCTTGTCATTTTGGTTATGGGAAAGCTCATGTACCATGTGCAAGGGGTACCCCGTTGGCAGTTCTTAATGATATGCAAATACTTACAATGACAAGAACTTACTTGGACCCAAAGTTGAGTATGCATGAGGTGTGGCCCTCGTATTCAAGGGACTTTAGATTGCCAACTTATACTTCGTCAAGCATATACTCCATCTTTGCCACTTTAACCTTAACCACTTCAAGATGCTTATGATAGCGGCAATGAGGGCTGAAAGCTAACAAGTACCATAATTTTTGGAAGCTCTTTTTGAAACTTGTAATCCCTGCTTCCTTTAGAAAAAAGGCCATTCTTCCACCATTATTGAGTCTACACCTTCTACCATTAGGCACCATTAAGAGAGCATAGTTGCCATTCTGTGTGCAGTGTTCCAAAGCTTATTGATTGATGCATATTGTGATATTACTTGTTCTTGTGCTATTTGTTTCTAGTCACCCTTGTGAACTTTGAAGGTGTCCTATGCATCTATATTGCTAATCTATGAGGGACAAGCTGATTTCCATTATGCCATGTTTTCTGTATGTGAAACAAACAAACATTTTTCAATGCATGTTATTCATAATCTTTGTTTGTAGTTTGTCATGGTGCATGCATAGTTACTATGTCCTATTGTTAGAACTCCATCTTTAATGCACATGTTTAGAGTTCTTTGATCCCAGCTTTCAATGCTTGCAAATGGTTGGATCTTTATTGTGAGGGTGCATGTCACCTCATAAATTATTATTTTATCACTTACCTACTCGAGGACGAGCAGGAGTTAAGCTTGGTGATGTTGATACGTCGGAAACGTATTTATAATTTTTGATGCTCCATGCTTGTTTAGTATCTACTTTGCTTTGCTTGTCTACACTTTGAGGTGCTTTTTACATGTTTTCTGGTACTAACCTACTAACAAGTTGCAACAGTGCCAGATGCCTGTTTTCTGCTGTTTTTTGTTTCAGAAAAGTTAGTAAAGAAATATTCTCGGAATTGGACCGGACAAACGTCAAAGTCAATTACTTTCCGTGGGGAACAAGAAGTACAGAGGGGAGACGAGGAAGCGGGCCAGGGCAGCCAGACCCGCCCCCCCCCCCCCCCCCCCACGCACGGCCAGGGGTGGGCCCGCGCCTGGCTAGGGTTTGGCCCCCCTGGTCGCCTCCTCGGCCTCCCCCTTCGCCTATAAGAATCCCCCGATGCAAAAACCCTAAGCACCCAATCAAATCTCCACGAAACCGTCTGTAGCCACTGCCACCATCGTCCCTAGATCGGGGGATCTGAAGTTCTTCCCGGCACCCTGCTGGAGGGGAGATCATCCCGGAGGCCTTGTCTCTGGTATGATGTGTGAGTAGTTCCACCTTGGACTATGGGTCCATGTAGTAGCTAGATGGTTGTATCTCCTCCTTTGTGCTTTCATGTATAGATCTTGTGAGCTCCGTTCATGATCAAGATCTAATCTATTTTTAATCATGCATGTTATGTTTGCGGAGATCCAATGGATATTGAGATTATTATGTTGGTTTGATTAATGGTTTTGTCTTTATGATTCTATCATGTCTGTGTTGTTTGTGATCTTGCATGCTCTCCGTTGTTAGTAGCTATCTTGGCCAAGTAGTTGCTAGTGACTCCAAGAGGGGGTATTTATGCTCGATAGTGGGTTCTTGCCTCTAGTTTTCAAGGGAAGTGACAATAATCTCTTGGGTTGTAGATGTGCTGTTGCCAATAAGGAGAAAACAACGGTCATAGATGCAACTGTTTACCTTACACACTTTGCTTAAAGCAGTTGTCTGTTGCTTGCAACTTAATACTGGAGGGGGTTCGGATGATAACCTGAAGGTGGACTTCTAGTCATAGATGCAGTTGGATGGCGGTCTATGTATCTTGTTGTATTGCCCAATCGAATCTCATAGGATCTTTCTGACTAGTAATTGCATTGTTATGTCTTGCTCAGTTCCTGTCAATTGCCCTGCTGTAATTTGTTTACCCTCTATGCCATGTTGTTTATCTAAGGAGAGCACCTCTAGTGAACTATGGACCCCGGTCCAATCTTTACCATTGATATATCTTCCACTGTTACTTGTTAACTTGCTGCAAGCCACCATTACCTTCTACACCATACGTTTAATCCTTTGTTATAGCAACCGATGAGATTGTCAACCTCACTGTTAGTTGGGGCAAAGTCTTGAGTTTATGTTGTGCAGGTCTCCGCGTTGCTTGCAACACCTGTGTGACGTTTCCTTCCTCCTACTGGTTCGATAACCTCGATTTCTTACTGAGCGAAGACTTGTTGCTGTGCTGCTTCACACCTTGCTCTTGGGGTTCCTAACAGGCTCCCCATCAACTGAGCCATCATGGTCGTTTTTCATGAAACCATCCACAAGCTTCATCGGAATAAGATGTATGGTGTTCTGCTTAAAATCGACTTTGAGAAGGCATATAACACCGTAAAATGGATCTTTCTTCAACAAACTCTACATATGAAGGGATTTGCACAATAATGGTACAAATTGATTAAACAATTCGTGCAAGGAGGGAGTGTTGGAATTCGTGTGAATGATGACATTGGTCATTATTTTAAAACTAGGAAGGGTCTCAGACAAGTTGATCTGTTGCCCCCTATGCTTTTCAATATTGTTATAGATATTCTTGCCATCCTAATTGCTTGGGCAAAGGAGGGCGATGAGGTTGCGGGACTCATCCCACATCTCATTGATGGAGTGGTATCCATTTTACAATATGCTTATGATATGATATTATTTATGGAACCTGCCTGACAGAAAGCCATGAACATGAAACTAATATTATGTATTTTTGAGCAGCTTTCATCTATAAAAATTAATTTTCATAAAAGAGAGATTTCTGTTTTGGAAAAGTGAAAGATGAGGAACAACATTACAAAAAAAAATTGGTTAGCAGGCTAGGTCTTTTACTTTTCCGATACCTTGGGGTTCCTATCCATTATAGAAAGCTTAAAAATTCAGATTGGTATCCAGTGGAAACTTGATGCGAAGGGAAATTTGGTTCCTGGAAAGGCAAACTATTATCTTATGGTGATCTTTTAGTCCTAGTTAATTATGTTTTAACTAGTTTACCTATGTTTATATTATCGTTTCTGAAAATACCTAGGGGGTTAGGAAACGATTGGATTTTTATAGGTCTCGCTTTTTTTGGCAAAGTGATGAGACTAAATGAAAATACAGATTAACTAAATGGATTATTGTATGCAGACCGAAAGATTAGGGTGGTCTAGGTATTGAAGTCTTGGAACTTAAAAATCGATGTTTATTGAGAAAATGGTTGTTCAAAATGCTTAGTGAAGAAGGGGTGTGGCAAGAATTATTGCGTAACAAGTATTTAAGTCAGAAAATGTAGACTGAAGTCCAAGCAAAACCGACCGATTCCCCGTTTTAGAAAGGACTTATGCGGGGGAGTTCTTTGCGAGAGGTCATTTTAAGGTTGGGAACGGTTCCGATACTAGATTTTGGGAGGATACATGGTTTAGAGAAACACCTTTGTCTCAACAATGTTCATCATTATACAATATTGTGCAACACAAAAATGTGACTGTTGGGCAAGTATTAAATCTAGCACCTCTGAACATTGGTTTTAGGAGGGCACTTAGTGACAATAAGTAGAATCTTTGGATACATTTATGCCAAAGACCGATGATGATTCAGTTGTCTGATGATCATGACAATTTTGTGTGGAACTTGACATCATCTGAGGTGTTTTCAGTCAAATTAATGTATGAAGACCTTATGAATGATCATACGATCTTCCTTCAGAAATATCTTTAAAAAATAAAAATCCTACTCAAGTTAAAGATTTTTATGTGGTTTCTTAGTAATAAGATTTTGCTTACTAAGGATAATATGGTTAAAAGGAATCGGGTAGGATGTAGTAAGTGTTGTTTTTGTGGATCACAAGAGACCATAGAATATTTGTTTATAGCTTGCCCTTTTGCTCGCCTATTGTAGCGCATTATTCATTTTGCATACGATCTTCCTCCTCCAACTAATGTTACGAATATGTTTGTAAATTGGTTAAATGGTGTTCATAAATCATCTAAGGCTAGTATTCGCATTGCTGTTTTGGCCTTATGTTGGTCTATTTGAAGATGTAGAAATGGTATTATATTTAATAGAACAAAAACTTTCAATCTTTTGCAGGTTATTCACATGATGGCTCAGTGGGTGCAGCTTTGGACACCCCTATCGGCGCAAGATCAGCAGGATATCATTGCTACTGTGTGCAGCCTTCTCCTGATGGTCGTTGGACACATCTTTAGCCAATCTGGCTGGCTGCATTTTAATAGACTAGAGCATTATGTTTAGTCTCTTAAATCGATATTCCGCTGGTTGATCATTGTGTCCACCTTGAGTGATTCTTAAATTATAATAACTTTGGATATTTGGATTCTTAAAATAAAAGGCCGTGTGCCTCGACCGATGCAGAGAGCGAGGATTTCTCCCCTTTTCAAAATAATAATAGATATTACATATTTTTCAATTATTTTAGAAATAATAGTCTCATTTCCTATTTTGCAAAAATAGGGCATAAGTATCTTTCTCACCAGCCCTCTCCACTACCCATCACACGAGCCCTGTGAGAAAAGAGCTAATCGCCCAGATTCACATGGGCCAGAGCAATTAGCACCTTTCTCACGAGGCCGGAGAGAAAGATCAATTTTTCAAAAATAGTTGGGACCTCATAGGCCCGATTCAAAAAACCTCAAAATACTATTTTAAAGTTTTATAAAAAAAATTGAAAAAATCACTCGTGTATAGATGGCCTTGAGACATAATCATGCAAAAGAATTAAGAAACGATAAGATTGTATGTGGCTTACACATAATAGAGAAAATGGAAATATGTATTTCCCTTAACAATTCCTTATATTGTTGATTAGACATTTTGTCTTTTTACACGTGTTTTTGTATTTCAGTTTCAGACTTGACATGCATTCCCTATAGCATAATTTATGTCGTATTTATTTGACTTTATATAGTATTTGAGGCTAGAATTTTATTATGAAGCTACATTTTTTCTATTTTATTATGAAGCTCCAATTTTTCCATTTTATTAAGAAGCTACAATATCTCCATTTTGACATTGCACAACTAAAATTAAGATAAATTCAAATACTGAATTTAAAATACAATGTGTTGCAACAATTAAGTAGCAGTATTTCAAAAATGGACCTTTCTCTCTAACCTCGAGAGAAAGGTGCTAATCGCTATGTGCCGAGCCGAATCTGAGGCAATTAGCTCTTTTTCTCGCAAGTCTCGCGCGATAGGTGGTCCCCATGCCCCCGTCGTTCCAAAATAGAAAATCGGGCTATTATTTGTGTCAAATAGAAAATCTGATTATTATTTGTGCAATTTGCAAAAAAACAAATCCATGCATGCAGCTAGTACTAGCTAGCTACCAAACACTAGAAAAGGACAACGTGTACTACCTAATATGTTTGCTAATAAATCTAGCCAGTTAGGAAAGGTGAACTGTTTCGTCCACTAGAGAAAGGCAGGACGCGATGTTCATTGCGCCTCTTGCTTGCCAATCCATCTATACAATGGACAACTAGACATAATTCAGCGTGTAAGCTTGGGAGGGAGCACAGGCAGCGGCGCTAGCTGTCACGGCTCACCACCAAACACATCGCCAGCAGCTCTGCTCCGACCATGTACTTTGCTTGACTACTTGATCAAACGCTCAACCGAAGCTCACGTGGCTCTGTGGCTGTTATGCATGATGTTGGGACGCATATCTGCAATATATATGCTGCCTATAGGAGTACATTTTTGGGGTCTTTTAATTAGGGATAATAGGGATAGGGTGGGAGGGGGGATCTATAATATTTATGGACTTTAGGGTGGTCGGATAGGTCAAATATGCTTGAATAAAAATTAGAGTATTTTTTTTGTAAGTGGGAATACTTTATACTGGTAAATCCACCAATGGCGTATAGTATATGGTAAGGTATGTTGACGACAACACACTTCATGTAGGTTTGGTTCATGTCATTTGATGATCCCATTTGAGTATGTGTATGTCGCCTATCCATCTTACCAACTAGTAGTGCGTACATAAATATTGACGGCAACTTTATCTGTTATAGATCATGGTGTTGATGAAAAACCTACTCAGCATGCACAGATTCTAACTAATGTCAAGGGCCGATTGAGCATCACAAAGTAACTCTTGGCTAGTGCTAGACTAGTGTAGCGTTAGTAGAAGTATGGGTCAGGTACGATAGTGGCATGCATATGGATGTATGCATGCGACTTTAGATCAAGGTCAACTCACAAGACAAATGTGCAAACCTTTTCTTGGTTACAGGTGAGTGCGGTGATGTACTTATGCATGTTGCATCTTGTTTGTCATGTTGCTTTTTCGTTTGCGCATATGACAAGTGGCAGATGGGATAACTTAATTAGTAGTAGACCACAATCTTCCTAGATGGAGTACTGGATGGTGAATCATCATGGGATTGCTTGTTGGTCAACGTTGTTGCTGCATCCATTCGCACCTCCACTTTCGCGAGCCATGCATACATCTGTATACCACCTTATCCACTCACAAGTCAACTGCACATCATTTTGTACTTGCCATTTTTTAGTGAAAAATCATTGCATTGCCTTTTGTCCAACACTAGCACAATGTCCATCATTACTACCGAAAGGCTGTTCTAGTGATGAAAAATCCTTTAACAGTTTCATCACGGTGAAGATTCCAACTCCGCGATACTTCAACCATTGAAGTTTGCATGTCATTTTTAGCATCCTTTGAATTAACAAAACCCTTTGGATCGTGTCATGCACACGTCCCCAGTAACCATTCTATTAGAAGAACTTTTTTTTGTTTATTCATCTACCATATACTAAATTATATGTAGTGGTTTCTACTTTAATCCGTCCAGACTAAATATCGCTATGAAAGATCTAATCTTGTCATAGTCAGCTCCTTGAACATTGTTATAAAATACTTTATGACATGTCGACTATTTCATAGATGTGAAACATCCATGTCTGTTTTTTTATAGATCCAAATACAACCGATAGGTTTTTACACCTTTTCGGAGGGTCTTCCAAGTTCAAAAACCTTGATTTCTCGTGTATGAAACTATCACGGATTTTATGGCTTCAAGCCATTTGATGGAGTCAGGGTCCATCATCTCTTCTTTGCATGTAGGCGGTTCATCATAGTCAAATAACAATGATTTACTCTCAAATTTCAGCATTTGATTTTTTATCCGACCTACTTGGTTCAATAGGAACTTGGACCTCCGTGACCGCAACCTTTGAGGCACATGAGCCATGAGCATTGTGGCTGTCTCCAGAACATTTTCCGGTGCTGCGCAACTCAGCACATATAGCTAAGGTTCGTTAACCTTATCAAAGTTCTATTGTCCTCCCACTTAACTTTTTGTGAAAAATTTCTTTTTCAAGAAACTTCACGTTTCAAGCAACAAACCCTTTTGTCCTCGATGTTATGGAGGAATACCCAATGGTTATTCAAAACAACCTACAAACACATGCTCATCCGACTTTGGTTGTAAACATCTTACTTATGCTTAGCATACCAAAATTTAAGAAAGGACAACTTGAGTTTTACCCCAAACCATAACTTACATGGTGTCATTTCAATGGATCAAGATGGAGCTCTCTTTAGTGTAAAAGCGGTAGCCTCTAAAGCTTTAATCTTTTTAAAACATAATGGCATTTTTATAAATAACACCTTTGATCTAACCATGTTAAACAAGGTTTCATTACAAATCTCAAACACTCCATATTCTTATGGTGTTTCGGGAGATGCAAATCTAGGTGTTTTGATAAACTTGCAACTCAAATAAATCCCTTTATGATAAAATCATAAATCATTTATTTTCTTTTTACAATGATTTTCCACTTCATATTGAAAGTCTTTGAACGTTTTCAAATATTTCATACTTCTTTCTCATTAAGTGAATATTCACTCAAATTTCCGGAGAAAGCATATGAAGTTGAAATCCATTGCTTACGACTGCACATAATGGACTACATACATCGATATGTATAAATTCCAATATTTTAGTCGATCGTTCTTCTTTGGCCTTTGAACGAAGTTTTAGTTATCCTGAGGAATGTCTCACAAGCGTCACTTGATCAAATCAAAGACTTTAAAAATCCATGAATATGGAGATTCTTCATGTTTTATTTCCAACATAATTTAAACGGTGATGTCACTTCATAAGTGATCTTTCAATCATTTGTCTTGCGACATTTTAGCATTAGTTTTATGAATGTGATTTCTCCAACTAGATTTGTAAATCATCCATCTTATATGGAATACAGTAATTATTTGAAAAATCTTTGTTCTCATAATACCTGATTTAAATAACAATTATTAAAACAAATCTTGAAGTCAAGTTTTGATGTCAACGAGAAATACAAACAACGGTTTGTTTGTTTTCGATGAACATCATCACATATTCTCTTGCTAGTTACTTAGGCCATTGTAGTTCATGAATTGCGTCGTTCTGTATGAAATTTCATACCAACCAATTCGGTATCCAATACCCCAGAACCACATTGTTTAACAAGCAAAGAATACAACCATAACATGTATATCATCTATATACCTAAATTGGATATTTCCAATCTTTTCTTTTCTACCAAATATATTTTATAGACTCTCTTTCAGCATTTTCTTTTCCTTTTAAAAGAATCTATCAACATCAAAAGTGGCGCCATATACATGACACATAGTCCAAAGCGTGTATATTCAAATAATAATACCTTTGGACTTGCACTTTGAACTAGATCACCATCATCAAAATGATCGGCATTCTTTCAAAATCCATTCTTTAGTAATATTTTAGTGTAGTAAACACTTTACATACATCTTCTATTCATCCTTATCATGATGACTTTCATGATCAAGCTAATGTGACTTATAAAGACGAATCGTGAGTATAACGTTACTTTCAAAAACCCTTTTGGATGATTAGGATGTCTAGCATCTCCAACTTTTGTAAATTCTCATCCAATATGAGAACATATATTATACTCTGTCATGTTGCAACCAAAACATTGATTCAGATATCATTATATCTGTCATACATGATGGTTTCTGAAACAATTCTTTCAGCTCCTAAATAAACTTAATATTAAAATAATCAAGAATCATGGAGGCAAACATGATACTTAAGATACTAACACTGGAATTGTTACTCTTGATTTAATACCAATTATTAAATCTCACGGAGTAAACAGAGCTGCTGAAAGTTTGCAATAGGACTTTAAACTTTAGATTGACACTCAACACAATACGATACCAGTTTGTAAAGTAAATATCCAGAATTCTATAGTTCTGTTATCTCAATTGCAACTAGGCATAAGGTGGTGAACGAATGCCAATAACTACAACAAATTATGCAAATTCTCTTTGATTAATTTATGATAAATTGAGTTCTACTAATCCAAATTAGAAATGAACTCCCACTCAAAAATGACATCCCTCTTATCTTTTTGGTGATTACATGAACCAAATCCACTACACCAAGTCCGATCATCACGTGAGTCGGTGTAGCTTCAAAGGCGAGCATCCATATGGTCATCATATCAAAACATATGACTCATGCTTAACCTTTTGGTCCATGCTCCGAGGCCATGTCTGCACATGCTAGGCTCGCCAAGTAAGAACCTTAGTATTCGCGTGTGTAAAACTGTCTTACACCCGAGATATGCTCGTGAATTCAATTACACCCGATCATCACGTGATGTCTTGAAGCGGCGAAACATTGTCGATACATACTTAAGGAAGAACACATTTTTATCTTGATATTTAAATGAGGGATCATCTTATTATGCTAATAAAATACCAAACTAGCAATATAAAATGCAACAAACATCACATGTTAAAAAATGAAATAATATGGTTCTTGCACTTGATCTCCATCATGTGCATCATGGTATGATCGTCATCATTCCTCTATGTGTAAGGCCAAGGTCTATGGAACTTACAAGTTATGTGTGTTGTAAGAGTATTGACTTATACTTTTACTTACAACATCACCATATCATGACACTAGCCCAACAACAATCTAAACTAGACACTTCTAATTTATCCATTGCAAGTTTTATGTGGCTTAGGGCTTTTGAAGATAGAACCGTTCTTACCTACGAACATAAACCACAATGAGGATAACCAAATTATTGACAACTCGTTGCAAATTAGATATTGACTATAGTAGGAGAGACAGACACCCGCTAGCCACTTATGCAAAACTAGTTTCATGTCAAGCATGGAACAGGTCTCATGTGTGAGGACATGTAAAGTTTGTCCGGGCCGCTTCATCCCACTATGTCACCAATATCAAAATTACAACTAAGAAGCAATAACATGATCATCATCGCCCACATATACATATGTGTACTACACATGCAAAGCATCTACGCTTAGATCTGGCTCTGATACCACTAAAGGATCCGCAGCATAGAAAACAAAAATTTCCTACGATGGGAACAACTAAGTACCAAGATCTATCTACTAGATACAAGCAACGGGTGGATATACATCCATAGAATACATACCCTCGAAGACCGAATAGCGTTAACGAGGTTGTACTCGTGGATGATGTAGTCGAACGCTTGCCGATCTCAAGATCGTGATGAAGTCCATCTGGTCTAGCCGGTCCAGCACCATCAAGTCCAGCACCGCAAAAGCAGTGGTGCATTCGTGATCGCACACACGTCCGGGTACCCCGACAACCTCTGTTCCCTCGCTCCAGCGAAGCAGTGGAAGCAACAAATCCTTCCAGAAAAATCCATTGGGAACATGTATCTCGCTGATCCGAGACCATGGGGACATTCTAAAGAGGGGAGAGAGATCCTTCACGAGGAGGTGTGCTTTGAGAGGAGGAGAGGGAGGCCTTTTATAGGGAGAGGGGGGACCCAAGGGCCATGGCACCCAGCCATGGTGGCTTGCCCCACCTCTCCCACATTCATGAGGGTGGAGCTCCCACTCAAAAATGAAAAGCCTCCACTCACATAAACATGCCTCCACTCAAAAATCCACTCACATGCATTAAATTTCCACCAAATTTAATGCAAGCTCTCATTTAAATAAAAATCTTTTATTTATTTATTCATAATTTTGTTAATTACTTGAATTAACAAACATTCACATAAAACCCCTTATAACATTTCAATTTCACATGCAGAACCAGTTTCAGCAATTTCAACCGAAACGATTTTGGTGTCTAGTGAAATAAATTCATGCGCTTTCTTTTTCTTTCTCTGGCGTGTTGGTATCCCTTAAGTGTGTCACCCTACGGTTCACGAATAATGCACACATGATCGAGACCCCTCTCCGATCAATAATCAGCAGAGGGACCTGGAGATCCGTACTGGCTCCCATATATTCCACGATGACTTTTGTGATCGTGTGAACCTTATACTCATGTAACTCAATCCCTTTGTCTCACGATATATTACATTTCCGAGATTCGATCATTGGTATCCCCATACCTAGTTTGTTCTCGTTACTGACATGTACTCTTTTCTTGTTCCCGTGATATAACATTCTAGTGATCAAATCACTTGCTTGCAAGCTAACTAATGTGATATCACCGAGAGGGCCCAGAGTATATCTCTTCGTCATCGGTATGGACAAATTCCACTCTTGATCCATGAGACTCAACATAACACTTTAGTAGTACTGAACCCATCTTTATAATCACCCTGTTATGATGTAACGTTTGATGTTATCAAGACACTATTCTGGTGTTAGTGATTGACATGATATCATGGTCTAAGGACTAAGATTACTTCGTATGATGTTATAGCAATATAAACACAATGACCTTGATCGTAATGCTATACTTCGGATGAATGTTCATCACATCATTCCAACAATGTTGTGACCTCGTTATTAACAACATCCAATGTCCATGATCAGGAAACCTTTGATCATCTTGTTAATCAACGAGCTAGTTTATAAGAGAGGCATAACTAGGAAATTCCTTTTTGTTTATTAAACACACATGTATTAACGTTTCCGTTATAACATGCAAAATAAGCATTTATCATAAATAAGGAATACGATAATAACCACTTTATTATTGCCTCTCGAGCATATTCCCTTCAGGAAGGGTCTAAGATAAGGTGATCTGTTGCCCCCTATGCTTTTCAATATTGTTATAGATATGCTTGCCATCCTAATTGCTCGGGCAAAGGAGGGCGGTCAGGTTGCAGGACACATACCACATCTCGTTGATGGAGTGGTCTTCATTTTACAATATGTTGATGATATGATATTATTTATGGAACATGACTAACAGAAAGCCATGAACATGAAACTAATATTATGTATTTTTTAGCAGCTTTTGGGGCTAAAAATTAATTTTCATAAAAGAGAGATTTTCTATTTTGGAAAAGCGAAAGATGAGGAACAACATTACAAAAAAATTAGTTGTGAGGCTAGGTCTTTTCCTTTCCGATACCTTCGGGTTCCTATTCATTATAGAAAGCTTAAAAATTCAGATTGGTATCCAGTGGAAACTCGATGCGAAGGGAAATTTGCTTCCTGGAAAGGCAAACTATTATCTTATGGTGATCTTTTAGTCCTAGTCAATTATGTTTTAGCTAGTTTACCTATCTTTACGCTATTGTTTCTGGAAATACCTAGGGGGTTAGGAAACGATTGGATTTTTATAGGTCTCGCTTTTTTTTGGCAAAGTGATGAGACTAAACGAAAATACAGATTAACTAAATGGAATATTGTATGCATACCGGAAGATTAGGGTGGTCTAGGTATTGAACTCTTGGAACTTAAAAATCGATGTTTATTGATAAAATGGTTGTTCAAAATGCTTAGTGAAGAAGGGGTGTGGCAAGAATTATTGCATAACAAGTATTTAAGTCAGAAAATGTTGACTGAAGTCCAAGCAAAATCGACTGTTCCCTGTTTTAGAAAGGACTTATGAGGGTAAAGGAGGAGTTCTTTGCCAGAGGTCATTTCAAGGTTGGGAGGTCATTTCAAGGTTGGGAACGGTTCCAATACTAGATTTTGGAAGGATACATGGTTGAGAGAAACACCTTTGTCTTAACAATATTCACCATTATACATATTGTGCAACACAAAAATGTGACCGTTGCGCAAGTATTAAATCTAGCACCTCTGAACATTGGTATTAGGAGGACACTTAGTGATAATAAGTGGAATCTTTGGATACATTTATGCCAAATACCAATGATGATTCAGTTGTCTGATGATCATGACAAGTTTGTGTGGAACTTGACATCATCTTAGGTGTTTTCAGTAAAATTAATGTATGAAGACCTTATGAATGATCATACAATCTTCCTTCAGAAATATCTTTGAAAAATAAAAATCTCATTCAAGATAAATATTTTTATGTGGTTTCTCAATAATAATGTTTTGCTTACTAAGGATAATCTGGTTAAAAGGAATCGGGTAGGATGTAGTAAGTGTTGTTTTTGTGGATCACAGGAGACCATAGAATATTTGTTTATAGCTTTCCCTTTTGCTCGCTTATTGTGGCTCATTATTCATTTTGCATACGATCTTCCTCCTCCAACTAATGTTACGAATATGTTTGTTAATTGGTTGAATGGTGTTCATAAATCATCTAAGGCTAGTATTCTCATTGGTGTTTCGGCCTTATATTGGTCTATTTGGAGATGTGGAAAAGGTATTATATTTAATAGAACAAAAACTTTCAATCTTTTGCAGGTTATTCACATGATGGCTCATTGGGTGCATCTTTGGGCACCCCTATCGGCGCAAGACCAGCGGGATATCATTGCTACTGGGTGCAGTCGTCTCCTGATGGTCGCTGGACACATCTTCAGCCAATCTGGCTGGCTGCGTTTTAATAGACTAGAGCATGATGTTTAGTCTCTTAACTCGTATATTCCGATGGTTGATCCATGTGTCCACCATGAGTGATTCTTAAATTGTAATAACT
The DNA here is from genome assembly GCA_916181665.1 of Avena sativa. NCBI lineage: Eukaryota > Viridiplantae > Streptophyta > Magnoliopsida > Poales > Poaceae > Avena > Avena sativa. Next base: position 341,836,165 of record OV702283.1, read on the forward strand.
TTGAATATTTGGATTCTTAAATTAAAAGGCCGTGTGCATCGACCGATGCAGAGACCGGGGTTTTCTCCCCTTTTCAAAATAATAATAATAATAATAGATATTACATATTTTTCAATTATTTTAGAAATAATAGTCTTATTTCCCATTTTGCAAAAATAGGGTATAAGTATCTTTCTCACGAGTCCTCTCCACTACCCATCACACGAGCCCTGTGAGAAAAGAGCTAATCGCCCAGATTCACATGGGCCAGAGCAATTAGCACCTCCCCGAAGAGAAAGATCAATTTTTCAAAAATAGCTGGGACCTCATAGACCCGATTCAAAAAACCTCAAAATGCTATTTTAAAGTTTTATAAAAAATAAAAAAATCACTCGTGTACAGATGGCCTTGAGACTTAATAATGCAAAAAAAATTAAGAAACGATAAGATTGTATGTGGCTTACACATAATAGAGAAAATGGAAATATGTATTTCCTTGAACAATTCCTTATATTGTTGATTAGACATTTTGTCTTTTTATACGTGTTTTTGTATTTCAGTTTCAGACTTGACATGCATTCCCTATAGCATAATTTATGTCGTATTTATTTGACTTTATATAGTATTTTAGGCTAGAATTTTATTATGAAGCTACATTTTTTTCTATTTTATTATGTAGCTCCAATTTTTCCATTTTATTAAGAAGCTACAATATCTCCATTTTGACATTGTACAACTAAAATTAAGATAAATTCAAATACTGAATTTAAAATACAATGTGTTGTAACAATTAAGTAGCAGTATTTTAAAAATGGACCTTTCTCTCTAACCTCGAGAGAAAGGTGCTAATCGCTATGTACTGAGCCGAATCTGAGGCAATTAGCTCTTTTTCTCGCAAGGCTCGCGCGGTAGGTGGTCTCCATGCCAACGTAGGCCCAAAATAGAAAATTAGGCTATTATTTGTGTCAAATAGAAAATCTGATTATTATTTGTGCAATTTGCAAAAAAACAAATCCATGCATGCAGCTAGTACTAGCTAGCTACGAAACACTAGAAAAAGACAACGTGCACTACCTAATATGTTTGCTAATAAAGCTAGCCAGTTAGAAGAGGTGAACTATTTCGTCCACTAGAGAAAGGCAAGACGCGACGTTCATTGCACCTCTTGCTTGCCAATCCATCTATACAATGGACAACTAGACATAATTCAGTGTGTAAGCTTGGGAGGGAGCACAGGCAGCGGCGCTAGCTGTCACGGCTCACCACCAAACACATCGCCAGTAGCTCTGCTCCGGCCATGTACTTTGCTTGACTACTTGATCAAACGCTCAACCGAAGCTCACGTGGCTCTGTGGCTGTCATGCATGATGTTGGGACGCATATCTGCAATATATATGCTGCTTATAGGAGTATATTTTTTTGGTCTTTTAATTAGGAATAGGGTGGGAGGGGATCTATAATATTTATGGACTTTAGGATGGTCGGATAGGTCAAATATGCTGGAATAAAAATTAGAGTATTTTTTTGTAAGTGAGAATACTTTATACTGGTAAATCCACCAATGGCGTATAGTATATGGTAAGGTATGTTGACGACAACACACTTCATGTAGGTTTGGTTCATGCCATTTGATGATCCCGTTTGAGTATGTGTATGTCGCCTATCCATCTTACCAACTAGTAGTGCGCACATAAATATTGACGGCAACTTTATCTGTTATAGATCATGGTGTTGATGAAAAACCTACTCAGCATGCACAGATTCTAACTAATGTCAAGGGCCGATTGAGCAGCACAAAGTAACTCTTGGCTAGAGCTAGACTAGTGTAGCGTTAGTAGAAGCATGAGTCAGGTACGATAGTGGCATGCATATGGATGTATGCATGCGACTTTAGATCAAGGTCAACTCACAAGACAAATGTGCAAACCTTTTCTTGGTTACAGGTGAGTGCGGTGATGTACTTACGCATGTTGCATCTTGTTTGTCATGTTGCTTTTTCGTTTGTGCATATGCCAAGTGGCAGATGGGATAACTTAATTAGTAGTAGACCACAATCTTCCTAGATGGAGTACTGGATGGTGAATCATCATGGGATTGCTTGTTGGTCAACGTTGTTGCTGCATCCATTCGCACCTCCACTTTCGCAAGCCATGCATACATCTGTATACCACCTTATCCACTCACAAGTCAACTGCACATCATTTCGTACTTGCCATTTTTTAGTGAAAAATCATTGCATTGCCTTTTATCCAACACTAGCACAATGTCCATCATTACTACCGAAAGGCTGTTCTAGTGGGAAAACTTCCAAATGTGCTCCGGAGCGCATATTTCTTTTTCAAATAATATTTGTGGTCTTTTCCTAATTCACGGTCAGAGAGTTAAGTTAGAGTACTCAGGTCCTAATCCACTAGATGTGCATGTTGATTCGTGCTTCGTGTGAGTTCCAAGTGATGTTGCATGTGGGATATTTTTTAGTTGCAAGTGAGGTTGCAACTGAACACAACCTGATTAAGAATTAGACACGCCTGGGACTATGGTCTTGGAATCAGATAGTGCCCCAAGCTATTAAGCTTGTTGCACCGCGAACGCCAAACCTAGCATTTTGCATGAGAGTGAGAGTCATTCCAGAAAGGATTAAGGAAAGAGAGAGAAAGTTAGCTAAGAGCGTGTGCAGTATTGTGAAATTCTTGAGTCTAAGAAAACTTAGAGTGAGTCTAAGACGGTCGAGAGGGTAGTGCTAAGAAAAAGATTTCTCAAAGTGAGTCTAGTACTAGACATACCATTAAGTAATTAAATTATTGTTTTATGCTTGCTCTTTTCACAAGAGGACGTACGGTTTGGTAGAAAAAGTGGTGCACGTGGGTCCCACAAGCTGAGTCTAAACGATGAAGCTATTGGTTTTGCTAGACTCTACTTTACTTTTTTCTTAGCTCAATATACACGTTTCACATGCCCTAATGTATTTTGTCTAGTTAATTTTAAATCTCCTTTCCCTGCAAAAAAAAGAGAATTAGACACATCCATATTTGTGTGGGATCATCTACTAATCGTTTTTTTTTTCAGATTTAAAGTTTCATGGAAATCACAATTCATTTGCGAGGAATGGCAGATACCCACAGTTATTGATAACGGTGAGCTGGCGAGGGTCATTTCATCTTGCGGTTGCGGATCAACGGAAGAAACCATGAATTCTATACCAAGGTGGGATAGCTATATACGTAGTATGGAAGATCCACCGATGTATTTGTTGTCTGTCTGTCTGCAGGAGCTAGCTCTATCGTGCACACATGTTTCTTTTGCCGGTAGGCGATGATGGACAAGGAATCAATAAGGATGGCGTCTTTGAGCATGCATGTTGTGACCTTGGCCACCGGAGGAGTCGACGCTACGTATGGAAGATGGTGATTCAGAGATTACCTGCTCGGATTCGAGTAAAGGAGTCGACTAAGAGCAGCAACTAGGCCCTTCGAAAAAAAAAGCAGCAACTATAATATGCAGAAAATGTAATGGGGTACGTTGCAGAAGCGGGGCCCGCTTTGGCCGCAAAAAACACCATGCATGTACAAATCGTACTACAACACTCCATCTCCCTTTTACTTCCTCGGGCTCATATTAATTGACTTGGATTTGTCAAAATTTAGATGAATCTATATATAGTATCTTGATTCATCAAATCTAAACAAATTTGAGTCAATTAATATGGATCGGAGAGAAAAATTATATTGTACTATTCTGAAACCGAATCCGCCCTGCTTAAGCTGCCGCCTGCAAACCTAAATGGGGGTCGACGTACATGCCGCAAGCCATGAGAGGAGGCCATGTACATTGGTAACCAACGCACGAAATGCTTAGTTTAGTCATTTTTTTAAAAAAATAAGCATATATTAATATCGCGATGATACCAATTATACTCAATCTTTGCAATAACGCATTACTTTATTGGTATTACGGATGCAGACAGCTAAAAAGAATAAGAATTACAAAAAAGAAAAGTCCCGCTACAACAATAAGATCCTTAGTAGCAGCACATTAACCCCACCAGAAGAACACCAGAAGTCCAACATCTCCAATAGCGACGCCTTTAAGAAGTAAACAGAGCACAAGCACCATCGTCGCCCGATCAAAGATCATAGATTTTCACCCTAGAGAAAGTGCCCGCTCACAAAACAATGCTTTTAACAAGGTCATTGCCAGGCACAATCAATTAAGGCCAGACCTTGGATTTTTACCCTGCAAGGTAAGACTGTGAACTCCTCCGGTGCTGCCGCCCCCACCTTCCGATGCCGCTCTACAATTCACGAATCACCAAGCCAATTCATCATCGCCACCAGGACTCGACCCACCATAGATAGTCCACAAATCTTGGCTTCCATGAAATTCTCCGCACAGTGACTTCACCATGGAACTAAAGACATGTTCCACGATGGCAACAGACTGCAGAGCTTCGCCTCGCTCCTTCTGAAACCAAACGGTCAGAAAAACACCGGTTGCACACGACCGAATCCCATCTGTTCCAGGAATCTCTAGGCATGAATCGTCTATGGGATTTCGCCGGCGGAGCCTTTCCGGAACACGACACTGCCACCAGATCAATGAAAACAGGCTGAAGGTAGATCTTCGTCTTGATGTGAAAGAAACCCTAGGACTGCTCCACTGGCAGCAGATGCGACCCGTGCCGCCATCCGCCGAGGGAGAACCTCCAACAAAGCCCGAGGCCACCGCCCCGACTTCCAGACCCCGCCGCCATCAGATCGTCGTCGGGGCGACAACCTTCGAGCGTCCAAGGGGATCCCTATCGGGGAGAGGCCACCACGCGAGGAAGCAGCCCCGCTGCCACCGTCGGCCGGACGAACTTTGTCCGTCGGCGTCCTCCGATGGCAGCGGGGGAGAGGTGGGAGGAGGAGTCGGGGGCGGCGGAGGCTTAGGGTTCCGCCCGTGCCGCCTCCCCCAAGAGGCAGCGCGTGTGGCGTACGTAGCGGGAAGTAACTTAGAGTACTAACATGTATATGTTACTAGTCTAAGTTACTATCTTTATAGTAAAAAATAACATAGATGTGTAAAGTCTTATTTATTACAATATAGGCTCATTTTGTTTTGAAATGTGTGATGTTATGATAATATAGCTAGTTAGCATAAACCTCTCTCCCAGCATTTAATTGCATGACATGTCATCTGAATGTTTAATTGACAATACATGTAGAACTATGTTACTACCCAAATTACTCCCAGTATGACTAGCTAGAGAAAACCCTAACTTTGATACTTAATATTTGTGTATGCTCATCTAATTTTTTTTTCAGATTTAAAGTCCCCTAGAAATCACAACTCTTTTGTTTGCAACTCTGACACTTAACAACAAACTATCTCGAAAGAACGGGATAGCAGAACCATGTTGAGGTGAGCGTCATAACGTGTATTGATTTTGCGGACAGGTAAGAATTAAAAAAAATGGGAACTGTCACCCTGTTTCCAGGGATGGAACAAACGTGATCTAAAAAAACGAGTTAAATTCATTGTTAGTCACTGAACTTACTTAGCAAAGTCAATACGGTTATTGTACAACGGAAATACAAGTTTACATCACTGAAGACGTGTTGAAGCGTCACTCGTGGTCACCGCCCGCGTGTAAGTATTTGATGACATGGCGTTGAGTGGGACCCACTGGCAGGACATGTTGTTTTTCGAAAAGGCCCCTTGAAAAAAGAGGTTGCTGTTTGGAGCAGACAAAGCTCCTTGGTGAGCCCGATGGCCATGCGCGCCAGCAGCTTCCCTGCCTTCTTGCGTCGCTGCGCTGCGCCGTTTTGATCTGGGCGGAACCGGTGGCCGGAGGAGGCCCATCGGTGCTGGTTTAGACGAGCTTGTTGCAGTCCATCTCGTGCAGTTCGGCGGCGTGAGCGGCGAGGTTTTGTGTGACGGCGCGAGCAAAGCAGATTCCCCGTGGCGAGGCCAGCTCCCCTGTGAGGCGACGCGAGCACCCATATCCTGTTTGGGTCGAAAATCACCATGAAGTTTTGGGTCTAAGCATGCATGTATCCAAATTGGATGAGGACAATTTGTTAGATCTGAACGCTACAATTTGATTATCAAATAACCAGTGCAGAAGCGAGGCCAACAGACCAGAAGCAGTGGATTAGAAGAGGAAATAGTGGATTAGAAGAGGAAATAGAGTAGCAAATCCATCTAGATCAGGAAAAATAAAGCAACATCAGATTGGGAAATATGGAGGGCCGCCCTCGCCACTTCCTGCCTTCTGCCACTCCTCCCTTCGCCTACATAATGATGTTGCGGCTATGTCTCCCGTCGCCGACAGCCGCCGCAGTCCTCCCAAGTAATCGAGGTGGGAATGGACACGACTCCACTCTGGGCCGAGGCGGCCAACCTTAGACCCTGACCCTGTGTTCGCCAACATCGTCAGATTCGCCGGAGGGATGTGCCATCGGCAGATGCAGGCTGCTGACCTCCTCCGGTAGGCCCCCCATGATGTCGTTGCTAGCGAGCGAGAGGACGCAGAGCTCAGACGCATAGCTTGGGCACGCGGAGCCCGTGATGCCTGCAGCCTGCAGTGAGAGGGCTGGTCTCCTCTGCCGCCGCCGGCGCGAGGCCATGAAGCAGAGCAGGGACAACTAGCCAGTGAGAAGGTACGCAGGAAGGTGGGCAGCCCCTTCACAGTTGCTTCGGTCAAGATCCGAACCACTCGTCCGCGGAGGAAGGCGGGCACGGGGCCGGCAATGGAAGCGACGGCAGCGGCTGTCCCTCTGTCTGACCCTGCATAGGTCCTCAGAGGGTTATAGCCTATAGGTCCTCAGAGGGTTAGTAAGAGGGATAACAATGCATAGGATGAACTCACCCTGCATATACTGTTTAACAAAATAAAAAAACCATATTTTTTTCATATTTTGTTTTTCCGTGGCAACGCACGGGCATTTAACTAGTATGAGTTAAGAGACTAAACATCATGTTCTAGTAAACGCAGCCAGCCAGATTGGCTAAAGATGTGCCCAGCGACCATTAGGAGACGGCTGCACCCAGTAGCCATGATATCCCGCTGGTCTTGCGACGATAGGGATGCCCAAAGCTACACCCAATGAGCCATTATGTGAATAACCTGCAAAAGTTTGAAAGTTTTTGTTCTATTAAATATAATATCATTTCCACATCTCCAAATATACCAACATAAGGCCGAAACACCATTGCGAATACTAGCCTTAGATGATTTATAAACACCATTCTACCAATTTCCAAACATATTTGTAACATTAGTTGGGGGAGGAAGATCGTTTGCAAAATGAATAATGCGCCACAATAGGCGAGCAAAAGGGAAAGCTATAAACAAATGTTCTATGGTCTCTTGTGATCCACAAAAACAACATTTAGTACATCCTACCAAATTCTTTTTAACCAGATTATCCTTAGTAAGCAAAACCTTATTATTGAGAAACCACATAAAAATCTTTATCTTGAGTGGGATTTTTATTTTCCAAATATATTTTCAAGGGAAGATCGTATGATCATTCATAAGGTCTTTATACATGGATTTGACTAAAAACACCCTAGATGATGTCAAGTTTCACACAAACTTTTCATGATCATCAGACAACTAAATCGTCATCGGTCTTTGGCATAAATGTATCCGAAGATTCCACTTATTGCCACTAAGTGCTCTCCTAAAACCAATGTTCAGATGTACTAGATTTAATACTTGCGCAACGGTCATATTTTTGCGTTGCACAATATTGTATAATGATGAATATTGTGACGAAGGTGTTTCTCCCAACCATGTATCCTCCCAAAACCTAGTATTGGAACCATTCCCAACCTTGAAATGACCTCTTGCAAAGAACTCCTCCTTTACCCTCATAAGTCCTTTCCAAAACGGTAAATCAGTCGGTTTTTCCTGGACTTCAATCAATGTTTTCTAACTTAAATACTTGTTATGCAATAATTCTTGCCACACTCCTTCTTCACTAAGAGTTTTGAACAACTATTTTCTCAATAAAGATCGATTTTTAAGTTCTAAGACTTCAATACCTAGACAACCCTGATCTTTTGGTCTGCATACACTATTTCGTTTAGTTAATCTGTATTTTCATTTAGTCTCATCACTTTGCCAAAAAAGTGAGACCTATAAAAATCCAATCGTTTCCTAACTCCCTTAGGTATTTCCATAAACGATAACATAAATATAGGTAAACTAGTTAAAACATAATTGATTAGGATTAAACGATCACCGTAAGATAATAGTTTGCCTTTTTAGCAACCCATTTTCCCTTCGCATCAAGTTTTCACTGGATAGCAATCTGAATATTTAAGCTTTTTATAATGGATAGGAACCCCAAGGTATTGGAAAGGCAAAGACCTAGCCTCACAACCAAAAATTTGTTTGTAATGTTGTTCCTCATCTTTCGCTTCTCCAAAACAGAAAAAATCGCTTTTATGAAAATTAATTTTTAGCCCCGAAAGCTGCTAAAAGTACATAATATAATATTAGTTTCATGTTCACAGTTTTATGTAAGTTATGTTCCATAAATAATATCGTATCATTAGCATATTGTAAAATGTAGACCCCTCCAACCTGACCGTCCTCATTTGTCTGACCAATTAGGATGGCAAGCATATCTATAATAATATTGAAAATCATAGGGGACAACGGATCACCTTCTCTTAGACCCTTCCTAGTTTTAAAATAATGACCAATATCATCATTCACATGAATTCCAACACTCCCTCATTGCATGAGTTGTTCAATCAATTTGCACCATTCTTGTGAAAATCCCTTCATACGCAGAGTTTGTTGAAGAAAGGGCCATTTCACGTTGTCATATGCCTTTTCAAAGTCGATTTTAAGAAGAACACCATCCAGTTTCTTCTGATGAGACGACTACCCTTCTAGAATGTGTCTCTCTGGCACGAATGCTGATTGAGTAGGTCTAATTACTTTTGAGGCAATCCCCATGATGATGTAGTACCCTCTTTAGTAAAAAAATTAAAACTAACATTCAGTAGACAAATGGGTCTATATTGTTGAATTTGTACCTAATTTTCCTTTTTAGAAAGTAAGGTAATGATACCAAAATTCAACTTAAATAGAGGCAATCCCCTATATATAATTGATCAAAACGTGCTAGTAAGTCAACCTTAATTACTTCCCAAATTTTTTGGTAGAACTCTGCAGGAAAACCATCTGACCCAGGTGTCTTATTGTGTTCCATTTAGGCAATAGCCTCATACACTTACTTTTCACTAAAAGGTGTCGTAAGGATATGATTCTTCACAGAAGTGAGTTGCAGTATGACATGGTTTATCTCCTCTATCATCACAATATTTGTTGGTTTGGGTTCCCCAAAAAGTTTTTTATAATACTCAGTAATGTAGACTCTAAGATTATCTTCGCCCATTATTGTTCCTTCATCTTGTTCTAACTAAAATATGGTTTTCTTCTGATGCTTCCCATTTGCAACCAAATGAAAGTATTTGGTGTTATTTTCCCCTTCTTGAATGTGTTTTACTTTAGCTCGTTGAGCCCATTTTGTTTCCCCGTCTCTTCTAAGTTTTGTTACCTGGTCATTAGCATCTCATCTACAATTAAATGGACACATTAGTAAAATATAATTTATGGTGAGTCTATTGATATTGATTTGGTATTGTAAATGTTCATATTTTTGTGTAGAAATTTGGTAAAGCTTAGAAAATGTTGACTTTTGACCAAAGATTAGGCGTCTTATGTTTTGGAACGGAGGGAGTACAATTTAATTAACAACTATAGTCAATAGATAATTATATTAATCCCTCGGTCTCAAATTAGTTGTCTTAGATAAAACTGAAAACACGTCTAAAACTTCCTACTCACACAAATTCACCTCCCAACATATAATTAGCTCCTAAGGTTGAAGGAACTCGGCAAAGAATAAAAGGGTATATGATTCTACGTGTTAATTTTGTGAGAGAAAAGGTTTGATAGTGTGGCCTTAAAGTATGAACAATTAAGTCCTTACAAATTTTAATGTTACCGAAAAACAAATCATTAATATAGATATATCTATTTTTCTTAGATCAAGCATTCGTTTTGTATGGTCACACTCGATAACATGTTAAAACATGTGCCTCAAGATTTTTTAATGGTCACACTTGATAGTATTCGTGTATCTTTTGATGGAGATGGCATATTTGTGAACATAGGAAGTAAATGAGAGATAGAAAGATCTAAAGAAAATAGAATATAAATTCTTATGGTTTACTTGGCTTTTATATTAGTGAGTGTTATGTGTTTATTATGTGTTATTAGTAATTTTTATTGCTATTTTATTAGAATAATTAATAATAACCTATTATAGTGTCCTAATTAGGTTTAAATTAATTATTATTTTTGGACCATAAAAAATTGAATTTTATTGCTCATGAACGATGATATGAAACTTATAATTAATTGTATTCCAACATGAGATAAAAATTATTGGATAGCCTGTGGATGAAAATTTATTTTGTTGTATTGTTGAGCTATCATCATGTACAAACGTCACACATTTTCATCAATCTGATAATATGAGAAGTGACTTGATAATTACTTACCTAAAAATTAAAGAGGGTTTTCCCTAATAGGTGATATAATGCTTAGCATAGTTTCTAATATGTAACTTATAATTTTAATATATATGTAAAAACATACATTTATTCTTAGTTGTTTCTACACATTGAAGACGATGCCCTCGTATGATGCATTTGTGAGGGTCATCCTGCTAGTTATTTTAAAACCACATGATGCTCTTGTTCTATCAAAAATATATTTGGTTGCCCACAAAGGCCTCTCTTGGTTCCAGCGGGTCAAAAACGCGCCTAGGCTACACCTTTTTTTTGATATGACACGTATATTAAAGCGGCCCAAAAGTTGATCATGAAGACATTTAAATCGTTCGTTTTTCCTCAGCATGGCTCCAGCGGACTCAATGTGTCTCGAATACACAAACATTGGGAAGCACGAGAGACGGTACATCTCGGCATAATGACACATTCCACTCCTCTCACTTCCCAAAACTACACTGCCCCCCCCCCATGCGACATTGCCCTCCAAGTCTGGCGCCCCTACTCCTCCTCGTCACCCCTCGCCTTCCTTAACCAGGCGACACATTCCCAGTGGGACGATGCCCAACTCGAGAAGCTAGCTGCAACAATGAGGTGGATTGTGCATGGGCACTAAAGGTTTCTTCCCCCGTCTTCTTGCGGCCTCGCACAACAAGAATTGAAACAACACCAGCCATATTGAGGGAGCCTGCATAGGCGCTCAGGACCTCCAGTGCGGTTGTTGCGAAGGCGCTTGTGGTAGCCAGGACAACCCTTGCCGATTTGGCGGAGTTTTATCGCCCGTCGTGAAGGTCACAACCCTAGCATCAGGTGCTTCGTCTTCGGCTTGGGGGCCTTCATCTTTGGTTTCGGGACTTTCTTCTTCAATCCGGTGGCGGCGTTCTCCACTGTAAGTACTTCAATCTTGTAGATTCGATTTTTGGTTAGGATTTTCTTTGACGGACAGTGAAGTCTGATTATGTCCCTCCGGCGAGCGGCGGGAGTTCAAATAGCTTCGTGTAGATTTGTCTAGTTTCAAAGTAGATTAAATGTGAACTGCACACTGAGGATTCGGCTTTGCCCAATTTGTGCATTGTCCAATTTGGAATCGTTTGTACTTGTATAAGGTAGTTTGAGTACTAGTGCATTGTTAGTGCATTGTTCTAAATTGTCTTCATCTAGTTTGATTTTGAACTTCTACTAGGTAGTTTTAGTATTAATGCATTGTTCTTGATTGTCATGATCTATTTTGATTTTGAACTTGTGCTAGATAGTTTTAGTACTAGTGCATTATTCTATATTGACATGATCTAGTTAGATTGCCATGATTTTAAACTTCCCATGAACGGTACATACGCGCCTAATCAATAAAAAGTGTAAAATGCAGAAATCACTACGTACTGTTGTCATTGTTATGTTAAATTCTTACTTTTTTTTTTGGAGAAACCACCAACTATTGGCGTAATAGGTTGCACAGAGGTCCAATTCTCAAAATAAGCTTTGATTAATGGCACATGTGATGACCAGGACCCACATGTCATCATCTAACATAAATTAACTAATTTGTGAAAGTTTGAATAATTTGGATATACCATTTGAAATTTTTGTTACCTTTTAAGAGATTGGGCCCAAAAAAGAAAAGATTCAGTAATTGAAACAATATGAAGAAATTAGTTTATAATTTTTTTGTAAGCAATTCAGACTAATCTTCCGAGAGTCATCACTTTTTGTGAGATTTCAGCCAAAATTTATTGAAATTTTTCAAAACAAATAGAAAACGATGTCAGACTTGCCAACAGATGACATGGACAGATGTTCCCATCTCATCACATACTTGTGAGCCTTGATTGTTAGATTTGTTTTTAATCAGCTTAATTTGAGATTTAGACTTATGTGCAGACTATTACACCAACAGTTGGTGGTTTGTGCAAAAAAAAAATGTAAAATGAGTAGTTTTGCCTTCTAAGACAATAATTGTTGGTGGTTTTTGCAATTTCCTCTGTTCCTAAATATATTATTTGTAACTACTTCCTCCATTCGTAAATATATTCCCCAACAGAGTAGTAGCTACAATCTGTTTCTGTTCTAGTTCCTGAAGTGTCGCAAAGATGGATCGAAGTCCAGAGGGTTGCTCGAAGTCTAGAGCCATTGCTGGATGATCTGGCATGGCGTCTTTCCACTTGGCGCATGGAAATGTTGACAGAAGGAGGAGGATTGGTGCTTATTAAATCCGTCCTCATGACAATCTCTATCTATAACATGCTATGACTGGATCTTCCACCTTGGGTAATTAAGACAATCCACAAAATATGTCAGTGTTTCTTTTGGAAGGTGGCATGAAAGAAGGTATGTAAACCTAGTGCCCTAGGAGGACTGGGACTTCATAGCCTGCAAATACTGAATGGTGCGCTTCAAATTTGTTGGCGCTGGATGGAAAAGGAGGGGCCACTAAGGGCTTGGAATGGAATGAATTTTAGCATTTCTCCATTTGGAAATTATCAGCATATGGAAAGTACTCGGCAAGTACTGCTTATGAAGGATTTTTCTTGGGAGGCTGATTATGCAGAGCTATTATATGGAGCAGCAAGGCACCACTCAAAGAAAAGATTTTTCAATCCAGACCCCCCCTCTCTCGCGTTCCCCCTCTCTCCCCCTACTACTGTAATTGAGGCCTCCCACCACAGATCCGGCCTGAACCAAGGCCACTCGCGCCGGCGCCGCCGGTGAGGGATGGCTGAGGGGAGGTGCCGGCGGTAGTTGTAGTTGTAGGTGTAGATGTTTCCCCGTAGTGGAGTCTTGGAGCTAGATTCTGGATCTTTGCGGCAAGATCCAGGGCGTCGAGTTCCTCAGCGTCCGGTCGTGGCTTCACCGGTTGAAGCACGGCGGCAAGGAAGGATCCGCGGTCTCCGCAAATAAAGTCGTTGTTTGCCTGGGTGCGGTGGTGCTGCGTTTCTCTTCCTCTCCTGGCTGTCTGTGGAAGCGGGGGGAGAGGCGAAGAGGCGCAGGGTGCTGCGGCTTGTTTTTCTTGGCCGACTGTGGAGGCGAGGAAGAAAAACACCACTCCACCTTGTATCGCTGCGGCGGCAGTTGGAGTCTTGTGTTTGGGCTCGTTTTTCTGCTCCTTCTCTGGCTTGGCGTCATGGAGGCGTGAAGTGCAGGGAGCTGTTGGAGGAACACGGCCTGGGGATGGCGTCAGAAGCTCATCGGGAGAGCTCATCCACGAAGGCAAAGGTGCCAACGTGATCCTTGGCCAGCAGAGGCCTCTCCGCGCTGTGGTGCGGGGTTGGCACCACAGCCTCTTCTTCCTCTAGGCATTCATGCCGATACGAAGGTTTTCCGATCTCAAGGCGGCGCTCATCGACGATGACGGACCAAGTGGCATAGTCCCCGGTGCCGGCGGCGGCGGCTGTTCTTTGAGATCTCGTCCGAGCGGTGGCAGTGAAGGACTGTGTTATATGTTGATCCAAATTCTACAAAGTATAAGCCAACTTCTGACGAGTGGAGCGAGGCCCGTCGCCGGAGGCTTGGGCCGAGTGTAACGAGTGAGATATAGTGAAGTTTCGCTGGCTGACGTCCGTGGTTTTTTCCTCTCTTTGTTGGAGAGGTTTTTCCACGTTAAATCTGTGTCCCTTGCTGTGTTTTTCGTTTTCGTTCTTCGTTATCTTATTGTCACAATTGTAACAGACTGGATTGTTTTTTATGGTTTTCGGTTAGGGTCCTTCGTGTAAAATTACAGGACTGTTTTTATCCCTTTGTGTTTGCAAGAGTCCTGTTTGTAAAACTGCCATATGAGTAATACAGCTTCTGGGACCTTCGGGTCCCTTCCTCGTTCAAAAAAAAAAGATTTTCATGTGGCTTGCAATGAGAAATCGCTGCTGGATAGGGGAAAGACTAAGGAGTAAGGAGCTGTTAGGTCCTGACAAATGCCTACTATGCGGTCAACAAACTGAAACCTTAGATCACCTTCTAATGCGGTGCCCTGCTTCCAGGTCTATCTGTTTTCAGATTCTTCCCGAGAGAGGTTTTGGCAGGTTTGTGCCACAATTAGACTCCAATCTCAGAGACTGGCGGGCCAGTCTGCAGAGATGTCAACCAAAGGAAAAAAGAACAGAGCTCTCAACAATTGCCATAGCCGGATGTCGACAGATTTGGTTGGAAAGAAACATTAGAAACTTTGAAAAGAAGCAGGCTTCTGAAGACATAATTGTCCAGAAAATAAAAGACCAGTTTCAAATATGGATGTTAGCTAGGTAGAGAGCAGGGAGGGGTGAGGAGTAGTCCTGAGTTGGCGGGTTGTAACAACGAAGTAGAACACTGTAATTCTTTCCAAATCTTAATGACATGACATGCAAGCCTTTGCATGTACTTGAAAAAAAAGTAGTGCTTGTCTCTTTGCCTTCCATAGTAAGGCCAACGGCTGTACTTTATGTTTCCGTGGAGAGGAACAGCTGGATCGATCGGCTCCCACTTACATATTGCCTTCGAGATGCATGCCTGAATATCTTGGCCTGAAATTGCATATATTTGCTAGAAACATTTTTTTACTGTGGTAGGGCGGCTAATTGTATACATGTACTATCACCTGAAGGCTGAAGTTGCGTAACTGGATGCATGCATCCATCTTCAGATACAGTAGCGGGCCATGGGATATTGGGATTCATTAATGCATCCCTTGACCACGGCTATTTCCTTTTATGATGTGTCATGCTTGAGAGCTAATTCAAAAAGATTTCACTACTCAGTGTAAAAGAAAATTGAGAAGAGATCGAGTAAGCTGAATCGACCAGCTGGACCGCATGCATTGTGTTCGAGATTGCCTTCGAGATGCATGCATATATGAATATCTTGGCCAGAAATTGCACATTCCCTAGGAACATTCTTACAGCTGTGCTTGGGCGTGCTAAATTGTATACAAGTACTATCACCTGAATTTGCGTAACTGGATGCATGATGCATCCAACTTCAGATGTACTCGGATACTGGGATTCGTTAATTGAAATGACCTCAAACTGTGTAGCCACCCATTGCTATTTTATTTCATTTAGCTTGGCTTGGATCAAGCTGCTTGAGAGCTAATTCAAAAAGATATAGTACTCTGAATGCAAAATGAAAATCGAAAAGAGATCGAGTACGCTGAATCGACGAGCTGTACTGCGTTGCTGATCAAGCCACGTGTACCATCCAATGTAGCGATAGATCGACACTCCATGTGACGCACATGCTAGCTGACTTAAAATTCGGTGCCAAATTCGCTACTAGTACATGCATGCATGAAGTGCGTGGTACTTAGCTAGCTTGATGCCGACATGGCAGGAAAAGACAAGAAGCACGCAAGGAGTCGCATGTTTGATTTCTTTTCGTTGCTTCAATGTGACAATAATGCCGAAATTTGGCCAGTTAGGGTATATGCTAGCTATCCGTGAATCATTCAGCTGTGCCTCTGCCGATGATCGAGTATATTTTTTCCTAAATATATATATGCGCGGAGGGATATGCCGTCGAATAAATAATTTCATCTGGATCAAATTAACTTGCTACAAATATAAGTTTTTTTTTCTAGTGAGCATATGCTTGAATAATTTTCGTCTAGATCATATTAGTGTGCTAGAATATGCCCATAAATTTAAACCTAATTGACATAGCAAGCATATGTTCTGTTTTGTTCATTACCCAAATTTACAGAATGGAATCATACGCGCACGTACATACATACATGCATGGTGCAATATTTGAGGACCCTTGCTTTTGAAGCAAGGAATATAATACAACTATGTTTCCTTGCCGCAGAATTCCACCATGGACCTTATCGCTTCAACTTTATCTATCTAAACTTTGACAAGATTACAAAGTGATGATCAAATTAAGTCTATTATTGATGCGACTAGCTAACTGACGAGGAATAAATTCCTTGCACGGCCGGCCAGCCGCCCGTCTACTGATTCCTGGATGATCCTCGCGGCCTGTTATGCACAAATAAGAACAAATGGGAAAGAATAAAGGAAGATGTATAATCTCTTGATACTTGTTTGTTAATCCTGGCTCGACCTAGCTAGTTACACAACTTTAAGGATAAAATAAAAATGTGCCAATGTCCGGTTCATTATTGTGGACTCGAGGAAAAGTGGATTGAACTGACAAGTATCCCCACTATGCATCCGCCGGTGCCCTACCTCAGCTTATTCCCATCCCGTCCCTACCGGAGCTGGTATATAAAACCCCTTCTGCCTAGCCTACCCATGCCGGTATATCTCATTCTCCACCTCTCCTCCTCTCATCTTCCGATCGAACCGCAGACACACCAGATCGATCGAGCCTCCCTCGCCGCGCACCAAGCTAATCTAAGCTAGGCAGAAAACAAAAGAGGAGTTAACTAGATGGCGAAGGTGCACCCGAACGTCGCCGTGCCAGAGTCGCCAGCGGCTAGAGCAGTCGTCGACGAGGAGGAGCAACACCAGCAGCCCACGGTTGCTGACGGTGTGGCGCAAGTCGCTGCTCTTCAACTGCGACGGCTTCACCGTCTTCGACGCCACCGGCGGCGTCGCCTTCCGCGTGGACCGCTACGGCTCCTCCTCCTACGGCGGGCGCCGCCGCCGCGCGGCCGAGGATTTCGTTCTCATGGACGCCTCCGCGAAGCCGCTCCTCACCGTACGTCGCAAGATCAAGCTGAGCCTGGGCCTTGCGGAGCACTGGGTCTTGTACGAGGGCGACGCGGGCGCCTCGGGCGCGAGGCCGCTCCTCTCCGTGCGCCGCCACCACGTCGGACGCTACCGCCGCGCGTCCGACAAGACGCTCGCGCACATCACGCCTCTTGCACCCTCATCCTCGTCGGGCACCGAGGCCGTGTCGTCGTACGTCGTGGAGGGGTCTTACGGGCGTCGCAGCTGCACGGTGCGGGACGCGCGCGGGGGCGCTTCGGCGGCGGAGGTGCGGCGGAAGGAGTCGGTGGGGGACGACGTGTTCCGGCTGGTGGTGTCGGACGACCACCGCATGGGCGCGGCTCTGTCCATGGGCGTCGTCATCGCCCTGGACCAGATGTTCGGTGGCGCTTCGTCGCGGGCGTCCTCGTTGCTGCCCAGGTGCTGGTCTGCGCAGGAGTAGTACTAGCTAGGCGGACTAGTGCAGTGCAGCCCCACGTGGCAAATCAGGGGTCTTCGCAAGGGGAAAGCTACTGGCCTGGCCCCATCATATCTGTCGGCGTGAGCACAGTTTTAGGTGCCGAGCCTGCAAAACAGATGATTAAAATCTGTTTTCATTTGGACAGAGAAAATTAAGATATAGGAAGGCGTTATGGAAAGTGTTTACACGACTAAAAGATGTGTACATAGATGATGCTAAGAAAAGTGTGTACGTGATGTGTAATGCCATTTGTACTAATTAGTAAACAAACTTTTCTTAACGAAATAACTTCAACACGCCCTTATTTATTACCATGCACGCTTGGGATCACAAAGAGTTACATCAAACGTACTAGAAAAGAACTTACAAGAACTTGATGGGAGCACTAGAAAATACTTAGTTAATAAGTGTCAGCGACCCTAGCCTACCTATAAGGGGCTCCATCCTACCTATAAGGGGCTCCATCGACTCTACGCCGGCCCCTTCTGCGACGACGAGTGAAGCAAGCTACAAGGTCCGGCCCATCATGAAGAGGTTGCCTCCTAAACGGCTTGCAAACTATCAATGGGCCAAGGACGGCCTTGTAAAAAAATGAGAGACCGATTACTACTTAGGAAGGAACTCTAGGCTGTGGGAGGTTGGCGAGGAATTGGACGAAACTGGACAGCAGTGCCGTATGTACCTGAACCTTCTGGGTGGGTGGATGAGAGGAACGAGCAAAACCACAATATTTCCTGATTTCTAGCGAGAATTGAGCGAGAAGTCTACCAGGATCTTACATCTGGTATCAGAGCCCGTGCGATCCCCACCTCCTATTCACCACCACCCTGGAGTCCAAGCTTTTGTATGATCTCCTGAAGACAGAGTCGGCGGAGGCGTATGAGGCGCGGTTTCTCGAGCACAAGAAGGAAGTACTTACACGGTACGCACCTTCATCGCTGACAACAACAAGCAATTCCGCGAGATCGGAGAAACTCTCTCTTCCGTCCAGGTCTCTGTGGAGGCCGAGATCTCTGAGATCAAGTCAACCATCGGTGCAGAACTGGCTTCCGTCAAGACCAAGCTCGGTGCAGAGATGGCCCAACTTACTGTTGCAGTTGATCGCGTCACCCGATTCGATCCGAGCTCTTCCACGGGACCGATGGCATTGACGGTCCGACTGACGGCGGGCAACACCGACGGCCCAGATGGGCACCGCGGGGGAAAGATTAACCGGGGGACGGTGTGTGCTCGCTGCACACCTCCTCCGATAGTAGGTAAAAATCTGGACCATACTTTCGTTTCTGCATTGCGTTCTGGTTGTCCCCTGACAGAAACTGATGCATATGCTTCGGCTCCCCGTGTTGAATTGCCCAATTTCGATGGATCAAATCCAAAACTCTGGCAACGGCGGTGTGAGGAATATTTCCGCAGATGGGGCACACCTTCTAGCCACTGGGTTTCATATGGATCCTCGCAGTTCGTTGGTACTGCACCTACATGGCTCGAGTCCTTTCTAACAAGTTCACCTCAAGCAGAGTGGGAAGATTTTGTCAAGGCTGTGCAGGCACGTTTCATGAGAAACCAATACCAGGTATTATTATATCAATTGTATCACATATATCTGGAACCGTGGAGGATTATGTGCAAAGGTACTCTGATTTAGTTGATCAACTCACAGCTTATGAAAATCACCCAGACCCCCTAAATTTGCTGACTCGTTTCCTGGATGGACTGAGGCCTGGTGTGCGTGTGTTGGTTGCTATTCAACAACCGATTGATTTAGACTCTGCTTATTCCATGGCATTACTGTATGAGGAGTTAGGCGATGGAGGCACACCATGGAACACACAACCGGCAACAGCAGCAACTCCTCGCCGTACCAATCATGCACAGCCACAGTTACCACCTCCACTGCCAGCAATATGGGTTTCCAGAACGGTCGAAGAAAAGAGAAGTGCTGAAGAAAGCAGAGGAACGACCGATGAGAAGTGGTCTAATCTCAAGGCTTACCGCCGCGCTAAAGGCTTGTGTTTTGTATGTGGAGAAAAATGGGGCCAAGATCATCAGTGCAAGGGTACGATACAGTTACATGTTGTTCAAGAAATGGTGGAATTCTTACAATCTGATGAAGATTAATCTGACACGGAACCTGCTGGGACCGAAGACAACTGTCAGCAGCTGATGCTCTTATCGGCTGCAGCCTGCAACTCCCAAATTAATTCAGTTCAATCTCTGCAAATTTGTGTTAGCATACAAGGCCAGACCTTAAATTTTTTGCTGCATTCTGGCAGTTCAACCTATTTCTTAGATGAGCATTGCGCAATGCAGATGGTGGGCAGATAGAAAATGAGGAATGGTGTGCAGGCTAAGGTAGGTGGTGGAGAGTTCTTTCAATGCACTGATTATTTTCCTGACTTTGAATGGACTGCCCAGGGACACAAATTCTATGATTCATTTTGTGTTCTTCAGCTACAGAGCTATGATGGAATCATTGGGCTCGACTGGTTAGCAAAACATAGTTCAATGATCACCCATTGGGCACAATAATGGATAGCATTTCCCGTTGACAACAATCTGGTAGTTTTGCATGGAGAAGGTACATCTGGCAACTCTCTTGCGCTAGTCGAGTTACATCTGATACACCCAATAGGCACTGACAAGGTAACATCATCCAACGCTGAAATACAGCAACTATTAAAGGAGTTCTCATATGTCTTTGCTGAGCCATCTGGCCTTCCTCCTCCACGCCAGTATGACCATCATATTCCTCTCATCCCTGGTGCACGACCAGTGTCTATGAGGCCATATAGGATAGCTCCAGAACTGAAATCCGAAATTGAGAGGCAAGTACAAGAAATGCTTGCGCAGGGGGTTATATCGCATAGCAACAGTGCCTTTGCGTCGCCTATCATTCTTGTCAAGAAGGTTGATAAAACAGTTGAACCAGAACCTCAAATCACTAAGGCATGGCGCCTAGTTGTGGACTATCGACATCTCAATGCTTTGACAGTTAAAGGCAAGTATCCATTGCCGGTTATCGATGAGCTCCTCGATGAATTGTATGGTGTTAGGTGGTTCTCGAAGCTCGATCTCCATGCGGGATACCACCAAATCAGACTAGCCCTGGGAGAAGAACCAAAACGGAATTACAAACCCATAATGGACACTATGAGTTCAAGGTGATGGCGTTCGGCCTTACAGGAGCACCCGCCACATTCCAATATGAAATGAACGCGTCGTTGGCACCTGTCTTGTGCAAGTTTGCATTGGTGTTCTTCGACGACATACTCATTTATAGTCGCACATATGCTGATCATCTGCAACACATCAGATCGGTGCTGGAAATCTTGTGTAAGGACCGTTGGCAGGCAAAGCTGTCCAATTGCGAATTTTCTCAGAACGCATTTCTTACCTAGGCCATGTCATATCTACTAACGGTGTCGCTACAGATGAATCCAAGATTGTATAAATCAGGAATTGGCCATTACCAACTACCATCAAGGAATTGAGGGTTTTTTGGGGCTCAGCGGCTACTACCGCAAGTTCATTAGGCATTATGCTATCATCAGCCAGCCACTAACGGCGCTGCTAAAGAAAGGGGCTCTTTTCATCTAGATTACGACCATAGAGAAATCCTTTCAAACTCTGAAACAGGCTTTGATGACATCATTGGTTCTCGCCTTACCTGATTACTCTGCGCCATTCGTAGTTGAAACTGATGCTTGCGATGTCAGAATTGGCGTTGTCCTATCTTAGAAAGGACATCCATTGGCATTTTTTAGTCGCGCTCTCGGTCCACGAAACAAAGGGCTATCGGTGTATGAAAAAGAGTATCTTGCCATTTTACTGGCTGTACAGCAATGGCGTTCATACCTTCAGCTGGGTGAGTTCATCATTCGAATGGATCACAAGAGTTTAGTTCGTTTAAATGATTAGCGGCTTCATACGGAGTGGCAGCAAAAAGCTCTCACCAAAATGATGGGTTTGCAATTCAAGGTAGTATACAAGAAAGGGATTCTGAATGGAGCTGCAGATGCTTTGTCACGGAAACCAATTCATAGCTCCGAGCTCTTCAGTGTCTCGGAGGTACAACCTAGCTGGTTTGATCAGTAATTGCTAGTTATGAATCAGATTCTTTTGCGCAAGAGAAGCTTCAACAACTAGAAATTGATCTAAAGGTTGTTCCACATTATACCTTGTCAGCTGGCATTCTTCGCTATGACTCGCACATTTGGGTTGGCGCTAATTCAAAGATGCAAGAACAGATAATTTCTGCTTTTCATGATAGCCCAATTGGTGGCCATTCGGGGTTTCATGTGACTTACCGGCGTATAGTCTCTCTGTTTAAGTGGATGGGAATGAAGGCAGCTGTGAAAGAATATGTGCGCACTTGCTGCGTGTGCCAGCAGGCGAAACCAGAGCACATTCTGCCGCCAGAACTGCTCCAACCATTACCGATTCTTCAGGACCATGGGAAATGGCGACAATGGACTTTATTGATGGACTTCCTCAGTCGCGTCAGTACATTGCATTCTGGTCATTGTTGACAAGATGTCCAAGTATGCTCATTTCATTCCGTTGACTCATCCTTATTCTGCAAGCAAGGTGGCTAATCTGTTTATGGACAATATCTATCGTCTCTATGGGATGCCTCAGTCTTTGGTGTCCGATAGGGACCCGGTCTTCACTAGTAAATTTTGGCAATGTGTGTTCCAGTCCACAGGCACTCAGTTGCGAATGAGCACCGCTAACCACCCTGAAACAGATGGTCAGACCGAGCGCGTTAATCAGTCCATTGATTGTTACCTTTGATGTTTCATCAGCTCGCATCCTAAACAATGATTGAAATGGCTAGGCCTTTGTGAATTTTGGTACAATACTAATTGGCATTCGTCCCTAGGAAAGTCTCCTTTTGAGGTAATCTATAGAATGCAGCCGAGGTATTTTGGCGTGACTGCTACAAGCACAATTGCCACTGGAGATATTCAGAGTTGGATGGATGAGCGTCAGCTGGTGATTTCATCTGTCCGTCAACATTTGTTGCGCAACGCATGAAGCACCAAGCTGATAAACACCGCTCTGAACGTGTCTTTGCTGTGGGCGACGAGGTATTCCTCAAGCTACAATCATACATCCAATCCTCAGTTGTTTGTCGTGCAAGTCACAAGTTAGCCTTTAATTTCTTTGGACCTTATCGAGTGCTGGAGCCCATAGGGGCAGTTGCGTATAAGCTGGATTTAGAGTTACCTCAACACAGTAGAGAACATCCGGTCTTCCATGTATCCTAGTTGAAACCATGTCTACGACCTGGGCAGCAGGTATTACCTCACCTACCAGTCCCTGATGCTGTTTTTCAGATTCCAGTTCGATTTTTGCAGCGGCGAGTGCGGCAACACGATCTACGTATTGTGGTTCAAGTGCTCGTGTAGTGGAGCGGTGCTACTGAGGATATGGCGACATGGCAGGACCTTGATTCCCTAAAGCAACAGTTCCCCCTTGCTCCTGCTTGGGGCCAAGCAGGTTCTCAAGAGGAGAGGATTGTCAACGACCCTGGCCTACCTGCAGTGACCCAGCATACCACTGCATGATGTAGTATACTATAGTCGTTAACATGACACCAATGAAACACCGTTCACTAGTATTACATCCCTCAGAATGGCACAACAGAAACATAGTGGGTCCAATACATGGCTAAAGGTTACAACTCACTCTTTACACAAGATCCAGAGAATACTCTAGGTTAAAGAGAGAGAAAGAACTTCTTACGGAGAAGAATCAAAGATAAACAACGCAAGAACTATTATACTATTAAGACTAGTATTTTAACTAAGGGGTTGGCATTGCTGCTATTGCAATAAACTACAGAAGTAGGTTCTTTGACTAGAGATTATATTCCTATCTAATCAGTAACTTCGTCTTCACTTGAGTTGATGTATGACTTCCTTGACTTCATTGAAGAGCTTTAGCTTTGGATGATGAGTCCTGGAGCATAACTTGATGTAGATGTTGTATGTACCGGCTTCAGAATCTAGCAAGGGTTAAGAAGATACGTTGAGTATGAGCGTACCCAGCAAGTTCACTAGAAAAGAAGTGTTTGATGCACTATAACTATAGCCACAGACCGTAGGTCGTAGGCAATGCAAGTTTTCATAAAACATTTCTTCAAAGGTTGCTTTTATTCTGAAAAGCTATGTCCGTCAGCCTTCACGGGTTTACCAGAACTTTCATGGAGTTCCTTTCCCACCGCATTCGCAGCTCCTTCCCGGAACAGTGAGTAACAAGTTACAGTTCTTACACTCTATAGAGGTGCATTACTTTTCCCATGAGAGATCAACTCCTTGTTGCACAACCGGGCAGCTTACCCATCCACAATTCCATGTTATGGGGCCCAGTAGTTGGTCCAAGCCAATCACTGCCCTCTCCGCGACCTCATATGTCTGCACGATCCTTCGGGGCTGGCTCACCTTCGGTAAGCCCCCTTTCGGGTAGGCTAAAATCCTGATGAGTTCCCGAAGACTCTATGACCTGGTGTTGCCACTACAAGGAATCTGCTGATACATGACCCTCCATTTTTGTCACTGAATCGTCATTGTCTACAATATATGACGATCTTATGACTAAAAACATATCGTCAAAAACTGAGCGTCAGTAATTGCATACAACGATGTTTTTTGTGAAATCGTCATAACCGTCTATGACAATATTGGATCGTCATAACCGTTCCAATATCGTCATGGGGTATCTAGCCAGGCCAGGTCAGATCATACGTGGCCAATCCAACGTGGAAAAATTATGACGAAACAAGAACGTCGTAGTGCAAATTCAACCCAATCCAATGCGGTGACTTATTTGGGCCGAGTCTAATAACTATGGCATTTTTTTCTTAGTCCAGGAATTTTACAGTACGTCTCATTTTGGGCCTTGGCCTATTTACGATCCATTTATTTAGGCCTTGGCGTCTTCAAAGTCTAATTGTTTTAGGCCTGCCATCAGCCTTTTTTACCTTTTACAATCAGATACTTTGCTCCACAATTAGTCATTGGGCTGGACTTTTTAAAGCCCAACACAATTCAGATTATATTCATTTGGGTTGTACATGCAAGTAATGTTTGAAGCCCAGGAATTTCTAGATAAATAATTAATCAATTTTCATTGCAAAATGATACAGACCACATTTCAAAATGAACTAACCAAATTTTCAAATAAATAGACCATAAGATCAAATGACCAAACAATCACTCCTCATACATTACATCAAAACAAAAAATTAATGCATACAACCAACAAGCCCACTGCCCAGCACCTCCAGGTCGCCAATGATCCATCGCAGTGCCCAGCACCTCACTGGCTTCCTCCACTCCACCTTGGGTGTCACTGCTCTCCCAGCAACTCACCCAGGTGTGTTCTGCTACAGCTTGACCTACACCAACCACAAACAAACACCCCATATCAGACTACCAACAGCAAGCGTAGATCATCCAATGTCATTTAGCTTCAAGTAAAGAACAACATGATCAAACAGTCAAAACAGAAACTATACCAGGTCAGATACAACAAATATACTAATAGACCATTTGAGCTCATGGTAAGGATCAACAAATGTTCTCTTCACGGTCGGATACAAGTATTTCTGAGGACTAGAATAATAGTAGACTCAATAGTAATGCATTGCATCATGTCCCATCGTCAACCAAGTAAAAAAGAGAACATGATATACTGAAGACTTATCTAATCAGTCGGAGGAGAGCAGCAGCAGCGGGTTGGCTTCAACGTCGCGGAGGTAGCGCATCTGGATGAACATGTCGTCCTTCTGATGCACCTCCGACCATCGTCGGACACAGGCTTTCATGTGGCATGCTTCAATAACATGTATAATGACATGAGCAACTTTTTTACTAATTTGTTTGTCACCACAACCAATATATCTGAGCATAATAAGGAGCTAGAAAGTTGCACAAATAAGCAATTGATAAAATCTAATAAGTTATGATGTTATTATTCAAGTTCTCCATCAACTAGACAACATCACAACCTATACTACTATGCTACTTTTTTCAATCACAGGGAGATAATGTGTGCATTTTAAGATAACCAAATGCCAGCAGACACAAATGGCACAAGTAATATACAACACAATTCCAGAACTGAACCAAATTCCAGCCTACACAAAAATTATTGAGGCACCTGGACCTAGTGCTAATACAATCAGATCATGGCATTGTTTACTTGGAGATTATAACACAATGGCATGCATAATACATTGAGGCATCTAGTGCTAATACAAACTAAGCTGCATAATAGGTTTATTAAGTAATCTGTAAATGCATATCAGCATGCATATATGTCCAGTTATCAAGTTTTAAAAGAATATGAATGATTACTTGATATATCTTCGCCCGTTGAACATGATATTGTCCTACACTAAGTTCTTGACACAACCAGGCAACCAAATCAAACAAGGGCTACAAAACCAATAACCTTGCTAGGAGACAGCATTCTACTCTATCAATTAGGACTACATATATGAATCGATAAAACATGATGTCCACCACAGCTAGTAGTATTATGATAGAGTATAATGAAGGGAACCACACAACAGGCAACTAGGAAAACTACAGTGAGGGAGTGGGAGACTGTGATGATAAGTTGATAACCATGAACGAAAAACACCTAGTCACCTACCATGTATTACCAGGGAGCTTAATGGGAAATAAAATCGCACACTTACAGAATTCGGGGAGGCAGTCAGGATTTATGCAACAGATGAACAAGGTAGAGGATGTAGGGAGGAAATAACACTGGCATCGGAGGCATGTAACTACTCACCATGAGCATCTCGGGCTCGAGCAGGAAGTCCCAAAACCCGGCGTTATCGATCCGATGTATCCCTTCTTGGCCACCTCAACCTCCAACTCCTCCATAGTTATTGATTCATCACAGCTCACCATCGCATCTAGGGGCAGCTGTAGAGAGACAGAGGGAGATCGATAGAGAGGCCTCAAGAGAGAGAGGTAGTGTGGGATAGCACGAATCATGGTTGAGGGAAGCACGGGAGTTACCTTGATGTGCCTGAACTTTGCCGGATCTTGTCGTTCTTCTTCCCGTCGTCGAGCACCTCGCCGGATCTGCTCGAACTTCGCCATCACTGACCCGACCGGGGTCCTCCCTACTAGTCACCGCCAGATCTCCGCACTAGTGGCCACGCGGTCGATGCGGGCAGGTCGGATCGACGGAGCTCCGTGCACGGATGCACGCGCGTGCCGGCGAGCCAACCCACCGCGACACCGTGGCTTGTTGAGGGCCGCCGCCGATCTGGTCTGGTTGGGAGAGAATGTGGTACGGGGTCGGATTAGGGTAGAGGCGACGCATCTGGGTAGCAGGGTAGGCCTTGGCCTTGGCTATGGCAGGGGAGGACGAGACCGTGTCCTTGGTTGTGGAAGGGGAGGACAAGACCGTGGCGGTAAGGGTGGGGAGTGGCGGTAAGGGCGAGGTGAGGAGGAGGAGGAGATCACGATCTGGAAGACGAGCAAACTGGTGGCAGGGTGCTAGGAGGGAGGGAGGTAGGTCGAGGTAGGTTTAGGGTTAGGGTTGGAAGCCTAGAAACACACGAGGTGCGGTGGGTTTATGGTCGTATGATCGGTGTCGTGGACGTCCCAGATCGGTTTTCTGGGGCTGATCCGTGGGTAGGCCAATCCTCCCTCCTGATTGGCTGGATTTGGGTGTTTATTTTCCGAGTGCAAAAACAGTTTGTTCTGTTAAATATCCACCAAATGAATTTTGCAAAATGCTACCATTCTATTTTTCAAAAATACTATACCACCTAACATGCACAATGTACCAACCGGGGTATCTCAAACCTTTCCGTTCACAACTGGCAAAAAAGACAAATTCCTGCTGAATCGGTAGGAAGTGGGTCCGGTTTGAACTACAGGTACATGATCCGATGCTCATGATTTTTGGCAAAAATCATTTTTAGACTCACAATATGCTATTTCATCAGAGATCCAATGCAATTTTAGCGAGGCTCAGCCCCTAGCTAAGAACCTTCGTGCCCGCCGTTTTGACCATAGTTTGAAACGGGCATAAAAATTCAAAAACGGTCCGATCGACGCAAATCCTTCGCTTGGTGTCTTCTTATGTGACATAGTTGCAAGGAAAAATACCAACCTTGGTATATTGCAAGTGTCTCAAAAAAACCTTCTTAGAAATGAGCTATCATGTTCGAGGTTTCATGGCTTTCGAACCAAATGACATGTTATGGCCAGAATAGCTGTATAGTTTGTGATAATATGACCATATTGTGCACACATAATGGTATGGAGAACAATGTTGCAGGAGAAAGTTTTCCTTTTCGACGCACGGAAAATCCATTTTCCATTTTACGAGCGCAAAAAACGAGGCGTTTTGTGAAGCAACCACCAAATGATATTTTTAGAATGGTACCACCACATTTTTTAAAATTACTATACCACCTAACATGCACAATGTCCCAACCGGGGTATCTCAAACCTTTCCGTTCACGTCTGGCAAAAAAGACAAATTCCTGCTGAATCGGTAGGAAGTGGGTCCGGTTTGAACTATAGGTACATAATCCGATGCTCATGATTTTTGGAAAAAATCATTTTTAGACTCACAATATGCTATTTCATCAGAGATCCAATGCAACTTTAGCGAGGCTCATCCCCTAGCTAAGAACCTTCGTGTCCGCCGTTTTGACCATAGTTTGAAACGGGCATAAAAAATTCAAAAACGGTCCGATCAACGCAAATCCTTCACGTGGTGTCTTATTATGTGACATAGTTGCAAGAAAAATACCAACCTTGGTATATTGCAAGTGTCTCGAAAAAACCTTCTCAGAAATTAGCTATCATGTTCGAGGTTTCATGGCTTTCGGACCAAACGACCAATGTTATGGCCAGAATCGCGGCATAGTTTGTGATAATATGACCATATTATGCACACATATGTATAATGATATGGCGAACAATGTTGCAGGAGAATTTTTTCCTTTTCGGCGCACGGAAAATCCATTTCCATTTTCCGAGCGCAAAAATCGGGGCATTTTGTGAAGCAACCACCAAATGACAGTTTTAGAATGGTGCCACCACATTTTGTGAAAATACTAGACCACCTAACATGCACAATTTACCAACCAGGGTATCTCAAACCTTTCCGTTCACCTTTGGCAAAAAAGACAAATTCATGCCGAATCGGTAGGAAGTGGGTCCGGTTTGAACTACAGGTACATGATCCGATGCTCATGATTTTTGTAAAAAAATCATTTTTAGACTCACAATATGCTATTTCATCAGAGATCCAATGCAAGTTTAGCGAGGCTTATCCCCTAGCTAAGAACCTTCGTGTCCGCCGTTTTGACCATAGTTTAAAACGGGCATAAAAAATTAAAAACGGTCCGATCAATGCAAATTCTTCGCATGGTGTCTTATTATGTGACATAGTTGCAAGGAAAATACCAACCTTGGTATATTGCAAGTGTCTCGAAAAAACCTTCTCAGAAATGACCTATCATGTCTGAGGTTTCATGGCTTTCGGACCAAGCGACCAATGTTATGGATAGAATCTGGTCATAGTTTGTGATAATATGCCCATATTATGCATACATATGTATCATGAGATGGCAAACAATGTTTCAGGAGAATTTTTTCCTTTTTGACGCATAGAAAATCCATTTTTCGAGCGCAAAAAAGGGGCGTTTTGTGAAGCAACCACCAAATGACAGTTTTATAATGGTATCACCACATTTTGTAAAAATATTATACCACCTTACATGGACAATGTACCAACCAGGGTATCTCAAACCTTTCTGTTCACCCCTGGCGAAAAATACAAATTCATGCCGAATCGGTAGAAAGTGGGTCCGGTTTGAACTACAAGTACATGATCCGATGCTCATGATTTTTGGCAAAAATTATTTTTAGCCTCACAATATGCTATTTCTTCAGAGATCCAATGCAAGTTTATCGAGGCTCAACCCCTAGCTAAAAACCTTCATGCCCGCTGTTTTGACCATAGTATAAAACATGCATAAACAATTATGGCCAGAATCACGACATTGTTTGTGATAATGTGTGGTCAATTAATGATGCAAAACATGTTTAAAATATTTCATTTAGACATATTATTTATCGAATTCCGATTTACGGATTAAAAATAATGAATTATGAAAGATTTAAGTAATTTATAAATATTTAAAAAGATTTTGAATTTTAGTTATTCATAATTAATTATAGATATAATCTTCATATTTTTCTGATCAATTTGTATATAAAAAACATTTTATTTTAACTTACCAATAAAAAGATATGAATTATGCCATATAAAAGTTTTTTCTAGAATTTTAAAGCGAAATAGATAGAAACAGAAATTTTTCTCACCTAGAGAGAGCGAGCCACTAATAATGACGGGTGGGCCATAGGACGCTGACTGGACATTGGTGTGGTTGGGTGTTTTGTACCGGTGTAAATCTAGACTGGCTCAATGGCATGTGGGCCTCGTTTAGAAAAGTTTAAAGAAAAAACTAAATATGAGGAGAATAGGAGGATATGTTCCATTTAGGCCCAGGCCCAACAGAAGAGGTTAAGTTCATTAAGAACCGGTGCGTTGTTTTCTACAAGAATGAGCCTGTGGTTTATTGGTTAGTGTGTGCGGGAGTGACCGAGGGTGCGGGTTCGATCCCCCAAAGGGATGTATTTTTATGGCATTTCACAAAATAAGGTGGGGCCTGGCTGTCATTTCGCCGGTGGGGTTAACTCATCAGGGTGCGGGTGGGCCTGCCTGTCAGTTCGCTGGTGGGGTTAACTCGTCAGGGTGCAGGTGGGGCCTACCTGTTAGTTCGCTGGTGGGGTTAACTCATCAGGGTGTGGGTGGGCCCCCCCTGTCAGTTCGGTGGTGGGGCCTGCCTTTTAGTTGCGTGGTGGGGACAACTCGTTAGTTCGTTGGTGGGGCCTACCTGTCAGCTTGGTTGTAAAAAATATTTATAATAGATAAATATTAACACATGGACAAACCACTTATGCAAGAAATGACACGTAGACATGACACATATGCCCAATTGCTGATGTGGCTGACTAGTAATATTAATAAATCTGAATTTAGACATTACGATAATTTAAATTGGTCATAATAGGCTACAAGTAAGATCCTAAGCCGTATTGTGCAGACTATGAAGATTTCATCTGATAGAAATACGACGATTTCGACACAAAACGTCATAATTATACATGGTTTTGACCTCTCTAAATGGCCTATGACCATGTTGTGCGAAATCGTCATAGATTTATGACGATTTAATTTCGCGTCACTACGAGAAGGTCACAAGTGAACACATTTCTTGTAGTGTGCCCTGGCAAGTGCCATATTAAATGGTCCATCCACTAAACACCATCCATAGATAATCTAGACACCAAAAGTGTCGGGCGTAAGGGTGCCCACCCATATGTTGGATCCGCACAAGAAATCACAACGTCACGTTAAGGTCGTCTTGCCTCCATACAAGAGGAAAAGGATACAGCTGACTTCTCCGTCCCATTCCAAATCTCATGGTTAACGCGTAATATACGACGCTAGAATCATTGGCGACATTGGTTGTTAAGTCCTAGATAATATGTTCCTTTACCACCGGAACTTTTATAGGAAGTTATTACCTCATGGTAATACCCTATAATCACATTATTATGAAAATAGTGTTTTCGGACCTTTTTCAAATGCAGGTGATGTCCACATTGTATTTGTAAAATACTTTATAGAAAATAACCAAAGGACATGAGCAAGTGTGAACTTGCCTTTTGTGATTGCAAGATTATGCACTCATGGTCTTCGAGTCAGTATAAGATCTAAAATCTGAAATCAACATCATTGGTCCGGTAAGGACTAATGTTTAAAGAAGCAATATGCTCTTATGCATAAGTAATGTGATGCACTTTTATAAATGTGAATCCTGGGGATAACGTTGTTCTAGGATTTGGATACTAGAAATGACGTATTTGAAATGTGTTGTATTTTTGGATGAGTTTTATACTCGTGCTTCTTATTAAGGCTTGTGAGTGTGTGTGAAACAATCATATAATTACATATCATAACACAATAGGACACACACAAATTTGAAATTCTACTCAAGATTGCTTATATAAGAGTTCTTGTTTGAAGTGGAAAAAAGAATAACATTTGAAGAAAAGATTTCTTTTCTAAGGTCTAAACAACCTTTGTGGTTAGTTGAGTCTGGTTGATGTTATTGGTGCTTGCTTGAATAGTTTGGGCTTGAGATGCTTTATGACTTAACTATATCAGACCAAAGTTAACTATAAAATATCTAACAATTTTTATAGTATTATATTTAGAGTCTTGTAGACTAAAGTTAACTTTAAACATAGATAGTTTGAAAGTATAATGCTTATAACATTTGTACTTTGTGTACTTGGTAATGTTGCCTTAAGGTTACTTAAGAATGGTTATATTTTTCTTTGAGGTGATGGTTTTCTTGATTTTATAAGGGAATAGTATCACTTATCCCTTTTATGGATGAGTGGTTTTAGTTTGTAAACCATGGAGTAATGTTACTTAATTGCTTATGAGTTCACTATAGTGTTTTAGTCTGTTGATAAACTTCTGGTTAAAGTAAAGGAAATAAGTTTTTATTTAACTACAAATTATTCTTGATGATTTTATATTTGATAAGGATTCTTTTAGAAAATATTACACACCTATGGTCGAGGAGAATTCAATAAAATTATATTTAAAATATGTTAAACTATTTGGACTTCATATTATTAATGTTGAAGACTAATACTATTTATTAGACTCAATTGGTTAATTTTAGACATATTAGAAATTTTTATTTACCCTTATATGAATTATCAGTTAAGTAAATAAGTTTAAATTTGAGTTATTAAAGTATTTGAATTTTTATTTAACTCAAAAGTAGAATATTATATTTTTAACATATAGATATTATTATTGTGATCATTTTGGTATATTACATTTATTTTTGTGATTTATAAATAATAAGATATGATTTTGACAATTCTTATTACTTTATAGTTACTTAATAAATATTTAATTAAGTGAAATAATAATACATAATTATAGTTTTTAAAATATTGTTTTTATTTTTCCAAGATTTTTTGTATTTATTTATATTCTTAACATTTACCATTATTAAAATAGGAATTATCAAAGTTTTATTACCTTTAAAAAATTTATTAAATAATAATTATTTAAATTGTTAACATAATAATGTTTAATAATAGTTTTAAGTTATAGATTTTATTTTTCTAAACATTTTCATATATTATACATATTTTCTGAACTATAATTCAAAAGTTATAGATTTAACAAGTTTTAATCATTTTATTTAATTTCTGGAATATGTATATTTGGATTTATATCTTTTATTCTTTCTTAAACAGGAAAGAAATTTTTACACCAGTGGGCCAGTGGCCACCTCAACTCTCAGATTAATAAATGTGTTTGTTACCGACCCTAGTTCTACTCCTGGACAATGACATATGGGCCCAGGGCCATGTCATCTGCCATGCGAGTCAAAGACTGGGTGAAACTCAATGATGTGGCTAGGGTGATCTCACCTTGATGTCACCTCGCCGGTGGCATGGAAGACGATGGCGAGGAGGGCAGTAGGGGGCGAGTGAGTGTGTGTGAAGGGGCTTATTCGAACCGGAACAACTAGGCGAGTAAGATAGTGGTGGCGCCGCTGGTTTTTGGTCATCGGAGAGCAACCGGCGACGAGCTCATACGGCGGTGCTTGCGGGTGATCTTGGTGGCGTAGATTTAGGAAGCAAACAAAGCATCTACGCATGCGAGGAGACTCGGTGACTCACCAGGAACACGATGGTGTGGTCGATAAGGCGAGGTCGGAGACGATGGTGAGGTCGACGAACAGCGCTAGGAATCGAGGGTGCGATTGGGTTGATTTGCGCCTCCTCCGCAAGTGCGAGTTGGGGCAATCGAATGAGAAGAGCACGACTTCTCCATCGTGGTCTTATTTGGCCGAGGTGAGCACGGAATCGTCGGCACCGGCTCACCTCCGAGCTAGGGTTTTCGGTGAAGAAGAAGAACTTGAGAGAGAGAGAGGATTTTAGAGGGGGAAATGGGGATGAGGACGAGCAAGAACATCGCCGTGCCTCCTTATCCACTCATAGCGATGGTGGCGTGGATCTTGGTGCAAGGACGACGGCGGACGGCCTCGGCATCGCCACCGAGCTGCTTCCAGCTGGAGGAAGACGACGACGACGACGGTTTAGCAGAAAACCCCCTTGCATTTCTTTCCTCTCAACTGTGATCCTACTTTGGTCCCACCTGTCTGTCACCGAATAGAATGAGCTGGGCTGGCTTTTGTGGGCTGCACATGGGCGACAGGTAAGAAGAGAGGAGTTGGGCCACGACCAGGTTTTGTTTTTTATTTGTTTTCTTTTTTCCTATTTTCTGTTTTCCTTTTCAGATTTGTATATAATCTTTAATTTGAACTTTTCTTTGTAGAATTAATTTACTGGATAATTGTACTAATACTAAAATGTATTCAGTATCATTTGTGAACTTTTTATTGTATAATGTTATGTTTCTTTATTTTCTTTATGTATATGCTTTTCCTATTATTATTTGTAGATTATTTAGGAAATTTTTATATGGTGATCCTTTATTTTTATTTGATAAATAGAGTTTCTAGGGAATTAATATTAATATTATTATTCCCATGAATTTAGGAAATAACAATGG
Source organism: Avena sativa (assembly GCA_916181665.1). Lineage (NCBI taxonomy): Eukaryota > Viridiplantae > Streptophyta > Magnoliopsida > Poales > Poaceae > Avena > Avena sativa. The sequence goes on from OV702283.1 coordinate 341,870,548, forward strand.
ATATATTTTATTATAACTCACATAGAAGTTAGGGTTTGAATTGCAAATACTTACCCTAGGATTTAGTGTTCTAATTTTACTTCTATTATTTTGTTGATGTGAGTAAATATTTATCAACTAAGCATATTGTCTTCTGTTTGTGATATTTGATGACATCACCTTTTAAAGTAGAAAGTTATATCTAAAAACATTTATAGAAAAGAATTGATAAAGATACTCCTAAGCACATATAATTATGATAATTGGAATTGTCAGAGATGTGCTTATGTAATTTGCTATAGGAAAATATTCCTATTAAGTGATATAGATATAAGATGAGGAATTCATAACATGAAATGGATATTATGTTTGGTTTGAGATTTAGAGTTAGGTGTTTGCCAAGAATTCCTATCTTCCATAGTTCACAATTCTAGACTTATAATTAAGGAATTCCTTTCCTAGATATACTACTTCTTCCTATCTATCATCATGGTTAACATGATGAGATTTACTTCACAAAAATATTCTTATTCACCTATTATTCTTCTAAACCCATTGATAAATCCAATTAGCTTGACACTGAAGCTTTTATAGTTTTCTCATATCCATACTTGGTTATATCCACTACTCTACTGTTGATAACCTTCCATCCAACAAGTAGTTCCTTCAAACTCCACTCATAATCTTCCGTAATCATTCATCACAAATATTTCTCTATTAGTTGTATGCATCCAACTACCTTTCTCTAAAGCTTATTATCCTTTAAGATGAATAACATTACTTCTATAACTCCATTCCTATTTTTCCATAACTCTATGCTATACTAGCTTTGATTTAATCATATCATCCTACATTTACTTTATTCTAATGACTCACACTCCAACCTCACATGATATTAATGTGGCATGTAAAGACTACTTAGGATAACTTATCTCTACTAAGGTTTCAATCATGTTCTACCCACCAATATCATTTATACTAGATATAGGTGGACAATCCTGGTGAGTAAAGCATGATCATGATAATCTTTTAATCATTTATAACTTAGGCTTCCAATTGGCTAACCAAGGTTTCATCAATACCACTTTTCAATTGGATTGGAATTATCTTCTTAGTATCTCATATTGTATTAAGGGTTATTCATGGACTATGCCCTCTTGATCCAATAGAATTACCACTGGTAACTAACTTCAGGTTTCATCCTAGTAATCTTCTTTACTACCATATAATTATATGTTATAAATTACTCTTCTATTCATTCAGGAGTGATTTAACTCTACCTTTAGTCCTGTTGATCTAATTTACTTCCACACTCCCATCCTATAGATGGTATTTGAATCTAGCATTACCATTTACCTTCCCTTACCTCCCTCTTTAAAAGACTTAAGCAGATGCTATGATAAGATCAAGAAGCAGTAGATCAAGTATTGATAGTTAAAGAATTTGTGAATCAATGGTTGATTACTCAATCATTGATGAACAACAGATATTAAGATAGATTCCATAAAGATTGATATGGAAAGAAAGATATATGGTGAATGATCTTGACTTAGTTTCTTCCCTTCCCAACCTTAGGTATTACCATGTTACTCATGGTATAAGGAGATAAGAAATACATAAGTCAAGAGTAAATTATTACATTCTTAACTTGGTATTCATAGGCTGTTATGATGAATAGTATGATATGATCCCTTAAGGATCGGATATTAATCACTTAAGCAATGCATTATGAGTAACATTTTATTATATCTGATCTACCCTTAGATCAAATCATGTTTACCCAAATAAGGTTTTAGCAAAGGTCATATTGAAACTTATCGCAGTCAACTTGATCCATCAAGTTGAGATAAGCTTCAATCACTTTGACAAGTTTTGTTTAAAAGCGCGAAAATTATTCGGATTTTCTATGCATGAATGCAATGCACAAATCTGGGTTCAGCTTATTTCTAAGCTCTAATGATGAGATGTTACACTACCTGTAAGGGGCTCCATCGACTCTGCGTCGGCCCCTTCTGCGCCGACGAGTGAAGCAAGCTACAAGGTCCGGCCCACCAGGAAGAGGCTGCCTCCTAAATGGCTTGCAAGCTATCAATGGGCCAAGGACGGCCTTGTAATAGAATGAGAGACAAATTACTACTTAGGAAGGAACTCTAGGCTATGGGAGGTTGGCGAAGAATTCGATGAAACTGGACGGCAGTGCTGTATGTACCTGAACCTGCTCGGTGGGTGGATGGGAGGAATAAGCAAAACCACAATATTTCCTGATTTCTAGCGAGAATTGAGCGAGAAGTCTACCAGGATCTTACAATAACTTCCAAAAATCCACATAAATCTTCTGTATAGGTACTAAGATGAGCCATGTGTCAGCAATTCTTTGTGAAAAGATTTCACTAATTATTGATGGTCTCGCTGCAAAAGGTAGGAACTAGATTTAGGGTTTGAAAAGTGGTTGGGTTTGTCTTTTTTTTTGTCCTAGCTCAAAAACAAATTAATTGCAGCTCACCTAAAATCTTGAGAAAAAATCCTTCAAAGTTTGAAAACCCTCCATACTTATTTGCATGTGAAAATCATAAGGGTGTTGCATGAATAATTCTTCTTTGAAAAGTTAGCGTGTGCCCCGGAGCAAACTTCAAAGTTTTCTTGCTACGGCAAAACTTCCGCAGAAATGATGGACATGGTGCTAGACTATGATAAAAGGCGTGTTTTTTGACAAATATGACCTCTCGAAAAAACTAACGCCTCATCTAATTCTTTGGTAAAACTGTTTTAAAACCTGACTCTTAGGTTTGGCGCCAATTAAAATTGAACGTTTGGCTCCACTTATTTCTTTAACGGAGATCCTGAGGTGTCATGCTAGCTCGACCCCATTTGATCTGGTACCGACGTCACTAAAGTCATCATGTTTTGCAAATAAGTAACAGCAAATTGCACAGCCTCAGCTATATTTTAATTGGCGCCGAATCCAATGGTCATATTTCAAAATAGTTTTACCAAAGAATTAGATGAGAAATTAGTTTTGTTTACCGAACATTGTGGAAAATACATAAACGGAAATGATGTGCAATTGACTTTTGAGTGGACATACAGAACTACAGATGCATGCATGCTCGAGGAAGTGGAGGGAGAGCGAAATATGCATCAACCTTGTTGACTAAGAAGCACCACATGATGATTCACCGTCCAATGCCACATCCACGAATAATTAAGTTATCCTTGCCGCAACTTTGCATGCACAAACGAAAAAGCAACATGACAAACAAGATCCAACAGGCGTATGTATATCACCTCACCCACCTGAAACCATAAAAGGTTTGCACATTTGTTTGGTGAGTTGACCTTAATAAAAGTCGTATGCCTATGACCGTGCCACGGATCCAACGTCGTGTCATGCATCGAACCCCACTCTAAGGACTAAAATAGTCTAAACGTAAGAGAAAGTGTTAAAAATATAATACACGTCTAGCCCTTTTTATTAGTTTAAACTTTTGATCTAGATGGTAGTGCATCAATTTAATATGGTATCAGAGTCAAGTGGTCTTAAGTATAAGACATGCTCACGCAGTATTAAAAAACACACTCTACAACCTAATCCTATCACACGCTAAGGACTAATAGAGCTAACGTCAAGGAAGTGTTAAATATAAATATACCGCCTAGCCTAATCGGTCTTTCGAGATAATTGACTAGTGTATAAATTCTTTACATCATACTTCTCGGTCTTAAAATAGATGTCGGACAATTTATATAGATCTGTATATATCTTTACATTAATACGTGTCAATTAACTATGAATTTAGACAGATCTTCGACATCATCTATTTTAAGACGATGAAGTACTCTACTGTGCATATACTGTACTACTATGCTTATACGATGGAGTACACACTAGTCAAGCTAAGTGAAACTACCTACTAGCGGGCATCCTGACAGTGTTTTGTGGTATCTGTGCACAGTGGCGGACCTAAGAAAAAATAGAGGGTGCACACTTTTAAATTTTTTTCACGCATTAGCATGAATGCGATACAAATATGCCAAATGAGTAGTATACATAGCTAATTGAATAATTTCCATGGCTAGAATTGCATAGTTGTCATCGCCAAGTTCTTTAATGATTAGTCTAGTAGTTTGTTTTACATAACATTCAATGATGTCTTGTTGTATCTTAGGACTATTCAAGATGCAATTTTCAGGAGCATTTTTAAAAACAACCTTATTAACTTCTTCATCATTTGCAGCAACCCATTTAGAAGCTCAATAAAGTTTCCATATTGTTCGATTCTCCACTCTCATCATGTCCATAAAATTCCAATCCTTGACTCAAAAGAAAAATCAAGCCTCTATAAGAGAATAAGTTAGCCTAGTCCTATACAGAAGTTGATCCTTCTTAGAAACTCTCACAATGACAAACATAGGGATAAATTTGAGAGGATTTCGCATCAAGAAGGCTGAAGAAGATGCAATCTTTGCTTCATGATTCTGGAAAAGAGACACAATGTAACTAACACTCTTTCTCTTCATAATCAACCTTGTTCATACAGTTACAAAAAACAATAGGGATAGATTTGAGGGAATTTCACAAATATACAGAGGGTTATAGGCTACATCCAGCCACAACAAGCGAGCAAGGCGTCAAGTGGTCAAGGCACAAATTGGGGAGGATTTCGTGGGCACACTCCCTCAAATTCGTGGGAATAATTAGAGATAGGTTGGGGATTTTTTACATGCTCTAACTGGTTGTTCCTATTCAATCCAATTTGATTTGGACGAGCAGCGAGCAGAGCGACGGGTGAGTACTGTAACATCCCAAAAATATCAAACTTAGATCATCAAAACACTAATCCTCAAGTTTAGGGTTAACAAAAACTTTTCTAAATGAATTCATGAATGCATGTATATGTGTATGCATGAATTTTGAATTTCTTTAAAAACCACCTTGTTTGTGTGATCCATTGCTTGTAAAATGTTTATTAGGTGAAAATAACATCATCTAAAACATTTCCCACACTTTTCCTAAAGACAAGTAAATCAAAACAAATATATTAAGTGAATGGTCATTTTGGCCAATTTAACTCACATGCCTACTTTGGCTGTCTCAAACTTTCAAAACCTAACAGAAACTTTTCTGGACCTTTGCACCCCTTGAATGTACTCACAACAGAGTATCAAGGCCCACTTTGTGATCATCCAGAAACTTTCAAATGCATAGTTTAAATGACAATTCAAAATTGAATCTTCTTCATATGGGAAGATCCCACCTTTTCAAAACCCACTCAAACAAGCTCAACTTTCAAAACCCAAGCATCTGCAGACTCACCAGAACCAATCTAGCAAACTCACCAAAATTCATTTCAAAATTCAAAACTTGAGTTCATGCGGCCATTTCATCAAACAGGTGGCAGACACAAATCAAACAAAACCACAAACACTATTGTGTGCAGTGTTTTGAGCCTAACTTGTTCCCTAGTTAGCTCACACATAAACCAGTAGATCATCTAGAAAGATTAGCCCAACACTAGCACCCCTGTGAGCTTGCCATTGCCATTAATGGTGAACAACCGAGCACCCCCATGTCACCCCAATGTGGACAGCAAGCTAGGAGCAGGAGCAAGCCTAGCCAGCATGTCTGGGAGGCAGCCCACCGTCCACCGCCACTGCCTGTCCCAGCCGCGAGCATTGCCAAGCCCTGGACCACGCGCACAAACCGCGCCCAGACCATGCCGAGCGTGCGCCAGAGCGCCACCCGCGACCAGCGTCCCCAGACCGCGCGCCGCCCTCACCGCGCGCACACACGATCACCACCGACCCAGGACACCGCCAGACACTCCCGTTTGCCGCCCCGTGCCATACAACCACCGCCCGCCGTCGAAGACGCCGCCTCTGTCGCGTAGAGCACCGCCCGTTCCAGACCAAACCACACCGCCCCATGACTCGCGATCATGTCGTTGAGCATCGCCAGGAGACACAACACCGTCCCCTACCCTTGCCCATGCCATTAGCTGCCTGTAACGTCGCCCCCGACGAGCTCACCTTGCGCCCCGACGGTCCCCTCGCTCGACTATAAATAGAGGCCACCCCCGCACGATTTCTTCACACCATCTCACTCCCCTCTCCCCACTGACCGTGCCACACCATCCTCAGAGCAAGGCGAGCACCACTTCGCCGGAATTTCACCGGAGCCCGCCGCCTCTGGAGAAGAAGGGAGCCAGCGATTGGAGCCGCCCCAGGAGAAGCCACCGGTACCAGGAGGATCGCCGTCGTCGACTTCGTCGTTAGCCCGCCTCGCCAACCCTCGCCCGTACCCCGGTGAGCCCCCAGCACCCCCCACTGGTCGCGCTAGGTTTCGTTCTCGCCGGAGCTGTCTCGCGTCGACGATGACCCTCAGCCGTTAGATTAGAACTAGATCGGACGACCCACGTTGCCCCATACCGCTTCGCCTAGCCCCGTGTCACTGACGAGTGGGGACACCAACTTAAGCAGCCCGCGGGAGCACTGCGCTTAGCAGGCCGGCCCGTTAGAATTTCCCGCGCAGCCCAGCAATTCAAATTAAACCTTTTTCTTTTTAATTTCAAACACACCTCTGTACCCAACTTCAAAAATCAACCCAGATCGATTCAGTGCACCAAATTGGATAAAACCAATTTTGTTGGAAAGGTCTGTGAATGCTTAATCCAAGCCCGTTGGATTCAAGTCATTTGGATCTGTAGATCACCCATAGCAAAAATAACAAGGCAGAAGCTTTTCTGCATTCAAACATTTTTCAAATTTAAACCATAAAAGATTTTGAGTTGATTCCAACTCTCAAAAATCACATTTAACCATACCTTTCAGAATATATAAAAATATATAGGTTTACTTGCAGAAATAATGTTCAAGGAATAAAAGAATGCTACATAAGCATTCCTAGCCACTTTAATCAATTAAAATAAAAAGGTAAAACCTTATTAAATTGTGACACCACTTCAAATCACATTCCCATGGACTACAATATGTGGTGATGACATGTGTCAACATGATCCCATGTTGAGTTTGGAGAATATTAAATCTTAAGTAGTTTTTCAATGAGTAGAAATTACTTTTCTAAAATAAAAAGACTTAAACCAATCTTTAACCTTGTAATGTTAGAGATGATGCTAGATCATCTATAGGACCCTTGTGTGTGATGATTGCAAGTAGTTAAGTATTGTTTGGTGATTGTGTACCTCGTATTTATTCATAGACGCTAGTACCGACCAAGGATACTACGAGGAGGAAGGAGGATACTACGAAGAGGAAGCCGAAGAGAACTTCAACCACTGCTCTGCACAAGGCAAGCTTTACTAACCAAGTTGACCAATGCAAGCTAACACTTGCAAGATACCCTATTGTGGCCACAAACCCATGCTTGTGATATGATTAATATATGCCTTAAGCGTATGTGATCATACCAACTTGCTAAACCAATCCTAGTTTTATGGCAAGCTTCTTACTTTATTTTTTTTTATCAAAGCTTACTTAGAGTCTACTTAAGAGTTTGCTAGATATTAGACAGCTATGCTCAAGTTGGCCCTAAGAGCATAAAATTTGGCCTAAGCTAGAAACCTTGATCTCAGCCTAAGATATAATGTTGGACTTAGTGAAACTCCACTAGTTACCACCCCTCATTATTACCATCCCCAACTGTAGATGCTAGTGCTAAGCATAAAACTTGATCAACTTTAGATGGGAGTACTTGGTGGAAAAATGGTTATGAAAACCTTGGAATGATGGATCATTCTATTGAAATGTTTTGGACATGTGTTTCCAAACACTTGATGATTTTGGTGATGAAAACGTGGAGGCATGAGCCTTACCCCTTTATAAAACTGATAGTTGTCTGGATGCGATACCATTCCAATTTTATCGTATAACCACAATACCCGAATATTGGGTAGGGCTTGACTGGAAACTTATATACCTTAGTATTAGTTCCCTCACGGCCAAGGTCTGAGCTGAGGCTACCTTGTGAAGATTGTCCACCTGTGTAGTACCCAAGATGACAGTGGTCATGGTTGGAAGGCCAAACTCACAGGAGAGGTGCTTATACTAGGGAGTGTAATTGAAAGGTTAGGATTGATTATCCGCATACTGAGTATGGTGAGTTCAGGATTTGTTCCTGACGGATGTATCGAATGTTGTGCTGAAAGTGTACAATCTCTGCAGAGTGTCAAACTATTCGAATAGCCGCGTCCGCGGTTATGGACAGTTGGAGTGGCCATACTGTTCCCCCATCAGACTTTTCAAAATGACTTGTGAAATAAATTGAGACTTTGACTTGACCACAACAGAGTTGTGACCCGAGTTACAAGATCCCACTTAGGAGTTATAAAACTATAACTAGTTTTGGGAACTTAGTAGAGATAAACCTGGCTTTTTGCAAAACAACCCTAGAGCCTAGTGTCCCATTATCCAAAAACCTCTTTACTTGTTAGTATTAGTTTGCGAGTACTTAAAGAGTACTCATGGCTTTGTCCCTGGCTATTCCCATGGCCAGACTATGAAGAGGAGTACCTGGAAGATGGACCCCAGGAAGGTTACGACAACTAGGATCATATCCCATCGTCAGCATTGCCTGTGACCCCGAAGATGGAGCTTCGCCTACGCTACCGTTATTACTACGTATTCCGCTGCTTGATGTTGTATTAAGAACCGGATCATGAGATCCCTATTTGTGTACGAACTTGTATCGTTGTAATGGATGAAGTACTATGGTATCCAATTCTGTTATGTCTCGCAAAAATGGTAATCCTGGGATTGCGATGTATGGCATAACAGGCATCTAGGATTGAAAAATCTGGGTGTTGACAAGTACCGAGCGACCGATGACAGGATGTTGGACTGCAGCCTGTAGGGGGAGGCGGGCGAGGGAATGTCGGGAGGGTGTGTGAGGTGGTGCCGATGGGCGCTGAAGCTGGAGGTTGAGCGATGAATTAGGGATCGATCGACAGATGAACTTGCTCGGATCACTGTTTTCCTCGCTACATTTTTTCTTGATTGGCTAGTAGTATTGGGCCTAAATTTTGAAGACGTGGTAGTAGTAGGTAAAAAAATCTTTAAAATTTACCCGGCACACCCGCTGGGTCCGCCCATGTCTGTGCATGCTGAGTAGGTTTCCATCAACTCCGTTTTCTATAAATGTTTGAAGTCTTCATCGGTATGCGTGCACTCCTTTTGTTTACAAATATAAGACATTTTTGTTTTATAAAATAATTGTATTTAGATATCTTTTAATGTATAGATTTACTCTAAACCTCTATGAACATATACACTAAAAGACATCTAGATACATTCAATTCATAAAAGTAAAACATCTTATATTTTTTGAACGGAGGGAGTACTTGTATAATCATTAAACGGCCTGAAACAAATATTGTGATTTACTCCACACATAAAAGGAGTATATATGTGCTTTCATCCACACATATACCTTAAGCCATTAGTGGGTTTACCACTCGGCAATCCTCACTCATTGCACACAAAAGAATACACTGATTTTTCAGTCAAGTATAATTGACCCGGCCTCCCACTAGTCCACTTGATCCGTGCTTGGCATGATTAAAACACAAAAATATACAAGTACTCCGAGTATAAGCTGTTGGAAATATAGCATGCAATAGAATTAAAATAATTCCGAATTTGTGTGACAACAAAGATAGATCTAACAGAATTACACATGCGATTATGAATATGAAATCTAACATGGCATAGCAGATCGACATGGATCTCAAACCTCCTTCTAGAACACGAAAGAGAGGATCACGAGATTGATTTCTTACAGTGATGCAGACGAACGTTGATGAAGAACAGTTGGGGAAGATGAAGCAGGCGGTCGATGCAGACGATGAAGAAGAAGCAGCCGTGCGAAGCACTGCCCAGAAACTTTATCGCCCAGCTCCCTCGTGCGGGACGCCAAACGCCGGGGAAAGTCCGGAGACTACTGCTTTCCTCTCCCCGCGGCATGGCAGAGAAAGGATCGGCGAAGATCGGTGGCAGCTGCAGAAGAGAACGGAGTAGGGTTTGTGTATCTGGTGTCTTTTGTCGAGAGGGACGTCTTCCTCTTATAGATTCGAAAGGATAACTCCCACGCAGCACGTTCTGCCTATATTCCAGGATCCGCCCCCTGGTATATCTCCATCACGAGCGATCTCCTAACTTCCCTCAACGGGAAGTCTACACTAGTACAAAGAGCTCCATGCATCCCGGTTCGTATGGGCCTTTAGTCCCGGTTGCCCAACCGGGACGGGGCAATCGGGACTAAAGCCCTAACCTTTAGTCCCGGTTGCCCCACCAACCGGGACAAAAGGGTGCACACGTGGCGGCATCAGAGCGCGAGGGGGGGTGGAGCATTAGTCCCGGTTCATAACACGAACCGGGACTAATAACCTGCTGCCGCGGCAGAGATTTGGCCCATTTCTCTGCCGCGGCAGAGAATTCATTTTGGCACATTTTGTTGCCGCGGCAGCATTTTCGCCACTTTTTGTGCCGCGGCAGAGAATTCATTTAGATTGTTTTATTGTTTATTTAGTGTTTTGCACTTATCAATGAAGGAACCTTATATTACACAAGATCATCATAACAACATTTTACATTCAATACACGGATCGAATTCATGCACTACAAACAAAAGTTGCTATTCGATGCTACCGGCCAATTTCTTGAAAGTTGCTATTTTTACAATTCCTATTGTCTATACACAGCCGAGTAGTATTCCCCTTGTGTGTTTAGGATTTCTGCATCCAAGAATCCCGCCAATTCCTCCTGTATTGCTCGTATGCGATCCTTTAGCAGAAGACCGTCCCGTAGACGTTCGATCTGATTTAAAAAAGGAGTCAGCCTATATGAATATGAAACTAAACACAATTTGATTGTAATTAAAAACTATAGAAATTGTTTACGTACGTGGAGTTGCTCTAAATTTCTGCCCTTCTCATCGCACGTCTGCCGGATGAACTCGCATACATAGTATCCACATAGATTGTTACCTGGTCCCTGCGTCAGGCACTTTACGACAACAGAGTTCAATCAAAATAATAATCAAGCATGATAATAACTGTATCAAAACTAGAATCAAAGAGATGCGCGGACATAGCTAGTGGTGCTTACATCTAGTGGTTGAAATGTAAGCTCCTCTTTCCAAACACCCCTAGCCTTCTTGGTGAACCGTTTCCAAGCGCTGCCCGGCGTAGAAAACGAATAAAATAAGTTATTAAGTACTTGATATCATAAAATTCACGAACGTTGCCGATATAGTGTCGTAATGATTAGAATTACCGCTGGAGAAGTATCTGCATGTCCTTCCACGTCTCAAGGGGTTTATGTTTCGAGTCCATGAATAGTACACGCCCTTTGTCAAGTTGAATGATTAACAGAATATAGTGGTACCTGCGAATGCAGAACTAATCAATTATATACTTAACATCGAGTAAGCGAAATAGAAAGTGTATACAAGACAATAACACTCACTGGAAGTTGTAAGGAAATAGTATTTCCCTTTTGGTTTCTTGAAACCTTAACGCGTGTACTATATTATCCTCCGTATCCTGGGGGCTTATTTTGAGATTAGCTTCATGAACCCAATATGGGTCAATGAAGCCAATGTCATAGATTTGTCCTCTGCTGCATTCGAGAATCTTCATTCTGCATATTAAAGTATGATTATATACATGCAATGAACAAAATAATATAGATGGAGACTAAATTAATTATAGAATTAGTACTTACAGACAATAGGCACTCATGATCGATTTGTCCAAGGCGTCTTGATTGAATAATTGAAATAGTTCATCAAATTCAATGGATATCATGTCATCCTTATCTTTCCCATGATGCTTTTTTGTAACCCTCAGCACTATCCAGTTAGCCCCGGCCCTTGTGGCATGCATGTACCAGTTATGCAATCTTCGCATTTTTGTTGGAAGATTGTTTACCTCCTCAGGTTTGACGAGAGGTTTTCCGTACTGGTATTGGTATGCTACTTCACTCACGGGGAAGAACTCTAACTGGGATAAGTACTGGGCAATACTCATACCTTGAGCAGCGGCAGCTTCTCCGTATTGTGCAACTACCTCTGGATCATACTGCTCTTCGGCCCCATATTTGCTCGACCCCACATTGGTTTGAGAAATCACCTTGAGAGGGGCGCAAGTCTGTTTTGCTTGTTCTCCGAGCTGGGCAACAGATTTCCCGCTTGCATCAGTACTGCTCTTCGAGGCTTTTTGTGCTGCATGTGACTTGAGAATAGAACGCTCATAGTCTGATGACAGCTTTGGCTCGGGTTGATGAAGAGTCTTTAGCATTTTCAACACTTTGGCTTTTTCTTCTTTGGTGCTGGGGAACTCTGGCTCTTTCGGCCGCCTCAGCTTAGCGAAAAACGTTGTCGTTTCCGCATCAATGATCGCCGCAGTCTCCTCTTCAGTACAGTCATAAGCTCTCTTGGGAGGAACCGTTGGTACTTTTGGAAGAGGCTCTTGTTTACGTTTCGGCGATCGCTTACAACGCACAGTAGCGGTACGCTTACGCTTTTTATCCTGAGGCGCCGGCGATGGCTCCCGCGGCGATGGCTGCACCGGATATTGGTGAGGCGACGGAGCCGGGTGAGGCGACGAAGACGGCTGCCGCGGCGGCGACGACCTCGCTGGAGACGGGTGAGGCGGCGGCGAAGATGGCCTTGGCGTGTGATTTCGAAGCACGATACAATCCTTCGGCCATAGAATGGTGACGTTTTTTGCGTCACCCAGCACAGTCACATCCCCTTCACCAGCAGGGTAGTGAAGATCCAAAACCTCAAAGGTGGGCATGATTTCATCCACACCGACAACAGCGTAGCCCTCTGGAACCGGACGACTGTGGTAAGTTGGTGTGGGTCCAATTGGTAAGGCATAGCCGACCGCCACCTTCATTGATATGTTCACAACTTTGACATGTAGCTCGCAGTGTGTCATCTCTGTGATATCATCCACTGGGTAGCCAACAGGAGCCATCGTCGGTGCATCATCGGCATCGCCATTGTCATCACCCGGGACCTCGGTGGAAGCCACACTGCTTTTTCGATTATTCGATAGGCCGGTAGCATCGAATGCAGTGTGCTGCTGAGATGGGCCGGTAGTACTTTGCTCTTTAAGTGAGTTAATTTCATCTTGTTGTTGCTTTAATCGTTCTTCAATTAAACGCATTCGCTCTTTCTGACTTTCTGCTTCAACTGCCGCCCTGTCCTTACTCCTCTGACGGCTTCTATTAGGATATTTCTTCCTCTCTTCGGGAAACCCAGTCCTCCATGATTGGGAGCCTATTGTGCCTCGTGTTCGTCCATCATGTTCCTTATTTCCAAGGGCGAGTGTGAGCTCATCATTCTCTCTATCGGGAATGAAGTCCCCATCTTTAACAGCCTTTACTGCTTTTCTCATCCTCTCGATTGGCAAGGGGTCTTCTTTATGTCGTATGTTATATATACACCTCCCTTCCGAGTCCAACGTGCCCCATGCCCGTAAAACCAATTCCTTGCACGTTCTACCCAATCGTCTGTCTCTGGGGTGATATTTTTAGCACGCAGTTCTTCCTCAAGTTTCTCCCACTTAGGAATGCCAGCCCTGTAGCCACCTTGCCCCATAGTATGGTGATACTTCTTGTTAGCAGCATTCAGCTTATTCTTTGCAGACATTTCCTTAGCTTTTTCCGATGTCTTGTATTCCACAAACTCAGCCCAGAATGGTTTTATCTTCTGAAACTGAGTCTTCTTGAAATCCGGAGTCTTCCTTTTCATGACATAGTCAAGGTGCAATCTTTTCTTCCAGTTGGTGAAACACTGGGCCATCTTCTTCAAAGCCCACTCCCTGACCTTAGCCTCCATGGCTCTCCCATGTTGTAAGGCGTCCTCAACTGGATCCTCCGCATTTGGATCCAGCTCTATCTTCGGTAGTTTGAAATTAACCATGAGCCTCTTCCACAGTAAATCTTTGGCGTGGTTAGGGACAAATAAACATGTTCCCTCTTCATCCGCTTTAGCAGGCCTATTCCAATTTCTAATGGTGATCGGGATTAAGTCCCTAACGATTACTCCGCATTGTGCCACAAATTTGGTTGCGACAACTTCGGGAGCTGTCGGTCTGCCGTCTTCAGCGACATCTTCGATCCTAAACCTCTCATGGTCTTGCAACTTTTTGGTTGGGCCTCGTCTGCTCTTTTCAGTAGATTCCTTCGATCCGGAGGGCTAAAAGAAGAAAGATCGTCATTACTATTTCTATATAGATAGCAGATGATTAATTAATGAATTGATTTATATTACATGCACCTCGCCGGAGCGGTCGTCTTCTCGATTACACAAGGCATCGCCTTCTCCCTCGCGGAAGGCAACACCTTCAACCTCAAACAAGTTGTCTACTCCGATAAAAAGAGGACCACCCTCACCGGAGTTGTTCAGAAACGTTGATACGTCTAAATTATCTTCCCCACGGATCACACCTTGGATCAACTCTTCCTTTTCTTCGTCTCTGACGTGTGGGTCCATATTTTCTGCATAGGTGGAAAAACGAATAAGTCAAAGCGGCTAAAGGAGAAAGTTAAGTACGGTGTTGAGAGATATAAACCTTAATTCAGAGAAACCCTAATATATACATACACAATAATAAAAATGAAGAGAAAGGGAAACCGTGTAGTAGATAGGCACATCGTCGAACCCACATGCACCTAAGTTGCTTGAAAATGTGAATCGGGTCTGGGGCTACCCATAGTGACTGACCAGTGGGGCCGAAGACCAATAATACCAAACTAATTAATAAACCTAATAATACCTAACTAATAATAAACCTAATAATCCAAACACCAAAAAGAAAGGGAAACAATCAACACATGGCATCGATGCAATGCTCAAGCAAGTATGATGATATGACAAGTTAATTTGCATTGGAATGTAACCCTAAGAAATGCTCGACGATTTAATCGGGGTTCCGAGGGGTGAAAACCCTAACTCGGAGAAACTCCGAAACACATGAGAGGGGTGGATTTGTTCTTCTAATTAAACGTGTAATTTAAGTTGTTGAACAATGCATGATTATAGCTTAGATAGCTAGGTTTCATTTTTCTGAACATTTTGATATATTATTCATATTTTTATGACTTATAGATTAAAAGTTATTGAATTTATAAGATTATAATTATTTCTGAAATTATTAAAAGCTGGTTAAACTTTTTACACCGCAGGCAAACCTACCCACAATGACTGACAGAGGGGCCCGGAGCCACCTCAGCAGCCACACAAGCAAAAGTGGTTCAGGGGGGCATTTTTCACTCGGGCTGGGGCTAGCCAGAGACGCTGACATGTGGGCCAGAGGCCACATAGGAAAGCCATGCAGGTAAAGTGGCTCCCTGGCTGGGTCGCGCTGATACACGGGTGACGTCACGCCGGCGGTGGCTTGCAGGACGGTGATCGGGAACGGCGTTAGGGGGCGATCTAGGGCGCGTGCGTGCGCGCGTTAGAGAGAGGAGGTTGAGGCGAGCCAAAGAGTAGCGGCGCCGCCTCCAAAAGGTCACCGTAGAGAGAGCACGACGACGGTGAGCGGCGGTGGTGGCAGGTGGTCGACGGGGAGGATGAACCAGAGCGAGAGGGGGCGAGAGAGAGGGTCCACGAGGACCAGCAGCATACCAGGTGTGCGGTGGTGGTGTCGGGGAGGCGAGGCGAGGTCGGGAGCCGACGAATCGACGGCGGCGATCGTCGGGCTCGAGGGTCGTTGGCGACGATTGGGAGCGAGCGGGGCCGATTCCTTCAGGGAGAAGCCTCGGGGCGACGAGGCGAAGCTTCCTGCACGCTTGGCTGGGCGAGGGGCGGCCGGTAGGGCGTGCACGGCGGCGGGGCAGCCTGACGGCGTCGTGCGCGAGAAGAGAAGAGGAGGGGAGATGGGGAAGAAGAAGAGGAGGGGCACCCAGTTATAACCAAAGGACCTTTAGTCCCGGTTCGTGGCTTCAACCGAGACTAAAGGGTTATACGTCCCGGTTGGAGCCAGCAACCGGGACCTATACTCCAATATTTTCAGCAGACCAAGGGTTGACGCGCAGGGGCTCTTTAGTCCCGGTTGGTGGCTCCAATCGGGACATATTCCCCTGTTTTCAAAAAATTTCAGGTATTTTTTCTCTGTTCCCGCCTTATTTTTTATTTTGGGGTTTAAATTTGTATTGTTTTTTAAATGATAATTAATTTGGAATTTAGAAAAACTTTAAACATAAAAAGTGTTTGGATTTGAATAAATAATTCAAAACCATTTTCTGTTTTAAAAAATAATTAATGTAACCATTTAAAATATGAACCATTTACAATTAAAAATGAATTAACTTATATTTTTTAATATCAATTTGGAATTTAGAAAAACTTTAAACATAAAAAGTGTTTGGATTTAAATAAATAATTCAAAAACATTTTCTGTTTTAAAAAATAATTAATGTAACCATTTAAAATATGAACCATTTACAATTAAAAATGAATTAACTTATATTTTTTTAATATCAATTTAGAATTTAGAAAAACTTTAAACATAAGAAGTGTATGGATTTGAATAAATAATTCAAAAACATATTCTATTTTTAAAAAATAATTAATGTAACCTTTTAAAATGAATTAACTTATATTTTTTAATATTAATTTGGAATTTAGAAAAAATTTAAACATAAAAAGTGTTTGGATTTAAATAAATAATTCAAAAACATTTTCTGTTTTAAAAAATAATTAATGTAACCATTTAAAATATGAACCATTTACAATTAAAAATGAATTAACTTATATTTTTTTAATATCAATTTGGATTTTTTTTGAATTTATTATGCCCGTTTTGAATTATCTGAATTTCTAACTATGGTCGAACCGGTGTGCATGAAGATAGGGGACGGGCATCGTTAAAACTTGCATTGGATCTCTGAAGAAACCACATATTGCGAGTCTAAAAATGATTTTTTCAAAAAATCACGGGCGATAGATCATGTACCTGTAGTACAAACCGGACCCACTTCCTGCCGATTCGGCAGACATTTGTCCTTTTTACCCGGGATGGACGAAAAGGTTTGAGATGTACCGGTTGGGATATAGTCCATGTAAGGTGGTCTAGTATTTTAGGAAAATAGGACGGTAGCATTCTGAAACGGCATTTTGGTGGTTACTTCACAAAACGACCCGTTTTTTGCGCTCGGAAAATGGAAAAGGGATTTTCCGTGCGACAAAAAGGAAAACTTCCTCCTGCAACATTGTTCTCCATACCAATGTCCACACACATGCATAATATGGGCACAACATCACAAACTATGCCGTGATTCAGCACATAACATCGGTCATTTGGACCGAAAGCCATGAAACCTCGAACATGATAGGTCATTTTGTGAAGGTTTTTTCGAAACATGATCAATATACCAAGTCTGGTATTTTTCCTTTCAACTATGTAACATAATATGACACCACGCGAAGGATTTTCATTGTTCGGATTTTTTTTGAATTTATTATGCCCGTTTTGAATTATCTGAATTTCTAACTATGGTCGAACCGGTGTGCATGAAGATAGGGGACAGGCATCGTTAGAACTTGCATTGGATCTCTGAAGAAACCACATATTGCGAGTCTAAAAATGATTTTTTCAAAAAATCACGGGCGATAGATCATGTACCTGTAGTACAAACCGGACCCACTTCCTACCGATTCGGCATACATTTGTCCTTTTTACCCGGGATGGACGAAAAGGTTTGAGATGTACCGGTTGGGATATAGTCCATGTAAGGTGGTCTAGTATTTTAGGAAAATAGGACGGTAGCATTCTGAAACGGCATTTTGGTGGTTACTTCACAAAACGACCCGTTTTTTGCGCTCGGAAAATGGAAAAGGGATTTTCCGTGCGACAAAAAGGAAAACTTCCTTCTGCAACATTGTTCTCCATACCAATGTCCACACACATGCATAATATGGGCACAACATCACAAACTATGCCGTGATTCAGCACATAACATCGGTCATTTGGACCGAAAGCCATGAAACCTCGAACATGATAGGTCATTTTGTGAAGGTTTTTTCGAAACATGATCAATATACCAAGTCTGGTATTTTTCCTTTCAACTATGTAACATAATATGACACCACGCGAAGGATTTTAATTGTTCGGATTTTTTTTGAATTTATTATGCCCGTTTTGAATTATCTGAATTTCTAACTATGGTCGAACCGGTGTGCATGAAGATAGGGGACGGGCATCGTTAGAACTTGCATTGGATCTCTGAAGAAACCACATATTGCGAGTCTAAAAATTATTTTTTCAAAAAATCACGGGCGATAGATCATGTACCTGTAGTACAAACCGGACCCACTTCCTACCGATTCGGCATACATTTGTCCTTTTTACCCGGGATGGACGAAAAGGTTTGAGATGTACCGGTTGGGATATAGTCCATGTAAGGTGGTCTAGTATTTTAGGAAAATAGGACGGTAGCATTCTGAAACGGCATTTTGGTGGTTACTTCACAAAACGACCCGTTTTTTGCGCTCGGAAAATGGAAAAGGGATTTTCCGTGCGACAAAAAGGAAAACTTCCTCCTGCAACATTGTTCTCCATACCAATGTCCACACACATGCATAATATGGGCACAACATCACAAACTATGCCGTGATTCAGCATATAACATCGGTCATTTGGACTGAAAGCCATGAAACCTCGAACATGATAGGTCATTTTGTGAAGGTTTTTTCGAAACATGATCAATATACCAAGTCTGGTATTTTTCCTTTCAACTATGTAACATAATATGACACCATGCGAAGGATTTTCATTGTTCGGATTTTTTTTGAATTTATTATGCCCGTTTTGAATTATCTGAATTTCTAACTATGGTCGAACCGGTGTGCATGAAGATAGGGGACGGGCATCGTTAGAACTTGCATTGGATCTCTGAAGAAACCACATATTGCGAGTCTAAAAATGATTTTTTCAAAAAATCACGGGCGATAGATCATGTACCTGTAGTACAAACCGGACCCACTTCCTGCCGATTCGGCAGACATTTGTCCTTTTTACCCGGGATGGACGAAAAGGTTTGAGATGTACCGGTTGGGATATAGTCCATGTAAGGTGGTCTAGTATTTTAGGAAAATAGGACGGTAGCATTCTGAAACGGCATTTTGGTGGTTACTTCACAAAACGACCCGTTTTTTGCGCTCGGAAAATGGAAAAGGGATTTTCCGTGCGACAAAAAGGAAAACTTCCTCCTGCAACATTGTTCTCCATACCAATGTCCACACACATGCATAATATGGGCACAACATCACAAACTATGCCGTGATTCAGCACATAACATCGGTCATTTGGACCGAAAGCCATGAAACCTCGAACATGATAGGTCATTTTGTGAAGGTTTTTTCGAAACATGATCATTGTTCGGCACATATTTATTCCCGGATGTAGTCACAAACCGGGACTAAAGGGATTGCGGCAGAGTGGGCCAGACAACACTAATAATAGGGGTGAGTGTCGACATTATGTCGTGCGGCTTGTACCTTGTCCCGGATGGTGTCACCAACCGGGACTAAAGATGAACCTTTAGTCCCGGTTGGAGACACCAACCGGGACTAAAGATGAGTCAGCACTAATAATAGGGGTGAGTGTCGACATTATGTCGTGAGTGTCGACATTATGCCGAGCTGCTTGTACTATAAATATGCATCCTTGTGAGTCCAGTCCTCCAGTCAGTTTGAGGCATCTCCAAGATGGTTTTAGAGAGCAGGGACACCACTACGGCCAGTTTCAGGGAGATGCCGACGGAGCCCAGTCCTCCGGCATCTCCGAGAAACTGGTCATAGAGGCACTCCCTAATATGTGAAATTAGTTAGCTCCGAGGCGTATTGATCTAGTTAGTGAAGTTACAAGCTGCAAGATGGTTTTCGAGAGCAGGGACACCACTACGGCCAGTTTCAGGGAGATGCCGATGGAGCCCAGTCCTCCGGCATCTCCGAGAAACTGGTCATAGAGGCACTCCCTAATATGTGAAATTAGTTAGCTTCGAGGCGTATTGATCTAGTTAGTGAAGTTACAAGCTGCAAGATGGTTTTCGAGAGCAGGGACACCACTGTGGCCAGTTTTAGGGAGATGCCGACGGAGCCCAGTCCTCCGGCATCTCCGAGAAACTGGTCATAGAGGCACTCCCTAATATGTGAAATTAGTTAGCTCCGAGGCGTATTGATCTAGTTAGTGAAGTTACAAGCTGCAAGATGGTTTTCGAGAGCAGGGCCACCACTACGACCAGTTTCAGGGAGATGCCGACGGAGCCCAGTCCTCCGGCATCTCCAAGAATCTGGTCATAGAGCCACTCCCGGTCCAGCCACAAAATGGGACTAACACTCAAGACATTTATTAATATTAAAAACTGAGACTACAAAACCGGGACTAAAGGCCACAAACCGCGAAAGATATCCTTCGGTCAAGCCACAAACCGCGAAAGACATGAACTAGAGTTACATAATATGAGCATGAACTTCTTGGCATATGTCATTCCTTATGACCGCTTCAGACGTAACCATGGAGCATCTTCTTTACTTAACGGAATGCTTGGGTCAGTTTTCACTGTGAAGGGCGGAATTTCATCAAACTTATTATAATCTTCTGACATGTCTGTCTTGTCCTCGATTCCCACGATGTTTCTTTTCCCTGAAAGAACTATGTGACGCTTTGGCTCATCATATGATGTATTCGTTTGCATATTTTTTCTTTTTTTCGGTCTGGAGGACATGTCCTTCACATAGAAAACCTGAGACACATCATTGGCTAGGACGAATGGTTCATCTCTATAACCAAGATTGTTGAGATCCACTGTTGTCATTCCGTACAACTGGTCTATCTTTACCCCTTCCCCATTCAGGTTGACCCATTTGCAGCGAAACAAAGGGACCTTAAAAGAGACTCCATAGTCTAGTTCCCATATCTCCTCTATGTAACCATAATATGTGTCCTTTTGTCCATTCTCATCTATTGCATCAAAGCGGACACCACTATTTTGGTTGGTGCTCTTTTTATCTTGGGCGATCGTGTAGAATGTATTCCCATTTATTTCGTACCCTTGGAAATTCAATACAGTAGAAGATGGTGACGCGGCCAACAAGTATAGCTGATCTCCAACAGTGGTGTCATTCAAGAGATGTGTCCGCATCCAACCACCGAAAGACTTCATGTGTTCATCTGTAATCCATGATTCAGGCTTCCCCGGGTTTTTGGAGCGTACAATCTTCTTGTGTTCCTCGATATACGGAGCTGCCAAGGTGGAATTATGTAGAACTGTGTAGTGTGCTTTAGTGAAAGAATCCCCGTCCCTACATATCATTGCTTTCTTTCCCAGTGTGCCTTTTCCACTTAGTCTTCCCTCATGCCGCGAGTCAGAAACACCAATCGGCTTAAGGTCAGGAATAAAGTCAACACAAAACTCAATGACCTCCTCTGTTCCATATCCCTTGGAGATGCTTCCTTCTGGTCTAGCACGGTTATGAACATATTTCTTTAAGACTCCCATGAACCTCTCAAAGGGGAACATATTGTGCAGAAATACCGGACCGAGAATGGCAATCTCTTCCACTAGATGAACCAGGAGATGCGTCATAATATTGAAGAAGGATGGTGGGAACACCAATTCAAAACTAACAAGACATTGTACCACATCCTTTTGTAACCTTGGCAGAATATCTGGATTGATTACCTTCTGAGATATTGCATTGAGGAATGCACATAGCTTCACAATGGGTACTCGAACATTTTCCGGTAGAAGCCCCCTCAATGCAATCGGAAGCAACTGCGTCATAATCACGTGACAGTCATGAGACTTCAGGTTTTGGAACTTTTTCTCTGCCATATTTATTATCCCCTTTATATTAGATGAGAAGCCCGACGGCACCTTGATACTGTAAAGGACTTAAAAAAAGATTTCCTTCTCTGCTTTGGTAAGAGCATAGCTGGCACGACTTAAGTGACGCCCTTTATCCGTCTTGTTATCTGTATGCATGTTCTTTGGGTCTTTCATAATTTGTTGGTCCTCCCGTGCTTCAGGTGTATCTTTTGTCTTACCATACACGCCTAGGAATCCTAGCAGGTTCACGCAGAGATTCTTCGTCACGTGCATCACGTCGATTGAAGAGCGGACACGCAGGACTTTCCAATATGGCAGCTCCCAAAATATAGATTTCTTCTTCCACATGGGTGCGTGTCCTGTAGCGACGTCGTTCGAAACTGATTGACCGCCGGGACCCTTTCCAAAGATTACTTCTATGTCCTTGACCATACCAAATACATCATCACCAGCAGGGAGTTCAGGCTTCTTCCGGTGATCTGCCTCACCTTTAAAATGCTTGCCTTTCTTTCTTACGGGATGATTGGTCGGAAGAAATCGTCGATTCGCTAGGTACACAACCTTCTTGCATTTATGCAAATATGTACCTTCGGTCTTATCTAAACAGTGCGTGCATGCCTTATATCCCTTGTTTGTATGTCCTGAAAGGTTACTAAGAGCAGGCCAATCATTGATGGTTACGAAAATCAACCCTCGTAGGTCAAATGGCTCATGTTTGTTCTCATCCCACACATGTACACCTGGTTTGCCCCACAGCTGTAAGAGTTCTTCAACTAATGGCCTAAGGTACACATCAATGTCATTTCCCGGTTGCTTCGGGCCTTAGATGAGCAATGGCATCATAATGAACTTACGCTTCATGCACAACCAAGGAGGAAGGTTGTAGATACATAGAGTCACGGGCCAGGTGCTGTGACTGCAGCTCTGCTCCCCAAAAGGATTCATGCCATCCGTACTTAGACCAAACCATAAGTTCCTTGTGTCACCTGCAAGTCCGGGAAGTCTCTCTCGATTTTTCTCCACTTTGACCCATCAGCAGGGTGTCTCAACTTCCCGTCTTTCTTACGGTCTTCTTTGTGCCATCGCAACAACCTGGCATGCTCTTTGCTTCTGAACATGCGTTTCAACCTTGGTATTATAGGAGCATACCACATAACCTTAGCAGGAACCCTCTTCCGGAGGGGCTCTCCCTCAACATCACCAGGGTCATCTCGTCTGATCTTATACCGCAACGCGTTGCATACCGGGCATTTATCTAAATTCTCATACTCCTTACCGCGGTAGAGGATGCAGTCATTAATGCATGCATGTATCTTTTGCACATCTAATCCCAGAGGACAGAGAGTCTTCTTTGCTTCGTAGGTACTCTCGGGAAGTTCGTTATGTTTTGGAAACTTCGGCTTCATTATTTTCAGCATCTTTTCAAATGAGGAGTCAGTTAGACCACACTCTGCCTTCCATCGCAACAATTCCAGTGTGGTACCGAGCTTTGTGCTGCCATCTTCACAATTTGGGTACAACAATTTCTTGTGATCTTCTAACATGCCCTCTAACTTCAACTTCTCATTTTCTGTTTCACAGTCTCGCTTTGCATCAGAAATGACCCTACCAAGTTCATCAGCCGGCTCATCTGATGCCCGTTCTTCACCTTTTTCCTCTCCATTGTCTTCCATTGCAGTATCACTGTATTCAGGAAACATATGATGATAGTTGTTATCATCATCTTCTTCTTCACCATCTTCCATCATAACCCCTCTTTCTCCGTGCTTGGTCCAGCAATTATAGTTGGGCATGAAACCTTTCATAATCAGGTGGCCGCGAATGATTTTCGAGGAAGAGTACTCCTTGTTGTTCCGACATTGAACACATGGACAACGTATAAATCCATTCTCTTTGTTTGCCGTAGCCACATCGATAAATTTATCCACGCCTTTGATATACCCGGCTACCCGCCGGTCACCCTACATCCATTCCCGACCGTTCATCTGCATCATATAAGTAAGTTTATCAAAAAACAGGACATCATAAATAGTGAAATAACCAATTCACACCGACACATGAATTGTATCAATGACCTAGAAAAGATAAGATTGCTAACCTCTATCGAGGGAAATAAAGAGGAGAAAGCTCAAGTGCGTCTCGACACCTTCTATATTTTTGTTCTATGAGAAATTCAACTGGATTTTTCACTCAAACATTTCAACAAACACCTTCAATGCATGCATGAGAAAAAACTAGCACACACCCTCACACCTTACACCATTCGAAAAAACAGAGTGGAGGCAGAGGGGGCTGGGGCGTTGCATTTATAGAGGGCAAGGGGTCTTTAGTCCCGGTTGGAGCCAGCAACCGGGACTAAAGGTGCGTGCCACGCCACGTGGCTGTGGCCAAACCTTTAGTCCCGGTTGGTGGCTCCAACCGGGACGCATGCCCCCTTACCAACCGGGACCCATGCCCCCTGGCCCCGTGCCCGCTCCAACCGGGACGCGTGCCAGCATTAGTCCCGGTTGGTGGCGCAACCGGGACTAATGCTCCGAGGGGTCGCGAACGGATGTCCCTTTTTCCTCTAGTGCTATCTTCGATTCGTGTGTGAGACAAACGCGGGTGGATAAGATAAGTAAACTGCTCGGCAAAAAGATCAAAAAGAGATGCAATTTAACATGCCACGGTCGCGCTCGCCTCGCACAAGTCACAAGTAATTAAACGCGAATAAATGCGAAATGCGAGCGAGCGCGCGTGTGTATACACTTAGCATATCTCTCTCTAGTCTTTCCAACTAGTCTCACCATGAGATGCTCCCTTATAAGCAGGTCAAAATCTTGCTCCCTTGGCAACGTGGGACTAAACTTCCACAGCCTCCACCCCTTGACTTCTCTCCAATTTCTGAAATTTATATGGGCCCAATTCTTATAAAGACCCAATTATTCGAACATAAGCATCATGCATATATATATATATATATATATATATATATATATATATATATATATATATATATATATATAGTTGCATGGTTGCAGTTATGCGTGCCAAATCATGACAGCCAGAAAGGAGCTTAAGTGGGGCAATTGATCAAGTTGCCAAGCAACAAGGACATGGTTGGTGAAGCTGGTGGCGCCGTGTATGGACTCTGGAGTTGAGCCGTGACAGCGTGGGTTGGCTTGGCTGCTCCCTCCAAAGCTTACATGCGCCTGTCGAATTGTCCACTGTCTGTCGCGCGCCCACCTCCTTTGGATTGGATGGACTAGCAAGCAAATGCCGCAATGCCAACGTGCCGCATGTGCCATGCGCGACTCGGCAAAGTGCCGCAGAGGCGCAGAGACACTGGACTCGGCACTTTCGGTTAAGTAAGTAGTGCTTTGTCTATTGGCCTGCCATGGATGGCCCGACGGATCTGCTAACTGTGTTCTCGTGCAGATGAACAGCCGGGTCCCACATGCACCCTATCTTAGACTGGTCATAGTAGAAAGTAACTTAGAATAGTAACATGCATATATTACTAGTCTAAGTTATTATTTTTATAGTGGAAAATAACTTAGTTGTGATAACATGCAGTGCCATATTAATTAGATTGTAGACACACTTTGCCTTGGTATGTGATGTTACAGTAATATATCTAGTTACTCAATCCATCTCTCTTTTCATTAAATCATTGTCACATACGCAAAATGTTGATTTATACTCTATTTCTCCCACTATGACCAGCCTTAGAAATGTATGCAGGAATATTTTGACCAGATATTACACAATAATTCCTAGAAACATTTGTTACTGTGCTCTCACGCGTGCTCATTGTGTACGTGTAACCATCACCTGAATCTGCGTAACTGGATGCATGAATCCATCTTCAGTACTAGACAGTAGCCATAATGTATGATGTGAGATTCATTAATGGAAATGGCCTCAAACTGTGTAGCCACCCCTTGACCACTGTTATTTTTTGGCTTCAATGATCCATCAGAGGAGTAATCAAATCGACCACCTGGACAGAGTTGCAGATCGGGCCACGTGTACCCGTCCTATGTATCGACACTCCATGTGACGCACATACTAGTACATGCATGCATGTAAAGCGTGGCACGTAGTACTGTGCATGCATGCCGTCGTGTCTACGTGAAAAAGCTAAGGGTCTCTCCTACCTTAGTATGATGCCGACATGGCAGAAAATGAGAAAAGGACAAGAACCAGCTCTGGGGTCACATGTTTAAACTGCAATTTCTTAATTTCCGTATGACAGCATATGAATGCCGAATTTTGTTCCGAGACAGTTGTTGCATATGCCAGCAAGTTTCTTAATTCGGTAGGACATGCCGTCGAATCATAATCATTTCACCCATCAAATTAACATGCTACATACTCCCTCTGTTTCGGGATTATAGGTCCTACGCGTATATCTAGGTTGTTAATTTGTTAATTTGACTAACAAAACATAACTTATATATCACAAAAATTATACCATTAGAAAATATAACCTCTAAAGTTTCTAATGGTATAATTTTTATGCTATACTATTTATATTTTGTTGTCCAAATTGGCAACCTAGTTATCCGCGCGGGACTTATAATCCCAAACGAAGGGAGTATATAGCATATCCCTGAATAATTTTTGTCTTCTCTTCAACAAAAAATGCATGGCTCCAGGGGCGAAGCTAGAAAGAAATTCTGATGGGGTCACCTCAAGGGCAATGGGGTCATTCTCTACAAATGAACAGTGTTTGTCTCTAATTTAGTGAAGGATTTGCTAATTTTTGTTGGGGTCAGCTGACCCCAGTGCTAACAAGCCAGCTCCGCCCCTGCATGGCTCATATTAACTTGCTACTCCCTTCGTTTCGGTTACAAGTCCTGCACGTAGTTCTATGTCGCCAAATTGAGCAACTTAGTATGATCTATATATTATGAAAAATATATCATTAGAAACTTTAGATTTTATATTTTCTAATGATATAATTTTTGTATTATATAATTTAAATTATATAAGTCAAATTGATAACCTAAATATACGCGTAGGACATGTAAACCGAAACGGAGGGAGTAGCTAGCATATCCTTGCATAATTTCGTCTCGATCATATTAACTTGCTAGCGCGTATGCCGTATCAAGATCTCTGATCCATGTAGCGAGCATATGTTCTGTTCGGTTCGATCCACTATAGAAAAGATCAGCCACATAAGTTTTACAAGGATCATTCGCCGCAAGTAGCTCTTGGAGTGGCGACAAACATTTTTACGCATTCATGGATAGCACGTGCTCAATTATCATGAATGAACCAATAATTAATATTATGTTATAATCTTTCTGTTTTAAAATATAAAATGTTTTAAGTTTGTAAATAAAATATCTCTAGACTTCTTTTGGTATGTACATTCACTCCAAACTGAGTGAACCTATATATAAAAAACGTCTAGATATATGTACTTTACAAAGCTAAAATATCTTATATTTTAAAACTAGACATCGCCAAAACTGGCAAACTTGCTCTACTCTAGCTTCTAGGGAATCATACAATGAATCAAGCGGTATATATAGCTAAGTGGAATCTAAAGCATATGTAGGCATGTAGCCAAACTTCTCAAATTTGTATTCCAATATCATGTAATTTACAGGTACGTGGTGACAAGAAATTCAATTGTAATTCTATGAACAAATATACCCGCTTCGTTCGGAGATAAGTGATTTGAATTTGTCTAGATTTACATGCATCTGGACATATTTTAGTGTATAAATACATATAAATCTAAACAAATTGAAGTCACTTATTTTCGGAACAAAGAGAGTATTCCATTGTCCTAACAAAACCAGATGATTACAATATGAAACATTCTCTAGAGTAAGAAAATTACAAAATGGAATCATATATATACGCGCACGTACATGCGACGTTTGAGTTAACTGGTCTTTTCTCCAGCAAACACTCCGTATGAAAGGTTTTTCTGAGGAGTGGCGTGCTTTGATTCAGTCGTTTGTGTCTGGGGTAGTGTTGCCATTAAAGTAAACGAAGATACTGGCAAATACTTTCAGACCAAGAATGGACTGAGACAAGGGGATCCATTATCGCCTTTACTATTTAACATAGTGGCTGATATGTTGGCTATCCTTATTGTGAGAGCAAAGGCTGATGGTCAAATTGAAGGTGTAGTTCCACATCTCTTTGATGGTAGAATTTCTATTCTTCAATACGCTGATGATACAATTCTTTTTATGGAACATGATCTGGAGAAAGCTAAGAATCTGAAATTAATATTATCAGCATTCAAGCTGCTATCTGGGCTTAAAATAAATTTTCATAAGAGTGATTTGTATTGTTTTGGCGAGGCCCAAAACGAGGCCCACCTATATGCTGAACTTTTCGGCTGTGGTCTGGGTCAGTTTCCAATCAATTATTTGGGAATACCGATTCATTATCGGCGTCTCACAATTGCTGAATGGAAACTTGTTCAGGAAAGGCTACAAAAACGTCTTAATAGTTGGAAAGGAAAATTGTTATTCCTTGGGGGAAGACTAGTACTTATAAATTCAGTACTTACTAATATGGTACTGTATATGATCTTGTTTTTCCAAATGCCAAAAGGGATTTTGAACAAAGTGGATTATTTCCGTTCAAGATTCTTTTGGCAAGGGG
Organism: Avena sativa; assembly: GCA_916181665.1. NCBI lineage: Eukaryota > Viridiplantae > Streptophyta > Magnoliopsida > Poales > Poaceae > Avena > Avena sativa. The sequence goes on from OV702283.1 coordinate 341,899,003, forward strand.
ATAGTGAGAAAAAGAAATATCGACTGGCCAGATGGAATGTGGTTTGCCGGCCGAAGGAGTTTGGTGGACTGGGCATACACGATTTGCAAGTCAAAAACACCGCGCTTCTGGGCAAATGGCTTTTTAAACTACTTATTGAGGAAGGCGTTTGGCAAACCATGTTATGGAGGAAATATGTGGGCTCCAAAGCTGTGTCTCAAGTGGTTTGGAAACCCGGAGATTCACATTTTTGGGCAGGTCTTATGGTCACCAAGAAACATTTCTTTCGTTTTGGTGCTTTTGAGATTAAGGATGGATCACAAATTAGGTTTTGGGAAGATAAGTGGCTAGGCCAAAGTACCCAGCTCTATATTCAATTGTTAGACACAAAGGGGATACAATCTCCACAGTGATGGAGGACTATCCTCCTAATGTGTCTTTCAGAAGAAGTCTCATCGGACCTAGACTGTTATCTTGAAACAATCTATTATTACGGTTATCCAGGATACAATTGTCGGACGGTGTTGATGTGTTCAAATGGAAATTACTGGAAAGTGGTAAATTTTCTGTTGGCTCACTATATAAAGCTTTGGTCCAACCTGATTTCCTAGTCGATGATAATAGTAAAATTTGGAAAATGAAAATACCCCTTAAGACGAAGATATTTGCATGGTATCTACGGAAAGGGGTAATTCTAACAAAAGATAATCTTGTAAAGAGGAATTGGCATGGAAGTATACAATATGTTTTTTGTCATCAAGATGAGACAATTCGCCATTTATTCTTTCGGTGCAAATTTGCTCGTTCTATATGGTCATTCATCCAAATATCTTCTGGCTTATCTCCTCCACGTTCAGTAACCAATGTTTTTGGTAATTGGTTGCATGGAATTGTTGATAAGTACAGAACCTTGTTTAGGATGAGAGCGCTTGCCATTATATGGTCGCTATGGCTTTGTAGAAATGACAAGATTTTTAATAACATTGTGTCTTCTCCTCTGCAGGTTATTTATCGAGCCATGGCTATCCTTCGATCATGGAATATTCTTCAACGCATGGAGTTTCGCGACTTATTTCTGGACGGATGTATGCGATTGGAGGACACGGCGAGGAACATTTTCTCACGACATGGATGGCCGCGTGATCTGAGGATTGATCTATCTTAGATTCTAGACTTTTTTATTTTTTAGTGCCTTTTTGTAATGCTTATCTACTTTTTGTCTTAGTCTGTCGTTCGTGTGGCTGTGTGCATCTTAGTTATGCAGAGGCCGGTGTAAGAATTAAACATTTAATTAATAAATGCGCCTATTTTAAAAAAAAATGCGACGTTTGAGGACCCTTGCTTTTTTTTGTTGTACGCGCACGTACATGCGACGTTTGAGGACCCTTGCTTTGGAGGCAAGGTATACAGCTTTCTTTCCTTGCCGCGGCATTCCACTGATGAGTATGGACCATATCGTTTCGACTTTTATCAATCGAAACTTTGACAATATTACAAAGTGATTGAATTAAGTCGATTGGGTGCTGCTAGCTAGCTCACGAATAAATTCCTTGTAACGCCGGCCAGCCGCCCGTCTATGATGATTTATCCTGATTCCTGATCCCTGGCATATCAAATGCTACTAGCTAACAACAAAATGGAAAAAATAAATGATTTATTATCTCTTGATACTCTTTTGTTGTTTCTGGGTCGACCAAGTTGCACAACTTTATAGAGATAAAAATGAGCCAGTATATCCTCCGGTTCATTATTTATTGACGAACAGTATCAAGAGATAATAAATCATTTATCTAGACTCGAGAAAAGTAAGTCGATTGCACTGACAAGTAGGCCCACCTGGTATCCCGTGCTTCTCAACTATCCTCTCTCGTCCCGTCCAGCCCAACTGGTATATAAATCCCTCCGGCGTGGCTACTCCTACTCTCCTCGTTATCTAGCTACCACTTCTCTCACCTCCAAATCGGGAACACATCACATCAATCGAGCTTCCCTCGCCGCGCACCAAGCTAGTAGTATAAGCTAGGAAGAAATTAGCAGAGTCAACCAGATGGCAAAGGTTCACCCGAACATCGCCGTGGCTGGAGCCGTCGTCGAGGAGGAGCCGCAGCATCCCACGGTGTTGACGGTGTGGCGCAAGTCGCTGCTCTTCAACTGCGACGGATTCACCGTCTTCGACGCCACCGGCGGCCTCGCCTTCCGCGTCGACCGCTACGGCTCCTCCTCGGGAAGCCGCCGGCGCGGCGAGGACGTCGTGCTCATGGACGCTGCCGGGAAACCGCTCCTCACCGTACGTCGCAAGATTAAGATCAGCCTGAGACTAGCGGAGCACTGGGTCTTGTACGAGGGCGACGCGGGCGTCTCGGGAGCGAAGCCGCTCCTCTCCGTGCGCCGGCACCACGTCGGCCTCCACCGCCGCGCCTCCGACAAGACGCTCGCTCACATCACGCCGTTGGGATCCTCCGCCCAAGCGGCGGCGTACGTAGTAGAGGGATCGTACGGGCGGCGGAGCTGCGCGGTGCGGGACGCGAGCGTGGTCGGCGCCGCGGCGGTGGCAGAGGTGCGGCGGAAGGAGTCGGTAGGGGACGACGTGTTCCGGCTGGTGGTGTCGGACCACCGCATGGGAACGGCTCTGTCCATGGGCGTCGTCATCGCCCTGGACCAGATGTTCGGCGGCGCTTCGTCGCGGACGTCGCTGCTGCCCAGGAGCTGGTCGGCGTAGGAGCACCCGCTGGGTTAGTGGCTGCCAGCTGGTGCGGCCCACGTGGCAACCAGGGTCTTTGCAAGGGGAAAGCTACTGGCCCCACCTGTCGGCTTGAGCACAGTTTTAGCTGCCCAGCCCGCAAAATCAGACGATTAAAATCTGCTTTTTTTAGACGGAGAAAATTAAGAACTGTGCAGCGTTCATGATTTAGGAAGGCTATATGCAAAGTGTGTACATAGATGATGCTAATCTTTAAAAAAGATACTATACAGATGATGCTAAGAAATGTGTCTACTCCACATGGAAATGTAGTGCATTGTGCACTCCACATGGAACTGATCACTACTGGAAAATAGTTCGGTTCGATCTGAACTTTATCATCAGTCCCGGCTTGTTACGAACCGCGACTAGTAGTAGTCTACGACGCCTCTAAGGACTGGATCTCTAGTCACGGTTCGTAATACGGTCCGAAACTAATAACCTGAGCGGGCCAGCTGCTTTTTTCAGGACTATTAGTTTTGGGTCGTATCATGGTTCGAGACTAGTTGTCCTTCAATATAAATACAGCTTAGTGTCCACACGGCCCGAGCAATATGGTGGCCATTTTACTCAAAGAAGCAAGCCGAGTTCATATCATTTTTTTCTCCAGATTTATCAAGATTTAGTTTGCAACCCCTAAATCCAAAGTTTTAAAAGGTTCGAACTTTATCCTTTCATCTCTTATTGCTACTTTAGCTCAATAATGCTCTAGAAGTATAGAGATATGGATTTGCATGCATGCTTTAGAAGTAGAAGATTTTGAAATGTATAATAAATTTTGATTAGGCACGTGGTTACTTAAAATTAAAATGTGTAATTTTAGAGTTTCAGAGCTTAGAACGGAATGAGGTTTTCACCGATAGAACAATAATCAAAAACTCCACATTTATCATGTTAATTGTTTTCTCCAATTCACAAATTGGTGCATATAAATTTTTCAAAATTCAAAATTAATGCTCTAGAAGCTCTCATTATAACTTGTATTAAATTTATCATGTTGTGTAATGGTTTTTGATATACTTTTACTATAATGCAGATGGTCCGGGAATAGATGTATGGTACTGAACAACACTCTGGCGAGTTCATTAATGGCGTGCATGAATTCATCCGTGTTGCTGATGCAAACAAGCGCAATGGTTTTGTATTATGTCCATGTAGTGGATGTAGGAATCAGAAGGATTACTCTGACTCAAAAACCCTTCACAGCCACCTGTTGAAGTCCGGCTTCATGCCCAGTTATAATTATTGGATCAAACACGGAGAGAGAGGGGTTATAATGAAAGACAATGAAGAAGAGGAGAAGGATGACAACTATCATGGTTTCCCTGAGTACGGAGATACTTCCATTGGGGATGCTGAAGCGAAGGCTGAAGAAGAGACACATGATGAACCCGTTGATGATCTTGGTTGCACCATTGCCGATGCACGAAGAGACTGTGAAAATGAAAAGGAGAGGGAGAAGTTCAATCACATGTTAGAGGATCACAAAAAGTTGTTGTACCCAAATTGTAAAAATGGACTGAAAAAGCTGGACAACACACTAGAATTTCTACGATGAAAGAAAGAGTGTGATATACCTGACTTTTTATTTGAAAAGTTGCTGAAAATGATGAAGAATATACTTCTAAAAGATAACGTATTGCCCGCCAGTACGTACGAAGCAAAGAAGATTGTCTACCCTCTAGGTTTAGAGGTTCAGAAGATACATGCATATCCTAATGACTGCATCTTCTAATTGGTGAGGAGTACGGGAATTTGGATGCATGCTTGGTATGCACTGCACTTCGGTATAAGATCAGACGAGATGACCCTGGTGACATTGAGGGCGAGCCCCCCCGGAAGAGGGTTCCTACCAAGGTGATGTGGTATGCTCCTATAATACCACAGTTGAAACGCTTATTCAGAAACAAAGAGCACGCCAAGTTGTTGCGATGACATAAAGAGGAACGCAAGTCAGACGGTATGTTGAGACACCCCGCTGATGGGTCGCAATGGAGAAAAATCGATAGAAAGTACCCGGACTTTGCAGATGACGCAAGGATTTTAAGGTTTGGTCTAAGTACAGATGGCATGAATCCTTTGGGGAGCAGAGCTCCAGTCACAGCACCTGGCCCGTGACTCTATGCATCTATAACCTTCCTCCTTGGTTGTGCATGAAGCGGAAGTTCAGTATTGTAGAGGTCCCAACCTGATAAGGTAGAGATCCCTGTGTTTACAATGCTAGTCTCTGAATCAATAGCTAGCATTCACAGTTTAAGATGTAATATCAAGAAACAAAGGTCATAATACAACTTTATAACCAGAAATAAAATAATCCATTACATCTTACATAGCTGATATGGCTATCTCATTACAATGTAGCAGATATAACTATAGCATGGAGTCCTTCATCTTCAAAGTGCCACAGGAAATCATGTTGGTTGTAGACTTGTAATCCTATTCAACACACTTCACTAACATCAAACAAACCTGCAACATAATAAGTTACATCCACAAGGGTCAATACATTGGAATTGTATTGGCAAGTGATACTATGGTAGAGTAGTGGTATCTATCATCTATATGCATTTGGCTAAGTAGAGCTTAGGCTTGCTTTGCTCAAAATATATTTTTCTTATCATTTGAAAACACTAATTTTTTTTATTTGTCAAAAATCACCCAAGGCATCTACCAATAAAATTGGTGATCCTTTATCCCTTGTTCAACCACAAGTTTTTAACTTAGAAATTGGGATGAGGAGATCCTTGATAGCTTCCATGTCTTGATGCTCAAATTGTCCATTGTCAGGGACACGACTAAGTACTTAGATTCTTCCTTCTCGAGAGGTGGTGCACTTTCCCCACAAGACTCGACATGCATCGAGACAAGATCTTTTAGAAGCCTTCCCTTAGACCAAATGGACGCGCTCCATCCTATCACCCCCTACCACCAACTATCCATTTGGCTAAGTTATTGCAACCTATATGATCCAGGAAGAGCCCATATTGCTATGTGGCTGCACTAGAAGCTTCTTAACATTTGGCATCTCAAATCCCTTTGTTCCTGGGTGGCATTCCACAAGTGAGATACACAGGGTAGGCCATGAAAATGGGGCCCTGGTAACCACTCAACAAAAATCCATCCAAGCAATTACCATTCCACCCAGGTGTTTCATTCACATAGTTGTTTTATTAAACAAACACAAGTCATAGACTTAGAAATATTTCATAGCATGAATATAATCCACCCTTGTTTTCTACTAGCTAGGCTAAGCATGATGGTAGTAGGAATCTTAACTTAGGGAAAATTATACTAAGGCATCATCTACTAGGATTTCCCATGGCATAGTTAACACATAGAAAATTTCATGCAAGTCCTACTTAAAATATCACTAATGCATTGTGAAAATAATAGGACAAAAGTATGAAGCACCACTTGCCTTTTTGGTAGAGAATATAGGTTCACTCCTTGATCTTGCAATGGTCACACTCTTCAAAGTTCACTAGAATTCAATCAAGCAAGCCCATATTCAAACTAGCATTCAACCAATTCACCACATAATATAAAGAAAACAAAACTATGCATGCAAGCATGCAAAAGATTGTTTTAATTGGAAAAGTGGTTTCTAATAGGTTATAAACATTTTAAAACACCTAATGGTCATTTATAAAAGTGGCAAAACCATTTAAAATCAAGTTAGTGAAAATGGCCATTTAAATCATTTTTGTTTTGCTAGAAATGATTTAAATCAAAGTAATAATTTCTAGTGTTTGCCAAATATATTTTTAAACACAAATGTTAGTGTTTATGGTCAAGTTGTTTTAAATTAAATCCATTTTCAAAAGGTCTCACTCAAAAACCATTTTTAAATCAAAGCAACATTTTTATTTTGCTAGAAATGGTTTTTATTCCAAGGAATAATTCCTTAGTGTCATAAAATATACTTTTAAATCCAAAATTTGGTTTTTATGGTCAGTAGGTTCAAAAAAAACATTTGCAAAATATTTTACTCAAAAATCATATCTATAATAGTTTTTATACACAAAATAGACCTAATAATGTTTTTGCAAAAACATTAAATTTTCCAGAAGCAAAATACTAAACTAAAGGCATGGTTGCAAATTTTGAATTTTGTGAATCCATTGATATAAAATTTGCAAAATTTGGCGAAGCAGAACAATAGTTATGAATTTTACAAAATCATACATCTAATAGAAAAGTTTCTGTTTTTAAAACAAAATATAGGCCACGTGTCTTAATATTATTGGACGATACCGGTTCGTCTAGATCGACTGATGCGGTGTGTTGGATCTAACTTAAATCGCACGACACACAGCACACGATACCCCTTCATTTAAAATCTAATCCTAACCATCGGATCTAGATCTAACGGTCTTGAGCACACTAACCATGATCTGGCGGCGCTGCGACGGTGGACGGCGGCGACATGCCCGAGCAGCGGTGTTCCGGCGAAACTAGGATGCGCGTGAGAGGAAGGAGAGGCTCACCAGGTTCGCCGTGGAGTGCTGATTCTCGAGGTGGTCGCAGTAGGGCAGGGGGCGCACAAAGTCACTGGCAATTGCTCGCCGGAGTCGTCACTGGCATCGGGTGCGGCTGCTCGTTGACGTTGGTGAGGCTTAGGTGCGTGCCAAGACAAGAGAAAGTGTGGGTCAGATGCGCGAGAGAGAGGAGGTTGTAGGGGTAGCAACCAGAGAGGAGGGGGCGCTCAGGGTTTACCGGGGAAGGTCGCTGGAGTCGGAGTAGTTCACGGTGGCGCTCAGACGTCGTGGTTACCGAGGTTGTGGGGCACGTGTGGGAGAACGGAGACTACGGGCAGGTGCGTGAGTCAATGGGGATCATGCTAGTGGAAACCAGGGGCAGTGGGGGTGGTTGTGCTCGCCGGAATCGACGTTGAGGTTTGCCGGAGGCAGTGGCGTTGTGTGGAGCAATTCATGCAGCTTAGGGGCGGAGAAGAGGTGGAAAGTGAGGGGAAGGAGAAAGGAGAGAGGGGCACTAAATCGTGCTTGCTCGAGGGGCGGAATTAGCGCAGCATTAAGATGAATTTAAGCGTGAATTAAACGACAGAACCAGCCGGGGGAAGAACAGGTCGCGGGGTCAGCAGGGAAGACGATGACGTGGTCGGTGGGACCCGTTTGACAGCAAGGTGAGGGAGGGTACGGTAGGGTCCTGCGGTCAGGGAGTAAGGGGGTACATTGTGCGATGAGAAAAGGTTGAGGCAGAGAGAGTGGGGGTGTCGGGTGGGCTGCTGTTGGGCCAAGTTGGGCTGGTTCGATGGGTTGGGTTCTACTGGGTTGTTTCTTTTTTTGTCCTTCTGTTTTCTTTTCTTTTTCTGTTTCTATTTTCTGTTTTGAATTTATTCAAATGATTCAAACACTTATTTGAATTCATATCTATCAAAACTTTTCAGTAGGTTACAACTATTTATTTAATGTGTTTTAAAGTCCATTTAGAATCATTTCTTTTATTATTTTTATGGTTTATTATTTATTTAAATTAGTCACTTGTCTTTATTTAAATAAGATTTTAAATATGGATCCAATCCATATTATTTAATTTAATTAATCCTTTATTCTTTTTAAGATAATTTTTAATCCACTTTGGTAATTTCCATTATTTTCCCATGATTTACCTAATCCTTTTTATTAGGAATTTTGTCTTCATTCAAATAGAATTGAATTTGGTTAATGCCATATAATTTTATTTGAATATTCTTTATCCCTTTATTTTATTTGGATTATCTTTATTCCCTTTGCTTATGGATTTAAATCAAGTTTCAAATTGTCTTCTAAATAATTTACTTGGAATTTATTATTTAGTTTAGGCATTTTGTATTTATTTAAATAAAATTGGATATTTTTCAATCCTTATGATTTTATTTAAATAATCCTTTTCTCTTTTTTATTATTCAATAACTTTTATTTGTTTATGGTTTTGACCAAGTTTTAATTTGTCTTTTAAATAATCCTTATTTAGTTATTTCTTTATTTATCTTATAAAATCCATACCTTTTTGTTTATAGATCCAAAATTGGTGATTCCAATTTGTATATTTTTATTTGATATTTTTTTATCTTTTTAAATCCTTTTAAGATTATTTTGCTCAAGATTTTCGTATGGATTTTAGTTAGGAGCTTTATTAGCTTTGGAAATTGTTTCCTTTAACCTTATTAAATTCATAAGTTTTTATCCATGGCTCCAAATTAAATGAAACCAATTTCTATGGTTTTATAATATTTTTATTTATCATTTATAAATGTTTGTTGATGAATTTTTATATGGATCAAATCCATAGTCTTAGAGAGATCTTGGAAATGATTTTCTTCCATTAGGTTTTTAGGGTTTTGGTTTATTTTCCCAAGTGTTTAAATTTTAAGATACATTCATTGATGAATGCATTTTACTTGATTGATATTTTTGTTGGATTCCCTTTTTATTCAAATTTTGTTCAAGAAGGGTTTTGATGTTTCCATTTAGAAGCAAAAAGTTTCTTTTCACCCTAAACTTCAACAATTAATTCTTTTGTTTATTTATTTTTGTCACATTTCAAATTTGGAAATTTTTGAAATGTGACAATTATGATGCTAGTGTTAATCCAAGGTCCGAAGCAACCCGGCAACGATATTGATGTGTACCTAAGGCTATTAGTTGAAGAACCTTTACAGTTGTGGCATGAACCCGGCATACGCGTGTGGGATGAGCACAAGCAGGAAGAATTTGACATCCGAGCGTTGCTTTTCGTAACAATCAATGATTGTCCTGCTATTAGTAACCTTTCAGGATAGTCAAACAAGGGATACAATGCATGCACGCACTATTTAGATAAGACTGAAAGTATATATTTGGATCATTTTAAGAAGAATGTGTACAATGGGCATCGTCGATTTCTTTTGGCCAAGCATCCCTTAAGAAAGAAAGGCAAACATTTCAACAGTTAGGCATGTCACCAGACGAAGCCTAAGGAGCGTACTGGTGCTGCTATATTTGATATGGTCAAATATTTGGATCAAATAGTAACCTTTGGAAAGGGTCCTGGCGGAAAATCTGTTCCGAAGGACGCTCACACACACGCACCCATGTGGAAGAATAAATCTATATTTTGGGAGCTACCATATTGTAAATTCTTAGAGGTCCGCTCTACAATCGATGTGATGCATGTGACGAATAATATTTGCGTGAACCTTCTAGGCTTCTTGGGCGTGTATGGGATATACACAAGAAGCACGAAAGGACCATCAACATATGAAAGACCCAGATGTCCTGCATCTAGAATGGTTTCAAGGTCATGCCAGCTATGCTCTTACCAAACAAGAGAAGGATTTTTTTTTGAATGCCTGAGCAGTATTAAGGTACCGTCTGGCTTCTCGTCAAATATAAATGGAATATTAAATATGGCAGAAAAAAGTTCTAGAAACTAAAGTCTCATGACTACCACGTGATTATGACGCAAATGCTTCTGATTGCATTGAGGGGGCTTCTATCGGATAATGTTTGAGTATCCATTGTGAAGCTATGTGCATTCCTCAATGCAATCTCTCAGGAGATAATCAATCCTTAAGATCTACCACGGTTACAGAATGATGTGGTCTAATGTCTTGTCAGTTTCGAGTTGGTGTTCCCAACATCCTTCTTAAATATTATGACGCACCTACTGGTTCACCTAGTCGAAGAGATTTCCATTCTCGGTCATGTATTTATACACAATATTTTTCCCTTTAAGAGGTTCATGGGAATATTAAAGAAATATGTTCGTAACCGTGTTAGGCCAGAAGGAAGCATCTCCAAGGGCTATGGAACAGAGGAGGTCACTGAGTTTTGTGTTGATTTCGTTCTTGACCTTAGGCCGATTGGTATTCCTCAATCGCGGTATGAGGGAAGACCAAGTGGAAAGGGTACTCTAGGAAGGTAATCAATAATATGTAGGGACGGACATTCTTACAATGAAGCACATTACACATTTTTACAGAATTCTATCTTGGCAGCCCCGTATATCGAGGAACGCAAGAAAATTTTATGGTCCAACAACCCTGGATAGCATGACTCTTGGATTAGAGATGAACACATGAAGTGTTTTGGTGGTTGATTGCAACATCTCACAGAAAATAACACTCTTGGAGATCAGCTATACTTGTTGTCCAGGTCACCATCTTTGACTATATCGACTTTCCAAGGGTACGAGATAAATGGCTATACATTTTACACGATCGCCCAAGATAAAAAGAGAACCAACCAAAACAGTGGTGTCCGCTTTGATGCAACAGACAACAATGGGTAAAAAACCACATATTATGGTTACATAGAGGAGATATGTGAACTTGACTATGGACCTAGTTTTAAGGTCCCCTTATTTCGGTGCAAATGGCTCAAGCTGACAGGAGGAGGGGTTGAGGTAGACAAGAAGTACGGAATGACATCGTTGGATCTCAACAATCTTGGGTACTTAGACGAACCATTCGTCCTAGCCAATGATGTGGCTCAGGTTTTCTATGTGAAGGACATGTCTACCAAACCTAGAAAAGGAAAAAATAAGCAAAAGAATACATCAGACGATGAGCCAAAGCGCCACATAGTTCTTTCAGGAAAAAAACATCGTGGGAGTGGAGGACAAGACAGACATGTTAAAAGATTGTGATAAGTTTCATGAAATTCCGCCCTTCGCAGTGAAGGATGACCCAAGCATCATGTTAATGAATGAAGATGCTCCATGGATACGGCACAATCAGAAAGGGACACACGCAAAGAAATGATGTGTAATAATGTAACATTTCATGAATGAAAATACTCCATGTGCCCATTTTTATGTATTAAACACGGTTGTGAAGGTTTATCTTTAGTCCCGGTTGGAAAACCAATCGGGATTAAAGGGATTGCGCCAGGCTAGGGCAGGCAGCACTAATGATAGGGGAAAGTGTCGATATTATGTCATGCTGCTTGTAAATTGTCCCAGATGGTGTCGCTAACCGGGACTAAAGATGAACCTTTAGTCCCTGTTGGAGACACCAACCGGGACAAAACATGAGTCAGCACTAATGATAGGAGTGAGTGTCGACATTATGTCGTGAGTGTCGACACTATGTCCTGCTGCTTGTACTATAAATAGGCATCTGTGTGAGTCCTCAGGCATCTCCAAGATGGTTTGCGAGAGCAGGGACACCACTATGGCCATCTTGAGTCAGATGCCGCGGAGCCGAATCCTCCGGCATCTCCAACAAGCTGGTCATAGAGGCACTCCCTAATATGTGAAATTAGTTAGCTACCGGACATATTGATCTAGTTAGAGAAGTTACAAGATGCAAGATGGTTTGCGAGAGCATGGACACCACTACGTCCAGCTTTAGGGATATGCTGCAGGAGCCCAGTCCTCCGGCATGTCCCTAAAGTTGGTCATAGAGGAACCCCCTAATATGTGACCACGCGCGTTTGGAGATTAGATCTTCATGGTAAGTACGAATTGCGACAATATTTTCATAGTTCAGGAAAGTCATTCTACGAATCGGGACTAAAGGCCCCCCTTTAGTCCCGGTCCAGCCACAAACCGGGACTAACACTCAATACATTTATTAATATTAAAAAACCGAGACTACAGAATCGGAATTAAAGGTCTTCCTTTAGTCTCGGTCCAGCCAAAAACCAGGAATAACACTCAATACATTTATTAATATTAAAAAACCGAGACTACGGAATCAGGACTAAAGACCCACCTTTAGTCCCGGTCCAGCCACAAACCGGGACTAACACTAAATACGTTTATTAATATTAAAAACTGAGAATACGGAATTGGGACTAAAGGCCCCCTTTAGTCATGCTCATATCTAGCCCTATAGTACGCAGCTTCAGGGTCATCTTCGTCTTCGTCTTTGTCATCGTCGTCGTTGCTAGGCGCACGCGGCTGGATCCTCAGCCCAACCATGGCATATTGTGGGGGCACCTTCCACTCTGACCTCGGATTCACGACACGTGCGGGAGGGGGCACCTGGATGACGATGCCACTACACCCGCAGCCCTCACCACCGCCACCCTTCTTATGGATCTATGGCGGCTGCGGGTACCACAGGCGAGGATGGTCTCCCCCGGCGATGTAGCGCATCACGTTGATGATAGTCCGGTTCGCCCACCACAGGCAGCGGATGGCTTCGTTGTGGTTCACCGGGGGAGGGCCTGCACCCTCGTACCTGGCAAGATCTCTTTCCCACCGGTTAGCAAAGAAGGCATTCTAGGTGTCATAGTTGTCGGGATCCCACTGGGAATCCATTCGCTGCACCGCCGTGAGCTCGTGGTAGAAGTGGTTCGTGATGGCCGCCTGGCGTGCGGAACCTTGAGGTACAGGAGGTACAGGAACCCCTCCAGCGCTCAGCATCCAGCCGGCGGGCGGCCAGTAGCCCGCCGGGAAAGGGTAGCTGGAGGCGCACAACGCCTCGGTCTCCTAGAGGGTCAGAATGGCCCAGTAGGCGATGTCCATTGTTGTGAGAGAGGAAGGCGTGGATGTGTTGATAGCCATGGCGCGGTCGGCCTAGATATAGAGGGCAAGGGCGGGAAAACTTGGCGGGAAGCGGTGGGAAATGGCGGGAAATATCTTTAGTCCCGGTTAGTGACTACAACCGGGACTAAAAGCTCTGGTAAAAGGGAAAGAGCGGGAAAACTTGGCGGGAAGCGGTGGGAAATGGAGGGAAATATCTTTAGTCCCTGTTAGTGACTACAACCGGGACTAAAAGCTCTGGTAAAAGGGAAAGAGCAGGAAAACTTGGCGGGAAGCGGTGGGAAATGGAGGGAAATATCTTTAGTCCCGGTTAGAGACTAGAACTAGGGATAAATGATGCAAACAGATGTATGGATATTATATTAAGATTCTTTATATTTTTCTGATAATAATAGACATATTATTTATATTATTTGGATTATTACAATAGGAGATATGATTTTCCAAAGTTTTATATTTGATTTGAATTAAAAAAATAAAATTTACAAATGACACAATTTATAAATGATGCAAACAGATGTATGGGTATTATATTAAGATTCTTTATATTTTTCTGATAATAATAGGCATATTATTTGTATTATTTGGATTTTTACAATAGGATATATGATTTTCCAAAGTTTTATATTTGAATTGAATTAAAAAAATAAAATATACAAATGACACAATTTATAAATGATGCAAACAGATGTATGTATATTATATTAAGATTCTTTATATTTTTCTGATAATAATAGACATATTATTTGTATTATTTGGATTTTTACAATAGTATATATGATTTTCCAAAGTTTAATATTTGATTTGAATTAAAAAATTGGAATTTATAAATGATGCAAACAGATGTATGGATATTATATTAAGATTCTTTATATTTTTCTGATAATAATAGACATATTATTTGTATTATTTGGATTTTTACATTAGTAGATACGATTTTCCAAAGTTTTATATTTGATTTGAATTAAAAAATTAAAAACTTACAAAAAACACATTAGTCCCGGGCCTTGGCACAGTCCGGGACTAGACGGGGTGGGCTCGCGCGCGAAAATCTAAAGCGGCCAAAATTTCTCTAGTCCCGAGCCGTGGCACTGCCTGGGACTAGAGGTGGGTCTTTAGTCCCAGGCCATGGCACCGCCCGGGACTAAAGGGGGTGGTATATAACACGCGTCGCTCGTCCCTACCATGCCCACTCACATACGAAGAAGACGAAGGAGCCGCACGCAGATGAAGAACTTACGGGGAGGTGCTGCCCAATTTTCTCGCAGCCGCCCTCGTCGTCGGCCCCTCGTCGCCGGCTACGCCTCGCCACACGGCTGCCTGTCAATGCGCCCCCGCCTCTCGCCGCGCTTCCACGCCGCACAGTTCCTCTCGCTCGGGGCGCCGCCGCCCGCGACCTCACCCGCCCCCTCATAGCCGCGCACTCGTCCCCGGCCGCGCTCGCCGCCGATCGCACCGCCGCCCCCGATCGATTGGCCAAGTTTAATTTGTAGGTAGTTGTATTTTGCTTAATTTGTTGTATATATATTGTGTAGTTAGTGTAGTTAATTAGTATATATATATTTAGTGTAGTTAGTATATATTACCGGTGAATACTATAGTTAGTTAATACTATAGTGTAGTTAGTATATATAATAATTATATATTTTGCTTAATTATTATATTATTAGGAAATGTTTATATAATATGCATTATTATTATAATTAGTGATATTATTTAGGGTTTGGTTAAATGCTATTATTATTATTATTATCATAATTATTATTAAGTATATTATTAGAAAATGTTAGTAGTATACTGTTAATATTATTATTATATATATTATTATAATTATTATATTATTAGGTAATGTTTATATAATATGCATTATTATTATACTTAGTAATATTTGGGGTTTTGTCTAATTCTATTATTAGTATTATTATAATTATTATTTAGTATATTATTAGGAAATGTTTTTATAATATTTTTTCTAACTTGTTTAACTTTCTTTCTGTAATAGTTAAGTCATGGATCATGATCGAAGCGGTGAAGATCTTCTTCAGGGCATGATAAGAGGTGAAATTCCTCTTATTACTACCAGTGAAGATATCGAGCTCGAGGAAGAGATTTCCTCATATCTGAATCCATCCAGTGATGGACTAGAGGAAGACCCGATGTACGAAGGGCAAGACCGGGGGGTCGAATTGCAAACAAATAACAACAATGATGGCCCGTAGAAAGGATCCGGCGAGGTATATATATATAAAGCCTCATGTTACCTCTATGCATTTATTGATCTAGAAATATAAATATATATATTAATCACTCTCTTTTCTTCTTTTATCCCACTGGATCAAAGCAACCGACAGCTCGAATGAAACGAGGGCCAAACAGAAAGTTGGATTGTAATCAGAGGTTCACCATCAAAGAAATAGATAATGATGGACAACCGATTGCTCCAGATAAGCACGAGAGGATGTTTACAAATCAATGCGGGGTGATTGTTAGGGACAACCTGTCGATCACCATTCAAGAATGGAATAAGTCAAATAAACCAGGTGAAGAATCCAACAGTTATGTCACTGATGATGCCAAAGATGACCTTTGGCAGAAGCTCATAGCGCATTTCATACTACCTCTAGAGTATGACGAATTTGAGGCAGATGGTATTACCCCAAGGCCGGGTGGGCTTGAAAGAAGAGCGAAAGTTAAGGAGTGGGCTCTGAGCAAGATGGCCAAACTGTACCAAAACCACAAGAAAAGTTTATACGCGAAGTATGTCGCGAAAAAGAAAACTCCAGACTTCTTAGGAGCAAACAAGAAGTTGAGAGAACATTGGCCCGATTTTGTAACGTACAAGCAATCTGTTGTAGCAAAGGAAAAGTTAGCAAACAATGCGTTAAATGCTGCCAAAAAGAAATACCATCATAAAATGGGGACATGTGGATACAAGAGTGCCGTCCCTAAGTGGGAAACTATGGAGCGGGACATGAGGACTAGAGGCATCACTCCTGGTACAGATGGATGGCCCGAGAGGTCAAAGCACTGGTGGTACGGGCACGGGGGATCGTTGGACCCAGAAACATGGAAGACATTATTTCATGAAAAAATTCTAAAACCCTCTGAAGACCTTGTTAAAGCAATGAACGAAGCTCAATTGGGATTGTTCCGTCCCAAGAGAGAGAACGACGAGCTGACACGAGCCCTCGGGAATCTAGAAAAGGGTGGATGAACACGAGGCAAAGGCGCCGGTGTTACGTGGAAGGAAGGGTTTCCTTAATAAGATGATAGTTACAGAAGTCGTCATAGAAAGAAGGACCGGGAGGCAGACGGGATCTTGAAGGTAGAGCAGGACCTAGCTGATCCGAAGAAGCTCATGCAAGAAATTAGCCAAAGGTCGTCAACTCACCTGCAGGCTGATGATCTTGCATTGGATCTTAGTCAGCGGAGAAGCAGCGTCGCTTCCATGGAGGTCTGGGCTGATGATCAAGCACTGCTGGATGATGCACTGGCTCCTCGCTACCCCGTGGATGATGTCAGAGAGATGGCACAATGTGAGCTACATCAGCCAATGAACAACCTATCCTTCAAGGTGGCGATCGGCACTTCTTTACCTTGTCTACCTAGAGCACTCCACCATTCACTTCCGATTCCACCTGGCTATGCTCGTGTCACGGTGGATGACATAGTGGAGGATTTTGCGGACCTAGAGATTGACATTGCTACGCCTAAAGTCCTTACGAAACTAGGAGATGTCAAGCGCAACATCATTCTATGGAAGAAGAAGTACATCAAGTTTCCAGGCTCGGCGCCAAGGCCACCGACTCCGAGGAATCCAAGTCCACCCTGCCCCGATGATCGTCAACCTCCAAGTCCACCCCGCCCCGATGATCGTCAACCTCCAAGTCCACTGATGACCCACAAGTATAGGGGGTGTATCGTAGTACTTTTGATAAATAGGAGTGTCGATCCCTACGAGGAGCAGAAGGTGCTGAACAGTGGTATGGAGCAGGAAATCCATGTGAATACTTAACAAATGAATTTTTAGTGGTTTTCTGATAAGGCAATAAAACAAGGAGCAAGTAATAAATAAAAAACACAGCAAGTGGCCCAATTATTAGCAAAGTACAAGCCGGTGGAAATACTTATAAGGACCAAACGTTCTCGAGGACACATGGGAATTCTGTCAAGTGCTTTCGCTTCATATAGCTGAGTACTCTTCTTTGGTGTTTGTAAGTGTTGTGTGGGTGAACCTGTGCTAATGTACCGAACTTACTTGGACTAATACATACTTGTGATTAAACCTCCTGCAAACATCTGTAACTACGGGAATGTAATTAAGATATAAATCTAACCACAGCCTTAAACTCTGAGATCCTACACTCTCTTATGCAAAGGTGTCCTAACGGGGGTTCAGGTTTCTATCCCTCTGGAAACCCCACAATTAGTAGCCAAATACACAATGCATTCCCCTAGGCCCATAAATGGTGAAGTATCATGTAATCGACATTCACATGACACCACTAGAAGAATAGCACCACAACTTAAATATTAAACCATTGAATAATAACTCAACATAAATCCACTACTAACAACATGACTTCTCCATGTCCTCAAGAAGACAACGAACTACTCACAAAACATCATATGGATCAAGATCAAATATGATATGGTAATGATAACAATCTGAACATAAACAATAATCCAATGGTTCCACTCACAAGCATCAACTACAATAGTAATCAACACCGGGAAAGTTTCCCCTAAGAACTAAAGCAGTATCCAACACAATTGTTACAACGGGATGGAGTGGTGATGATGGTGCAGGTGGAGATGATGGTGTGGATGATGATAATGATCCCGATGAAGCCTAGCTTGACGATGGTGTTGATGGCGATGGTCTCCCCTCTCCGGGAAGGAATTACCCCGGCAGAAATCTGTCTGCTAGAGCGATCTTTCTCTCTTGGTGTTTTCCGCCCCCCAGAGGTGGCGGAAATCTATCTGTCTTCGCCTCCCAGCCTTAGGGTTTCGTAGGGAAGATATAGGTGAAGGGGCGGAGTCGGGAGCCAGGCAGGTGGGCCACACCTGCCCTAGGAGTGACCCAGGGGGACCCGCGCCTAGGGGGGTGTGGGCCCCCTGCGGCCCCTCTTCACTTCTCCTTCTGGCTTCCTCATTCTTCTGAAAAATAATAATTTCCCATATTTTTCTGGTATTTTTCTGATCTTCGTGAAATTGCACTGAAACGCCTTCTTTTCCATCAGAATCCAGACTCCGGCAGTCCATCCTCCAAGAATCATCCAACATGTATAAACAGATGAAAATCCATAAGTAATTGATACGTTGGAAACGTATCTATAATTTTTGATGCTCCATGCTTGTTTAGTATCTAATTTGCTTTACTTGTCCACACTTTGAGGTGCTTTTTACATGTTTTCTGGTACTAACCTACTAACAAGTTGCAACAGTGCTAGATGCCTGTTTTCTGCTGTTTTTGGTTTCAGAAAAGTTAGTAAAGAAATATTCTCGGAATTGGACGGGACAAACGTCAAAGTCAATTACTTTCCGTGGGGAACAAGAAGTCCAGAGGAGAGCCAGAGGGGCCAGCCAGAAGGGCCAGACCCACCCTAGGCGCGGGTGGGCCTACCCTGCGCCTGGCTAGGGTTTGGTCGCCCTAGCGGCCGCCTCGGTCTCCCCTTTCGCCTATAATAAGCCCCCGATGCAGAAACCCTGATTACCCGATCAAATATCCATGAAACTGCCTGTAGCCGCTGCCACCGTCGTCCGTAGATCGGGGGGTCTGAAGTTCTTCCTGGCACGCTGCCGGAGGGGAGATCATCCCGGAGGCCTCCTCTCCGGTATGATGCGTGAGTAGTTCCACCTTGGACTATGGGTCCATGTAGTAGCTAGATGGTTGTATCTCCTTCTTTGTGCTTTCATGTATATATCTTGTGAGCTCCGTTCATGATCAAGATCTAATCTATTTGTAATCATGCATGTTGTGTTTGTGGGGATCCGATGGATATTGAGATTATTATGTTGGTTTGATTAATGGTATTGTCTTTATGATTCTATCATGTCTGTGTTGTTTGTGATCTTGCATTCTCTCCGTTTTTAGTAGCTATGTTGGCCAAGTAGTTGCTAGTGACTCCAAGAGGGGGTATTTATGCTCGATACTGGGTTTATGCCTCTAGTTTCCAAGGGAAGTGACAGAAATCTCTTCGGTTGTAGATGTGTTGTTGCTACTAGGGAGAAAACAACGGTCTCTTGTTCATGGAACATGTGGACTGTTTACCTTACACACTTTGCTGAAAGCAGTTGTTTGTTGCTTGCAATTTAATACTGGAGGGGGTTCAGATGATAACCTGAAGGTGTACTTCTAGTCATAGATGCAGTTGGATGGCGGTCTATGTATATTGTTGTATTGCCCAATCGAATCTCATAGGATCTTTCTGAACTTGTAATTGCATTGTTATGCCTTACTCAGTTCCTGTCAATTGCCCTGCTGTAATTTGTTTACCCTTCATGCCATGTTTTTTTATCTAAGGAGAGCACCTCTAGTGAACTATGGACCCCGATCCAATCTTTACCATTGATACATCTTCCATTGTTACTTGTTTACTTGCTGCAAACCATTGCCTTCCGCACCATACGTTTAATCCTTTGCTACAGCAAACTGGTGAGCTTGACAACCTCACTGATTCATTGGGGCAAAGTCTTGATTTTGTGTTGTGCAGGTTTCCATGTTGCTTGCAACACCTTTGAGACGTTTCCTTCCTCCTTCTGGTTCTATAACCTCGGTCTCTACTAAGGGAAGACTTGCTGCTTGCTGCTTCACACCTTGCTCTTGGAGTTTCCAACGAAGCGCTCCTACATCAAGGAGGCGCCATCAGTAATACCTCATAATAAGACATATATCAATGAATAGAGGTAAATTATGATATAGAATGGTGATGCAAATTAGGCGTATCAACTCACCCAATCTTATACCTTCGCTTGTCTCCAAGCAAAAACTGAGCTCAATAAACATGTCCACAAGTTTATGGAGTGAAGTGTCGACAAAAGAATACGAACAAGAAGCATCACACTTACCATTGCACAACTCATAGAAGAAAACAACTCACCATTATATTACTTAGCTTGCAACCAAGTACAACAGTCACAATAGATATGCATAAATATAAATCATAATTGGAATTGGCAAACTTGTTCTTGGTCAGAGAACACCTGGCAAACAGTTTCACAATTTTTTTTTGTAGAAGTTTTCTAACAGGAGCACTCTTTGCTCAAAAAGGTCTTTCACAAGCGAAGGCTTTCAAAGTAATACTAAATAGATAAGAGTTTTGTGCAAACAAGGAAGATAAAGGACATGATTGAATAAATCACCATATGAATGCTTGAAACACAACAACTCAAATGCTTGCTGGAGATAGAGAGGAAGTAGGTTTACTGACTCAACTTGGAAGTGGGAGAAAGGTCCCTTTATAGAGGGAAGCAGGGATTACAAGTCATAAAGAGCTTCCAAAAGATTATGGTACTTACTAGCTTTGAGCCCTCATTGCCCCTATCATAGGCATCTTGAGATGATTAAGGTTAAAGTGCACAAATATGGAGTATATGCTTTACAAAATATATGTTGGCAATCTCATGTCCCTTGAATATGAGGGCCACTCCTCATGCTACTCAACTTTGGTCACAGGTAAGTTCTTGTCATTGTAAGTACATGCGTATCATAGAGAACCGCCAACGCGGTACCCCTTGCACATGGTACGAGAGCTTTCCCATAACCAAAATGACAAGGCAAGCAGACAATGAGTATCTCAGCGATCTATTTATTTACTATGTGCATAGATTTTTATTGAGGATTCTTCATAGATAGCTCATTATGGTGATGCTGCAAGTTTCCACCATGATTAGGCATGGCTTAGGATAGCGGCCCAGGCGTTTCTCTAACACAAAATACAGACTCCATGGACTTACAGGTTCCCTATTTATTTCACACCGTTGACATCCATAGACAAAAGAGCACGATATCAAATGTGTACAGAGTACAAGTGCAATGTTGAAAACGTTCCCCGTGACAGCACGGTTCTGCTAATTCCAACGTATAGATGCAAGCATATACAACTTCGATGGCACAATGGTTCAAGTCTATTAGGGGCAAGGAAAGAAGGTGTGCCATCAAGTTCGTGAGAGCTTTACTAACTGGTTTTCACATAACAAAATAATATTTAATTTGAAAGATAGATGAAGCTTGAGAATTTGCTTGGAATAGCAAAATCTACTAGGTAGATATGGTGGACACAAATGGCACACGTTTTTGGTTCAACGGGATTTGGAAACATGAGAAGTATGCCTTCTCAAAACAGGTTTTTGGCTCGCAAGGATGGGTAGCAAGCAAGAGAGTTGAAAGAAACAAGCAAACATACAAGTAATAAAGACAAACATGCAATCTTACTTGAAGACACAAAAGATCTTAAATAAAGAATACTAAGCTTATGAGCCAACAAGAAAGAAAACAAATGATACAAAATACCTGTAAGCTTTTTCTCTTTTTCTCTTTCAAGGTAATGCTACTGACCAGAACTCAGTTTTCCAAAACCAATTTAGATCCACTTCATGATCCCCAAAGTGATGACAATATTGATCAACAAGATCCATCATATAATAGAGATTGCAAACTAAAATAAGAAGTGCAAAAAGTAAAAGATGGGACTTCTCATTAATATTCAATAAAGGCACTCACACCAAGGGATACATAGATAATCAACTAAAGGAGAGATACTTCCACATGCAAACCAAACTATAAGATAACCTCTCTACCACAGATATGAATCCACTAAAAAGGTAAAAGATAAAAGATAATGGTGGTGATACCGTGGCACTCCCCAAAGCTTGGAACAAGCCAAGGGGATGCCAAACCTGATGATGAATTACTCCTTCGTTGGTGGTGGTGTTCTCTTGATAAGCTCTTCAATAAGTTTCTTCAAATCTTCAAACTCGAAGGTCAGAGCACGAATCAGCTACGAGTTTTTCTCTATGCGGTTCATGATCATGTCAGACCGAGAATTCGAGTCCTTGTTATTCTTTCCCCACTCTTCTTTCTTAGTGTGTTCCTCCCCTGCATGGTTAGAACGAGGCATATCCCAAATCGAGGGCAAGTTCCCTTTGGGCACATGTTTAAATTGACGCTCATGTATAAGAGTATGGAAAGGTCTCTTGTTACGTGGAGGAGATGATCGTGGAGAGAGGGTATGACGTCGAGATTTCCCTCATGTAGACATCCGTGCTGTCCTCTTAAGCTTGGTAGGTCGTGCCACCAATCCAATGCTTGCGACGGTAGCGTGGGTGTCCGGATGCTTGTCCTCCTACATGTCACCTTCATATCCTACCAAAATCTCCTCCTCCTTGGGGACTTGAGGTTCTTCTTCCTCGGGCTTCTTGCCTTTATCGTTGGCGGAGACCATGGTGCTCTAAACTTGAGAAGATTTCCTGACATAAACAGATTGAAACGAAAACACGACGAGAACACGATGCATGAACCTCGGGGGATCCGGGGGGTTATATATTACAAAGTTTCAAGGCATAAGGAAGGTACTGACATGGAAACGAGGCGGAAATGGAGTTCAAGGGTGGCACACCCCCTCCAGGCGCGGCCAGGCTAGGCTCGCGCCTGGGGTGGGTTTGTCCACCCCCGGTTCCTCCTCTATGTCGTCTCGTAGTCTTCCTTATGTATTAAAACATCAAAAATATAAAAAGATTGGAGTTTCACGAATCTTCTGTTTTCATCACTTTTACCTATTCAATGACGAACTCTGTAGTTTCCTTTTCTCCTTCTCCTGAAAATTTCGTTCATTCAAAACCCTTGCACAAACTCAATGACAACATTACTGTAAGAAAAAACAATAAACCTTTGGGTACGCACTTCAACTGAAAACCCATCAAAACAAAAGCTTCTGTAAGAGGCAAATGCAAATGATGGCATAAATCTGTCAAAATAGACCAGAAGGTAAAGAATGATTTTTTAGAAAGCCTTATGTTGCTCAAATCAAAAAGTGCAGAACTGATGAAAGTTGGGTAACAACTTGGAGAACAAGCTCAGAAAAATTCAGCTCCATGCGAAGTACTGATCTCCCTCACGAATTTTTACAATACAGCAGAAAAATCTGTCCCAGGACAGCCACTTTTCGCAACTCCTCTACTTCACAAAAGTAGTTGAACTTGACACAAAAACCAAAACAAAAAGGATAAGGTGCGGTTATTACTGAGGTAGTAACTTCCAAGACTCGACAAAACTCTTGGGTTATCTCCCAACAAGTACTTTTCTTTAATGCCTTGAAGTTAGGCTTGAAACTTTCAAAGATGCTCACATAGGATATATATATTTGAAGTGAAAGAGAGCATCAAGAAGCAAATAACCAACACACTTGAGTCTAACCCACTTCCTATGCATGGGGGTATCATGAGAAAACGAATTGTTGAAACAAAAAGCCACTAGCATAGGAAGAAAAAACAGATGCAACTTCAAAGCTTTCAACATAAAACGGGGAAACTTAACATTATTGGGATGCATAAAACCACGTTTCCCTCTCTCAAAATAAATTTCAGTGGCACTTTGAATAAAGTTGACAATATAACTATCACTGGAAACAATTTTATCATCGGAATAAGCATACTTACAGTCACCAAAAGGAGGTCCAAGGTCATAAACTGAATCAATAGAAGCAAGTTGTTCCATCCTGAAATCTTTTTTAGGCAAGGTGTTTTCACAAGGAGCTTTAGCAAACTTGGAAAAGTTAAACTCATAAGAATCTCCATCAAACTTAGTTAAATTTTTTTCCTTCTTACAATCTATAATGGCTCCACAAGTGTTCAAGAAAGGTCTACCAAAAATGATAGGACAAGTTTTTCTAGCTGCTGAATTAAGCACTAGAAAATCAGCAGGATACTTAATCTTACCACAAAGAACCTCCACATCTCTTACAATACCAATGGGGCAAATGGTTTCCTTATTAGAAATGTGAATAACCACATCAATGTCCTCAAGCTCACAAGGACCAATTTCATGCATAATTTCCCTATAAAGCTCATAAGGAATAGCGCTAGAACTAGCACCAATATCACATAAACCATAATAGCTATGATCACCAATTTTAACAGAAAGCACAGGAACACTAGCTTTTCTAGCCCTACTAGTGTTGGAGATATGCCCTAGAGGCAATAATAGAAGTGGTTATTATTATATCTTTGTGTTTATGATAAATGTTTAAATTCATGCTATAATAGTATTAACCGGAAACATGAATACGTGTGTGATTTGTAAACTAAATTAGAGTCCCTGGCAAAGCCTCTTTGTAATACTAGCTTGTTGGTTAATAGATGGTCGTGGTTTCCCGATCATGAACATTGAGATGTTATTAACAACAAGATCGTATCATTAGGAGAATGGTGTGATGGACATACTCCTATAGATAAGCGTAGCATTAAGATCAAATCATTTCAATAGTTCATTTACTATAAGCTTTCTGATACATAGTAACCTAATTCCTTTGACCATGAGATCATGCTAATCACCATCACCAGAAGGATGCTTTGATGATATCAAACACCACACCATAACTGGGTGACTATAAAGGTGGCATTGAGTGTTCGGAAAGTATGTGTTGAGGCACATGGATCAAGAGTGGGATTTGTCCATCCATATGATGGATAGATATACTCTAGGCCCACTCGGTGGAATGTCATCCAATTGGCTTGCAAGCATGTGACTGGATCACAAGGGATCACATATCACAGGAACGAGAAAAGAGTACTTATCGGTAACAAGGTTGAACTAGGTATGCAGAGATACCGATGATCAAACCCCGGATAAGTAAACTATCGCGAGACAAAGGGAAATTGGTATCGTATGTAAGTGGTTCATTCGATCTCAAAATAATCGTAGAAATATGTGGGAGCCATATGAATTTCTAGATTCCTCTATTAGTTACTGATCAGAGAAGTGTCTCGGTCATGTCCGCATAATTCACGAACCGTAGGGAGACACACTTAAGGATTCGATGTTGTTTAGTAGATATGAAATGTTAGTAGGGATACCGAATGTTGTTCGGAGTCTCGGATGGGATCCGGGATATCACGAGGACATCCGGAATGGTCCGGAGAATAAGATTCATATAAGGAAAGTATGATTCCGGAGTTCGGGAATGATTTCGATGTTTTCATCGGAGAGGTTCTAGAAGGTTCTAGAAGGTTCACCGGACCGGAAGGGGAATGGTCCATGAATATGTCATGGGTAAGTGGAATGATTGGATCATATCTAGGTCACTTGGTTTGGGCATTTGCAAGAGAGAATTAAAGCTCTAAATTGAAAGTCAAACAGGAGGTTTGAAAAGTCAAACTGGAACAATGGTTTCCTAGTGGAAGAAGGAAAGAGTCCTTCCTAATATCCAACTTGGGTTTGGGTTTGGATTCAAACTCTCCCCTCCCAAGCTGTCCCTTCTCATAAATAGAGGGGGAGGTCTGCCCCAAACAACAAAAGAGCCAGCCCTCCCCACCCCGTGGGCCGCCGCCGCCACACGCCGCCGCCGTGCCGCCGACACCTCCTCCTCCTCCCGGCCTTCTAAACCTAGATTACCGGAAAACCCTAGATCCACCATTACTCGCACCGACTTAGGCGAAGCCCTGCGGGATCTTCCCTCTACTTCCGACACCACACCGTCGTGCTGCTGGAATCGCGAGGGGAGAAGTACAACCTTCGCTGCCTGCTGGAACAAGGGAGAGGAAGGACTTCATCGAGTACCGAACGTGTGACCGACTGCGAAAGCGCTGCCGGAACGCAACGCCGGAAGGATCGTCTTCGCGATCTTGAGATCGACAAGTGTACGACTAGATCACCCACGAGAATCTGCTCTTGTTAACCGCTTTGGAATCTTCGAGGGTGAGTACTCTAATCAACTCGTTGCTACAATCTAGTAGATAGATCTTGGATTGTTTGTGTGCATGCGGTAGAATTTTTTTGTTTTTGATGCTACGAACCCCTACTGTGGTATCAGAGTCGTGTCTATATGTAGATCTGTTGCACGAGTAGAACTCAATGGTCATTGTGGGCGTTGATGCTTTTGTTGTCGATTGCTTCTTGTGTACTTTGCATCTTGCGGGATGGTGGGATGAAGCGGCCCGGGATAATATTACATGACATCGTTCATGAGACTTGCTCCACGCTTGACATGCAACTTTTATTGCATAATTGGCTTAGCGGGTGCCTGTTTCTCCCAACATAGTGAAGATTCAATTTACAACGGGTAATTGACAATACTAGTATCAACGTTGTGGTTCTTGTTCGTAAGTTAGAACGACACTTATTGAAAGCCCCAAACCACGTAAAACATGCAAAGAAAATTAGAGGCGTCTAACTTTGTTTCACAGGGGTGTGCTGTGATGTGATATGGCCATGATTGTGATTATATATGATGTATGCAATGTTCCTTATTGTAAGTCGGCAACCGGCAGGAGCCATATGGTTGTCTTTTAATTCCGTTAAGACTTGTGTGTCTATTATTCAAAGTAGTTGTAATAGTTGATGCTGGTGGACGATAACCATGAAGCGGCGCCATTGACCTTGACACCATGCTGGTGATGATGGAGATCATGTTCGTGCTTGGAGATGGAGATCGGAAGACAAGAAGAAAGGTCATATCATATCACATATTATGAATTGCATGTGATGTTAATCCTTTTATGCATCTTGTATTGCTTAGTTCGCGATGGTAGCATTATAAGATGATCCCTCAAGCACAGAAATTTCAAGTTATAAAGTGTTCATCCTTAGTAAGCACCGTTGCTAAAGCTCGTTGTTTCGAAGCACCATGTGATGATCGGGTGTGTTAGATTCTGCGAGTGTATACAACATGAGCAAGCCAGATTTGCTCATGCGGAAGCTAAGGTTTGATCTTGACGAGCCTAGCATGTGCAGACATGGTCTCGGAACATGGATCACCGAAAGGTAAAGAATGAGTCATATAGTAGATATGATGAACATGTTGATTGTTCGCCATTGAAGCTACATCAACTCTCATGATGATCGTTTTTGATGTGGTGGATTTGGTTCGTGTGATCACTAAAACAATGTGAGGGATATTGTTTTGAGTGGGAGTTCACCTAGATTAATTTAACTATTAATTAGAACTCAATTTGTCATAAAATTAGTCTAAACTATTACAAATATGTTGTAGATCAATGGCGGCCCCTACCATCAATTTTAATGCGTTCCTAGAGAAAGAAAAGTTGAAAAACAATGGAAGCAACTTCGCGGATTGGTTCCGCAATTTGAGTATTGTCCTCAATGCTGGTAATTTGACATATGTGTTGGATGCACCGCTGGGTGACCCACCTGTAGCTGATGCTACCGATGAGGTAAAGAATGTTTTCCTCGCTCGGAAGAATCAGTACTCCATAGTTCAGTGTGCTATCTTGTATGGTTTGGAATTAGAGCTTCAGAAAAGGTTTGAGAACCATGACCCACATGATATTGTCCATGAACTCAAAATGATATTTGAGGATCACACGGCAGTTGAGAGTTATGAGGCTTCTGAAAAGTTCTTTAACTGCAAGATGGAAGAGGGAAGCTCCGTCAGTGATCACGTGCTTAAGATGTCTGGGCACGCAAGCAAGCTTCAAAGCTTGGGTGTAGTGATTCCTAATGCTTTGGGGATTCACCGTGTCCTCCAATCACTACCACCAAGTTACAAGAACTTTGTGGTGAACTACAATATGCAAAACATGGACAAGTCGTTGCCTGAACTCTTCTCCATGTTAAAGTCTACATGAGTGGAGATTAAGAAAGATCACCAAGTGTTGTTGGTCAATAAGACCACCAAATTCAAGAAGCAAGGCAAGTCTAAGAAAAAGGGAAACTTCAAGAAGGGCGGTAAGAAAGTTACCACGCCAGCGAAGAAGACCAAGGCTGGGCCTAAGCCTGATACTGAGTGCTTTTACTGCAAGGGAGAAGGTCACTAGAAGCGGAATTGCCCTAAGTACTTGGCGAATTTGAAGAACGACAACATCAAGAAGAAAGGTATATCCGATATACATATTATTGATGTGTATCTCACTAGTACTCGTAGTAGTGCCTGGGTATTTGATACTAGTTCGGTTGCTCACATTTGTAACTCGAAACAGGTGCTGCAGAATAGAAGGAAACTAGCGAAGAACAAGGTGACGATGCGCGTTGGAAATGGATCAAAGGTTGATGTGATCGCGGTCGACACGCTACCTCTTTATCTACCATCGGGATTAGTTTTATACTTAAATAATTGTTATTTGGTGCCTGCGTTGAGCATGAACATTATATCTGGATCATGTTTATGGCGAGACGTTTACTTGTTTAAGTCCGAGAATAATGGTTGTTCGATTTATATGAGTAATATGTTTAATGCACATGCACCATTGATAGATGGTCTATTCTTATTGAATCTCGATTGTAGAAATACACACATTAATAACATTGAAGCTAAACGTTTGAAATTTAGCGATAACTCGACCTATATGTGGCACTGTCGTATTGGTCATATTTGAGTGAAGCGTATGAAGAAACTCCATTCCGATGGACTTCTTGAATCACTTGATTTCGAATCACTTGAAAGATGCGAGGCATGTCTGATGGGTAAAATGACTAAGACTCCATTTTCTGGTATGATGGAGCGAGCTACAGACTTATTGGAAATCATACATACCGATGTGTGTGGCCCAATGAGTGTAGCATCGCGCGGTGGTTATCCTTATGTTCTTACCTTCACGGATGATTTGAGTAGATATGGGTATATCTATTTCATGAAACATAAGTCCAAAACTTTCGAGAAGTTTAAGGAATTTCAAAGTGAGGTAGAGAATCAACGTAACAAGAAGATTAAATTTGTACGATCTGATCGTGGAGGTGAATATCTAAGTTACGAGTCTGGCGAGCATTTGAAGAAATGTGGAATAATTTCACAATTGACACCGCCGGGAATACCACAACGTAATGGTGTGTCCGAACATCGTAATCGAACTCTCTTAGATATGGTTCGTTCTATGATGTCACTTACAGATTTACCGCTATCGTTGTGGGGTTATGCATTAGAAATAGCCGCATTCACTTTAAATAGGGCACCATCTAAATCCGTTGAAATGACACCGTATGAATTATGGTTTGGGAAGAAACCTAAATTGTCGTTCCTTAAAGTTTGGGGTTGCGAAGCTTATGTAAAGAAGTTAAAGCCCGACAAGCTTGAACCCAAAGCGGAAAAATGTGTCTTCATAGGATACCCGAAGGAAACTATTGGGTATACCTTCTATCATAGATCCGAGGGAAAAATCTTCGTTGCCAAGAATGGATCCTTTCTAGAGAAGGAGTTTCTCTCGAAAGAAGTGACTGGAAGGAAAGTAGAACTCGACGAGGTTGTTGAACCTTCTCTCGAACTTGAGAGTAGCGCAGCACCGAAAGTAGTTCCTGTGGCGCCTACACCAATAAGAGAGGAAGCTAATGATGTTGATCATGAAACTTCGATTGAAGTTACTATGGAACCTCGCAGGTCAACGAGAACTCGTACCACTCCTGATTGGTATGATCCCGTTATAAGTGTCATGTTGGTGGACAACACCGATGACCCTGCGACATATGAGGAAGCGATGATGAGCCTAGATTCCAATAAATGGCAAGAAGCCATGAAATCCGAGATTGGATCGATGTACAAAAACCAAGTATGGACTTTGGTGGACTTACCGGATGGCCGGAAGGCTGTCAAGAACAAATGGATTTTCAAGAAGAAAACAGATGCTGATGGTAATGTTACTGTCTATAAAGCTCGACTTGTCACAAAAGGGTTTCGACAAATTAAAGGAGTTGACTACGATGAGACTTTCTCACCGGTAGCGAAGCTAAAATATGTGAGGATTTTGTTAGCAATCGCTGCATATTATGATTATGAGATATGGCAGATGGATGTCAAAACGGCATTCCTCAATGGAGACATTGATGAAGAGTTGTATATGGTACAACCCAAAGGTTTTGTCGATCCTAAAGAGGCTAACAAGGTATGCAAACTTCAACGGTCCATTTATGGATTGAAGCAAGCATCCCGAAGTTGGAATCAATGTTTTGATAAGGTAATCCAAAACTTTGGTTTTATACAAACTTATGGAGAAGCTTGTATTTACAAGAAAGTGAGTGGGAGCTCTGTAGCATTCTTAATACTATATGTAGATGACATATTGTTGATTGGGAATGATGTAGACCTTCTTAATAGTGTCAAGGATTATTTGAATAATAGTTTTCAATGAAAGATCTTGGTGAAGCAGCTTACATATTAGGCATAAAGATTTATAGATATAGATCGAGACGTCTAATATCATTGTCACGGAGTACATATTTGGACAAAGTTCTAAAGAGGTTTGGAATGGAAGATAGCAAGAAAGGGTTTGTAACATCCCAAAAATATTAAACTAGAATCATCAAACTCTAATCACCAAAATTAGGGTTAACAAAAACTTTTCTAAATAAAAATATGAAAGCATGCATATGAGTATGCATCCCATTTTGAATTCTTTTGAATTGCCTTGTTTATGTGTTTCTTTGCTTGTAAAAGGATTCTTAGGTGAAATAAACATCATCTAAACAATTCCCACACTTTTCCCAAAGACAAATAAATCAAAACAAACAAAATAAGGGAATGGTCATTTTGACCAATTTAACTCCCATGCCTACTTTGGCTATCTCAAACTTTCAGAACTTAACAGAACCTTGTTTGGATCTTTACACCCCTTGATAGTACTCATAACAAAGTATCAAGGACCACCTTGTGATCATCCAGAAACATTCAAATGCATAGTTTAAATGATAGTTTAAAATTGAATCTATATCATATGGGAAGATCCCACTTTTTCAAAAACCACTCAAACAAGCTCAAATTTCAAAACCCAAGCAGCTACAGACTCACCAACACCTACCTAGCACACCCACCAAAAATATTTTCAAAAATCAAAACTTGAGTTCTTGCAGCCATTTCATCAAACACTTGGAGGCAACAAATCAATCTGGCATAACTTCACTATTTTGAGCAGTAATCTAGCTAAGCAATGTTCACCATTGATCACCCTTGTCTCCCTCAGTGCCAACCAGTGCTTGGAAAAACCCTAGCCCCTACCCTTTACCCCATGCCATGCCAACCCGAGCACCCCCTTGCCAGCCGACCATGGCTAGCTAGCCAGAGCAAGCACCAAGCCTAAACAGCATGTCTAGGACACATCCCACCGTCCACCGCCACCCCCTGTTCAGCGCTCGAACCGTGTCAGCCACTGGACCACACGCACAGACCATGCCAAGCTCGCCAGCAACCATGCCGAGCGTGCGCCAGAGCGCCACCCTCGACCGAAGCCCACAGACCGCGTGTCGCCCTCGCCGCGTGCATACACGATCACCACCGTCCTAGGAGACCGCTAGACATCCCCGTTCGCCGCCCCATGCCTCACAGCCACCGCTCGCCATCGAAGACGCCGCCTCTGCCGCGCAGAGCATCGCATGTTCTAGACCGTTTGCCACCGCCCCTACACGCGCATTAAAGCCATAGAGCATCGCCAGGAGACCACCGATCGATCGCCACCGCTGGCCATGCCTCTAGCAGCCCGTAGCCATGTCGCCACCGTCGCCTGCCCATGTCGTTCGGTCTCTTCGTCGAGACTATAAATAGAGGCCTCCCCAGCTCAAACTCTTGACACCATTTCACTCCCCTCTACTCACTGATCGTTCCACCCCGTTCCCGGAGCAAGGCGAGCAGCGCATCGCCAGAATTGCACCGGAGCAGGCCGCCTCTGGAGAAGAAGGGCGCCGTCGATTTCGTCCATCCCAGGAGAAGCTGCCGGTACCAGGAGGTTCGCCGTCGTCGACTTCATCATTCACCTGCCTCGCCGACCCTCGCCTGAGCCCCGGTGAGCCTCCCACGACCCCCACTGTGCCTCTAGGGTTCGAGCTCGCCGATGACTAGTTCATCGTCGACGACGACTCTCAGCCGTTGATCTTACTTCTAATCCAACGCACCACGTTGCCTCGTACCGCTTCGCACCCCCTGTCTCACTGACGCGTGGGGACATCAACTTAACCAGCCCGCGTAAGCGCTGTGCTTAGCAGGCCGGCCCAGTATCGTTTCCCGCGCAGCCCACTCGTTTGAATTTAACTTTTTCCATTTAAGTTCAAACCTAGTTCTGTACCCATTTTCAAAAATCAACCCAACTCGATTCAGTGAACCAAATTGAAAGAAACCAATTTTGTTAGAAATATATTGAAATGCTTAATCCAAGCCCGTTGGATTTAAATCATTTGGATCTGTGGAACACCCTTGGTAAAAATAACAAGGCAGAAGCTTTTCTGCATTCAAACTTTTTTCAAATTTAAACCATAATAGCTTTTGAGTTGATTCCAACTCTCAAAAATCACATTTAACCATACCTTTCAGAATATATAAAAATATATGGGTCTACTTACAAAAATAATGTTCAAGTAATAAAAGAATGCCACATAGGCATTTCTAGTCACTTTATTTAATTAAAATAAAAGGTTAAACCTTATTAAATTGTGACACCACTTTAAATCACATTCCCATGTATTGAAATGTGTGGTGATCACATGTGTCAACATGATCCCATGTTTGGTTTGGAGAATATTAAATCTTAAGTAGTTTTTCAATGAGTAGAAATTACTTTTCTAAAAAAATAAAAGAAATTAAAACCAAGCTTTAATCTTGTAAGGTTAGTGATGATGCTAGATCATCTATAGGACCCTCTAGTGTGATGATTGAAATTAGTTAAGTATTGTTTGGTGATTGTGTACCTCATATTTATTTATAGACGCTAGTACCGACCAAGGATACGAGGAAGAAGGAGGATACTACGAAGAAGAAGCCGAGGAGAACTTCAACCACTGCTCTGCACAAGGCAAGCCTAATACTACTAGTTGAATGTGCAAGATAACACTTGCAAGATACTTTACCTATGCAAGCCAATACTTGCAAGCTACCACTTGCAATTTAGAAAGCTTATACTGATATTGATGCAAGCAAATACTTGCTTGTTACCATACCAACTATATGCCTTAAGCATATAAGATCATAACCACTTGATAAACCAATCCTAGTTTTATCTACAAGATTTATACTTTATTTCTTTATCAAAGCTAGTCCTTAGAGCTTACTTAAGTGAATTGTAGATACTAGAAAGGTAACGGAAGGTTGCATAAAGAGCATAAAATCTGGCCTAAGCTAGATAATCTTTATGTCCTCCTAAGGCATGAGATTAAACTTAGTTAAACTCCACTAGTTTACCACCCCTCATTAGTACTTACCCCCACTTGTAGATGCTAGTGCTAAGCATAAAACTTGATCAACTTAGATGGGAATACTTGGTGGAAAATGGTTATGAAAACCTTGGAATGATGGATCATTCTATTGAGATGTTTTGACATGTGTTTCCGAGCACCAGATGATTTATGGTGATGAAAATGTTGAGGCATGAACCTTAGCCCTTTATAAAACTGATGGTTGTCTGGATGCGATACCATTCCAATTTTACCGTACAACCACAATACCCGAGAATTGGGTAGGGCTTGACTGGAAACTTATATACCTTAGTATTGGTTCCCTCACGGCCAAGGTCTAAGATGAG
Source organism: Avena sativa (assembly GCA_916181665.1). NCBI lineage: Eukaryota > Viridiplantae > Streptophyta > Magnoliopsida > Poales > Poaceae > Avena > Avena sativa. Next base: position 341,932,862 of record OV702283.1, read on the forward strand.
GCTACCTTGTGAAGATTGTCCACCTGTGCAGTACCCAAGATGACAGTTGGTCATGGTTGGGAGGCCAAACTCACAGGATAGGTGCTTATACTAGGGCGTGTAATTGAAAGGTTAGGATTGATTATCCGCATACTAAGTATGGTGAATTCAGGATTTGTTCCTGACGGATGTATCGAATGTTGTGGTGAAAGTGTACAATCTCTGCAGAGTGTCAAACTATTCGAATAGCCGCGTCCGCGGTTATGGACAGTTGGAGTGGCCATACTGCTCCCCCGTCAGATGTTTTCAAAATGACTTGTGAAATGACTTGAGACTTTGACTTGACCACAACAGAGTTGTGAGATGAAATACAAGTTCCCACTTAGGTGGTATAAAACTTCAACTAGCATTCTTTGCTTCTGAACTTAGTAGATGTAAATCTGGATTTTTGCAAAACAACCCTAGAGCTTAGTGTCCTACTACAAAAACCCCCTTCACTTGTTAGTATTAGTTTGCGAGTACTTAAAGAGTACTCATGGCTTTGTCACTGGCTATTCCCGTGGCCCGACAATGAATAGGAGTACCTGGAGGATGGACCCCAGGAAGGTTATGACAACTAGGATCATCTCCCATCGTCAGCATTGCCTGTGACACCGAATATGGAGCTTCGCCTACGCTACCGTTATTATTACGTATTCTGCTACCTGAATTGTATTAAGAACTGGATCATGAGGTTCTTATTTGTGTAAGACCTTATGTATGGTTTGTAATGGATGATGTACTGTGGTATCCAATTCTGTTATGTCTTGCAAAAATGGTAATCCTGGGATTGCGATGTATGGCATAACAGGCATCTGGGATTAAAAATCCGGGTGTTGACAAGTTGGTATCAGAGCCATCCTGACCATAGGAGACCCTAGTTAGACTCGACGTTTGGAATCAAAAACTTAGTTTCAAAACCAAAGAAAGAAAATATTTACAAAAACTTATTCCCATTCTTATCACTTTGATTCTTTCATGAAAATTCATGTTCCTCAAAAACTCTTGCAAAATACATAAAATTTGACACACTTGATCACTCTATTAACTTACTCATCTTATATTCTTTTAGATGGACGTGAAGTACAGCAAGTTTTACCAGTTGGGAAATGGAGGAGACCTTATCTTTGAGAGGGATTTGGACCAGCTTTCGGAACTTCTGGAGCGTCTGCACCCCGAGTTCTTCGGAGCTCAGCTCAATGATCAAGGGGGAGAAGATCTGCAGTGGCTAATTGTTGTAAGTCTCCGAGGAAAGATTGAACCTCCCACTGCCGAGCGAATTCAGTTTACCTTAAGAGAGAACAACTAGCTTGATGGACTTGCCAGGGCCATGCAGGAAGCTCTTGCCTGTCTGTGTGGGTAGAGTATCAACCAGATCAAGGGGACCCGCTTTGAGTTTTGCCCAAGGCGTGATGCTAATGGACAGCCACTGGAAGCCCCATACCACCACGAGCTGAAGACTCAGTTGGACCACCTTAGCTTCATGATGTACGATCGTCAGCAGGAGTTGGATAATTGCCGTGACTACTCCAACCACAATTCCGCCATCATCAAGACCAAGGATTAGACCATCGCCATGCTAGCGAAGGATCGCAAGTCTCGCTGCCGTCAGCTCGACAAGAAGGAGCGCATCATTGCCTGTCTTCGCCACCGTATCTCATCCTTGGACGAGACCATCCACAAGAGAGATATGCAGTTGGAGGAAAGGGAGAATGCTGGAGAGGATCTTCGTGGAGACCCCTACTCCTATCTCAGCGATGATGATGACTTTTGGAAGATCAGGCTATGGATTTCTTCACCGATGAGGACGATTTCGCCTTCATCGATGATGATGAGAATGATGAGGATGACGACTACACCGACTCCGAGGAGTAGTAGCACTTGAGCACTAGCGTAGTGAGTAGTATTCGGTCCCACTGTATCGTAGTTTCCAGAATGGTTCTTAAAACCATCTGTTTTTCTTGTTTTGTGGTGTGTGTTTGTATCGGGTGCTATGAATGAATGAATGAATGAAAAGCAAGTTGCTAGAAAATCTGAGTCAAACTTTAAAAACTTTTTAAAATCCCAAAACCTTAGAAATTTCCCTCTTTTCTCATGATCTATCTCAATCTTCAGATGCCACGCGGAGGAAGTGGTTCATCCCCGGACCCGATGTTGCAGATCCTGCAAATGTTGACTTCTGACCGTGAAGCTGAAAGAGCGGAACGTCAAGCCAACCTTGCCACCCTTCAATAGATAGCCCAGCTAGCCCACAACAATCAAGGCCACGGAAACCAGGACAACCATGGATCTAAGCTCAAGAATTTCCAGAATACCAACCCACCTGTTTTCACTAAGTCGGAAGAACCCCTAGATGCCGATGATTGGTTGCAAACCATGGAAAATAACCTAGAAGTCGCCGGAGTGGAAGCTAACGAGAAAGTTTTCTTTGCCACCCACTATCTAGCCGGAGACGCCTGAGCATGGTGGAATAGTGTTCGTGCAATGACCGGAGGACAGATGATGACCTGGGAGGAATTCAAAGTCAAGTTCAGCAGAACCCATGTGCCACCAGGTTTGATCAAGAGAATGAGAGATGAGTTCAGAGAACTGAAGCAAGGAAGGATGACCGTAGTGGAATACCGTGACAAATTCTTGTCATTAGCTAGGTATGCCTCGGATGAGATCGACATCGAAGCCAAGAAGAAGGAGAGATTCTTGAATGGTCTGCACAATGAGATGCAGACGGTGTTAGTCAATATCCCCTTTGCTGATATCGAAGCCCTTGTCGACTCTGCCATCCAGATGGAAGGAAAGCTCAACCAAGCCAACGAGAACCACAAGCGTCGTATGATGCATCATCCAGGAACCCATCAGACCCCAAAGTATCGCCCCAACCCATCTCCAGGATTTGCCCCGAGAACCAATAGACCCCCGATGAACCGTCCGACCTATCCCAATCTTGGAAACCCTAGGCCCGGAGGAAATCACAACTACCCCGGCAACGCTAGCAATTTCAACCGTGCCCCACCCAAGTTCAACAACAACGATGCTTCTGCCAACACCAACACTGCCCCGAGGACTGGAAGCAATGTTGTGCCTGTTGCAGAAAAGGACAAGTTGCAAGTGACTTGTTATGATTGTGGAAATAAGGGTCACTATTCCAACGAGTGCCCCAACAAGAAGAATACCGCAGCCCCCAATGCAAATGCCCCAGCTCATCAGTAGCGTCGTGTTCAGCCTGGAAGAAGGTTTGCCCCAGGGAATTCACTCAACCGCAACGTCCGTCTTTTTCTCATGCATGCTGAAGAAGCTCAGGAAGCGCCAGACGTCGTGATGGGTATGTTTTCTATTAATTCAGTACTTGCTCGAGTGTTGTTTGATTCTGGTGCATCGCACTCATTTGTCACCGAAGAATTTGCATGCACTAGTAAAATTCAACCAACCAAACTGAACCATGTTATGATTGTTCAAATCCGCGGTTCAACCACCAAGGCTAGGAAAATTTGCAAAGCCGTCCCTATCCGAATCCATGGCATAGATTTTCATGCTAACCTGATAGTACTCGGAACTAAAGGTTTGGAAGTAGTACTAGGAATGGATTGGATGTCCAAACATAAAGGATTGATTGACTGTGCCAAGAAAGCCATCACTATGACCAGTACAGCCGGAATAGCAGTCGAGAATATATCTGAAACCTTACCTCGTCAATTCAAGTGCAACAAGAGTATAGCCCAACCTACCATTGACCAAGTCCGGATAGTCTATGAATACCCCGATGTATTTCCAGATGTTTTGCCCGGTATGCCCCAGATTGGGATATCGAGTTTATCATTGAACTAATCCCCGGAACAGGACCCATAGCCCAGAGACCATATAGTATGAACCCGTTGGAACTAGCAGAACTAAAGAAGCAACTGGATGCCATGCTGGAAATTGGATTGATTCAACCAAGTGCGTCACCTTGGAGATCACCTGTTTTGTTTGTGGATAAGAAGGATGGAGGTAACCGTTTGTGTATGGATTATCGGAAGTTGAATGATGTCACCATCAAAAACAAGTACCCCTTGCCCAAGATAGAAGATTTGTTTGATCAGTTGACCGGTGCCAAAGTTTTTTCTAAGATTGATCTTAGGACTGGCTATCATCAACTCAAAATTCGTGTAGAGGATATTCCAAAGACTGCCTTTACCACCAGATATGGATTATACGAGTATACCGTCATGTCTTTTGGATTAACCAATGCCCCCTCTTATTTCATGAATCTCATGAATAAGATTTTTATGGACTTCCTGGATAAGTTTGTCGTTGTTTCATCGATGACATTCTGATTTTTTACAAATCAGAAGAAGAACATGAGCTACACCTGACATGGTTATACCCTACGGGTACGTAACTTCAGCATACCTGGTCCAGCCCAAGGAAGGCCCACAGCAGATATACGCTGGCCCATGAAGATTTTCGGGTGGCCAAGGCCCATGACGCCTTCGGATCCTTGGAGAGCAAGACTAGAATAGATAGGGAATTCAAAGGGGTAAAAACCCTAGAACCTGTAACCGACTAGGACTATGCCCGGGACCTGCCTAAGTCTATATAAAGGCCAGGAGGGCACGTCCTAGATCTCTAGACTCATACTTTCGCACACACCTCCACGCCAGATCGAATCTGCGCACCCAGTAACCTTCGGTTCCGCCGTAATCAAGAACAGACAAGAAGGAGTAGGGTTTTTCCTCTGGGGGCCTGAACCTGGGTAAATCTCGTGTCCCCTGGTTGCTTGTCTGTTAACCGTGCCACGATCTCCAGCATCCCCGTCTTCTCCAAAACCCAAGTCCATAACAATGGGCATTGATGAGATTAAACCTCGTCAATTGGCGCCGTCTGTGGGAATTGGGGCTGCTGATTGTGCGATCGTGACGGTTCCGACCCGATCGATCTACAACTCCGCGGCGACGGAGAATCACCTCCTCTTCGGCACTTTCGACTTCACCGCCCACTCGCCGGCCACCATGAAATATTTCGAGCCCGTAGGCGACGGACTCGAAATTTTGTTTGGGAGTTTCTGCTTCCAGGTGGGACAAACTGGCACCCTCCGCCTTCCTGAGCGGGTGCCCGTGCCATCAATCAGGCCCGCATCATGGGCTCGACACCCCGTGCTACGCACGTCACCATCGACAGATGAGTTCTACAACAGCAGCAGATGCAACTCCGATCTGTGCGATCCACCTTCGGATGAAGGGACCTACGGTTCCGGATCCGAAAGCTGCGGCAGCAGCGAACCGATCTACGAGCGCTACCTATGCGCCGCGGTCATCCAAGAGCAACAAACGCCTAACCCGCCGCCCAACACGAACCCCAACCCGCAGGACGGAAACGGCGGAAACGGCGGGAACAGAAGAAGCCAGTCCCCCCACCCGAAGGGGAAAAGAACGGCCATGTCATCCAACTTAGCAAAGAAGGATGGGTCCAGGCACACCGTGCCGTCGCAGGTGACATAGTCCTGCCTGTGGATGCACCACGTGACCTACTGATGGCGTACCACTACCTCCTCATCGAGGAGCACAAGAAGCAAGTCAAGATGCAGGAGACGCTCGACAAACGCAAGCAAGCAGCCTCCGAGTCCAGCGCGCGACGAGCTGCGCTCTCCGCCATGGCACCCGGATCGAGCACGAACGGAAACCAGGGAAACAAGCACCGCTCGCGGGTGGAGAACATGGATCCCAAGGAACGCCGTGATGTGACCCGAACTCTCCACACGTCGTTCATGGATATGGATGCCGACGGCAACATCATCCCGAAGAACACCGCAAGCTGCGATCATGGCAGCCACTGCGTATCTCGCGGCCCACCAACCTCCGGAAGGGGACCCGAAAAGAGCCATGCATAAGTCCGCACTCACCGGACTCGGACTCGTCGGAGCTGCGCTCAACGAAGACGCTCCTGCGCAGCCAAAGAAGAAAGCTCCGGTCAGGCGCGACCGGAGCCCCACCCCTTCATCCGAAGAGGAGGAGGAGCACGACCTTCCTCGAAGGAAGAAGAGCTCGCATCTCCATAAACGCGACTACGACGCCAGAGATGCGCTTACACAGCGCAAAATCGACAAAGCGCGAGCCAAACGCGCATGCTCGTCCGAGTCCGAGATGGATGAAGATGAAGGAGAACTCTGTGGAGCTCGATGCTTCAGCAAATCTGTTCGGCGAACACAGATGCCACGCAATTTCAAGCTTCCTTCGGATACTCCAAAGTTCAATGGCACGCAAGATCCAAAATCTTGGCTCAGCGATCACCTGTCATCCGTCAAGCTGCATGGCGGTAACAAAGAAACCGCCATGCAATGCCTCCAGCTGCAGCTGACAGGCGCGGCGCGGGTCTGGCTCAGTAACCTATCATCAGGATCCATCCGAAGTTGGGAGGAGCTAGCTTACAGCTTCATCCAAAATTTCAAGGGCACCAGCAAGAGGCCCGCCTCAATCGAAGAGTTGCGAGCCTGCACTCAGAGAACGGGGGAATCTATCCGCTCGTACATATTACGCTGGTCTACCACCAAGAACTCTGCAGCACATATCTCCGAGGAGAGGGCCATCGACGCCTTCAGAGACGGCGTCAAACGCCAAGATTTCAAGGAGGAACTCGGGCGTGTCAAGCCCAAGACACTCGACCACCTCATGGAAATTGCCAACAGTTGGGCAGACGGCGAAGATTGCATCCAGCGAGCGCAATCAGATGAAGAGGACGATTACGGCCGCAGACGGGAACGCCGCAGCAAGAGGAGATCGCGTGTCTACGAAGACCACGACGGACCCAACATGGTCGCGGCTAGCTACGCCGACCGCCGCAACGACAACAGCCGCAATAGCGGAGGATACCGCAGAGGAAATTTCCGCGAAAGCGGACGACCAGCACAGTCGTGGCAACGCCGCGACCGCGACAACGGACCCTCAGCATTCGACAAACTTTCGGGTCCATGCACCATCCACTTCTACATCGACAAACAAGATGGCAAAAAGAAAGCCAGTCACATGCTCAAGGACTGCCGCGAGTTCCAGAAACTCAACGAAAGCATGGTGCAGATGAGGCAACAAGCCCCAACCCCTGCGTTCGGAAACGCACCCGCGCCAGGAGAAATAGCACACGGAGCTCCTCCACCGCCACCTATTGGAGGCCCAAACCAACCAGTCGCACCAGCGCAAAACAACGCCGGGGTCGGATACCCCCATCAAAGGGAGCACTAAATATGATCCAGAAGGGACGCCCCACAAACAGGGTGCAGAAGAAAATCACCCGACAAATCAACTTGGCCGTGGCAACTCCGCCGGCAATCCCTGAGTACCTCAGCGGATCAGAGTCCTGCATCACGTTCACTCGCGCGGATCACCCTTGCCAGATACCTCTCCCAGGTCATGCTGCCCTGGTGCTGGAGGCGCAGATCGGAGGCTTCGAGATGAGTCGCGTCTTCATGGACGGCGGCAGCGGCATCAACCTAATGTTCGCAAGCACTCTAGCGGCTATGCGGATCCCGCAATGCAGCCTGGAACAATCAGACACAACGTTCCACGGCATTGTCCCAGGAAAAGGCATATTCCCCCTGGGCAAAATAGGGCTCGACGTCATCTTCGGGAAACCGGACAACTTTCGGCAGGAGCGACTCGAATTCGAAGTGGTGGACTGGCCGTCGCAATACCACGCCATCCTGGGGCATGTAGCATTCGCAAGGTTCCTGGCCGTCCCGCACTACGCATACCTACTACTCAAGATGCCAGGACCGAGGGGCGTCATCACCGTCCACGGGAGCTTCACCCGATCGGACCAATGTGACAGGGATTTCAAAAAAATCTCCCAGTCCTTCGGCATGCAAGACGAGCTTGTCAGGCTCCGTGAAGTAACGGACAATGGGGTACCCCCAGTCACAAGGAAGAACGCACCCGACATGTCCTTCGACTCCACCGTCAACACCAAGAAAGTACAGGTCCATCCGACGGATGCCTCCAAGACGGCCTTGATCGCCAACGACCTCAGCACCGCATAGGAAGGCGCGCTCGTCGAGTTCCTCCGTGAGCGCTGGTAAATCTTCGCCTGGTGTCCTGCGGACATGCCAGGAGTTCCCAGGGAATTCGCCGAGCATGCACTCAATGTCTTTCCGGACACCAAGCCAGTCAAGCAGTCCATCCGAAGACTTCGGAGCCACGAGCCGAAGCTATCGGCAAGGAAATCAATAGACTACTCGCTGCAGACTTCATCAGGGAAATCAAAGAAAGCGAGTGTCTTGCAAACACGGTGATGGTCCCGAAGAAGGACACGGACATCCTGCGGATGTGCGTGGACTTCACGTCACTAAATAAGCATTGCCCAAAGGACCACTTCCCTCTTCCACGGATCGACCAGATTATCGATTCGACTGCAGGTTGCGAGAAACTCTCCTTCCTCGACGCCTACTCAGGATATAACCAGATTTGGCTCAAGGTCGAAGATCAGGAGAAAACGGCGTTCATTACACCGTTCGGAGTATTCTGTTACAACACAATGCCCTTCGTGCTAAAGAACGCGGGTGCCACATACCAGCGATGCATGCAGGCCTGCCTCAAGGACCAGATTGGTCGCAACGTCCAAGTTTATGTTGACGACATAGTAATAAAAACAAGGGAGGCAAGGACACTTATCGACGATCTCCGCGAGACGTTCGACAACCTTGATCGCTACAGGATCAAGCTCAATCCCGAAAAGTGCGCCTTCGGCGTCCCATCAGGTCAGCTGCTCGGGTACTTCATCTCTCAACGAGGGATCGAGGCGAACCCGAAGAAAATCAAAGCCATCATGATGATGGAGAAGCCGAAAAACCTCAAGGGCGTCCAGCAGCTCGCAGGACGAGTAGCGGCGCTAAGCAGGTTCATCAGCCGTATGGGTGAGAAGGCCCTACCATTCTACCAGCTGCTGCGTAAAGCAGACAAGTTCGAGTGGACACCAGAAGCCAACGACGCATTCGAAAGCCTCAAGCGGCTCCTCTCCACCTCGCCCGTTTTGGTCACGCCAAAGGAGCGCGAGCCCCTACTGCTGTACATAGCAGCCACACATCAGGTGGTCAGCACCGTACTCGTGGTCGAACGACCCGAAGAGGGCAAGACCCACGGGGTCCAGCGCCCAATTTACTACCTCAGCGAAGTACTAACACCAACAAAGCAGAGGTACCCTCACTACCAGAAGCTAGCCTACGGCGTGTTCATGACGGCTCGACGGCTGAGCCATTACTTCCAGGAGCACCAAGTGATGGTGGTCAACGAGGCACCCCTGAACAGCATCCTGAATAATCCAGAGGCCACAAGACGGGTGGCCCTGTGGGGCATCGAACTATCACCCTTGGACATCGTCTACGAGAAGCGACACACAATCAAATCTCAAGTCCTTCCAGACTTCCTGGTACACTGGATGGAGCTGCAGCTGCCAGACACCCCAGACATGTCGCAGTCCTGGACAATGCATTTTGACGGCTCCAAGCGCGAAGCCGGAGCAGGGGCAGGGGTCATAGTGACCTCCCCGCAAGGCGACAAGATGAAGTACGTTCTTCAGATGAAATTCAGAGCCTCCAACAACGAGGCCGAATACGAAGCCCTCATCCATGGCATGAGGATGGCAAAGATATGCGGCGCAACGCGCCTGGTCATCTACGGTGACTCCAACCTCGTCGTCCAGCAGACGATGAACGAATGCGATGCACACGCCGAAAACATGATCGCGTACCGCACGCTCTACAACGCACTCGAAGGAGAATTCGACGGCTGCGAGCTTCGACACGTTGGAAGAGAAAGCAATGAGGAAGCCGACAGACTCGCCAACATCGGCTCCACTTGTGCAAAGGTGCCACCAGGTGTGTTCCTCGAACAGATCTGCGTGCCATCCATCAAGCGGAAATTCCCCAAGGGATCACCCAAAGAAGCAGAACACTCGGGAGCTACGCTACCCGAAGGACACGAAGGACCCGAAAAGCTGGACACAGAGATAGCCATGGTCAACCTAATGCAGGTCATGGCAGTCGAAGAAACTTGGACGCGACCATACCTCCAGTTCCTAATAAACGGAGAACTGCCTGACAGCCCGACAGATGCTCGGCGCATATCTCGTCGGTCAAAAGCCTTCACCATCATCAACGACGAGCTATACAAGTGCAGCATCATGGGTGTACTACAACGGTGCGTCACCATCGACGACGGCAAAGTCATACTCCAAGACATCCATGAGGGCATCTGCGGCCACCACGCAGGCAGCCGCTCCCTCATCGCAAAAGCTCTACGAGCAGGATTCTACTGGCCAACGGCCACGAGCGATGCAAAGGACATCGTCCGAAGATGCAACGGATGCCAACGGTTCGCTGACAAACCGCACGCACCCGGGTCCGAGCTCCGACCCATAGCCATAGCCTGGCCTTTCGCTCAATGGGGCCTCGACATGATCGCAAACTGCCAAAATCTTCGAAAGGGGGACACGTCTTCCTCCTGGTTGCAGTCGACAAATTCACCAAGTGGATCGAGGCCATGCCGGTCACCAACCAGAAAGGCAAAACTGCCGTCAAGTTCTTCGAGTCCATTGTCTACAGGTTCGGCGTACCACACAGCATCATCACCGAAAACGGATCGAACTTCATCTCCGAAGAATTCCAGGACTTCTGCGAAGGCCTTGGGATCAACATCACGTACGCCTCAGTGGCACACCCGCAAACAAACGGGCAAGTGAAAAAGGCCAACGGCCTAGTCGGCGCCGGCATCAAGAAGCGCCTCATGAGCTCACTCGAACAAAAAGCTGGAAACTGGACGAAGGAGCTATAGGCTGCGGCTAATGTTGCAAAAATAAGAGCTTGAATACCGCTTGTAAATAATCCAAGAAACATGACAGGTACATGGACTACTAAGGGGACTAAAGAAACAAGAACAACAACGACTAATTCATCCGCTAATATATTCCCGAAAAGTCGAAAGCTAAGCGATACCCTTCGTCCTGTGGAGCTTACGAACTACGCCAAACAGCTCCACCGGCTACACACCGTTCTTCATGGTACACGGAGCCGAAGCCGTGCTACCAGCCGAAGTACGCCACCAGGCCCCACGGGTCGTCGCCTACAGCGAAGCCGAATGCACGACTGCACTCGAAGACACCGTCGACACACTCGACGAAGCACGAGATATAGCAGCAGCTCGATCAGCGGTGTACCAGCAGAGTCTCCGCAAGTACCACAGCCGTCGGCTGCGTCCAAGGTCCTTCGTTGAAGGAGACCTCGTCTTGCGACTCAAGCAAAAGCGACCGAAAAAATTCGAGTCACCATGGGAAGGACCCTACGTCATCACCGAAGTCATTCCAGGTGGCGCCTATCGCCTCAAGCACGTGGAGTCTGGAGTCGCATACTCCAACCCATGGAATATCTCGCACCTGCGACGATTCTATCCGTAGCAACCTACCCCTTTTTACTATCAATAAGGCTTTCAGCCAAGGCTACTCAGCCGAACAATGTACCTCCTCCATTACGATATAAATAAAGCTAAGTGTCTCGCCCCAATTCTTAAGTCCACTACTTTTGCAACTTCACTACATGCTACAAACGCACTCGGGGGCTCCCCCCACCTCACGATTTCATCGACTGGGGACCAAACGCGTACACCTAAGTAGCTAACAACGTCAGGCAAACGAAAAGGACATGCACCCAATCAAAGCACTGCGTGCTCACAAACAAACAAACAAACCTTTACAACAAAGGGCACAACACGCCCAGCCAAAATATACAAATTTTACATCTCTCTCTTTTTACAGGTACTACCTATGTTGGAGAATAACCTAGGCACGCTGCTCAAACAAATCTACAATCTGTTCGGCATACTGCCTTACAGCCGCGTAATGTGGACGCATGTCCCACTCGCCACCATCAGGGCGAAGAGGTGGCCTAGCAGCCACAGCAGCCAAATCCACGTCAGGCCGGTGCAGCCTCACAAGAGACAATGCAGCCTTCACTCCTGCGACAAGCTGCTGCCGCACCAACTCCTTGACATGGCTCACGTTCCGAAACTTCGATAGAAGACCCGCAAGGCTTGTCGGTACAACATCCAAAGGGAACATGACGTGCAGCACCGAGGCAAGCGATGCCTGCACTTGGCGAAGCACCCGCGAAACTTGATGAACCCGATCCTGCACCGTCGCCAGAGCTATGGCGCGATCGCGATCCATCCAGAAGAAGCCGCCGGCCTCCATGTCCTGTTGAGTCAAGCAATTGACCCGAACAGCGACACACTCCTTTTCTTCCCTCGGAGCAAGATTCGCACCTGCGGCAATCGCACAAAACAAGAGTCAGGCCAGCAGGCTCATCCGAAGAGCTGAGCTACAGCTCGAACTGTAGGGTTCGCAGCATAGAAAACAAAAAATTTCCTACGATGTGAACTATATACCAAGATCTATCTACTAGATACAAACAACGGGCGTATGTATATCCGTAGAGAACATACCCTTGAAGACCGACAAAGCTTAACGAGTTCAACTCATGGTTGATGTAGACGATCTCTTGCCGATCTCAAGATCGAGAGGAAGTCCTAGCGTCGCAAATCAGCAGCGCATCCGTGCTCGCACACACGTTCGAGGCACCGAGCAACCTCCGCCTCCTCGCTCCAGCGATGCAGCGGAAGCACAACTCTTTCTTGCCGAATAGCCACCGAGAACATGTATCTCGCTAGTCCGAGACCATGGGGGATAAATTCTAGAGGGGGAGAGAGATCCTTCACGAGGAGGTGTGAGAGACAAGTGAGGAGGGGGGCTCCTTTTATAGGAGGAGGGGGGGAACCCCAAGGGGGTGGCCGGCGCATGGGGGGCTGCCCCCTTGCCCTCCCCTCTTCATGTGGGTGGACACTCCACTCACAAATCTCCTTTAAATTCCCTCCACTCAAAAGTCCACTCAAATTCCCATTAAATTTCCACCAAATTTAATGCAAACTCTCATTAAATAAAACTCTTTTATTTTATTCAGAATTTTGTCAATTACTTTAATGACAAACATTCACAAATAACCCCTTGCTAGAATTCTATTTCACATGCATAACCACTTTATGCAATTTCACCCGAAAACCTGTTTCGGTATCTAGTGAAATAAATTTCTGCGCTTGTTCATTCTTTCGGCATGAAACATTTGCTCCAATTGGATGTCGGTGTCTCTTAAGTGTGTCACCCTACGGTTCGTGAATAATGCGGACATGGTCGAGACCCCTCTCGGATCAATAATCAGAAGCGGGATCTGGAGACCCATACTGACTCCCACACATTCAACGATGACTTTCTTGTGATCGTCGGAACCTTTTACGCTAGTATCTTAATCCCTTTGTTTCACGATATATTACATGTCCGAGATTCGATCATCGGTATCTCCATACCTAGTTTGATCTCGTTACCGACATGCACTCTTTTCTCGTTCCTGTGATATAACATTCTAGTGATCAAATCACTTGCTTGCAAGCTAACCAATGTGATATCACCGAGAGGGCCCAGAGTATATCTATCCGTCATCGGGATGAACAAATTCCACTCTCGATCCATGAGCCTCAACATAACACTTTATTAGTTCTGAATCCATCTTTATAATCACCCTGTTACGGTGTGACGTTTGATGTTATCAAGAAACTCTTCCGGTGTTAGTGATTGACATGATCTCATGGTCTAAGGATTAGGATCACTTCGTAAGTTGTTATAGCAATATAAACTCAATGACTTTGATCGTAATGCTATACTTCGGATGAATGTTCATCACACCATTACACTAATTTTGTGATCCCGTTATTAACAACATCCAATGTCCATGATCAGGAAACCTTGATCATCTTGTTAATCAACGAGCTAGTTTATGAGAGAGGCATAACTAGGAACTTTCTGTTTGTTTATTAAACACACATGTATTAACGTTTCCATATTAATACAATTATAGCATGCAAAATAAACATCTATCATATACTTGGAATACACATAATAAACACTTTATTATTGCCTCTCAGGGCATATTCCCTTCAGTCTCCCACTTGCACTAGAGACAATAATATAGTTACATAGTGATAAATCTAACACCCATTGAGTTCTGGTGTTGATCATGTTTTGCTCTACGGAGAGTTTTAGTCAACGGATCTGCTACATTGAGATCCGTATGTACTTTACAAATCTTTATATCTCCATCCTTGACATGCTCGCGGATGGAGTGAAACCGGCGCTTAATATGCTTGGAATGCTTGTGAGACCTTGGCTCTTTGGCATTGGCAATGGCACCATTGTTGTCACAATAGATCACCATTGGGTCCAACGCGTTTGCCACCACTCCTAGTTCGGATATGAACTCCTTCATCCAAACTGCTTCCTGAGCTGCTTCTAAAGCAGCAACATATTTGGCCTCCATTGTTGATCCCGCTACCACAGGTTGTTTGGAGCTCCTCCAACTAACCGCTCCGCCATTCATGAGAAATACGTATCCGTATTGAGACTTAGAGTCATCCGGATCGGTGTCAAAGCTAGCGTCGACATAACACTTAGCGATGAGATCTTCTTCACCTCCGTATACAAGAAACATATCCTTAGTTCTTCGTAAGTACTTAAGGATATTCTTGACCGCTATCCAGTGTTCCGAACCTGGAACCGATAGGTACCTACTAGTCAAACTAATAGCATGTGCCACATCCGGTCTTGTACATAGCATGGCGTACATTATAGAGCCTATGGCTGAAGCATAGGGGACTTTGTCCATTATCTCTCTTTCTTCCGCCGAAGCCGGACTTTGAGTCTTACTCAATGTCTTGCCTTGCAACATAGGTAAGAACCCCTTCTTACTTCCGTCCATTTTAAACTTCTTTAAAATCTTATCAAGGTATGTACTTTGCGATAGCCCTATTAGGCGCCTAGATCTATCTCTATAGATCTTTATGCCTAATATGTATGACGCTTCACCTAGGTCCTTCATTGAAAATTTGCTGTTTAGATAACTTTTAACACTGTTTAAAAGATCTATATCATTTCCGATCAATAATATGTCATCCACATATAATATCAGAAATGCCACATTGCTCCCACTCACTTTCTTGTAAATACAAGCTTCTCCATAAGTTTGGACAAATCCAAACTCTTTGATCACCTCATCAAAGCGGAGATTCCAACTTCGTGATGCTTGCTTCAATCCATAGATGGATCGCTGAAGCTTGCACACCTTGTTAGCATCCTTAGGATCGACAAAACCCTTTGGTTGTATCATATACAACTCTTCTTCAATATTACCATTGAGAAACGCGGTTTTGACATCCATCTGCCATATCTCATAATCGAAATATGCAGCAATTGCTAACATAATCCTAACTGACTTTAGCATCGCTACGGGAGATAAAGTCTCATCGTAGTCAACTCCTTGAATTTGTCGAAACCCCTTTGCGACAAGTCGAGCTTTATAGACGGTCACATTACCATCAACATCAGTTTTCCTTTTGAAAATCCATTTGTTCTCCACGGCCTTTCGGTCGTGAGGTATTTCCACCAAGTTCCAAACTTGATTTTCATACAGGGATTCCATCTCGGATTTCATGGCTTCTAACCATTTGTTGGAATCCGGGCTCATCATCGCTTCTTCATACGTCGCAGGGTCATCATTTTCATCAACCATGAAATTCATGACAGGATTTCCGTACAGCTCGGGAGCTGCACGCGTCCTGTTTGACCTGCGAGGTTCGGTAGTACTCTCTTTCGGAGTTTCATGACCATTATCATTAGTTCCCTCTTCAACAGGTGGAGCAAACTCCGGAACAACTTCCGGCGCTGCGCTACTCGCCATACTTTGAAGAGAAGGTTCCACAACCTCTTCGAGTTCTACCTTCCGACTACTCACACCTTTCGCGAGAAACTCTTTCTCTAGAAAGGATCCATTCTTGGCAACAAAAACCTTGCCCTCGGATCTGTGATAGAAGGAATACCTAATAGTTTCTTTAGGGTATCCTATGGAGACGCATTTTTCCGCTTTGGGTTCAAGTTTATCCGGTTGAAGTTTCTTCACATAAACATCGCATCCTCAAACTTTAAGAAATGACAGCTTAGGTTTGTTTCCAAACCACAATTCATACGGTGTCTTTTCAACGGATTTAGATGGTGCCCCATTTAAAGTGAATGCAGCAGTTTCTAGTGCATAACCCCAAAATGACAACGGCAAGTCCGTCAGAGACATCATAGATCGAACCATATCTAATAAAGTACGATTACGACGTTCTGACACACCATTTCGCTGTGGTGTTCCGGCAGGTGTGAGTTGTGAAACAATTCCACACTCTTTCATGTGAGTGCTAAACTTGTAACTTAGATACTCACCTCCACGGTTGGACCGTAGAAATTTGATCTTTCTATTATGATGATTTTCCACTTCATTCTGAAATTCCTTGAACTTTTCAAAGGTTTCAGACTTGTGTTTCATCAAGTAGATATAACCGTATCTACTCAAATCATCCGTGAAAGTAACAAAATAACGATATCCACCTCGCGCCAACACACTCATTGGACCACATACATCAGAATGTATGATTTCCAATAAATCTGTCGCCCGTTCCATTGAACCGGAAAACGGCGTTCTAGTCATCTTGCCCATAAGGCATGGCTCACATGTATCAAATGATTCATAATCAAGTGATTCCAAAAGTCCATCCGAATGGAGCTTCTTCATGCGTTTAACGCCAATATGACCTAGAAGGCAGTGCCACATATATGCGGAAATATCATCATTAAGTTTAATCCTTTTAGCATCAACATTATGAATATGTGTAACATTATCATCGAGATCTAATAGAAATAAACCATTCATCATCGGTGCATGACCATAAAAGATTTCATTCATATAAATGGAACAACCATTGTTCTCGGATTTAAATGAATAACCACTTCGCATCAAACACGATCCAGATACAATGTTCATGCTCAGTGCAGGCACCAGATAACATTTATTCAAGTTTATAACTAATCCCGATGGTAAGTGGAGAGGCAGCGTTCTGACGGCGATCACATCAACGCTTGATCCATTGCTGACACGCATCTTGACCTCACCCCTTGCTAGCGGTCGCTTGTTCTGCAGCCCCTGATTCGAGTTACAAATATTAGCAACTGAACCGGTATCAAATACCCAGGTGCTACTGCGAGCACTAGTCAAGTACACATCAATAACATGTATATCATATATACCTTTGTTTGCCTTGCCGGCCTTCTTGTCTGCCAGATACTTGGGGCAGTTGCGCTTCCAGTGGCCAGTCCCCTTACAATAGTAGCACTCGGAATCAGACTTAGGTCCAACTCGGGGTTTCTTTTCAGGCGCGGCAACAGGCTTGCCGCCCTTACTTCCCTTCCGTTTTCCCTTCTTGTCTTTCTTGAAACCAGTGTTCCTATTGATCATCAACACTTGATGTTCCTTTTTGATCTCCACTTCTGCAGTTTTAAGCATTGACAGAAGCTCGGGGAGAGACTTCTTCATGCCTTGCATATTATAGTTCATCACGAAGCTCTTATAGCTAGGTGGCAGAGACTGCAGAACATGATGGATGCCTAAGTCAATGGGAATCGATATTCCCAAGGACACAAGCTTATCGGCGTAACCCGACATCTTGAGTACATGCTCACTAACGGAGCTGTGCTCTTCCATCATGCAGCTAAAGAACTTTTCTGAAGCGTTGTAGCTCTCTACAGCAACATGTGTGTCGAAAATCATTTTCAACTCACCCATTGTATCAAATGCATTGCCGTTTTCAAAATGCTTTCGAAGTTCCGGCTCTAGCCCATACAATATGCCGCAATGAACTAAGTTGTGGTCCTCCTGACGAGTCTGATAGACATTCTTCTCCTCGTCAGGGGCATCATCAAAAGGTGGGGGGCCTAACGGCGCTTCTAGCACATATTGCTTTTGTGCAGCAAAGAGGAGAATCCTCAAATTCACGGCCCATTCGGTAAAGTTGCTACCGTTCGTTGCTAGTTTCTCTTTCTCCATGAACACATTGAAATTAAAAGCAGGTGGTGCCATCTACAACAGAATTTGTAAAGTTTAGACAAAGTGTATGATAGATTGAGTTCAACTAATCGAATGAACTCCCACTCAAAAACGACATCCCTCGTGCCTTTTTGGTGATTACATGAACCAAATCCACTACACCAAGTCCGATCATCACGTGAGTCGGTATAGCTTCAAAGGCGAGCATCAAATGGGCATCATATCAACTATATGACTCATGATTAACCTTTCGGTCCGTGTTCCGAGGCCATGTCTGTACATGCTAGGCTCGCCAAGTTAGAACCTTAGTATTCGCGTGTGTAACTGTTTTACACCCGAAATATGGTCGTGGATCCAAGAACACCCGATCATCACGTGATGTCTTGGAGCGACGAAAAAATAATCGGTGCATACTAAAGGAAGAACACATTCTTATCTTGATATTTAAATGAGGGATCATCTTATTATGCTAACAAAGCGCTAAACAAGCAATATAAGATGCTATCAAACATCATATGTTTATTAGTGAAATTATATGGTTCCCGCAGATGATCTCTATCATGTGCATCGTGGTATGATCACTATCATACCTATATGTGTAAATCCAATGTCTATGGATTTTACACGCTATGTGTGTTGTAAGAGTATCATCTCATACTTCTACTTACAACACTACCATATCATAACACTAGCCCAGCAACAATCTAAACTAGACGCCTCTAATTTATCCATTGCAAGTTTTACGTGGCTTAGGGCTTTCGAGATAGAACCGTTCTTACCTACGAACATGAACCACAACGAGGATAATCAAATTGTTGACAACTCGCTTGCAAAATAGATATTAACTATAGTAGGAGAGACAGACACCCGCTAGCCACTTATGCAAACTAGTTGCATGTCAAGCGTGGAACAGGTCTCATGTGCGAGGACATGTAAAGTTTGTCCGGGCCGCTTCATCCCACTATGCCACCAATATCCAAAATTACAACAAAGGAGCAACAACATGATCATCATCGCCCACATACTCATATGTGTACTACCCGTGTAAAGTATCTACGTATAGATCCGGCTCTGATACCACTGTAGGGTTCGCAGCATAGAAAACAAAAAATTTCCTACGATGTGAACTATATACCAAGATCTATCTACTAGATACAAACAACGGGCGGATGTATATCCGTAGAGAACATACCCTTGAAGACCGACAAAGCTTAACGAGTTCAACTCGTGGTTGATGTAGACGATCTCTTGCCGATCTCAAGATCGAGAGGAAGTCCTAGCGCCGCAAATCAGCAGCGCATCCGTGCTCGCACACAAGTTCGAGGCACCGAGCAACCTCTGCCTCCTCGCTCCAGCGATGCAGCGGAAGCACAACTCTTTCTTGACGAATAGCCACCGGGAACATGTATCTCGCTAGTCCGAGACCATGGGGGATAAATTCTAGAGGGGGAGAGAGATCCTTCACGAGGAGGTGTGAGAGACAAGTGAGGAGGGGGGCTCCTTTTATAGGAGGAGGGGGGAACCCCAAGGGGGTGGCCGGCGCATGGGGGCTTCCCCCTTGCCCTCCCCTCTTCATGTGGGTGGACACTCCACTCACAAATCTCCTTTAAATTCCCTCCACTCAAAAGTCCACTCAAATTCCCATTAAATTTCCACCAAATTTAATGCAAACTCTCATTAAATAAAACTCTTTTATTTTATTCAGAATTTTGTCAATTACTTTAATGACAAACATTCACAAATAAACCCTTGCTAGAATTCTATTTCACATGCATAACCACTTTATGCAATTTCACCCGAAAACCTGTTTCGGTATCTAGTGAAATAAATTCCTGCGCTTGTTCATTCTTTCGGCATGAAACATTTGCTCCAATTGGATGTCGGTGTCTCTTAAGTGTGTCACCCTACGGTTCGTGAATAATGCGTACATGATCGAGACCCCTCTCGGATCAATAATCAGAAGCGGGATCTGGAGACCCATACTGACTCCCACACATTCAACGATGACTTTCTTGTGATCGTCGGAACCTTTTACGCTAGTATCTTAATCCCTTTGTTTCACGATATATTACATGTCTGAGATTCGATCATCGGTATCTCCATACCTAGTTTGATCTCGTTACCGACATGCACTCTTTTCTCGTTCCTGTGATATAACATTCTAGTGATCAAATCACTTGCTTGCAAGCTAATCAATGTGATATCACCGAGAGGGCCCAGAGTATATCTATCCGTCATCGGGATGAACAAATTCCACTCTCGATCCATGAGCCTCAACATAACACTTTATTAGTTCTGAATCCATCTTTATAATCACCCTGTTACGGTGTGACGTTTGATGTTATCAAGAAACTCTTCCGGTGTTAGTGATTGACATGATCTCATGGTCTAAGGATTAGGATCACTTCGTAAGTTGTTATAGCAATATAAACTCAATGACTTTGATCGTAATGCTATACTTCGGATGAATGTTCATCACACCATTACACTAATTTTGTGATCCCGTTATTAACAACATCCAATGTCCATGATCAGGAAACCTTGATCATCTTGTTAATCAACGAGCTAGTTTATGAGAGAGGCATAACTAGGAACTTTCTGTTTGTTTATTAAACACACATGTATTAACGTTTCCGTATTAATACAATTATAGCATGCAAAATAAACATCTATCATATACTTGGAATACACATAATAAACACTTTATTATTGCCTCTCAGGGCATATTCCCTTCACGAACCAAAGCACAACTTACATTGCAGCTGCTCGGACAGCCGAACCAGCTCCGCCATCAAGTACTCCTCTCTGGCTGCACCACGATCCGCCTTGGACTTCCAAACGTCGGCATGACCGCGCAAACCGAGCAACTCCCTCTCCAGACTGCGCACACGGTCCCGAAGGAAAGTGAGCTGCGAGGAATCATCCAAGGACGGATGCAACGACATTGCGGATGGGGCGTCAACAGGGTCAGCACCCGAAGGAACCTAGAGCAGCAGCAAAAGAAAGGAACACAGACATTCAGCCAAGGATAGAACACAATTCAGAGGAATTCATTAAATATATAAGGCCACTACGTGGCACAAGTATGATGTTCTTCAAGATATTTACAACAAAAACAGACTACAAACTATACGTCTACTACACCTAAGATGCAGGGCCCTGAGTCACCTCGGAGCCAGACTGCCTAGCTTTGGCCCCGCCCTGCTGCTGCAGTGCGTACTCAGACAGCAAATCAATGAGCTTGGGCCCATATCGCTTGAAGCGAGCAGAATAGGCAGCAAAAGCTACCTCGGATCCATCCGCAGCCGTCGGCATCCGAGAAGTAATCTGGGGCAGATCCAGCTCCGCTCCATTCGCCATGGCCATCGCCAGCCCGACGGACGCGCCGATGCCCTTCTGCTTGCGTTTGTACGCCGCAGGCGCTTCGGCTGACAGCGCCTCCGCCAGAGCATCCACATCGTCAAGGGTTGCGCCCTTCGGGACAAGCTCCTTGTAGAAACGACCAAGGACTTCTTTTGCCTTGGCGAGGGAGTTGACGACGGTGCTGCAGCGGTCTTCGACCGCCACAGTGGCATCATCCAGAGCACCGCGGTCGAACTCGATGCCTGCGGCATCTGAGACAAAAAGAAGAAAAACATGAAGAAAAGCAGCATAGAAGAAGACCCGAAGAAAAAGAAGCAAGTACAAAACCAGCACTCACCCGAAATAGCCTTGGCAGCAGCCATGAGCTTTGTCGCCACCTCTTTCTCACGAGCAGCCGCAACGGTGGCCAGCTGCTCCTCATGATCTGCAGCCTCCTGCTGCAGACGCTCTTTCGCGCCAACGGCGGCTTCGGCTTTCTGCTCCGATTGACCAAGGCTCTTTTTGAGAGCGTCAACCTCACGGAGGGAATCTTTATGCTCCTCTGCATTCAAAGCAAGCAAGTGTCAAGGAATAGGACCAAGATAAAAAAGATAGGCATTAAAAGGCAGATAAATACCTTGAAGCTGCCGAAGGTTCGCCTCCAGCGCCAGGCGCTCCTGCACCAGCCGCTTGGCCTCCTGCACAAAAGGCTGCAGAAAAAGAAATAGCAGTAAAGAAAAGGGCTCGGGGGCTACGCCCAACACAAAGAAACAACAACAAAATTCGCACACAAAGACACTCGGGGGCTCCCCCCGTGGCATGAAGCAGAAAAACTTACATGTTCTGATGGCGACTCCGAAGGACCGCCTGCGAAATTCTGAGGTGCAACCACCTGCACCTCCTGCAACGGAGGATCCGGAGATGCGCCACCCGAAGTCGCAACCGTCTGAGGCGGAGGAGACGCAATTTTCGACTCCCCCATCATCTCTCGCCCACCATCATTGGAGGAATCATGGGAGGAGTGCCTGCATACGAAACAATCAGCACAAGTGCAAAAATCATGAAGAAACAAGGATAATAGTGCAACAAGAAACTCACGAGCCCAGCGAACTCAGGTCAAAGACAGGAGGAGACCTCCGAGCCCTCTTCTCCTCCTTCTTTTCTTCCTTCTTCTCCTCCTTTTTCTCTTCCTTCTTCCGCTTCGCTGGCGGGTGCGGCGCTCCAGCCCGCACAGGAATGGCAGGAATAGGAGAAGTAGAACCTCCATGACCGCCACTATGACGCTCAAGGCCCAGAGGATTTCGGGGAGTCGGAGGAGTCGAAGCATCCGAAGACTCGCTGGAGCTCCGTGACCTTTTCCGTGTATGGTCCTCACTCGACTCGTCGGCACCCTCCGCTGGAGATCGCGCCGACGGCAGCTCGAACACGGAATCAACTACTTCATTATCCGGGGCATTCGGATACCTTTCGGGCAACAGCGGTGCCATGCCCGGCACCTTGAAGCTCTGCAAAATCAGCAGAAACTTTGTTAGCAAACAAAGGAAATACAAACACAGCCGACAAAAAGCACTACGTGCACAAATCTACACCTGCGGTACGGCCAACGTCGAAGAAAATGGAGGAGTTAGCGACTTCCCCGGGATTTCTTCTCCGGCTTTGAACTTCAGCAGCGCACGAAGGGCCCTGTCGAGATCCCCCTCGGACATTTTCTCAGCCGAAACCCTCGTCGGATCACGGCGTCCAGAATAAAGAAACATCGGATGCGCCCTCGCTTGGAGAGGCTGCACCCGACGCTCAAGAAACGTTCGGATGATGTCCACGCCGTTCACCTCCTTCTCCGGAATCAGTTGGAGATCCTCCACCCGACGGTAAAGGGCCTCTATATCCGCCACCTCACCGTCCAAGATTTGGTTTCTCCAAGATCTTTTCTTCTCAATCAATTGGGAGGGGTCAAAGGGAACAAGACCAAAATCTTGCCCGGGCACTACGGAGTCGCGGATATAAAACCATCGCCTCCGCCAGTACTGGACAGATTCGGACATTGAAAAAGAAAAGAAGAGAATATTGGGACTAAGGGAGATGATGCAACCCCCAATGGGATACACACCATCCGAACTAGAATGCCTCTTCACGGAATAGAGCTTCCGAAAGAGGCCAAAGTGCGGCTCAATGCCAAGCCAGCACTCGCAAAAAGTGATAAAACACGCAATGTGGAGAAGAGAATTGGGAGACAGATGATGAAGCTGAATCCCATAGAAGAAGAGTAGTCCACGAAGGAAGTCGTGGACCAGAAAAGAAAACCCATGCAAAACGAAGGCGAGAAACATAACCCGATACCCAGATGGGGGACAGGGGATTACCTCATTGCCGGGGAGTTTGACGGCTCCTTATCTTGCGGGATCAGGCCCCGCTCGCGAAGCTTGCGGAGATCGCTCTCCCGCGTCTCTGAACGCCGCCAGCCACCATCAGTGACGCGAGTAGCGGCGGTGCCCTTCTTTCCTCCGGCGGCGCTGGTCCCAACCGCAGATGAAGATTTCTTTGGTTTCCCCATTGCGCTACGGCGGCGCTGGCGGTGAAAACGCAGAAAGAACGACGGAAATGTGGAAGGAAATCCCAGCGTAAAGCAAGAATCGCTTGAACGCAAGGAGGAAGTGAGCACAAGAACTGGTGCGGTGAAAACAAAACCACGGTTTCCCCCAATGATTATAACAGCGAAGACGACGAACGGCAGCCGTCCATCCAGAAGACCTAACGCCAACGACAGATCTGACCGTACACGTGTCAACATCACAACGAACCGTCGTCACCACGCCGTCCACTACGCGCGGAAATCGAGGAGACGCCGTAATTATCGCCACGCCGCGCGTGACCGGTCAATTCAAAGTTAGCAAGTGGGACCCATGTTCGTCCAGTCAAGTCATCTCTGGCGCAGCAGACGCTTGAGGTCATCGATCGTCAGCACTGATGTCATCAAAAGCTATACTAGCACCAACTACAATTCTTCGGCTCCACAGCTAAGAGTACTCACTCGAATCTTCGATTCGACTAAATACTCGGGGGATACTCCTATCAGGAGCGCTGGCCGCGCACCCGGAAGATGAATAACGACAACATATTTCTTCGAGTCCTACATCGAGTCTACGACTCCACTACGGACTCGGGGGCTACTCCCATAGGGAGGATGGATTTAATCATCCGAAAAAATTTGAGTCCTACGGACTTAACAACCGAACAATGCTTGAACTAAAGTCTCTGCTCGAGTCTACGACTCGAACAGACACTCGGGGGCTACTCCCATAGGGAGCGCTGGTCGCGCACCCTATGAATTCTTCGACTGTGATCTTTCGGATCAACACGCAAAAACTTTTTGGCATCTCTGCCCCAACAAACGCCAAGTGAGCGATAATCTCCTTGACCACCCGAAACACCTCCGCGGTGATAAATGTTCGGATGCTGCGTCTGCGACGTAAAGATAAGACCTGCAGATATCATCTGACGGCCTGGCAACGTACATGACTGCGCTCTGCTAGTACAAATCCATGTCAACAGGCATGATGAAAAATCCCGACAGACGCGTTGGGTACGTTAATTAAAATCACTGGAATTCCACTCCTGTAAGTCCTCCACCGGCCTGAGTCGAATTACTCCAGCATATGTTCCAGGTTCGAGTTGAGGGACTCGAACTTGAAGAAGATCGTGTTGTTTCATCCTAAGACAGTTAACTGACCCTGATCCGTCGGGTGAGTTAGGCACACGCGTCAACAATCCCTACACACATATACTATTAATACATAGTTGCACCCGAAGGATGGAAGAGTCCTCAGTCGAATCTACGATTCAACTGATCACTCGGGAGCTACTGACATGGTTACACCCTACGGGTACGTAACTTCAGCATACCTGGTCCAGCCCAAGGAAGGCCCACAGCAGATATACGCTGGCCCATGAAGATTTTCGGGTGGCCAAGGCCCATGACGCCTTCGGATCCTTGGAGAGCAAGACTAGCATAGATAGGAAATTCAAATGGGTAAAAACCCTAGAACCTGTAACCGACTAGGACTATGCCCGGGACCTGCCTAAATCTATATAAAGGCCAGGAGGGCATGTCCTAGATCTCTCGACTCATACTTTTGCACACACCTCCACGCCAGATCGAATCTGCGCACCCTGTAACCTTCGGTTCCGCCGTAATCAAGAACAGACAAGAAGGAGTAGGGTTTTCCCTCCCGGGGCCTGAACCTGGGTAAATCTCGTGTCCCCTGGTTGCTTGTCTGTTAACCGTGCCACGATCTCCAGCATCCCCGTCTTCTCCAAAACCCAAGTCCATAACAATGGGCATTGATGAGATTAAACCTCGTCAACACCTAAGGACCATTCTTGGAACCCTTAGAGAGCATCGGCTGTATGCCAAGTTTAGCAAATGTGAATTCTGGTTATAGGAGGTAGGATTCCTCTGTCACATTGTATCAGCCGGAGAAATTGCCGTTGACCCTGAAAAGGTGAAAGATGTCGAAGATTGGCAAGCCCCAACCACTCAAACCCAAGTTCGTCCATTTCTCGGATTGGCGGCATATTACCGCAAGTTCGTAGAAGGATTCTTGAGTATCGCCAGACCCATGACCCAATTGCTAAAGAAGGACAAGAAGTTTGAATGGACTGACAAATGTGAAGCGAGTTTTCAAGAACTCAAGAGGAGATTGATTTCAGCCCTAATCTTAATCATGTCGGATATCACGAAGCCCTTCGACGTGTATTGTGATGCATCCAAGATCGGTCTCGGATGTGTGCTAATGCAAGAAGGCAAAGTTATATCTTATCTATCTCGACAATTGAAACAACATGAACAAAATTACCCAACCCATGACCTCGAACTCGCAGCCGTAGTTCTAGCCCTGAAGACATGGAGGCACTACCTGATGGGAAATCGTTGTGAGATTTACTCGGATCACAAGAGCCTGAAGTATATATTCACTCAGAAGGAGCTGAATATGAGACAGAGAAGATGGATTGAGCTAATCAAGGATTACGATCTGGACATTCACTATCACCCTGGTAAAGCCAATGTGGTAGCCGATGCCCTTAGCAGATTGCCGTGCCGCTTGAACTCCATGATTTTGAAGGAGCAACCAAGCTTGCACAAAGAGATGGAAGATTTTAGAATAGAATTAGTGAGTGAAGGATTTTTGGCTAGCATAGAACTTCAACCCACTTTGATCAGCCAGATCAAAGAGGCGCATAAAGGAAATGCTAGTATTGACGGAATCAAGCGTCGTATCGGTACAGGCAAAGTACCCGGATTTACCGAAGACGAAGAAGGAGTTCTGTGGTACAAAAGACACCTTTGTGTACCAGCAGATTTTGAGTTGAAAGGAGTGATTCTCAAGGAAGCTCATGTTACTCTTTATTCTATCCACCCCGGAGGAATGAAGATGTATCAAGATTTGAAGGAGCAATTTTGGTGGCATAAGATGAAGAGAGAAATCGGAAGCTATATCGCCAAGTGTGATATATGTCAGCGAGTCAAGGAAGGACATCAAAGACCCGCTGGATTGTTGCAACCCTCGCAGATTCCGGAATGGAAATGGGATTCCGTTGGAATGGACTTTATCACCGGATTGCCTACTTCTAGTAGGGGAAATGACTCTATCTGGGTCATAGTGGACAGATTGTCCAAAGTCGCCCATTTCTTACCCGTCAAGACCACATATCAGAGTTCGAACCTAGCGGAGTTATACATCGCTAGAATCGTTAGTTTGCATGGAGTCCCCAAGAACATTGTATCGGATCGAGGAACTCAATTTACCTCGAGATTCTAGAAGAAAGTTCAAGAAGGTTTAGGAACCCGCCTAGATTTCAGCACCGCGTATCACCCTCAGACCGATGGACAAACGGAGCGAGTAAATCAAATACTCGAAGATATGCTAAGAGCCTGTGTGTTAGAGTATGGATCTAAGTGGGAATACTGTCTGCCATTCGCAAAATTTTCATACAACAATAGTTATCAAGCTAGTTTGCAAATGGCCCCATTTGAATTCATGTACGGAAGAAAGTGCCGCACCCCTTTGAATTGGTCAGAAGTAGGAGAGAGTCAGATTTTCGGACTCGACATCCTCCGAGAAGCGGAAGAGAAGGTTCACAAGATTTGTGAGCACCTTAAGACAGCCCAGTCCAGACAGAAGAGTTACGCCGACAAGAGACGTCGAGACCTTGCCTTCAACATAGGAGATTTTGTATATCTGAAGGTGTCGCCATTGAAGGGAATACAGCTTTTCCAACTCAAAGGAAAGTTAGCCCCCAGATATATCGGACCTTTCAAAATTTTGAACCGTCGAGGAGAAGTGTCGTATCAATTGGAACTACCCGAAGGGATGTCAGCCGTGCACAATGTGTTCCATATCTCATTACTTCGCAAGTGCCTCGAAGTTCTGGAGAAGACGGAAGTGTTCAAGAATATTGATCACCAAACCATAGAGATCAACGATGACCTGACCTATCCTGAAGTACCCATCCGTATTTTGGAAGAAGCCTTTAGAACTACCCGAACCCGAAGCATCAAGTTTCTCAAGATTCAGTGGAGCAACCACACGGAAGAGGAAGCTACCCGTTCCCAGAGCAAGGCGAGCAGCGCATCACCGGAATTGCGCCGGAGCAGGCCGCCTCTGGAGAAGAAGGGCGCCGTCGATTTCGTCCACCCCAGGAGAAGCTGCCGGTACCAGGGGGTTCGCCATCGTCGACTTCGTCGTTCGCCCGCCTCGCCGACCCTCGCCTAAGCCCCGGTGAGCCTCCCACGACCCCCACTACGCCGCTAGGGTTCGAGCTCGCAGGTGACTAGTTCATCGTCGACGACGACTCTCAGCTGTTGATCTTACTTCTAATCCAACGCACCACGTTGCCCCGTACCGCTTCGCACCCCCTGTCTCACTGACGCGTGGGGACATGAACTTAACCAGCCCGCGTAAGCGTTGTGCTTAGCAGGCCGGCCCAATATCGTTTCCCGCGCAGCCCACTCGTTTGAATTTAACTTTTTCCATTTAAGTTCAAACCTAGTTTTGTACCCATTTTCAAAAATCAACCCAGCTCGATTCAGTGAACCAAATTGAATGAAACCAATTTTGTTAGAAAGATATTGAAATGCTTAATCCAAGCCCGTTGGATTTAAATCATTTGGATCTGTAGAACACCCTTGGTAAAAATAACAAGGCAAAAGCTTTTCTGCATTAACATTTTTCAAATTTAAACCATAATAGCTTTTGAGTTGATTCCAACTCTCAAAAATCACATTTAACCATACCTACCAGAATATATAAATTTATATGGGTCTATTTACAAAAATAATGTTCAAGTAATAAAAGAATGCCACATAGGCATTTCTAGTCACTTTATTTAATTAAAATAAAAGGTTAAACCTTATTAAATTGTGACACCACTTTAAATCACATTCCCATGTACTAAAATGTGTGGTGATCACATGTGTCAACATGATCCCATGTTTGGTTTGGAGAATATTAAATCTTAAGTAGTTTTTCAATGAGTAGAAATTACTTTTCTAAAAAAGTAAAAGAAATTAAAACCAAGCTTTAATCTTGTAAGGTTAGTAATGATGCTAGATCATCTATAATACCCTCTGGTGTGATGATTGAAATTATTTAAGTATTGTTTGGTGATTGTGTACCTCATATTTATATATAGACGCTAGTACCGACCAAGGATACGAGGAAGAAGGAGGATACTACGAAGAAGAAGCCGAGGAGAACTTCAACCACTGCTCTGCACAAGGCAATCCTAATACTACTAGTTGAATGTGCAAGATAACACTTGCAAGATACTTTACCTATGCAAGCCAATACTTGCAAGCTACCACTTGCAATTTAGAAAGCTTATACTGATATTGATGCAAGCAAATACTTGCTTGTTACCATACCAACTATATGCCTTAAGCATATAAGATCATAACCACTTGATAAACCAATCCTAGTTTTATCTACAAGATTTATACTTTATTTCTTTATCAAAGCTAGTCCTTAGAGCTTACTTAAGTGAATTGTAGATACTAGAAAGGTAATGGAAGGTTGCATAAAGAGCATAAAATTTGGCCTAAGCTAGATAATCTTTATGTCCTCCTAAGGCATGAGATTGAACTTAGTTAAACTCCACTAGTTTACCACCCCTCATTAGTACTTACCCCCACTTGTAGATGCTAGCGCTAAGCATAAAACTTGATCAACTTAGATGGGAATACTTGGTGGAAAATGGTTATGAAAACCTTGGAATGATGGATCATTCTATTGAGATGTTTTGACATGTGTTTCCGAGCACCAGATGATTTATGGTGATGAAAATGTTGAGGCATGAGCCTTAGCCCTTTATAAAACTGATGGTTGTCTGGATGCGATACCATTCCAATTTTACCGTACAACCACAATACCCGAGAATTGGGTAGGGCTTGACTGGAAACTTATATACCTTAGTATTGGTTCCCTCACGGCCAAGGTCTAAGCTGAGGCTACCTTGTGAAGATTGTCCACCTGTGCAGTACCCAAGATGACAGTTGGTCATGGTTGGGAGGCCAAACTCACAGGAGAGGTGCTTATACTAGGGCGTGTAATTGAAAGGTTAGGATTGATTATCCGCATACTAAGTATGGTGAATTCAGGATTTGTTCCTGACGGATGTATCGAATGTTGTGGTGAAAGTGTACAATCTCTGCAGAGTGTCAAACTATTCGAATAGCCGCGTCCGCGGTTATGGACAGTTGGAGTGGCCATACTGTTTTTGAAAATCTGGATGTAAATCTGGATTTAGTAGATGTAAATCTGGATTTTTGCAAAACAACCCTAGAGCTTAGTGTCCTACTACAAAAACCCCCTTCACTTGTTAGTATTAGTTTGCGAGTACTTAAAGAGTACTCATGGCTTTGTCACTGGCTATTCCCGTGGCCCGACTATGAATAGGAGTACCTGGAGGATGGACCCCAGGAAGGTTACGACAACTAGGATCATCTCCCATCGTCAGAATTGCCTGTGACACCGAATATGGAGCTTCGCCTACGCTACCGTTATTATTACGTATTCTGCTACCTGAATTGTATTAAGAACTAGATCATGAGGTCCTTATTTGTGTAAGACCTTATGTATGGTTTGTAATGGATGATGTACTGTGGTATCCAATTCTGTTATGTCTCGCAAAAATGGTAATCCTGGGATTGCGATGTATGGCATAACAGGCATCTGGGATTAAAAATCCGGGTGTTGACAGGGTTCTTGCCCATGTTTCCCAACACGACCTTGAGTAAAACTCAAAGTCCTGCAACGGCAGAAGATAGAGAAAGGATGAGTAAGACTCCCTATGCCTCAGCCATAGGATCTCTTATGTATGCCATGTTATGTACCCGACATTGCATATGCTGTTAGTTTGAGTAGCAGATATCAAAGTGATCCAGGAGTGGATCATTGGACAGCGGTCAAAAACATCCTTAAGTACTTGAGAAGAACTAAGGATATGGTTCTTTCTTATGGAGGTGATGAACAACTCGTTGTTAATGGTTACACCGATGCTAGTTGGAACACCGATCCGGATGATTCTAAATCTCAAGCTGGATACGTATTTACTTTGAATGGTGCAACAGTTAGCTGGAGGAGTGCAAAGCAAAGCGTTGTGGCGAGATCTTTAACTGAATCGGAATACATAGCTTCTTCGGAGGCTTCACAAGAGGCAATATGGATGAAGGAGTTCATTACAGAGCTCGGTGTGGTTCCAAGTGCGTTGGACCCAATGTCTATCTACTGTGATAACATGGGCGCCATAGCCAATGCGCAAGAACCAAGGTCACACAAGAAGCTGAAGCACATCAAGCTATGTTTCCACGCTATTCGAGAGCATGTCCAAGATGGTGACATAAAGATTTGCAAAGTACACACAGATCTGAATGTGGCGGATCCGTTGACTAAACCTCTCCCGAGGGCAAAGCATGACCAGCACCAAACTGCCATGGGTGTTCGGTATATTACCATGTAATCTAGATTAGTTGACTCTAGTGAAAGTGGGAGACTGTTGGAGATATGCCCTAGAGGCAATAATAAAAGTGGTTATTATTATATCTTTGTGTTTATGATAAATGTTAACATTCATGCTATAATAGTATTAACCGGAAACATTAATACTTGTGTGATTTGTAAACTAAATTAGATTCCCTAGTAAAGCCTCTTTGTAATACTAGCTTGTTGGTTAATAGATGGTCGTGGTTTCCCGATCATGAACATTGAGATGTTATTAACAACAAGATCGTATCATTAGGAGAATGGTGTGATGGACATACTCCTATAGATAAGCGTAGCATTAAGATCAAGTCATTTCAATAGTTCATTTGCTATAAGATTTCTGATACATAGTAACCTAATTCCTTCGACCATGAGATCATGCTAATCACCATCACCGGAAGGATTCTTTGATGACATCAAACACCACACCGTAACTAGGTGGCTATAAAGGTGGCATTGAGTGTTCGGAAAGTATGTGTTGAGGAACATGGATCAAGAGTGGGATTTGTCCATCCATATGAAGGATAGATATACTCTGGGCCCTCTCGGTGTAATGTCATCCAATTAGCTTGCAAGCATGTGACTGGCTCACAAGGGATCACATACCACGGGAACGAGAAAAGAGTACTTATCATTAACGAGGTTGAACTAGGTATGCAGAGAT
Source organism: Avena sativa (assembly GCA_916181665.1). Taxonomy (NCBI): domain Eukaryota; kingdom Viridiplantae; phylum Streptophyta; class Magnoliopsida; order Poales; family Poaceae; genus Avena; species Avena sativa. The sequence goes on from OV702283.1 coordinate 341,964,897, forward strand.
ACCGGCGATCAAAACCTCGGATAAGTAAACTATCGTGCGACAAAGGGAAATTGGTATCGTATGTAACTGGTTCATTAGATCGCAAAGTAATCGTAGAAATATGTGGGAGCCATATGAATTTCCAGATTCCTCTATTGGTTATTGATCGGATAAGTGTCTCGATCATGTCCGCATAATTCACGAACCGTAGGGAGACACACTTAAGGATTCGATGTTGTTGAGTAGTTATGGAATGATGAGTAAGAGACCGAATGTTGTTCGGAGTCTCGGATGGGATCCGGGATATCACGAGGAGATCCAGAATGGTCCGGAGAATAAGATTCATATAAGGAAAGTCTTGTTTCGGAGTTGGGGAATGATTCCGGTGTTTTCATCGGAGAGGTTCTAGAAGGTTCTAGAAGGTTCAGCGGACCAGAAGGGGAATGGTCCATGAATATGTCATGGGTAAGTGGAATGATTGGATCATATCCTAGGTTACTTGGTTTGGGCATTTGCAAGAGAGAATTAAAGCTCTAAATTGAAAGTCAAACGGGAGGTTTGAAAAGTCAAACTGGAACAATGGTTTCCTAGTGGAAGAAGGAAAGAGTCCTTCCTTCTATCCAACTTGGGTTTGGGTTTGGATTCAAACTCTCCCCTCCCAAGGCTGTCCCCTCTCATAAATAGAGGGGGAGGGCTGCCCCAAACAACAAAAGAGCTAGCCCTCCCCACCCCGTGCGCCGCCGCCTAGCCGCCGCCGCTCACCGCCTCCGCGCCGCCGCCGACACCTCCTCCTCCTTCCGGCCTTCTAAACCTAGATCGTCGGAAAACCCTGGATCCACCATAACTAGCACCGGCTTAGGCGAAGCCTTGCGGGATATTCCCTCTACTTCTGACACCACGCCGTCGTGCTGCCGGAATCGCGAGGGAAGAACTACAACCTCCGCTGCCCGCTGGAACAAGGGAGAGGAAGGTCTTCATCGAGTACCGAACGTGTGACCGACTGCGGAAGCGCTGCCGGAACGCAGCGCCGAAAGGATCGTCTACGCGATCTTGAGATCGGCCAATGTACGACTACATCACCCACGAGAATCTGCTCTCGTTAACTGCTTTGGAATCTTCGAGGGTGAGTACTCTAATCGACTCTTTGCTACAATCTAGTAGATAGATCTTGGCTTGTTTGTGTGCATGCGGTAGAAATTTTTTGCTTTCCATGCTACGAACCCCTACAACTAGGACGAGAGATAATATTAGAAGCGTCTTCACAGAAGACAATGTGCTCATCCTCTATATTTCTAGTGACAGTGTCTTTCATAATAGATACCACATGTTCAACATTCAATTGCTTATCAGGCTCCATAGTTTCCTTTGTACCTTTGTTATTTGCACTAATAATCATAGAATACTCCTTTACCTTAGCTGGGAAAGGCATTTTCTCAACATGAGGTTCGGGCACAATATGATTGGTAGTACAAACTTGAGTACTTCTAACGGGAACATGACTAACAATATCTTTATACGGATCATGGTACTTATTCCACTTCTTCTTGGGAATTTCTATGTAAGAGGCAAAGGCCTTAAAACAATTGGCAATACTTTGGGAATCAAGAACAAACTCATTGCTTTCACGGAGGTCATTAGTTCCCATAAAAGATTTAATGCATTCATAATCATAGTTTGTACATGACTTTCTTCCTTTGTCATTCTCCCAAGCTTCAGTGTTATCTTGAATACGGTCTAAGAGATCCCATTTAGCTTCTTCCTTCATACATGTGAATGATCCAGCACAAGAAGCATCTAGTAAATCTTTATCATGAAGAGAAAGCCTAGCATAAAAGTTATTGAGAATAATATTGTTAGGGAGTTCATGAATAGGACATTTAAGCATTAGTAACTTCAATCTCCCCCAAACATGAGCTGTACTTTCTCCATCAATAGGCCAAAAGTTATATATATAAGATTTCTATCCTTATGAATCTCACTGGGAGGATAAAATTTAGAGTAAAAGAGAGATGCCACTCCTCCCATTCCATGGATTGTCCATTCTTTAGCAGCTTATACCATTATTCAGCTCTCCCTTTCAAGGATATGGAGAGTAACTTCTTCTTCACCTGTTCAGTTGTGATACCTGCACACTTAAACAACCCACATAATTCATGGATAAAAATCAAATGATCACCGAGATGGACTGTTCCATCCCCTAAATAATAATTATCCATAACACGATTAACAATACTTGTAGGTATCTTAAAAGGATCTATCTCAACAGGTGGTGGTTCATCTACTACCCTACTAGTGGTAGTAGTTTTCCCAAACAGAAAACCAAGTGGGTTATCCATATTGGAAACAAAGTAATAGGCAATAACAAAAGCAATACTCACAGTAGAAGTTTCCCTTACCAGTTCCACTCTTCAATAGCGCTTCACTCCTCGGCAACAACGCCAGAAAATAGTCTTGATGACCCACAAGTATAGGTGGTGTATCGTAGTACTTTCGATAAATAGGAGTGTCGATCCCAACGAGGAGCAAAAGGTGCTGAACAGTGGTATGGAGTAGGAAATCCCTGTGAATACTTAACAAACGAATTTTTAGTGGTTTTTTGATAAGGCGACAAAACAAGGAGAAAGTAATAAAGAACAAACGCAGCAAGTGGCCCAATACTTTCTTAGCAAAGGACAAGCCGGTGGAAATACTTATAAGGACCAAACGTTCTCGAGGACACATGGGAATTCTGTCAAGTGCTTTCGCTTCAAATAGCTGAGTACTCTTCTTTGGTGTTTGTAAGTGTTGTGTGGGTGAACCTGTGCTAATGTACCGACCTTACTTGGACTAATACATACTTGTGATTAAACCTCCTGCAAACATCTGTAACTACGGGAACATAATTAAGATATAAATCTAACCACAGCCTTAAATTCTGAGATCCTACACTCTCTTGTGCAAAGGTGTCCTAACGGGGGTTCGGGTTTCTATCCCTCTGGAAACCCCACAATTAGTAGCCAAATACACAATGCATTCCCCTAGGCCCATAAATGGTGAAGTATCATGTAGTCGACATTCACATGACACCACTAGAAGAATAGCACCACAACTTAAATATTAAACCATTGAATAATAACTCAACATAAATCCACTACTAACAACATGACTTCTCCATGTCCTCAAGAACACAACGAACTACTCACAAGACATCATATGGATCAAGATCAAAGATGATATGGTAATGGATAACAATCTGAACATAAACAATAATCGAATGGTTCCACTCACAAGCATCAACTACAATAGTAATCAACACCGGGAAATTTTGCCCTAAGAGCTAAAGCAATATCCAACACAATTGTTACAGCGGGATGGAGTGGTGATGATGGTGCAGGTGGAGATGATGGTGTGGATGATGATGATGATGATGATCCCTATGAAGCCTAGCTTGACAATGGTGTTGATTGCGACGGTATCCCCTCTCCGGGAAGGAATTCACCCGGCAGAAATCTGTCTGCCGGAGAGATCTTTCTCTCTCGGTGTTTTCCGCCCCCCAGAGGCGCCGGAAATCTATCTGTGGTCGCCCCCCAGCCTTAGGGTTTTGTAGGGAAGATATAGGCGAAGGGGCGGAGTCGGGAGCCAGGCAGGTGGGCCACACCTGCCCTAGGCGCGGCCCAGGGGGACCCGCGCCTAGGGGGGTGTGGGCCCCCTACGCCCCCTCTTCGCTCCTCCTTCTGGATTCCCATATTTTTCTGGTATTTTTCTGATCTTCGCAAAATTGCACCGAAACGCCTTCTTTTCCATCAGAATCCAGACTCCGGCAGTCCATCCTCCAAGAATCATCCAACATGCATAAAAAGATGAAAAGCCATAAGTAATACCTCATAATAAGACATATATCAATGAATAGAGGTAAATTATGATATAGAATGGTGATGCAAATTGGGCGTATCATCCACCCCGCCCCGATGTCGATCATCGTAGCAAGAGTACATCAACTCGATCTCCGCCTCCGCGCAATACTCGATCTCCACATCCGCCTCCGTACAATATTACCGCGTCAAAGAAACGGAAGGTCGCCGCTCCCCCGTGCCCCACATCGAAGAAAGGTCAAACAGCGAAGATAGTCGACATCCCGTCGGCTCTTCCAAAGAGATCTTATGACAAGTTCGGTGAGGAAAATGCCGCGGATGTGGCTGCCCAAGTTAAGGCGCATTTTGCACCCAAAAAGCCTGAGCCAAAGCCAGTATTTGATGAAAAAACCAAAAAGTAGGCTAAGTCCTTTCTTGAGCAACCATCCCAGATATCGATGAATCTGGAATCAGACTATGACTGGGAGATTATTAAGCAAGCAAAGAAGAAAAAAGCACAAGTGCAAAAACCAGGATGCAAGTTGCCCAGCTCGGACAACAGAAGATTCAACCGGTCCCCCCGCTCAAAGTGATTTCAGACCTCGACAAGGCCTTCAAAGCTAAAATGGATATGGACATGCAAATAATAGACCCCAGAGCCAGTACTAATGCTGCACTAATGGGCATCACTGTATCGGAGGACAAAGCACTTGCTACCGTAGCAAATATGTCTCTTGGTCAATATTTAGGCTATGAAGATACGCTAGTGGGTCAGATAGTATGGAATTATGTCCAAGGGGAGCCTCTAGTCAGTCATGAGGAGCTCATGCATCTATCCACACATATGCGAAATCTGCACACGTGGTACCTATTGCAAACAGAAAAAAGCATCAAAAAGATTGGTTTGCGGTGGACGTTAGAAAGGAGCATCACTTCAAACCATACTCGATACAGGTTCAAATGACCGAACTATTTCAGTTATACAATCAGTGCGTCCTCGCAAATCTATCATTGGTTGCTACTGTTTGTATGTGATTTATTTCTATAATTAAGTTTGTAGCTCAGTTTGTTCATTGCATTTAATATATTATCCTAACAATATATCCTTTTATATGATATTATATTCTGCAGAATGAAGATGCTTGAATGCAAAAGAGCTAGAAGATATGACGTTGGGTTCATTGACTCATATATTGTTAATGCATATACGTTAAATAATCACCCCAAGGACTTGGAGGGAGACCTGTATAGGTTATTAACCGAGAATAATTTTGTTAAGGAAATACTATTTCCTTGCAACTTCAAGTGAGTGTTTCTATCTTATACACATTTTATTTTTGCTTACTCGATGTTAAGTGTAATTGATGAGCTATGCATGTATGCTTATGTAAACGTCCGCAGATTCCACTGGATCTTGCTAAACATTCAAGTTGACAAGTCCCTAGTTAAAGTCTAGGACTCATTAAGTTGGGACCAAGAGAAGTGGAGCAACATGAAAGCAATGCTCCATAAGTAATTTCAATCATCATCGCATTATATCGGCCTCTTTCGCTCATTTCCTGATATCAAGTAACTAATAACTCCTTTGTTCATTTCTTTGTCGAGCAGGTGTTGGACACGATTTAGACAGAAAATTCCAGGTCCATTCAAAGAGGAGCTAACTTATAAAATGGTGAAGAATTTACAGCAGCCACCGAGAACTCATTTATGTGGATACTACGTCTGCGAGTACATCCACGAGTTGACCAGTGAGCGAAAAGTTGATTCACATTATATTTACGATTTGCGGGAGAAACTAGAGCCAGAACAGCGCATACGAGCAATTCAAGAGGAGCTGGCGGGATTTCTGATGAAGGAGGTCCTTGATGTATATGGAGAATATTATGCAGATGACGAGGAACTCTATATTCCTTAGTGATCTTCATGTAGTTGATATGATATATATATCATCAATGACCATATAATTTCAAAACATTTCTTCCTTTTGATATGATTGATTATATGTATGCTTGCAAGGGATCGAACACTAATTATATAGATGCATCAACGTGTACTGTGTATGTAGTAGTATAGAATAAGTGTCCTGAAATATATGTTTGAAATTATAGTGAAACACAAAACGAAAAAGGAACGAAATGGCAAAAAAAGGAAACACACAATCTCTGCCGCAGTTGAGAAACACATGAATTCTCTGCCGCGGCAGGAAGCCTTATAGTCCCGGGTGGTGTTACGACCCTGAACTAGAGGGTATCCTTCCCCCACCTCGCTGAAATAGCCACGTGGTTGTCTTCTGTCGTCCCGATTTGGCAGTCCCAAGCGCAAAACCAGGACTAGAGCCCGTTACGGTCCGGGACTAAATGCCCTTTTTCCACCACACTACAGGAACGGGAAGCTACGCCGACGACCAAGCGTCGGGGCCGTCAGCGTAGCCATCGTCTAGGATAGCCCCGCCAAGCAGCCATCGACGTAGAATTGCCCTCAGCATATCCTATGCAACGCCGACGGCTGCCCTCGGCGTAGCATACGCCGACGGCCGCCCTCGGCGTAGCTATTTTTTATTTTATCTCATTAAACTTTGAAAAATCATAACTAAATCATTCTAATTCGGAAAAATAAATAATATATCAAAATTTGCAGAAAAATAAGACCTATCTATCTACACTCAAATATTACACATTTGTAAATAAAAATTAAGTAAAACATAAAACATTATATATAGTTTAAAACAGGCATAAAAATTTCAAAAATGATCGAAACAATGCGAAACCTTCACGTGGTGTTATATTATGTGACATAGTTAGAAGAAAAAAATATCAAACTTGGTATATTGATTATGTCTCAAAGAAACCTTCACAAAATGACCTATCTTATTCGAGGTTTTTGGCTTTCGGGTCAAATGACCAATGTTATGGCTAGAATTAAGGCATAGTTTGTGATAATGTGCCCATATTGTGCATATATGTGCATCATAGGATGGCGAACAATGTTGCAGGAGGAAGCTTTCCTTTTTGTCGCACCAAAAAGTTATTTTCCATTTTCCGAGTATAAAAAACAGACGGTTTTGTGAAGCAACCACCAAATGGCTAATTCAAAATACTACCACCACATTTTATAAAAATAATATACTACCTTATATGGACAATGTCCCAACAGGGGGATCCGAAACCTTTCCGTCCACCTTTGGTGAAAAAGAAAAATTCCTGCCGAATCGGTAGGAAGTGAGTCAGATATGAACTATAGGTACATGATCCGATGCTCATGTTTTTTTACAAAAATCATTTTTAGGTTCACAATATGATATTTTATCAAAGATCCAATGCAAGTTTAGCGAGGCTCGGCCCCGAGCTAAGAATCTTTATGCCCGCCGTTTGACAAAGTTTGACGTTAGTTTAAAACGGGCATAAAAAATTCAAAAACGATCGAAACAATGCGAAACCTTCACGTGGTGTCATATTATGTGACATAGTTATAAGTAAAAATATCAAAAAAACCTTCACAAAATGACCTATCTCATTCGAGGTTTCTTGGCTTTCGGGTCAAATGACCAATGTTATGGCTAGAATTAAGGCATAGTTTGTGATAATCTGCCCATATTGTGCATACACATGCATCATGGGATGGCGAACAATGTTGCAGGAGGAAGTTTTCCTTTTCGTCGCACCAAAAAGCCATTCCCATTTTCCGAGCACAAAAAATGGACGGTTTTGTAAAGCAACCACCAAATGGCTAATTCAAAGTGCTACCACCACATTTTACAAAAATACTATACCACCTTATATGGACAATTTCCCAACAGGGGGATCCGAAACCTTTCCATCCACCTTTGGTGAAAAAGACAAATTTCTGCCGAATCGGTAGGAAGTGGGTCAGATATGAACTACAGGTACATGATCCGATGCTCATGTTTTTTTACAAAAATCATTTTTAGGTTCACAATATGCTATTTTATCAAAGATCCAATGCAAGTTTAGCGAGGCTCGGCCCCGAGCTAAGAATCTTCATGCCCGCCGTTCGACAAAGTTTGACGATAGTTTAAAACGGGCATAAAAATTCAAAAACGATCGAAACAATGCGAAACCTTCGTGTGGTGTCATATTATGTGACATATTTATAAGTAAAAATATCAAACTTGATATATTGATTATATCTCAAAAAAACCTTCACAAAATGACCTATCTCATTCGAGGTTTCTTGGCTTTCGGGTCAAATGACCAATGTTATGGCTAGAATCAAGGCATAGTTTGTGATAATATTCCCATATTGTGCATACACATACATCTTGGGATGGCGAACAATGTTGCAGGAGGAAGTTTTTCTTTTCGTCGCACCAAAAAGCCATTTTCCATTTTCTGAGCACAAAAAATGGATGGTTTTGTGAAGCAACCACCAAATGGCTAATTCAAAGTGCTACCACCACATTTTAAAAAAAATACTATACCACCTTATATGGACAATGTCCCAACAGGGGGATCCGAAACCTTTCCATCCACCTTTGGTGAAAAAGACAAATTTCTGCCGAATCGGTAGGAAGTGGGTCAGATATGAACTACAGGTACATGATCCGATGCTCATGTTTTTTTACAAAAATCATTTTTAGGTTCACAATATGCTATTTTATCAAAGATCCAATGCAAGTTTAGCGAGGCTCGGCCCCGAGCTAAGAATCTTCATGCCCGCCGTTCGACAAAGTTTGACGATAGTTTAAAACGGGCATAAAAATTCAAAAACGATCGAAACAATGCGAAACCTTCGTGTGGTGTCATATTATGTGACATATTTATAAGTAAAAATATCAAACTTGATATATTGATTATGTCTCAAAAAAACCTTCACAAAATGACCTATCTCATTCGAGGTTTCTTGGCTTTCGGGTCAAATGACCAATGTTATGGCTAGAATCAAGGCATAGTTTGTGATAATATGCCCATATTGTGCATACACATATATCTTGGGATGGCGAACAATGTTGCAGGAGGAAGTTTTCCTTTTCGTCGCACCAAAAAGCCATTTTCCATTTTCCGAGCACAAAAAACGAACGGTTTTGTGAAGCAACCACCAAATGGCTAATTCAAAATGCTACCACCACATTTTATAAAAATACTATACCACCTTATATGGACAATGTCCCAACAGTGGGATCCGAAACCTTTCCGTCCACCTCTAGTGAAAAAGACAATTTCCTGCCGAATCGGTAGGAAGTGGGTCAGATATGAACTACAGGTACATGATCTGATGCTCATGTTTTTTTTCAAAAAATCATTTTTAGGTTCACAATATGCTATTTTATCAAATATCCAATGCAAGTTTTCCTTTTCATCGCACCAAAAAGCCATTTTTCATTATCCGAGCGCAAAAAGAGAATTTTCTAAAGCAACCACCAAATAGATAATTCAAAAACGGAGGGTTTATGATTAGTTGATATGGATATCATATTTGGATTCCTCTCATTTTTGTGATCAATTTAGACATATTATTTGTTAAATTCCGATTTACAGATTTAAAGATATTAATTATTCCATATTAAATAGAAAAATACAAAAAAAGTAAAATTATTATATTTTTATTTGAATTCAATAATATTTTTACTTATTCATTAATGTTTACTTAAATAATTGTTTGTAATTTCAAAAAATACAAACATGTGACATGTTGATATAAGGGTTAATAGGATTGATATCATAGTATTGACAACAATGTATGAATTACTTTGCGGAAACAGATTCTGAAGGAACGAGAATGTTAAGCGTGCTGGAGCTAGAATAGTATTAGGATGGGTGACCGACCGAGAAGTTCGACCAAGACTGCAATTTAATTAAATATTAAGTGTAGTTAGTGTTAAAAATGTTCAAAGTGATAGATTAACGAGTCAAACAATTCAAAGATTTAAAATTTTGAGAAAAAAATAAAATAAATTTTTTTAAGAAAAATGTTTTTGCAACCTGTCGACAAGCTATGCCGACATTGCCCTTGGCGTAGCATACGCCGACGGCCTCTATGTGCTCCGCCGAAGGAGTCTTTTGCCGAGGAGGCTACGCCGAGGGCAGTCGTTGGCGTACCATACGCCCTACGCCGACGGCTTTAGCGCGTGCGTCTTGTAGTGCCAGTAGATGCTAAGCTAGCTGAGCTCCAAACTCACCCCGTAAAACTTCTCCATAACAAAATTTCTAAAACTTTAGCATTATTGGCAAACCAACTTGTTCTAGTGAAACGCTTCAACATGGCATTCCATCTGTTTACCGACGTAAGACCTTTTAGATATTTTAAAGTGGAATAAATACATTTCAAAATGAGCAAAACTATACACGCTAAAACGTGCCTACAAATATGTGTTTTAAAAAAAAGGCTAGAATGTCTTAAATTAGTGAACGTAAGAGAGGTATTCATTATCAAGCATCAGAAATAGTACATCCAACTTGTTCCTTCCAGAAATATTGGCTCAGCCACACAAAATAAATTACTACAAGATCTTGATGGGGAGCACAAGAAAAATCTAAGTTAAAGACTTTTAAAAATCCAAATAAATCTTGTGTGCAGATATTATGACAAGCCACATGTCTGCAATTTTTTGTTAAAATATTTCATGAGTTAAAATATTTCATGAATTTGCAGCCTCGATAAAAAATGGAGCGACAGTGTGGTTGGGTTTGTTATTTTTGCACAACTCAGAAACGAACTGTGGTTTCAGGAAATCTAGGATCTTGAGGAAACAACTTTCAAAGTGATTTTCCTGTGAGAATCAGTTTGGATTTTTGGGAGACTGCAGGAAAAGGTATAAAGGGAGCGTCTCCACTACAAAATTTTGATCGTATGCAATCCTTTCACTACCAACAAGGGACATTGTGGGTTTGGTTTGGCCAAGATGGCCGTGTTTGGGAGTAGGTCGCCGGTGGATTTCAGCTGCCACCAGCGCGTCCTGGTGCTCTCCTTCCTCGTGGTGACGCTCTGGTGGCAGGGGCGTTTGTCGCTGGAAGGTCGGAGGCCAGGCATCTCCGCCAATAAAGCTGAAGCCTGGAGCCCTTCTTCGCTGCTGATGGCGCGCACGGCGGCGGAGGTGTCTGCAGGGATGCTCTTCCTTCCATGGTGGAAGGTAACTGTGTTCCCGGCTGCAAGCTCCTCCAATAAGCGCGTTGGTCGGCGGATTCGAGACGCCGATGACAAGTTCCTGCCCCTGGCCGGCCGTGGAGGCGAGGGGGTGTGGGTTCTTAAAGTCTTTCGTCTCGATCTTGGCCGGCTGAGGGAGACCACTGCTGCTGTTGCGAGTTCTTCCACAGAGGCGGCGGCGTGCCAGCCTCTGATCCACGCCGACAACCGGCGGCTCGCGGCGCCTGCAAGGCGCATCTTCAACCTCCATCGGAGGCCAGGAGTTGGTGGTTCGACGGCGGCATCCCACGCTACCCCCTTCCCAAGTGGCTTGTTCCCCGGTGAAGAGGGCGGTGGCCGAAGCTCGAGCGCACCCATCGGAAGCGAAGGAGGCGGAGGACCGGATCTCGTTTGTGGAATTAGATCTAGGGTCCTCTATGCAAAATCCAGGGGCTTGTGTGTTATTTATGTTTTTCAGAAGGGCTCCTTTGTAATTGTACCTCCACCGCTTTGACTTAATGGCAGCTTTCTAGGTCCTTCGGGGCCGCCCTCGGTTCAAAAAAAAACAAGGGACATTGTGCTAGAGTGCGATACAGGGCAGTGCAACTCGAAGAAATGATGGCAGTTGACTTCTTGATTGGATAAGGTACAGATGCTTGCATGCTGAGGAGCAAAGTATGCAGCAACAGCATTCACTGACCGGCGCACTCGCACGATGATTCACCACCATCAAGGAAGAATGTGGTCTGCTAATTAAGTTATCATAGCTGCAACTTGGCACGCACAAACGCAAAGCAACATTCTCCCCCCAAAAAAAAAACGCAAAGCAACATGATAAACAAGATCCAACATGCGTACGTACATCACCTCACTCACCAGTAACCAAGAAAATTTTTGCACATTTGTCTGGGGAGTTGACCTTGATGCATACATCAACGGCACTGTCGAACCGTGCGTCATACATCTAGTAACGCTACACCAGATGAGCTAAGCATTCCATTCGCTGCTTAATCAAGGTCTAGCAGATACCGCATATCGGTCCGTCCGTAAAATTTTGCGCTGATATGTGGTACCGAAGCCAAAGTATAACATTTCCAAATACCCCGAATGGCCCAGACCCACAGCTTTTTTATGGTTTCCCGTGTTCCGACCCATCCGTCCCGCGTATATTCGGTACGGGGTCCTGGATGCGCGAAACCGTATCCATTTTCCTCCTCCTCCCCCGCATAGAAACCCTCACCACCACCCACCCTGTCTCCAATTCCGGCCTCCTCCACTGGCAAAAATCAAATCGCCGCTGCCTTCCCCTCCTAGCCCCCACACCTATCCATGGCCAGTCAATCCTGCCGCAATTTGGGCGGACGCGGAGGCGCTTCTCTGCGTCGCAGCGGGAGCTCCGGTTTGCGAGCTCGCGCACCTCCACCATCGAAGGAGGAGGTCCGCCGGCGCCGCTCCGCACACCCGTGTGACCTCGCCTGTATGGGCTGGGCTACCGTTCAGCCCCGGCACGAACGATGCCGAGGCGGGTAGCTCGCGAGCGCCGCCGCGACAAGCACAGCGCTGAGCAGCGGGAGTTGCGTCGTCTCATGCGCCGCTCCGCACGCGAGCACCGGGCGCGTCTTGACTTCTTCATCGTTGACTACTCCGATAACGACACCATCGACTCCGACGACGAGCAGGCACGTGCCGCCATCGTAGATGCTCGGTGAGTAGATACCACCGGTTACGAGGGTTTATAGTATTTGCTAGAGAATCTTAGCATTAGAAATTGTCCGCCGGCTTCCGAGTAGCAATTTAGGGTCTATGTGTGCTGAGTAGGTTTTCCATCAACACCGTGATTTATAACTGATATCCATCCCGTACATGCGCGCACCATATACTTTAAGTCATTATTAGTGAGTTTACCACTCGGCTATTCACACTTGCACAAAAATACTCTAATTTTTTGTCAAGCATAGTTGACCGGACATTCCCAAAGTCTACTCGATCCCCAAGCTCAATTAGTAGATACAAAAATGTACTCCTATATGAGAAGCATGTTGCAGATATGCGTGCCAAGTGCCAACAACATGACAACCACGGAGGAGCTTAAAAGTGAGCAATTGAGCAAATTGTCACGCTGGTCAGAACATAAGTAGTAGTACGCTCCTCTCCTCCGCTGCCCCAACCTTATCTCTTCCTCCGCTTGTCCGCCGCCACCCACCTAAGATCTGAGCCTCTCCCGCCGGAATAGCTGGTGGGAAGTGGCGGAGGAGCGGTGCCGGGGTAGCTGTAGGCTTTCACTAGTGCAAACAACCCTATGTGTCCCGATTGTTAAGGGTCTTTAGTCCCGGTTCCCCAACCGGGACGGGGCAATCGGGACTAAAGCCCCAACCTTTAATCCCGGTTGCCCCACCAACCGGAACAAAAGGACGTACACGTGGCCGCTGCTAAGTGTGAGGGGGGGAGGAGCAACCGTCCCGGTTCGTAACACGAACCGGGACAAATAACCCTTTGCCGCGGCAGAGAATTTATTTTGGCAACATTTTTTTGCTGCGGCAGCATTTTGGCCACTTTTTATGCCGCGGCAGAGAATTCATTTATGTTGTTTTATTTTTTATTTAGTATTTTACACTCATCAATGAAGGAACCATTATATTACACAAGATCATCATGACAATAGAGATCCAAATGTCGAACATATTACATTCGATACACGGAGTTCATGCACTACATACAAAATAAGCTCTTTATACAATCCCTATTGGATATACACACCCGAATAGTATTCTCCTTTTGGGTTTAGGACTTCTGCATCCAAGAATCCTGCAAATTCCTCCTGAATTGCTCGTAAGGGATTCTTTGGCAGAAGACCGTCCATTAGACGTTCGATCTGATTTAAAAAAGGATTCAACCTATATGAATGAAACTAAACACAATTTGATGGTAATTAAAAACTATAGAAATTTTTCACGTACGTTAAGTTGCTCTAAATTTCTCTCTTTCTCACAGCACGTCTGACGGATAAACTCGCAAACATAGTATCCATATAAATTGTTCCCTGGTCCCTGCATCAGGCACTTTACGAGAACATAGTTCAATCAAAATAATAATCAAGCATGATAATAGCGGTATCAAAACTAGAATCAAAGAGATGCGTAGATATAGCTAGTGGTGCTTACATCTAGTGGTTTAAATGTAAGCTCCTCTTTTCAAACACCCCTAGCATTCTTGGTGAACCGTTTCCAAGCGCTGCCCGGCGAAGAAAACGAATAAAAGAAGTTATTAATTACTTGATATCATAAAATTCACGAACGTTGCCGATATAGTGTCATAATAATTAGAATTACCACTGGAGAAGCATCTGCATGTCCTTCCATGTCTCAAGGGGTTTATGTTTCGAGTCCATGACTAGTACACGCCCTTTGTCAGGTTGAATGATTAACAGAATATAGTGGAAGCTACGCATGCATAACTAATAAATTATATACTTAACGTCGAGTAAGCGAAATAGAAAGTGTATACAAGACAATAACACTCACTCGAAGTTGTAAGGAAATAGTATTTCTCTTCTGATTTCTTGAAACCTTAACGCGTGTGCGATATTATCCTTCGTATTCAGGGGGTTTGTTTTGAGATTAGCTTGATGAACCCAATATGGGTCAATGAACCCAATGTCATAGATTTGTCCTCTGCTGCATTCGAGAATCTTCATTCTGCATATTATAGTATGATTATATATAAGCAATAAACGAGGTGAGATAGCTATAGACTAAATTAATTACAGAATTAGTACTTACAGACAATAGGCACTGATGATCGATTTGTCCAAGGCGTCTTGATTGAATAATTGAAATAGTTCAAAAAATTCAATGGATATCATGTCATCTATTTCTTTTCCATAATGCTTTTTTGTAACCCACAGCATTATCCAGTTAGCCCCGGCCTCTGTGGCATGCATGTGCCAGTTATGTAATCTTCGCATTTTTGTTAAAAGATTATTTACCTCCTCGGGTTTGACGAGAGGTTCGCCATACTGGTATTTCTATGCTACTTCACACACGGTGAAGTACTGTAACTGGGATAAGTAGTGGGCAATACTCATACCTTGAGCAGCGGCAGCTTCTCCGTATTGTGCAACTACATCTGAATCATACTGCTCTTCGGCCGCATATTTGCTCGACCCCACATTGGTATGGAAAATCACCTTGAGAGGGACACAAGATTGTTTTGCTTGTTCTCCGAGCTAGGCAACAGATTTCCCGCTTGCATCAGTACTGCTCTTCGAGGCTTGTTGTGCCGCATGTGACTTCAGAATAGAGCGCTCATAGTCTGATGACAGCTTTGGCTCGGGTTGGTGAAGGGCCTTTAGCATTTTTAACACTCGGGCTTTTTCTTCTTTGGTTCTGGGGAACTCTAGCTCTTTCGGCCGCCCTAGCTTAGCGAAAAACATTGTCGTTTCAGCATCAACGATAGCCGTAGTCTCCTCTTCAATACAGTCATAAGCTCTCTTGGGAGGAACCTTTGGTACTTTTGGAAGAGGCTCTTATTTACGTGTCGGTGATCGCTTACAACTCCGCAGAGTAGAGGTGGTACACTTACGCTTTTTTTCCTGAGGCACCGGCGATGGCTGCGTCGGAGATTGGTGAGGCGACGAAGACGGGTGAGGCGATGGAGCCGGGTGAGGCGACAGAGCCGGGTGAGGCGACGAAGACGGTTGCCGTGGCGGCGACGCCCTCGCTGGAGACGGGTGAGGCGGCGGCGAAGATGGCCTTGGCGTGTGATTTGGAAGCACGATACATTCCTTTGGCCATAGAATGGTGACATTTGTTGCTTCTCCCAGTTCAGTCACATCCCCTTCACCTGCAGGGTAGTCAAGCTTCAAACCTTGAAAGGTGGGCATGATTTCATCCACCCCAACAACAGCGTAGCCCTGTGGAACCAGACGACAATGGTAAGTTGGTGTGGGTCCAATTGGTAAGGCATAGCCGACCGCCACCTTCATTGATATGTTCACAACTTTGACATGTATCTCGCAGTGTGTCATCTATGTGATATCATCCACTGGGTAGCCAACACGAGCCATCATCGGTGCACCATCGTCATCGTCATTGTCATCACCCGGGACCTCGGTGGAAGCCACACTTCTTTTTCGATTATTCGATAGGCCGGTAGCATCGAATGCAGGTTCTACCACCATGTGCTGCCGAGATGGGCCGGTAGTACCTTGCTGGCTAAGTGCGTTAATTTGATCTTATTGTTGCTTTATTCGTTCTTCAATTATACGCATTCGCTCTCTCTGAATATCTGCTTCAACTTCTGCCTTGTCCTTTCTCCTCTTATGGCTTCTATCAGGATATTTCTTCCTCTCTTCGGGAAACCCAGTGCTCCATGGTTTGGAGCCTATTGTGCCTCGTGTTCGTCCATCATGTTCCTTATTTCCAAGGGCGAGTGTGAGCTCATCATTCTCTCTATTGGGAATGAAGTCCCCATCTTTAACAGCCTTTACTGCGTTTCTCATCTTCTCGATTAGCAAGGGGTCTTATTTATGTCGTATGTTATATATAAACTTCCCTTCCGAGTCAAACGTGCCCCCACGTAAAACCAATTCTTTGCACGTTCGATCCAATCGTCTATCTCTGGGATGATCTTTGTAGCACGCAGTTCATCCTCAAGTTTCTTCCACTTAGGAATGCCAGCCCTGTAGCCACCTTGCCCCATAGTATGGTGATACTTCTTGTTAGAAGCATTCAACTTATTCGTTGCAGACATTTTCTTAGATTTTTTTGATGTCTTGTAATTCACAAACTCAACCCAGAATGGTTTTATCTTCTGAAACTGAATCTTCTCGAAATCCGGAGTCTTCTCTTTCACGACATAGTCAAGGTGCAATCTTTTCTTCCAGTTGGTGAAACACTAGGCCATCTTCTTCATAGCCCACTCCGCATTTGGATCTCCATGGCTTTCGCATGTTCTAAGGCGTCCTCAACTGGATCCTCCGCATTTGGATCCAGCTCTATCTTCGGTAGTTTGAAATTAAGCATGAGCCTGTTCCACAGTAAATCTTTGGCCACGCTAGGGAGAAATAAAGACGTTTCCTCTTCTTCCGCATCAGCAGGCTTATTCCAATTTCGAATGGTGATCGGGACGAAGTCCCTAACGATTACTCTGCATTGTGCCACAAATTTGTTTGCGACAACAACGGGAGCCGTCGGTTTGTCGTCTTCACCGATATCTTTGATCCTAAACCTCTCATGGTCTTCCAACTTTTTGGTTGGGCCTCGTCCGCTCTTTTCAGTAGATTTGTTCGATCCGGAGGGCTAAAAGAAGAAAGATCATCGTTACTATTTCTATATAGACAGCAGATGATTAATTAATGAATTAATTATATTACATGCACCTCACCGGATCGGTCGTCTTCTCGATCATACAAGGCACCGCCTTCTCCCTCACGGAAGGCATCACCTTCAACCTCAAACAAGTCGTCTCTTCCGGCAAAAAGAGGATCACCCTCACCAGAGTTGTTCAGAAACGTCGATACATCTAAATTTTCTTCCCCGCGGATCATACCTTGGATCAACTCTTCCTTTTCTTCATCTCTGTCGTGTGGGTCCATATTTTCTGCACAGGTGGAAAAACGGATAAGTCAAAGCGGCTAAGGGAGAATGTTAGGTAGGGTGTTGAGAGATATAAACCCTAATTCGGAGAAACCCTAATATATATATACACAATAATAAAAATGAATTTACAATATCAGAAACCCTAATTCGGAGAAACCCTCGGGCTCAGATCCTATCGCGAAGAACCAATACCGGATAGAAAGGCGGCAATCAATACATGGCATTATACAATGCGCAATGAATATGTATGACATGTTAGATTTAGAGATCCTACACTAACCCTAGGTGCAACATCAATTTAAAAGGGTTCGGGATTCCCTGGCGAGGACACACCGGCTAACCCTAGGTGCAACATCGATTCAACTGGGGTCTATGACACCTAATAGCATGGCTAAGCATCTACAATACGATGGCTACCAAGAAATCAACTGGGATCTATGATAATTCTATTGGGTACTCACACCATAGATAGCATATATAATATAAAACATTTCCTTCAATGCAAGCTACTGAAAACTAAATGCATAATAAAACAATAGGAGATTCATGATAGTGACACTTGCCTCAGTTGTAGTAATCGTTCATACAGTCGTCGCAATCACAATAATCGCACTCCGAGCAATCTATCGCGCAAAACAATAGTTGCAATCAATCATACAGTACATCAACACAACAAAACAATCTGCATGCATTTTAGAAAAGAGAAACAAGATCAAAAGCTTCCCATAAACATTTTCCATTAAACAAATAGGATTTAAATAGGCATTAATGAATTCTGAATACTTTCAGTACAGAATAGTTTCATATAATTATGAGAACCATTCTACTGGTTAGATAGTGTTCATAGCTTTCATTTGCCACTGGTTTCAACCTAAATTAATTTACAGATTAAAAGTTATAGTCAAAATACTCATTTAATGGATTTAATAATAGGTAATTATTTTGTACTGTAACAAAATCAACTAATGCTACAGTGACATCGATTATAATTTTCTGTATCCATAGACACCAAATTTGCCAATTTTGGAGTTGTGGATATTTTCCTATGAATTATTTAGCATATAATAGATTTAAATATTCCAAATAATATACATTGGTCAAAGTACGAATTTTATTGCATGATAATATTCTACACATTATTATGAATCTAGGGATATATCACATGTATTTTATGACCAATATTCAATTTTATATGAATTTTACAAATTTGCACAAATTTCTGTCTATTTTCTTATTCTAGAAATCCAGGGGAATATTCCCTGGCATATTCCCGCTCACGCGGCAGCTGACTCAGCGCTGCGCTGACTGGTCAACGAAACGATCTGGGTCGCGGGTGGCGGACGGCGTCGGGGCGCACGCGGACGGAGCAGAGAGAAAGGAGGGGGCGGCGGCGCACCTTGGTGGTAGTGGCGACCGGGCCGGGCGCGTTAGCGGCAACGGCGGCGCAGTGGTGGCCTCTGCTGCTTGCGCGGCAACGCCGACGCGGCAACGGAGGCGCGGCACCTGGGCGGCAACGGCAACGGAGGAGCGGCAACGGCGGCGCGTGCTCGAGCCCTCTGCTTGCGCGGACGGAGGCGGTCAGGGCGCACGGACGGAGGCGGTGGTGTGGCAGCGGCGAGCTCGGGCAGCCTGCCAGCGTCATTTGGGTTTCCTGTGCGCGATTCAATGAAGGAGATGGGGAAGAAGAAGAAGAGGCGCGCAAGTTATAAAGGAGGGAGTATACGTCCCGGTTGGTGGCTCCAACCGGTACTAAAGGTACTTTTTTATATTTTAGGCTGAGCCCAAATGGCGCACGCGCAGGGGTCTTTAGCCCCGGTTGGTAGCTCCAACCGGGACGTATGACCCTGTTTTCAAAAAAAAATCAGGAATTTTCTCTCTATTTCCTCCTTATTTTCTTATTTTAGGGTTTCAATTTGTAATGTTTTTTAAATGATAATTACTTTGGAATTTAGAAAAAAATTAAACATAAAAAGTGTTTAAATTTGAATAATTAATTCAAAACCATTTTCTGTTTTTAAAAATAATTAATGTAACCATTTAAACTATGAACCATTTAAAATTAAAAATGAATTAACTTATATTTTTTGAATATTAATTTGGAATTTAGAAAAACTTTAAACATAAAAAGTGTTTGGACTTGAATAACTAATTCAAAACCATTTTCTGTTTTTAAAAATAATTAATGTAACCATTTAAAATTAAAAATAAATTAAATTTTTTTTTAATATTATTTTCGAATTTAGAAAAACTTTAAACATAAAAAGTGTTTGGATTTGAATAACTATTTCAAAACCATTTTCTGTTTTTAAAAATAATTAATGTAACCATTTAAAATTAAAAATGAATTAACTTATATTTTTTGAATATTAATTTGGAATTTAGAAAAACTTTAAACATAAAAAGTGTTTGGATTTGAATAAATAATTCAAAACCATTTTCTATTTTTAAAAATAATTAATGTAACCATTTAAAATTAAAAATGAATTAACTTATATTTTTTGAATATTAATTTGGAATTTAGAAAAACCTTAAACACAAAAAGTGTTTGGATTTGAATAACTAATTCAAAACCATTTTCTATTTTTAAAAATAATTAATGTAACCATTTATAATTAAAAAGAATTAACTTATATTTTTTGAATATTAATTTGGAATTTAGAAAAACTTTAAACATAAAAAGTGTTTGGATTTGAATAACTAATTCAAAACCATTTTATGTTTTTAATTTGGATTTGAATTAACTTATATTTTTTATATATTAATGGGCGGGAAGAAAAGGACGGGAAATAATGGGCAGAAAATTTTATTACGATAGAACCGGAATTAAAGTACATAACACAACTAACACTAAGTTACATAAAGCACGACTGAAGATTAAGATACATAGAAGAACTGAAAATTAAGATACATGGCCAGATTAAGTCACAATCGACCGAACTTGTTTTGCAATATTGGAGTGATTCAGTCATGCTCCTTTCTACACCTGTAATACTCGCCACTGTAGTCGTCGTACTCGCCGCGGCCGTCGTTGCTGTCGTCGTCGGGGTCGTCGTAGTTGAACCTTGAAGGATGAGTATGAGTGGGCTGGACTTGAGGGTAGCGCAGGCAGGGGTTAGAGTCGGCGGCCGTGTCATAGGCCATGACGCTTTGTAGAGTCCGGCCGCGCCACCACAGTCGACGGCTGGCATCGTTGAAGTTCGGAGGAGGTGGGTCGTCCTCCTCGTGCCTGGCAAGCGCCCTCTCACGCCGATCCTCGAAGAAGGCTTCCCAAGTCGGGAAATAGTCGGGATGCCAGTTGGGATTCCTCCACCGCTCTGGCGTGAGCTCGAAGTAGTAGTGGTTTGTGATGGCCATCCGGCTTGCCACACCTAGAGGGACAGGAGTAACCAGCACGCCTCCGGCGCTCAGCATCCAGCCGACAGGGACGTAGTAGCCCGGCGGGCAGGGGTAGTTCAAGGCGCAAAGCGCCTCCGCCTTCCTGGGGGTTAGTCGTATGGTGGAAGACATGGGAAAGAGTGATGAGGTTGCAGATATGAGTCTAGATATGTGCAATGACAATGGAGGCCAATCCTACATATATGTACTGAGAAATGGCGGGAAGAAAACTGTGGAAAGAAATGGCGGGAAGAGAAATGGCGAGGAAAAAACTGCGGGAAGAAATGGCGGGAAGAAACTTGGGTTTAGGGTTTTGTGAATGTTTTTTCGAGACATGATCAATATACCAAGTCTCATATTTTAGAAAAATGGGATGGTAGCATTCTGAAACAGCATTTTGGTGGTTACTTCACAAAACGACCCATTTTTTGCGCTCGGAAAATGGGAAATGGTTTTCCGTGCGACAAAAAGGAAAACTTCCTCCTGCAACATTGTTCTCCATACCAATGTCCACATGCATGCATAATATGGGCACAGCAACACAAACTATGCCGTGATTCAGCACATAACATCGGTCATTTGGAACGAAAGCCATGAAACCTCGAACATGATAAGTCATCTTGTGAAGGTTTTTTCGAGATGTCGTGGTATTGCCGACGAGTACGCCATGGAGGGGTACTCACAGTGCGTGTTTAGAGAAGTGGGGTAAGGCGAACGGTTGACGGGTACGAGGTAACACAGCTTACCCAGGTTCAGATCCCACGACGGTGGCGGAACCCTACTCCTGCTATAAAGCACTATAAGGGCAATATGCCGAGTTACAGAGATCGGTTCGCTGTGCGAGGTTGTATGAATTGATACTAGGTTGTCTGAAGTTGTGCCCTAAAGGATCCCATAGGCCCGACTTATATAGACGCCAGGTCCTAGGGTTACAGGGAAAAGTCCTAGCCGGATAGGTCACAGAGTCCTACACCGTCTATTACTAGTCTTGTGTATCTTGCACTCCAAGGCTCCGGGTACGTCGGTGACTCCAACTGTAGCCTTCCTTTATCCGACATGGGCCTCCCTTCTGGATCCATCTAACTGGGCCGCCCAGCAGGCCATAGGCCATGCTACCAACTGTTGGCCACCCGGGTTATCCGGATAAGTGACATGCTATGAGGATACCCATATAGAATATCCCCAACAGTAGCCCCCGGAGAACTCTGAGATCTTGCGGCATCTTGCCACTTCGTGTGGAATGCTCCGTCTAGATGGATGTCGGCAAATCGTCAAGCAATATCTTGTAGTCCTCCCAAAGAACCCTGCAAGGCTTTCTCCGTCTTAAATATGTAAGTCAGAGAAATGCTGAATCTTCCATCGTACTCTTCCGTAGCCAGACTGGATCCATCCATGCCGGAATCTTCCGATGTGACGGCTCATCTGCCTATGCCAGCTAGGACGACGTAGGCTTAGGTCAGCGACGCATCATAACTCACACATGCACAGAACGCAATCATGTCCGATTTTCCCGCGCGAGCGATACGAACCGTTGGCGGCGACGGTTGGAGACGTGGCAAAAAAATTGCGCACGTTCGCAAACACGTCGTCTACGCGGCAACCGTCCGATCAAGCTGCACGAATCTTGACACTGGAGATGATAAATAGTAACCGCGATGGAATTTCCACTTTTTACCTCATTCTCCTCACATCATCTTCTTTCTCCAGCGCGCGCCCCCTCGAGCTCTCCGCGCCTAACTCGCGAAAAAACCCTAGCCTCCAATTTGCACTAGTCACACCCAACCTCACTCCATGGCCATCAGTAGCACTTCTCCCTCCATGGCGGCGTCAAACAAAGCCGCGGTGAAGCCGGCAAGCTCCATCGTCGTGCCTCCAGAGGGCCTAGTCATCCCCGCATCGGCGGTGATCGAGTCCATCAGCGGTGACTTTAATCTGGCGGCGCTGGAGCCGTTGCAGGAGGAGCCAGATTCACACAAGGGCGACTGGCGCGGCTCAGATATCACGAACCGTGATATCTAAGAGATGATCACCGAGGGCTACCTCCCTGCAACGGAGGGGCTCGCCTGGCGGGCGGCACCGTCCGGCAAGGTTACACCTTCTCCCCAAGCCGGAAAAAAGGTGTACTCAAAGCCCAACTGGTACGCGGCGTCTCCCTGCCCATCTCCAACTTCTTCCTCTCCGTCTTGAATCACTATAGAGTCCAGCCACAGAATCTTTCCCCCAATAGTGTCTTAGTGCTAAGCAACTACGCGGCGCTTTGTGAGGGATACTTAGGGATAAGTCCTAGGTTAGACCTCTTTGTGTACTTCTTCACCGTCAAACGTGAAGCCGGACATAGCAAGGAAGAACTCAGGAACTGCGACACCATAAGCTTCAAGATTCGACCTGGCTGGCGGTTCCCCGACATCGTCGGCCATGAGTCCTGCAAAAATTGGCAACAGACGTACTTCTACGGCCCAGACATCCCTCTGGCTGGCCGACAAGTAACGTACCCGGACCGTTGACGGAGCCGCCGCTGAAGCCTCGTCATGGAGATCCCAGGCCTCCCTTCCCTCCGACCTCGATGCTTCCCGCGCCATAAGGCGGATAGAATGGTTCGTAGAGACGGGTTTGACCGGCTTGGACCTAGCCATGTGCTGGTTCATCAGGCGAATCCAACCTCTACAGCACCGCGCGAAGCTCATGAACGAGTATACAGCGACAGAAGGGATAGCCTCCGCATCTCCATGGACAACTTCTCGAGCGACTCCGTCAAGCTCCTCCTTAAGGACATCGTCAAGGTGAAAGATAAGAAGCGTGGCTTCACCATCACCTACGACATGTTCGTAGATGTCAAGTGCCCAAAGGTAGGTATTTATTATCCGTGTATGACATATACTCCAGTTCTTCCGTCTTGCAAGTATCATCTTATCTAACACGGTGACTTCTCACTTAACAGCTTAGCGATCTAGAGGAGGGCAACCTGGCTGCCCAAATCTATGATCCAAAGATGAAGAAAGTCACGTTCGTGTCCGACGACGAGGCTCCGTTGGCGCGAAAGCGGATGATGGGGATATGCCTACCGGGGTATACCCAGCAGGACGTTTCCGACTGGCCCAGGAACTGGCGAGTGGGCCTGCAGAACGGCGACTGGATCAAGACCTGGCGTGGATCCAAGCGACTGGAAGCTGAAGGCCCAGGAGAGTAGATAGGCCCAGTCGGATTAGGTTAAACGAGTACCGAAACCTTAACTGATTCGGTTGAGATATGTAAACCCTAGGGGGTAAGTCTATATAAACCTCCCTACAGGGCGTGTAGAGGATACGTTCCATCATCCACCCAAGCGACTCGCCGCCTAGACGTTGAGCTCGCCCCTTTGTACTTCCATCATAATACAATCTAGCAGGAGTAGGTCTTTACCCTCCGGGGGGCCGAACCTGGGTAAAACCCTGTGTCTCCTCCCTCATCTCGCACCACAGATGGCTGGCCGCCCTTGCCCTTCGTTCTACTACTCGCTGCCGATTGCAGCGTCTGCCGTGGTCATTCCCACGACAGTGGCGCCCACCGTGGGGCCTGGCCGGTCAGGCCGGTGTTCTGCGGCGAGATCCAATCTGCCCATCAACGAATCGGTCGCCACCGGCCGCATGATAGCGATCGGCGAGATGCTCCAGATCTTGTCGAGCAGCTACGTCCCGGCGGCGCGACCCGTCACGCACAACATGATCTTGCCAGTCGGCACGATCAGCCTCTTCGTCGGCCTCATCGACGTCATCGTCTCGGAGGACTCGGCTCGCATCCGCGAGTCGCCACCATGCGACCGGCTCTCCGAGAGCCAGGTCCGCACGATCCACCGCCTCGCCTCCGAGTACAACTTGGCCCACAGCGACGTGGCCGAAACCACCGCGGCCGCGGAAGACGCGGCCCTCAACGACGTCGCCGACTCGGCGACTCCGGCGTCACTCGCCAGATCCATCATCGCGGCTTCGCCCGCGGGCTCCATCACCCAGGTCTCCAACGTGGGAGACTTCGAGGATCCCTCCATCCTTGGGATCTTCAACTTCGACTCCAGGTCGGAAAACTCCGCCGATCTCCGCGACGGGACCGGTCGCCACGCCGTGACCTACATGGCGACTAGAACCGACCCGCCGGAGGATCCCTTCTCCACCCGGATCCCGCCTAAGGCCACGGCAACAGAGGTCGAGGAACTCCGCCTGAAGCTGGCGGAGGTGGTCCGCAAGGAGCAAGCCGAGCGCAAAAAATTTCGCCTCGAGCAGGTGACGGCGCAGGAGCTGTCACGTTACCACCGGCAGTGAATCAGGTCGCGCCTGAACCCCACCGTCCAGGGGCGCGCCCTGAACTTCGACGACGAGAACGACCCGGCCCGCGTGGCCGAGCGCGCGATCTGCGAGAACGCGCCACCCGGAGGAAGCGCCCGGCCCCCGCCAGGGTCGATGGCGAACGGCGCCCCACCTCCACCCAACCGCGCACCCCCCAGGGACCAGCCGCGGATCGTGGTATCCTCACGGGAGCGAGACGCGAACAGACTACCACTGTTCTCCACCCCGATGGACAACCTCGTGGCGGGCCGACCAGCGGCCGACAACATCACGGCCACCGGTGACGGCGCCCTACAAATCCAGTACGTCAAGGCCTTGCTCGCAAAGGTGGTCGAGCAACAAAACGCAGGCGTCGACTCACAGGGTCGGATGTACTCGCGTTCATCGGGCAGCAGAGCGGCCTCAAGCGGCCGTCCATTGGCGGCAAACACCCTCAACTGCCCGCCACCTGAACCACTGCAGCTCCAACACCGACTCGCCCACGCGGCACTCTCCACCAACGACCCAAGGCCAGCGACCAACTTCGTCGCCGCCAACGGTCAGCCCGTCGACGCCCGCACCCACATCATCCACAACCAAAGTTGGCGCGCATGCCAGCCCGACGACCTGCGACACACCCTAACCAATCGCCGCGACGGCGAGCCGATGGGGTCGCTGAGCCGACTCGGGCCCCGGTGCTTCAGACCGATGATCCGAGGCGAAAAATACCCGGCGAACTTCAAAGCGCCGAAGGAAATAGAGAAGTACGACCCTTCGTACGACCCTTCCGTGTGGCTGGACACCTACCTCATGGCGATGGGGATCGCTGGCCACACCGACCTGCTAGCCTCCCGCTACCTCCCCCTGATGATGGAGGGAGCGTGCATGCAGTGGATCAACACTCTCCCCCGGATAGCATCGATTCCTGGGAAGAGATGTGCGACGCCTTCGTCAGGCACTTCGAGGGTTCCTACACCCGCGCCACCACCATCGAGGACCTGGAGCGATGCGTCCAGGGACCCCGCGAGTCGACTCGAAGCTGGGTCCAACGGTGGCAAGAACTATGGTACAACACGGCCGGTATCCACCCGGACACCACGATCCACTGCTTCAAGACCTCGTGCCGCTACGAGCCCTTGGTCGCCAAGCTCAAACGAGCATACCGCACACTCGACAACATACCGGACCTCCTTGAGATCGCCAAAAGGTACGCGGAGGAAGACCCAAATCAGGAAGCCGACGACGAGTCGGGTGGTCAACGCCGCACAAACGGCAACGACAATGGACGACGGTCCGACCTACACTACAGCAACACTCGCCTCACCGGCAAGCGCCGTAGTGATGGGCGAGTCGACTTCGTCGCCAACGCTGGGCACGCGTAGCGCGAGCCCAAGAGCTTTCGCCGCGACGGGGGGCAACACCGCGACGGCGGCAACTACAAGGCAAAACCAAGGTTCGACCCTGCGGCCCTCCTTAACCAACCTTGTGCGTTTCACAGCAGGGAAGGGAAGCCCGCCACGCACACGACCGCCGACTGCCACTCTCTCAAGGAGATCGAGAAGGCACGGCGAGCGCGGGAGGACCCCGACAACAACCCGCCAAACGGCGGAAAATTCGGCAGTGTGGCCAGCTCGCTCCACACCTTCACAGGCTTCAACACGAAGCGCGAGAAGAAGGTCATCGCCCGCGCCGTCGCTGTCAACGCGGTGGCCCAGGTGGACGTTCCCCAGTTCCTCAACTGGTCGGAGCAGCCCATCACCTGGAGCCGCCAGGACCACTCGCCACGCATCGAGTACCCAGGCCGAGTCGCCCTGGTGGTCAAGCCCAAGGTGGGAGACTACTGACTCCCCAAGACATTGATGGACGGCGGCAGCTCCATCAACATCCTATACCTGGACACCTTCAGGCGACTGCGGCTCCCGCATTCGATGGTCGAGACGACCTACACCACGTTCCACGGCATCGTCCCCGGTCGGAAGGCGTACCCGATTGTCAAGTTCATGCTGCCAGTCACCTTCGGCACACCAGCAAACTTCCGCACCGAGCGGATCGTCTTCGAGCTGGTACCCTTCGACAACCCCTACCACTGCGTCCTGGGGCGCCAGGCGTTTGCCAAGTTCATGGCAGCGCCCCACTACGCGTACAACGCGATGAAGCTCCCCAGGCCGCGCGGCGTCATCACCATCAACAACGACCCCGACATGGTCGCCGAGTGCGAGGCCAAAGGAGCCGAACTCGCCGACGCCGTCATCACGGCAGAGGCCAACCACGCCGACGAGCTCGCCAAGTACGCGAGCGGGGTCAACAACGACGACCCCAACATACTCAAGAAGCCCAATTCGGAGGGCGGCAACACCTCAGCCTTCGAAGCAACAACGCACACCCGCACCGTCAAGCTGGTCCCAGGCGACTCCAGCCAGATGGTGACAATCGGGACAGGCATGAGCCCAGCATAGGAAGACGCGCTCATCGAGTTCCTTCGTGAGAACAGGGACATCTTCGCATGGAAGCCCTCTGACATGCCTGGTGTCCCTAGGGAACTCGCTGAGCACAAACTCAACGCCGACCCCAAAGTGCGACCTGTCAAGCAGTCGCTGCGGCCCTTCAATGAAGAGCGCCGCCGAGCCATCGCCGAGGAGGTGTAGCGTCTACTTGCTGCAGGCTTCATACGGCCAATAAAATACTCCAAGTGGCTGGCAAACCTAGTCCTGGTCGAGAAGAAAAATGGGACCTGGAGGATGTGTATCGACTACACAAACTTAAACAACGCCTGCCCAAAGGAGCAATTCGTCCTCCCGCGGATCGACCAAATAATCGATTCCACCGCGGGCTCGGAGTCGCTGTGTTTCCTCGACGCCTACTCTGAGTACAACCAGATCAAAATGGCTGTCGAGGACGAGGAAAAGACGGCGTTCATCACGCCATTCGGAGCCTTCTGCTACACCGCCATGACCTTCGGCCTCAAGAACGCCAGGGCGACCTACCAGCGGTGCATGCAGGAATGCCTTGCGAGCCAAATTGGCCGCAATATCCACGTCTACATCGACGACGTGGTAGTGAAGTGCGCTTGCCGGGGCGACCTACTCGCCGACCTGGCGGAAACATTCGCCAACCTGCGGAAATACAAGATAAAGCTAAACCCAGGCAAATGCACCTTCGGTGTACCAGCAGGGCAACTACTGGGCTACGTCTTCTCCAAGCGCGGGATCGAGGCGAACCCCACCAAGATCGACACGATCGCCCGACTTGGCAAACCCGAGTGCCTGCGCGACGTCCAGAAGCTGGCCAGGCGAGTCGCGGCTCTCAGTCGCTTCATCCCCCGATTGGGCGAAAAGGCGATGCCCCTATACCGCCTGATGCGAAAAACCCCACCTTCCAGTGGGACAAGGAGGCCGACGATGCGCTCCGCGACCTCAAGAAGGTGCTACTCGCAGCACCGCTACTCGCCGCCCCCGTTGACAAAGAACCCATGCTGGTCTACATCGCGGCTTCCGAGCGCGTCGTCAGCGCCGTCATGGTCGTCGAGCGGCCAGAGGAAGGAAAGGAGCGCCCGGTACAGCGATCGGTGTACTATATCAGCGAGGTCCTCACCGAGTCGCGCCAGCGGTACCCCCAATACCATAAACTGGTATACGCGGTCTTCAGAGCACAACGGCGACTGCCGCACTACTTCCAGGAGCACCCGATCACGGTGGTCTCCTCAGCACCGTTGCAGGACATTATCCACAACCGTGAGGCGACCGGGCGAGTCGCCAAGTGGGCCGTCGAAATCGGCGTCCACAACATCAAGTATGAGCCACGCAAAGCGATCAAGTCGCAGGCTCTCGCGGACTTCATCGCCGACTGGGAAGAGGCCCAGCAGCCGGAAAAGCTGCCGTACCTCCACTACTGCAGCCTGCACTTCGACGGCTCCAAGAATGCAGACGGCGCAGGGGAAGGGATCGTGTTGACCTCCCCAAAGGGCGACAAGCTCCGCTACGTCCTCTGCCTCGACTTCACCCCCTGCACCAACAACATGGCCGAGTACGAGGCACTACTCCACGGCATGCGAGCTGCCAAGGAGATGAATGTCAACCGCCTACGCTGCTACGGAGACTCCGACCTCGTCGCTGGGCAAGTCGCTGGCACCTGCGATGCCGTCTCTCCCACCATGGCGGCATACCGCCAAGCAGTGGACAAGCTGGGAGGACACTTCGCAGGCTACTCCGTCGAGTGGATTGACAGGAGGAAGAACGAGGAGGCCGACGCAATCTCTCGCATCGGTTTGGCTCGACTCTCCCCACCCGCCGGCGTCTTCCTCGACACGATCACCAAGCCGTCCGTCTCTCCCCCAAGGGAGATCGACATCGGAGTCCCGCTGCAACTAGAGGCAGCCCTGGTTGCACTCATCACCGAGCCAGAAGACTGGACTAGGCCGTACATCGCCGACCTGGAGGGAGGCACCTTGCCGGCAGACGAAACAGACGCCCGGATGATAGCGCGATGCTGCAAATCCTTTGTCATCATCGACGGCGAGCTCCACAAGCGCAGCGTGACCGGCATGTTCCAACGCTGCGTCTAACCCGCTGAAGGACGCAAAATCCTTCACGACATCCACTCCGGCGACTGCGGCCACCACGCCGGCGCCCGCTCTCTGGTCGCAAAGGCTATGCGGCACGGCTTCTACTGGCCCACCGCACAAGCAGACGCCGTCGACATTGTCCAGCGGTGCGCCGGGTACCAGAAGTACGCCAACCAGACACACGTGCCGAGCTCAGCGCTCAAGACAATCCCCATCACCTGGCCATTTGCCGTGTGGGGTATGGACATGGTAGGCCCTTTCAAAAAGGCCCCCTCCGGCTTCACCCACCTCCTGGTCGCGGTCGAAAAATTCACAAAGTGGGTGGAGGCCAAGCCAGTCCGGAAATGCGACGGGAAGACCGCCACCAAGTTCCTACGCGAGCTCATATATCGCTACGGGTTCCCAAACAGCATCATCACGGACAACGGCACCAACTTCGCCAAAGGAGCCATGGCCGAGTTCTGCGAGGAACATCACATCCGACTCGACCTCGCCTCAGTCGCCCACCCGGAGTCCAACGGCCAGGCGGAACGGGCCAACCAGAGCATCCTCCACGGCCTGAAGCTGCGGCTCCAAGTACCACTAGAGCGCACCGCCGGGTGCTGGGTCGAGGAGCTACCCTCTGTCATCTAGGGTATCCGCACCTCGGTCGACAGGGTTCACCCCCTTCTTCATGGTGTATGGCGCCGAGGCAGTCATGCCCACCGACCTAGAGCACGACTTGCCAAGGGTCGTCCACTATATGGAGGCTGCGAACGAACTCACACGCCAGGATGGAGTCGATCAAATCGACGAGGCACGCGACCTAGCTCGCTCCCGCACCGCCATCTACCAGCAAGGACTCCGCCGCTACCATAGTCGGCGGGTGAGAACTCGCACCTTCTAGGAAGGCGTCCTGGTGCTACGCCTCATCCAGGACAGGAAGGGCATGCACAAGCTCTCCCCCCCGTGGGAGGGACCATTCGCCATCGGGTGAGTACTCGGCAACGACGCCTACTACCTCACCAACGTCCGTGGAGACGGGAAACTCGACGTCAAGCGACCGTGGAATGTAAACCTCCTACGGAAGTTCTACTCCTAGAACTCCATACATGTACCCTCCACTAGCTATGAAATAAAATCGGTTACCGCAAATTACGTCTACTCTCCGTGTCTTGTGCCATTCGCACTCGTAATAACAGCGTCAAGCTAACTGCAGAAGTCAACCACTGGTACAGCGACCGGCACGGCCAAGTAGTGCGTCACGAGGGCACTGGGTTATCCTAGGACTCGCTACGTCCACGAAAAACGCCTACCCGGAGCCCCATTGGAGTCGCCTAGCTCGACTGGTTTAACGAGCCAAGACAACTGCCTTCGCTCCTCACAGCGACCACGGTCCTCCGCATCCTCGACACAGCGACTCGAACGGCCAAATACCACGCTCGGGGACTGACGACCAGTCAAGCACGAGCGGCTAGGGAAAAACTCCAAGTACGAGAGCATTCCCAGGACTCGCCATGCGACTGACCCGACGGGCCAGGCAGGAGTGATGCGCTCACTCTGACGCACCCAGTCCTCACCCACCCTAGAGCTGCGACTAGAACCACCAAGTACCACGCTCGGGGACTCGGCCACCCGACCTCGTTCGCGCAAGGGAAAACGGTGCAGTAAAGAGCACTCATGGGAGTCGCCCTGCGACTAGCTTTTCAAGATCGGGCGAGTCGACCTCAATAACAAAACAACCGACAAAACGCTCGAAAACACAAACACATAACAAACGACGTAAACCCCATAAAAAGGGCGGACGCGCTCGGGGACTCGTTCAATCATCAATCACAATCGCAAGACAATTCACAAAACAACGCGAAATCCCATTATAGCAGACCAAAGTTGTTACAAAATACAAGTTGCGCCCTATGGCCGAACTGCTACTAACGCCACAGGGCACAATGTTTTATTCCGCAGGCTTCGATGTCGACTCGCCGCCACCCTTGCGATTGCGAATGAAGGGAGTGTACGGGTTCGATGGGTATGTCGTAAGCTCACCCGCCATCGCCGCACGGAAAGGCTGCTCGATCTTCAAGTCCTGGTGCGGCGGCTCGGGGTCGTTGGGTGCGACAATCGTCTCCTGATAAGGAAGGAGGTCGCCCATCGCCCAGACACGGTCCGTCAGCTTCAGCACCTCGGCAATCTCCACCTAGCCCGTCGACGATGGGTAGCCACTCGTCACGTCGTCCAGATCGAAATCCTCCGGGAAGTGGGCGAGCCCAAGGCTAAGCACCGTCGCCGCCCCGCGCCGGAACGCTGACCGCGTCATGAACTCAACGACTGACGGCGCCTTCTCCAAATACCGCCACACCTCGACGAGGTCGCTGGGAATAACTTCCATGGGCGACATCTCCTTAAGATACGCCCGAATGCAAGCCGCGGACAACGTGGCCGAGTCGACCAGAGTGGCCACACACTGCCGTGCGTCGTACGACTGCGCCTCTACCGAGCTGTCGATGATCCGACCTGTGGACAGAGGGTGGCAGTGAGTACAACAAAGATCACGCAATGCAGCTACTATAGGCAGAGGCAGGCACACTTACCAATCAAAGGACGGCAGGGACCCGTGATGAAGCTTTGAAGAGAGGAGTAGTCGTCTTGTAGCCCGGCAACGAGGGCGTCAGAGACTTTACGCTCTTCAGCGGCGGCCGTAACAGCAGCCTTGGCTCGCCCATCCGCTGAACTCGCCTCCTCCTTCGCTTCCTTAAGCTCGCGCTCAAGGTCGGCGATCCGCTTCTCAGCCGAACTCAATGCAGATTGAGCCGCCGTCAGGTCACTCGCCGCGACAAGGCCCTGGCGGACCTCCTCTGCTTTCGCAGCAGCCGCCTGGAGTGCCTTGTTCGCCTCTTGGACGGCAACAAGTTTCTTCTCTGCGCGACACTTCGCAGCGAGCCGGTCGGCTGATTCACGCTGCAAACCCTGTGCACAAGTCAAACAGTTAACGACAACAAAATCCTAAGTGCCCACCCGCTGAAATTCAGCGACTGGACACTCGGGGACTGGAGATAAAAAATCCTAAGTGCCCACCCGCTGAAATTCAGCGACTGGACACTCGGGGACTGGAGATCAAAAATCCGAAGTGCCCACCCGCTGAAATTCAGCGATTGCGCACTCGGGTACTGGGCGCGAGAAATAAAAACAAAACACCAAAAGAATCTGACCACTGGAATTCAGTGGCCCGATCCTCGGGGACTGGACATACCTGGATGGCTGCGCCAAGCATGCCATGAAGCTGTAGCGCGTCCACGGATGCGAGAAGAGCTGGAGTGTGCCCGCGACGCTGCTCGATCTCCGTTTCGGCGACCCCAGGTACGCGGCTCGATGGCGTGGTACCACTCGCCGTAGCCGCTCTAGCCATGAAGCGGGGGAAGGTCGCGGTGGATGCGCCGGCACCAAAGGATACCGGCTCGGCCACCCCAGGCGAGGAAGCACCCTCCTTGATCTTCAAGGCCGCCCCCGTCGCAGGATCACTCGGAGCAATCGTCGTGTCGTCAGACACCGTGACGACATCGTCGCCCTTGGCCTTCCTGGCACTGTCTGTGGGGGCAGCGACCTCATCAGCCTTCCTCTTCCGAGAGGGGTCCTCCTCGGCAACGACTGGCGGCACTTTGGCCACGAACGGGTGGCCTATCTTTTTAACTCCAGTCCTGCAAATTGATTACATGAGTGAAATGGTCCGAGTACAACGAAAATCAAGGCAGGTGAACAAAACTCACTTGGCGACTGGTATGAACCGCAGATCCGTGCGGAAGCTAGCCGGCTTCTCCAGATCGGGGCCCAGTTTCCGACTGAGGCCCATCTCAAAAACATCATGCGCCCAAGACACGGAAGGCCTCTTCGTTGACGAGGCCGCGACACGAGCCTCCGAAACGATTTCGGCAGGAGCTCTCCTGGGAGGCAAAGCTGCGTGGCTCGAGCAGCCCCCAACCCGGAGACTGGGGCGAATGGGGGAGGAAGCGAGGCCAGAGGTACCTCACTCAGGGCGGCAGTGGCATCCGGTGCTACTGTCGTTTGCGGCGCTTCATCCCGGGCCAGGCTGGTGGCGTCAAAACTACTCGCCGAACGAGGCGGAGATGCCTGTTTCACCGGCTTCGTCTTCCTCTCCGGTGGGGCCTTCACTTCCTTCTTCTTCTTCTTCTTTTTTGACGGAGTGGCCTCGCGACGCGAGGTGTGTTCGGGAAGCTCGTGGTCGTCATCGTCATGGCGTTCAAGGCTTCTACTCGCCTCGAGTTCACGCTGACGCTGCCCGCGAGTTTTCGAACCAGTGGGGCGGCTTCTTCCTCGGGCTCGTCGTCATCGTCGCTCCTGTCGCTCTCGACGCCGCCCTTGGCAGGAGGCGATTCACCCCCGTCCTGGACGGACGAGCTCGAGTTCTCGTCGTCCGCGGGTGGAAGCCACCCTTCCACCACTTGAAATAACTGCAGTAGGCATGAGACAATATCAGTATAACCGCGACAGCATCAACTGCGACTGCGAATGGTAGATAGTGACTTACCGTCGGGGCTGGATGCTTCGCGGTGTAGGGGGCGACCCCAGCCTACGCGTCCAGGTACGCTGCCTGGGTGATCTTCTTCAACGCCAGGAGGTAGTCCTCGAGTTTCCACTCGGTGAGGCAGGATTTCGTCGAGTCTTCCCGGCCCGTGTACTCGTACATGTAATGGTCACGGCGGGCCAGGGGAACGAGTCGCCGTCCGAGCCAATAGTTTTACAAATTAATGGTCTGAAGACCCTTCTTCTTTAGGCCGCGGATGGTTTGGAGCATCTCATCCACGACCATCCGCTGGTCTACTGGGAGCTTGCCGACTTGGAGTCGGCGCGGTTCGGGCCGGTCGGCGGAGTACCTTGGGATCGCCACCTCGCCGTCTGGAGTCGCCTCGGTGACGTAAAACAAGGACTTCTTCCACTCGCTCGCCGCCTTGGCAGGTAGCATCAGGTCAAAAAAGGAGGCCTTCGACTTCAACTGAAACGTCAGGCCACCCGCAGCAAGCATTAGGCCGCCTGTTTCTTCGCGACTGATCCTCCCGTGGAACAGATCTTGCCATAGGGGGAAGTAGGGCCTGCAGCCCAGGTAGCACTCGCAGAACGCCACGAAAATGGCGAGCTGCTCGATGCTGTGTGGGCCCAGGTCTGACGGCTGGATCCCGTAGAACACGCAGAAGCGCCGGAAGAAGAGAGACGTGGGGAACCCCAGCCCCCGTTCCAGATGGCTGGTGAACTAAACAAATTCTCTCTCGCGCGGATCTGGAGTCACCTCTCCGGCCGCAGGGATGCGCCACCTGCCAGCGCGCAGGATCCCGGCCTCCTCGAAGGATGCCAGTAGCGCTCTTGTGCACTTGGACCTGCCCAATAGTTCGGTGGAGGGGTCCATTGGCGGAAAGGTTCATGGAGGTCGGGGGATTTTGGATCGGTTGGATCGCGATGCGGAGGAAAACAGAGATGGGTGAAATCGGAGGAAATGACGAAGGAATGATTCCCCGATCGCCTACCATTCCCTTTATATAGCGGTTGTTACCCGCCAAATCAGGGAGCCGATACTGCGCGGTGATTACGCCAAAGTTACCGTTGGATTACCCCAACGGCTAGTTTTGACTACATCTGATGGTCCAACTTCGTCCATTCGACTCGCCAACCCAGTCACTACAACAGTGACTAAATACTTCGCCGACCCGTTCGCCGAGCTGCGACCCGATCAACTATTGTCATTGCGACCAGAGTAATTAGTTTTTCCTTTATTCAGGAGCCCGCCGCCGATTCGACTGGGCGTCTGCATTGGACCCGTATACTCCGACTGCCAATGAACACCTGAGCCCAATCAACGACGGCCTCGGGGACTACTGATGGGGATATGCCTACCGGGGTATACCCAGCAGGACGTTTCCGACTGTCCCAGGAACTGGCGAGTGGGCCTGCAGGACGGCGACTGGATCAAGACCTGGCGTGGATCCAAGCGACTGGAAGCTGAAGGCCCAGGAGAGTAGATAGGCCCAGTCGGATTAGGTTAAACGAGTACCGAAACCTTAACTGATTCGGTTGAGATATGTAAACCCTAGGGGGGTGAGTCTATATAAACTTCCCTACAGGGCGTGTAGAGGATACGTTCCATCATCCACCCAAGCGACTCGCCGCCTAGCCGTCGAGCTCGCCCCTTTGTACTTCTATCATAATACAATCTAGCAGGAGTAGGTCTTTACCCTCAGGGGGGCGAACCTGGGTAAAACCCTGTGTCTCCGCCCTCATCTCGCACCGCAGATGGTTGGCCGCCCTTGCCCTTCGTTCTACTACTCGCTGCCGATTGCAGCGTCTGCCGTGGTCATTCCCACGATAGCGGAAGAGCTCCACCTCTGGCGCTGCCGACGGAGGCAAGAAGAAGAAGACGGAGGGTGGAGCCTCCAAGAAGACTACCGCCGCCCTGGAGGCGGAAAAGAGAAAAGTTACTGGGATCCCCTTTGCCAAAGCACCCCCACTTGTGTAAGCTTCTCTTCCTCCGACATTGTCTATTTATCTGTCTTGCTCCTGTACTTATGCATTTTGCACGTTTCAGGAAGAAAGCCACGACCAGCCTCAAGAAGACCTCCAAATTGGGGGCCTCTAGAACTATCAAGGATATGCTGCATCGCGACGCATCTCCCACCATCGCCCCTACTACTCCCTCCGTCAAGCCTTCGTCTGCCTCGACAAGCTCACAAGCTAAGGAGGCATCTGGCCCTTCCGCCATGGAAGTGGACTCAGGTGCTTCTACCGAGGATGCAGTCGTCGGCGAGCAGGCAACGCAGGAGAGTGCCGCCCACCAAATGGCTGAAGCTCCGGCTAAGGATGCCATCGGTGGCGGTAAGGCGGTGGTGGAAGCAGGTACCTCTGTCATTGGCGGCGCCCCCGCACCCAAGAAAACCATAGCCTATCCAAAGATAGTCTATCCGGTACTTACACCGGGTAGCACTGCTTTGGTCCCTGGTGCAGCGCCGACATCTCCGACGTGCGGTCTAGAGGAGCTCCGCCGGCAAGCAGAAATCTTGCAAGGAAACAGTGAATCCTTTGCCAAGCTGCTGGCCGAGAGTGCTACTAACCTCAAGATCATCGCACTTGTAAGTTTTTTTTGCCTTTTGCATTTCATATGAGTATCCTACTATAGCCCCCGAGGATGTAGACGGAAAAATCATAGGTTTTTGCATCTATATGCTCTAACAGTGACTAAGTTAGAAAAAACTCTCACTGTAGCCCCCAAGCATGTAGATGGAATAAAATGTTCCGACTAGATGCTTTAAGAGTAGCATACACAGTGTTTATAAATTTCCATACTGTAGCCCCCAAGCTTCTAGTTATAACTGAATTAGTTCCGACTAGATGCTTAAAGAAAAGCTAAGCATATATCCAAGTTAAAAAACTTTATACTGTAGCCCCCAAGCCTCTAATCGAGAACTGAATTAGTTCCGACTAGATGTTTAAAGAAAAGCTAAGCATATTACTAAGTCAAAAATTCTCGCTGTAGCCCCCGAGCGTCTAGGTGGAAAATTTCCGTCTAGATGCTCCAAGCAGACCAAACAACATTTTAACTTTGAACTTTTCTCCACATAACGAGAGTGCTCGGAGGGGCATGGACAATGACAAGTACCAGAAGATGCGCGCAGACCTGGAATCTGAAAAGGGTAAAACTGCCTTCTTGAAGGAACAGATCACCAAGAGCAAGCGTCTTTTTTCTTTTTCGTATTCCGACTTGGTATTGTGCCCATATTCTCCGAGTGCTCACTGTGTACTTTGCTTTCTCTGACTTGCAGAAACCATCGCCAAGGCCAAGAATATTGTCAAGCAATCCAAGCATATTCAAGAGCTGGATAGCGAGAACAAAATTCTTAAGCAGGGGAGGAACGACATGCTGAAAATGCACGAGGAGTCGATGAAGGCCCTGCAGGACTCCGCCACCGAGGAAATCAATCGCTTGAAGGAGGACATTGCGATCTTAAAAGATCAGAAGCAAGCTGCCGATGAGCAAAATCAATGCCATAGCGAGGCGTATAAGCTCCTCCAACAAGAGAAAGAATCCTTGGCGGACACCCTCTGGCAAGCTGAGGCCAGCATCTTCAGTAAGTTTTCTCTGTCTTGGGTTTCTGTAGTCTGGGTACTTTGAATTGTTGAACTCATGCGCTCCTTGTCGGAATTTTGCAGCTCCTATGGGTTTAACCCGATCACCTCCTCCAGCCAAGGAATGCATGGTTCTGGCCGGCAAGTTCATCAACACCGTCGTCACGTAAGCCAAGGAGATCGCGAAGCCCCTCTAGATAAACATCAAGGCATCGGACTCCGTGGTGAAGTACTCAGAGATTCTGCGCCGAGCCCCTGAGCGTATCACAAGCTGGAAATTTTCATGTGCATGGGCTGGCGCGAGGATGGCGCTGTCAATGGTGAAGGCACACTATGAAGATGCCGACATCGACACGGTGACCTCTGGCATTCCCAACGTCGACGATGATGGCAAAGAGATTAACCATGAAGCCATCTTGTTGTCACTCGCGGGCTATGACACCAGAGTCGCCGAGTTGGTGGACGTCGACGTCTTTGTGCCCATGAACATCATTGACAGCGGCCACCAAGGTTCCTCTGAGTCCCACCACAGCGCCGACTTCGAGGGTGGTTCTCCGGCTGGTGATGATGCTGCTTCCAAGTCACCTGCGCCAAAGGAGCGAAGAATAACTTTGTAATATTTGTTTCACCTTTGGTGCATATGCGAAAAAAACTTGTTTGTGTAACTTAAGGCGGAAAACAATGGTTGTTACTTCGTGCTGCTCAAGAACTAGTTTCCAGCATGTATATATTGTTTTAAGCAAGTGCTGGCTTATCCATTGCTTTGGTTCTTATGCTTGACTTTTCGTGAGTCGGAAGACTCGTTGTCGGAACCATGCGCTTAGGTGATGATGCCCAATGGCACCATCAATAACCTGAGCACAAAATCGCCGACAATAAGTGCCGACAGTCACTACTCTAGAATCCACATAAAAACAACAAAGAAGGTGTAGACCAGAAAACTTAAGCTAACGCCCGTAGGCGGAATTTTCACAAGTGCAATTGCAAAGCTTGTGCATAAAGGTTTTACATGATCCAAAAATGAACACTAAAGGAGGTAAAAGACTCAGAAATATGAGTGAACCAGAGAGCTTTATTTCATTGATCATATAAGAGGTACACAATTAGATAAAAAATTCTAAGTGTAAAAAGGACGTAGTTGTGCTATGTTCCATGTCCGATCAAGCTCCGGGTAGTCATCATCCGGGTCACGTCGCTTACGCTTATGGTCCTCGTTCGGTCTATCCTTCATTCACGTTTGTCAACAAGGTAGTAAGACCCATTGAGTAGCGCCTTGCTTATGATGAATGGTCCTTCCCATGGCGGGGATAATTTGTGTGACTTCTTCTGCTTAAGTCGGAGCACCAAATCCCCCTCTTTAAACGAGCGATGCCGAACGCGGCGACTATGGTAGATGCATAGCTTCTGCTGGTAGATGGCGGATCTTTGGCATGCCAAAACGCGCTCCTCCTCGAGAAGGTCCACATCTAGGCGTCTGGATTCTTCAGCGTCATCCTCGTCGTAGGCGGCAACTCTTGGTGCATCGTGAAGGATGTCGGAAGGCAAGATGGCTTCTGCTCCATATACGATGAAATAAGGGGTATAGCCGGTGGATCTGTTGGGTGTAGTTCGTAAACTCCACAGCACAGATGGCAATTCTTCCGCCCATGCTCCAGCTGCTCTATGTAGCGGTGCCTCAAGACGTGGCTTGATTCCCTGCAGAATTAATCCATTGGCTCGCTCAACCTGACCGTTGGACTGTGGGTGTTCCACAGATGCAAGGTCAAGTCGGATGCCTTTCTCCCAACAATAAGCCTCCACTTATTTGAGTGACAAATTGTTGCAGTTGTCGGTGATAATGCTATGTGGGAGACCAAATCTCACCACTAGATCCCGGACAAACCTGAGGGCAGTTGCCCCATCAAGCTTTCTAATGGGTTTAGCTTCTATCCATTTAGTGAATTTATCAACTGTTACAAGCAGATGCGTAAACCCACAACGTGCCGTCTATAACGGTCCCACCATGTCTAGCCCCCAGACTGCAAACGACCAAGTTATTGGTATTGTTCGCAATTCTTCAGGAGGAACATGTGGTTGTCAGGCATAATACTGGCATCCCATGCATGTCTCAACCAGCTTGTCGGCGTCCGCCTTCACGGTCAGCCAGTAGAATCCTTGCCGGAAGGCTTTCGCGACCAATGATCGAGGAGGGTGTGATGCCCGCAGTCTCCGAGATGGATTTCGTGTAGGATTTCCATACCTTCTAGCTGGGAAACACACTTTAGGTATACACCAGTAGTTCTCCTTTTGTATAGTTGCCCATTAATGATGGTATAACCCTTTGCTCGTCGTACTATTTTCCGTCTTTCGACCTTGTCGTCGGGCAAAGTTCCGTGTTCGAGATATTCCATGAACGGTTTTGTCCAAGCCGGAGGGACCTTAGTCACCATGTTGACGAAAGAGTCAGCTCTATCTGGGTTATCGATGTCGGCTCCCTTCACAGATGGTGTGCGCAGATGCTCTAGGAAAACTCCTGGCGGAATTTTCTTGCGCCCTGATCCAAGCTTAGACAGCAGATCAGACGCCTCGTTTTGCTCCCTAGTTACATACTTGACTTCGTAACCCAAGAAGCTCTTGGCTATCTCGTCCACTTCGTCTCGATATGCCGCCATCATAGGGTTCCGCGCATTCCAGGTGCCAGCCACCTACTGGGCAACCAAGTCGGAATCTCCACAGCAAACTATGCGCTTGATGACAATATCCTTGGCTACACGTAGTCCGTGAATGAGTGTTTCATACTCCGCCATGTTGTTTGTAGCCTCGAAGTGGATCTGCAGAACGTAGTGTAGCTTGTCTCCTATTGGTGACTGTAGCAACACACCAGCCCCCGAGCCATTGAGCAACTTTGATCCGTCAAAGTGCATCACCCAGTACTCTGGTTCCGGCAACGGAGTAGCATCTGGCATTTCCGTCCAATCTGCAAAAAAATCCGCCAAGGCTTATGACTTGATAGCGTCGCGTCTCTTGTAAGTGATCTCGAAGGCGGCAAGTTCAATGCCCCACTTCGCGACCCTTCCTGTAGTGTCGCTGTTGTTGATTATGTCGGACAGTGGAGTCTTGCTCACCAATGTGATTGGGTGCTCCTGAAAGTAATGCCTCAGCTTCCGAGAAGCAAGGAATATTCCATAAGCTATCTTCTGGTAGTGCGGGTAACGCTTCTTGAACTCCGTCAAGACCTCGCTCACATAGTAAACTGGTCGTTGAACTCCGTGCTCATAGCCTGGTTCCTTCCGCTCTACCACAACGATGATGCTGATTACTCGTTTGGTTGCCGCCATGTAGATTAACAGGGGCTCTCCAGGCTCGGGCGCTGCAAGGATGGGTGCTGAGGAAAGAATCTCCTTGAGCTTCTTCAATGCTGCATCTGCCTCGTCCGTCCACGTGAATTTTTCCGCCTTTTTCAGTAACTTGTACAGGGTCAGAGCCTTCCTCCAAGTCGGCTGACGAACCGACTAACTGCTGCAACACAACCTGTTAGTCGTTGAATGTCCTTTAGGCATGTCGGACGGTTTATGTTTAAGATGGCCTTGATTTTCTCCGGGTTGACCTCGATTCTGCGTTGGGAAACAATGAAACCCAACAATTTGCCGGCTGGAACCCCGAAGACGCACTTCTTAGGGTTAAGCATCATGTTGTATTTCCGGAGATTATCAAAGGTTTCTTTTAAGTCGGAGGTTAAGTCGTTTGACTTTTGAGACATCACCGCGATATCGTCCACATAGGCGTGAATGTTCCGACCAATTTGGTCATGGAGGCAACGTTGCATTGTCCGCTGGTACGTAGCACCTGCGTTTTTTAGTCCAAAGGGCATCGTAACATAGAAAAACGTGCTGTATGGGGTAGTGACCGAAGTGGCCAATTGGTCCGACTTCCTCATCTTGATCTGGTGGTATCCTGAAAATGCATCGAGAAAACACAAAAGCTCCAAGCCAGCCGTCGAGTCAATGACTTGGTCAATGCGAGGCAAAGCAAACGGATCTTTGGTACATGCCTTGTTCAAGCCGGTGTAATCAACGCACATTCTTAATTCATTGGTTCCCTTTTTGGGGACAAGTACAGGATTGGCCACCCATCGGGTGTGAAGGACTTCTCGGATAAATCTATCCTTAAGTAACCTAGCTAGCTCTTTGCCAATGACACGTCTCTTCTCATCTCCAAAGCGTCGTAGAGGTTGTTTCGCTGGTTTGCATTTTGGATCAATGTTTAAGCTGTGCTCGGCAAGTTCCCTAGGTACACCTTTCATGTCGGCAGGTTGCCAGGAAAAGATGTCCCTATTCTCACGGAGGAACTCGACGAGCGCGCTTTCCTATTTGGGATCCAGGTTCGTCCCAATGGCGGTGACCTTGGAGGCATCGCCTACCACAAGTTCCACCGGCTTGGTCTCGATGGTGGCCTTGAACGCACGAGCGGAGTCGGAGATCTGCTTCTTCGACGCGGGCATCTTTGAGTCATCGACCTTGCTCTGGATCTCTTTGAATTCTACGCTGTAGAGGACAGCTTCTGCAACGGCTGCTTCATTGATCTCGCAGTCCCTTGCCTTGGTAAAGCTTCCGGATACGGTGATGACACTGTTTGGTCTGGGTATCTTGAGTTTGTTGTAGACGAAGCATGGCTTGGCCATGAACGTGTGGAATATGTCGCGGCCGAATATTACGTGGTACACGCTCTTGAAGGGGACCACCTCAAAGGTCATGCGCTCTTGGCGGTAATTGTTAAAATCACCAAAGGCAACCTGAAGTGTAATGCACCCAAGGGACCGAGCCTCCCGACCAGGAACTACGCCGTGGAAGATGGTGTTGGTCCGCCTTAGGTTTGCCTCCATCAAGTTCATCTTCTGCAGTGTATCCAGGTACATGATGTTGATGCTTCTTCCACTATCCACCATACACTTGGTGAACTCCACACCGTCAATCAAAGGGTTGATGACCATGGCGTACTGGTTCTCCGTAGGTATAAGGTCTAGGTGGTCCGTCTTGTCCCAAGTGATTGGAACCTCCGACCAGCGCAGGTACTGGGGAACTGTGGGAGAGTAGCCATCAGGATCCTCAGAGAGGTCTTCTGTTGTCAGGCGGTGGGGGTGCCAAGGAAAGTGTGGTAGACTGGATCCTTCTTCGCGAAGGGGTTCTTGCCCTTGTCATCGCTCTTGGCGGCATGCTTGGGGTCAACGTCTTCTTCCATGTCACTTGAATCCTTGGACTCCTCCTCCTTCTTATTTCCCTTGCCCTTGCCCCGCGGTCTATTCTTCCGACTTCGCTTGTAGCCGGACTCCGGGTCTTCCTTGAGGTCGTTGATGAATTTGTAGTGTCGATTGGTATGGGTGGCTTTGCCGTTGACGTCGAGGTGTACGAGGCATGGCATATCGCGATACTCCTCGTAGGTTTGGGGAACGCGAAGCGGCACCGAAGTGGTTTCATTTCCTCGTTGCTGCCCACGACCAGCTCCCCTTCCTCGGCCACGTTGTCCGCCATCACCTCGTCCTGCAAAAGTCATAGCGACCATGTCGGTAGATTGCTTTTCTTCTGGAGCGATTTTCCGCTTTGTACTGCTGTTCCTCCGAGCTTGATTTGAAACGGTTGTTGCCGCAAGGAGCCGCGAGCATCGTCGTCGGCAGCTGCGAACTCACTGGCCAACTGGATCATCTGATTCAAGTCAAGCTGGTGATTGTCCTGCAAGCGCTTCAGCTTATGTCGGAGCAACGTGCCCCTTTCCAACCCGTCGATGAAGGCGGCCATGGCGGTCTGATCGTGCGCTCCTGTGCAGGAATTCTTCATGTCTAGCCAGCGGGAGAGGTAGGCGTGAGATGTTTCGTCTTTCTCTTGCATGCACCAATGTAGATCGCCCACAGTGCAGGGACGCTTGTATTAACCTCAAAGTTCTTGGTGAACGCTTCTTGCATGTCCAACCAGTTGTAGATAGATTTCTCCGGCAAGTCGTCGATCCACTGACGGGTCATGCCTGCCAACATTAATGGGAGGTAATTGACGGCGACGTTGGGGTTGCCTCTGGCAATCTCCACCGTGTTGCCGTAGTCCTGCAACCATGTGGCTGGCTTGGCGGTGCCATCATAGGGCTTGATGGTATTGTAAATCCGGAAACCTTTGGGGTAAGTTGCGGACCGTATTGCAGGTCCAAAGCAATTTGGTCCCAGGTATGGTCCTTCCCGGGCCTCGTGGATCTTATCGATCTGCGAACGTATATCGTACGGCTCCGGGTTCTTCTTTTTCTTGTCAACTGGGTATGGACTGCGTGAACGACACGGGCCTCCTCTGCCATGGTGACTGCTTAGTGGTGCGGAGGCGGAGGTGGTGATGGGTTAGCCTTATTGCTGTTACCCTCCTGCGACGCCTCACACCTGTCATGGTTGCTTGTCGGACGTGGAGGGTCATGGTGTGACCTGCTCCTGTGTCCTTGGTTGCGCTCTCCGTCATGACGGGTCTACTCCGCGTTGTCGCGGATGACGATGCCGCACTGCTTTGGTGGGGGCATATCCGTACGATGGTGAGCCTTGTAATCTTCGCGATGTCGGGGGGATCGGGGCGGTGGAGATGGGCGACGAGGTCGGGCCTATTCTCCTTGGTCGGAGGATATGGGGATGGCATCCTTCCTGTTGCGTGCATCTCTCCGTCTTTGTTCTGATCAACCCGTATGGGACCCGACAT
Source organism: Avena sativa (assembly GCA_916181665.1). Classification (NCBI taxonomy): domain Eukaryota; kingdom Viridiplantae; phylum Streptophyta; class Magnoliopsida; order Poales; family Poaceae; genus Avena; species Avena sativa. Next base: position 342,009,417 of record OV702283.1, read on the forward strand.
CAAGAGGAAACATGTCCCTTGGCGGCTTATATTGGCTAGACTGGCAAAGCGCTGGGTCGGACTCAAGCCTTTGAGAGCTGGCCTTTTCCTGCTAATTCACCGCCTTGGTCACTAGGTCATAGACTTGTTCCACTGCCTCAGGCGATCTATCCTGCTCCAGAAGGGTCTTGGCGACGGCGAGGTTAAGGAGTGGGGTGGGCATCACCTGCTTGCCTTCACTGTCAATGTATGGCTTGGCTTGTGCTGGCTTCGAGGGAGCCCATCCTAGGTTGCGCCGTACACCAGGATCGTTGATGACGCGAGCCGAACCTTCCTTGGCCTTCTGCTGCTGCAGCAAAGTCTTGTACTCGGCCTCCATTGCTCTAGATTTCTCTATGGACTTCTGCGCGTTGACCAGATCTTGATCTAGCTTAGCGCCTTGCTCCGTGATGGCCTACGCTTCCTCCAGCAGCTGCTGGCACTTCTCGTCAAGCTGGGTCATGTTCCGGATATGAGCAACGATCAGTGGCTCGACGAGGAGATTGTCGTACATCACTTTATCAGCTGGAGTAACTTGGGCTGATGCAGACGTAGATGCTGGAGGCGGCAATTTTGCGGTGTTGTTGTTGCTCGGGCCGGTGCCGAGTTCCTGCGGCTGCTGCACTGGGTTAGGCGGAGGAGGCATGACCTTTGCGCGATCATCGTCAGCAGCAATAAGTGGCCCCTTCCCCTTTTCCAGCGCTGTAGGCAGAGCAGGTCCGGGTTGAAATCTATCTCCTCTGAATCTGCACTAAAGTCAGCGTAAATCATGTCAATGACAGAGTCGGAGGGTGCCAGGACTTCCTCGATGACGGGCGGTGGAGGTGCAACGGCGGCGACGATGACTGGAGGCGGTGGTGCAGCTGCGATGATGGCGGCCGGAGGCAGTGGTGGCGGTGGCTGAATCGGAGGTTCTCCGTCGACGAGCGCAAGTGCTTTCTGGGCTTCTGTGTCAGCCTCCGCGTATTTGTTGATGGTGCTCACTATCTGTTCAAGGGTAAGGCGTCATGTTGCTTGCTGTCGTCTTAAAGAATGTCGGAGAAGCGTGACACGGTCCAGTCCTTCCACGAAGTGCTACAAAGCGTTATCATCGGGGTAGTGGGCCAGATCGGCTCGTATACGGAGCCACCTGGCCAGGTAATCGCGGGTTTTTTTGCCTTCTCTATGAATGCAGCGCACTAGATCGAAGATGGTAACCACGCCGACGAACTTGGATCTCTGTTGTCCAGACGCGCGGGCGAATCCGGCGGATTTGCGGTGATCTTCCACCTTTATATCCTGCATACGGGCGGTTTGGATGGGCCTTGAATTTTTCTGATCTTTGTCGGCAAACTCCGAAGAGAGATCCGACATCTATCCTTCCGTGAACGTATCCTGCCCGTAGGCGGTCCGTGCGGGCCTTGATGCTCCTCCGACTCCCAGGGAACTAGTGCACGAGTCGGTTTTGCCGATGAAGAGGTGGATGTCTCCGATAGGAACGATCGAACACCGTGTAGGGTTCATCTTCGCCGGGATCCGGAACTCGTCAGGAGGGACGATCAGAATGTTGCCGGAGAATAGAACACGACAGATGGCTACGGTTTCGCTGATTCCTGCGAAGATCTTGGTCCTCGCCCGCTGAAGATCCTGAAGCGCCTCTTGCCCCACTGTGGGCGCCAACTGTCATGGTATTGCCGACGAGTACGCCATGGAGGGATCCTCACAATGCGTGTTTAGAGACGTGGGGGAAGGCGTACGGTTGATGGGTACGAGGTAACACAGCTTACCCAGGTTCAGATCCCACGACGGTGGCGGAATCCTACTCCTGCTATAAATCACTATAAGGGCAATACGCCGAGTTACAGAGATAGGTTCGATGTGCGAGGTTGTATGAATCGATACTAGGTTGTCTGAAGTTGTGCCCTAAAGGCTCCCATAGGCCCGACTTATATAGTCGCCAGGTCCTAGGGTTACAGGGAAAAGTCCTAGCCGGATAGGTCACAGAGTCCTACACCGTCTATTAATAGTCTTGTGTATCTTGCACTCCAAGGCTCCGGGTACGTCGGTGAATCCAACCGTAGACTTCCTTTATCCGGCATGGGCCTCCCTTCTGGATCCATCTAACTGGGCCGCCCAGTAGGCCATAGGCCATGCTACCAACTGTGGGCCACCCGGGTTATCCGGATAAGTGACATGCTATGAGGATACCCATATAGCATATCCCCAACACGAGACATGATCAATATACCAAGTCTGGTATTTTTCCTTGCAACTATGTCACATAATATGACACCACGCGAAGGATTTACATTGTTCGGACTTTTTTTGAATTTCTTATGCCCATTTTGAATTTTTTGAATTTCTAACTATGGTCGAACCGGCGTGCATGAAGATAGGGGACGAGCATCGTTAGAACTTGCATTGGATATCTGAAGAAACCACATATTGCGAGTCTAAAAATGATTTTTCAAAAAATCAAGGGCGTTAGATCATGTACCTGTAGTACAAACCGGACCCACATCCTACCGATTCGGCAGACATTTGTCCTTTTTACCCGAAATGGACGAAAAGGTTTGAGATGTCCCGGTTGGGAGATAGTCCATGTAAGGTGGTCTAGTATTTTAGAAAAATGGGATGGTAGCATTCTGAAATAGCATTTTGGTGGTTACTTCATAAAATGACCCGTTTTTGTGCTCGGAAAGTGGAAAATGGCTTTTCCGTGCGACAAAAAGGAAAACTTCCTCCTGCAACATTGTTCTCCATACTAATGTCCACATGCATGCATAATATGGTCACAGCATCACAAACTATGCCGTGATTTAGCACATAACATCGGTCATTTGGACCAAAGCCATGAAACCTCGAACATGATAGGTCATTTTGAGAAGGTTTTTTCCAGACATGATCAATATACCAAGTCTGGTATTTGCTTGCAACTATGTCACATAATATGACACCACGCGAAGGATTTACATTGTTCGGACTTTTTTTGAATTTCTTATGCCCGTTTTGAATTTTTTGAATTTCTAACTATGGTCGAACCGGCGTGCATGAAGATAGGGGACGAGTATCGTTAGAACTTGCATTGGATCTCTGAAGAAACCACATATTGCGAGTCTAAAAATGATTTTTTCAAAAAATCACGGGCGTTAGATCATGTACGTGTACTACAAACCGGACCCACTTCCTACTGATCCGGCAGACATTTGTCCTTTTTACCCGGGATGGACGAAAAGGTTTGAGATGTCCCGGTTGGGAGATAGTCCATGTAAGGTGGTCTAGTATTTTAGAAAAATGGGACGGTAGCATTCTGAAACAGCATTTTGGTGGTTACTTCACAAAACGACCCGTTTTTTGCGCTCGAAAAATGGAAAATGGCTTTTCCGTGTGACGAAAAGGAAAACTTCCTCCTGCAACATTGTTCTCCATACCAATGTCCACATGCATGCAAAATATGGGCACAGCATCACAAACTATGCCGTGATTCAACACATAACGTCGGTCATTTGGACCGAAAGCCATGAAACCTCGAACATGATAGGTCATTTTGTGAAGGTTTTTTCGAGACATGATCAATTTACCAAGTCTGGTATTTTTCCTTGCAATTATGTCACATAATATGACACCACGCGAAGGATTTACATTGTTCGGACTTTTTATGAATTTCTTATGCCCGTTTTGAATTTTTTGAATTTCTAACTACGGTCGAACCAGCGTGCATGAAGATAGGGGACGAGCATCGTTAGAACTTGCATTGGATCTCTGAAGAAACCACATATTGCGAGACTAAAAATGATATTTAAAAAAATCACGGGCGTTAGATCATGTGCCTGTAGTACAAACTGGACCCACTTCCTGTCGATTCGGCAGACATTTGTCCTTTTTACCCGGGATGGACGAAAAGGTTTGAGATGTCCCAGTTGGGAGATAGTCCATATAAGATGGTCTAGTATTTTAGAAAAATAGGACGGTATCATTCTGAAATAGCATTTTGTTGGTTACTTCACAAAACGACCCGTTTTTTGCGCTCGGAAAATGGAAAATGGCTTGATCATTTGGACCGAAAGTAAGTGTCGGCACTATGCCGAGCTGCTTGTACTATAAATAGGCATCCTTGTGAGTCCAGTCCTCCAGCCAGATTGAGGCATCTCCAATATGGTTTTCGAGAGCAGGGACACCACTACGACCAGTTTCAGGGAGATGCCGCCGGATCCCAGTCCTCCGGCATCTCTAAGAAACTGGTCATAGAGGCACTCCCTAATATGTGAAATTAGTTAGCTCCCAGGTGTATTGATCTAGTTAGAGAAGTTACAAGCTGCAAGATGGTGTGCGAGAGCAGGGACACCACTACGTCCAGTTTGAGGGAGATGTCGTCGGAGCCCAATCCTCCGGCTTCTCCAACAAACTGGTCATAGAGGCACTCCCTAATATGTGACCACGCGCGTTTGGAGATCAGATCTTAATGGTAAGTACGAATCAGGACATCTTCTTCATGGTTCGGGAAAGTCGTTCTACGAATCGGGACTAAAAGCCCCCTTTAGTCCCGGTCCAGCCACAAAACGGGACTAACACTCAAGACATTTATTAATATTAAAAACTGAGACTACAAAACCGATACTAAAGGCCCCCCTATATATAGTCCCGGTCAAGCCACAAACCGGGGCTAACACTCAATACATTTATTAAACTTGGAAAATTGCAAACATCATAAGATATCCTTCACAAAATGAGCTATCATGTCTCATGACATTTAGGTTCACAATATGCAGCCGACCGGCCAGACATGAACTAGAAGTACACAATATGAGCATGAACTTCTTGGCATATGTCCTTCCTTATGATCGCTTCAGACGTAACCATGGAGCATCTTCTTTACTTAACAGAATGCTTGGGTCAGTTTTCACTGTGAAGGGCGGAATTTCATCAAACTTATTATAATCTTCTAACATGTCTGTCTTGTCCTCGATTCCCACGATGTTTCTTTTCCCTGAAAGAACTATGTGACGCTTTGTCTCATCATATGATGTATTCGTTTGCATATTTTTTATTTTTTCGGTCTGGAGGACATGTCCTTCACATAGAAAACCTGAGACACATCATTGGCTAGGACGAATGGTTCATCTCTATAACCAAGATTGATGAGATCCACTGTTGTCATTCTGTACAACTGGTCTATCTTTACCCCTTCTCCATTCAGGTTGATCCATTTGCAGCGAAACAAAGGGACCTTAAAAGAGACTCCATAGTCTAGTTCACATATCTCCTCTATGTAACCATAGTATGTGTCCTTTTGCCCATTCTCGTCCGCTGCATCAAAGCGGACACCACTTTTTTGGTTGGTGCTCTTTTTATCTTGGGCGATCGTATATAATGTATTCCCATTTATTCCGTACCCTTGGAAATTCAATATAGTAGAAGATGGTGACGCGGCCAACAAGTATAGCTGATCTCCAACGGTGGTGTCATTCAAGAGATGTGTCCGCATCCAACCACCGAAAGACTTTATGTGTTCATCTGTAATCCATGAGTCAGGCTTCCCCGGGTTTTTGGAGCGTACAATATTCTTGTGTTCCTCGATATACGGAGCTGCCAAGGTGGAATTATGTAGAACTGTGTAGTTTTCTTTAGTGAAAGAATCCCCGTCCCTACATATCATTGCTTTCTTTCCCAGCGTGCCTTTTCCACTTAGTCTTCCCTCATGCCGTGAGTCAGAAACACCAATCGGCTTAAGGTCAGGAATAAAGTCAACACAAAACTCAATGACCTCCTCTGTTCCATATCCCTTGGAGATGCTTCCTTATGGTCTAGCACGGTTATGAACATATTTCTTTAAGACTCCCATGAACCTCTCAAAGGGGAACATATATTGTGCAGAAATACAGGACCGAGAATGGCAATCTCTTCCACTAGGTGAACCAGGAGATGCATCATAATATTGAAGAAGGATGGTGGGAACACCAACTCAAAACTAACAAGACATTGTAACACATCCTTCTGTAACCTTGGCAGAATATCTGGATTGATTACCTTCTGAGATATTGCATTGAGGAATGCACACAGCTTTACAATGGGTACTCGAACATTTTCCGGTAGAAGCCCCCTCAATGCAATCGGAAGCAACTGCATCATAATCACGTGACAGTCATGAGACTTCGGGTTTGGAACTTTTTCTCTGCCATATTTATTATCCCCTTTATATTAGATGAGAAGCCAGACGACACCTTGATACTGTAAAGGACATCAAAAAAGATTTCCTTCTCTGCTTTGGTAAGAGCATAGCTGGCACGACTTAAGTGACGCCCTTTATCCGTCTTGTTCTGTGTATGCATGTTCTTTGGGTCTTTCATAATTTGTTGGTCCTCCCGTGCTTCTGGTGTATCTTTTGTCTTCCCATACACGCCTAGGAATCCTAGCAGGTTCACGCAAAGATTCTTCGTCACGTGCATCACGTTGGTTGAAGAGAGGACACGTAGGACTTTTCAATATGGCAGCTCCCAAAATATAGATTTCTTCTTCCACATGGGTGTGTGTCCTGTAGCGACGTCATTCGGAACTGATTGACCGCCGGGACCCTTTCCAAAGATTACTTCTTTGTCCTTGACCATTCCAAATGCATCATCACCAGCAGGGAGTTCAGGCTTCTTCCGGTGATCTGCCTCACCTTTGAAATGCTTGCCTTTCTTTCTTACGGGATGATTGGTCGGAAGAAATCATCAATTCGCCAAGTACACAACCTTCTTGCATTTATGCAAATATGTACCTTCAGTCTTATCTAAACAGTGCGTGCATGCCTTATATCCCTTGTTTGTATGTCCTGAAAGGTTACTAAGAGCAGGCCAATCATTGATGGTTACGAAAATCAACCCTCGTAGGTCAAATGGCTCATGTTTGTTCTCATCCCACGCATGTACACCTGGTTTGCCCCACAGCTGTAAGAGTTCTTCAACTAATGGCCTAAGGTACACATCAATGTCATTGCCCGGTTGCTTCGGGCCTTAGATGAGCAATGGCATCATAATGAACTTACGCTTCATGCACAACCAAGGAGGAAGGTTGTAGATACATAGAGTCACGGGCCAGGTGCTGTGACTGCAGCTCTGCTCCCCAAAAGGATTCATGCCATCCGTACTTAGACCAAACCATAAGTTCCTTGTGTCACCTGCAAGTCCGGGAAGTCTCTCTCGATTTTTCTCCACTTTGACCCATCAGCAGGGTGTCTCAACTTCCCGTCTTTCTTACGGTCTTCTTTGTGCCATCGCAACAACCTGGCATGCTCTTTGCTTCTGAACATGCGTTTCAACCTTGGTATTATAGGAGCATACCACATAACCTTAGCAGGAACCCTCTTCCGGAGGGGCTCTCCCTCAACATCACCAGGGTCATCTCGTCTGATCTTATACCGCAATGCATTGCATACCGGACATTTATCTAAATTCTCATACTCCTTACCGCGGTAGAGGATGTAGTCATTAATGCATGCATGTATCTTCTGCATATCTAATCCTAGAGGACAGAGAGTATTCTTTGCTTCGTACGTACTCTCGGGAAGTTCGTTATGTTTTGGAAACTTCGACTTCATTATTTTCAGCATCTTTTCAAATGAGGAGTCAGTTAGACCACACTCTGCCTTCCATCGCAGCAATTCCAGTGTGGTACCGAGTTTTGTGCTGCCATCTTCGCAATTTGGGTACAACAATTTTTTGTGATCTTCTAACATGCCCTCTAACTTCAACATCTCATTTTCTGTTTCACACTCTCGCTTTGCATCAGAAATTACCCTACCTAGTTCATCAGCGGACTCATCTGATGCCCATTCTTTACCTCCTTCCTCTTTATTGTCTTCCATTGTAGTATCACTGTATTCAGGAAACATATGATGATAGTTGTTATCATCATCTTCTTCTTCACTGTCTTCCATCATAACCCCTCTTTCCCCGTGCTTGGTCTAGTAATTATAGTTGGGCATGAAACCTTTCATAACCAGGTGGCCGCGAATGATTTTCGAGGAAGAGTACTCCTTGTTGTTCCGACATTGAACACATGGACAACGTATAAAACCATTCTCTTTGTTTGTCGTAGCCACATCGATAAATTTATAGGAAACTAGCTATAGATAAACATACCTTCTGTGGCGCATGGTTCTGACCATGCGCCACAAAAGTTATCCAGTGGCACATCCGGAGCAATGCGCCACAGAACCACCAAACTTATGTGGCGCATCTTATGGAGTGATGCGCCACAGAAGTATGGTGGGACCCACACCAGCGGTTGGACCATGAATCTTCTGTGGCGCATCACTCCATATGCGCCACTGAAGTTTGGTGGGACCCACAGTAGGCGGGGTACGACTATGCTCTAACCAAACTTCTGTGGCGCATACAAGATGATGCGCCACAGAAGTTTATATCTTCTGTGGCGCATATCATCATATGCGCCACAGAACAATTATGTGGGCCCCACACTCTAGACACCCATGTACAAGCTTCTGTGGCGCATTTGTGCATATGCGCCACAGAAGAACAAACTTCTGTGGCGCACTCATCCAATATGCGCCACAGAATGCTTCGTGTTTCCTAGAACAAACTTCTCTTGTGCTTTTCCCAACTAGTAGTGGAATAGGTAGAATATACTAGACAATCTAGTAGATAGACATGTGCAGTTGCATACATCGTTGCAAAATGCACATGCGCATAGCCTTGAACAGCAAAACAACAATGCCATACATCATTGCAAATACACAAACTACAACATTGAAAATCCCTTCACAGAGATGGTGGGGGCGATGGCGGTGGAAGATGCCAAACCTCCCTGTTCACGTGCGCCTGCAGCCTGCGAACGTGGTCCTCCATGGACACGTTGGGGTCGAGCACCGGCCGCCACCCGATTGGTTCCGCCATGCGCGCCCTCTCCTCCGGAGACGCGAGCACGGCGTACAACCTCATGGCCTTTTTGTAGAGGGCCTCGTGCCGCAGTCTGGCCTCCTCCTCGATTAGGTTGACCTCTGAATCCCGCGGCGGCTGACTCCGAGCACTGCCCCTCGACCTCGCCCCTCCACTGCGAGTAGGCTGCAGGGAACACGAGCGGGCTGTGCTCTCTAGCGAGTCTTCCGGCGAGTTGTGGGAAGAAGACATGAGGGGAAGGTATGTTGCTTTGGACAGGGACTATGGTATATATATAGAGGGGTGTCATTAAAGCAGCTCTATCTGCCACCTTCATTTGGTGCAGATCTGCCCTCGGTGTTCTATGGCGCATAAGTCAGCTATGCGCCACAGTTTCTGTGGCGCATAACCACAACATGCGCCACAGAACACTGAGTGCCAGGGCCCACAGTGTCTGGCCCACTGCACCCTATGGCCCATAGTGTCTGGCCACTGGCCAAGGTTCTGTGGCGCATATATGCGCCATGCGCCACAGAACATTGAGTCACGGGGCCCACATGGCCCACTGCACCCTATGGCCAAGGTTTTGTGGCGCATTCACCCAGTATGCGCCATAGAAGATTGAACTTCTGTGGCGCATATTGCCTGTATGCGCCACAGAATCCTTCGACCAGATCTGCACAAAGGTGGCAGCTTTGCACCCCTCTATCTACCACCATCCATTTCACATCCTTCTTCCCCCTCCTCCCAGCTCGTCTTCCTCCTCCCTCCCACCCCATTGTGTCTATACTTTTCTACATTTTGTTGTATTTAAACCTACTATAGTTGATAGATTGGTTAGGGAAAGCCTTTCTCCAACTAGTAGATCTAAAACACACCTACTTTTCTCCTCCACATCTCTATTTGTGTACTATTATCACTCTATAGATATATTGATCCACACTCTCTCACATCACGCTCTCGACTCGGTATTCAATCTACCCGGTGAGTAATTGGCCATGAATATGCATGTTTTGTAGGTGTAAAGCTTGTCGCGCGGGGGGTGTGTATATGCGATGCATGCATGGCGCGAAGATGATGTTTGTGCATGAAGCTTGTGTGGTGCATGAATGCTTGTATGGGAAGAAGATTCTTGTTTTTGCTTGTCTCTGTACCGGTGTGGTGCATGGATGTTTGCCGAAATGTTGATTCATTTCCATTTCGGCAAATTTTTGCACCACCCATATGTCCTACTTTTAGGAAAGGCCATGCCGAATTTTTCCGGCGACGACCATGCATGTGTGTTTTGTGTGTGCATAAGGTGTTGTTTCTAATTAACCTACTCTATATTTTGATCTATATGTGCATACCGCGCAGGCTACCATGGTCGTCAGCATGAGCGAAGGTCGAGTTACTAGGTATAATAAAGACGCCAAGGCGGACATGATTCAGAACAACAAGACCTAGATAAGATGTCCATGTCGAACATGCAAACTCCAGCGCTGGATCAACCCTAATTCAGGACAATTGGAGGATCACCTGCTCAGGCACGGTTTCATGCGCGACGACTTCGATGAGGAGCTGGCAGTAAATGGTGTTGGTCATCATGAAGACTTGGGCGGGCGAGAAGACGAAGAGTCTCCCGACGGGCATGGTCATGATGATGAAGAATATACTGGGGACGGGCATGATCATCATGACGAAGAAGGAGATGTCGACTGGCATGACCATCATGAAGAAGGAGAAGAAGCGAACACCCAGACGCTGCTAACTTCGGTGTTAAGGGACCCTCATGTTCAGGAACTGCTTCTCAAGGAGACGAGCAACACCAAAGCTGCAGCCAGAGAGAAAGCCAAGCTAGCGCAAATGGAGTTAGATGGGATGACTCCATTGTATCCTGGGTGTCGGCCCGAGGATACACGCCTGAGTGTAACGCTCAAGGCTCTAGAGATGAAGGCGGAACACAAATGGACCGACGTGAGCTTCAATGCTAACATGGAATTCTGGCACGATCGTCTTCCTAACGAGCACACATTGCCAACAAGTATAGAGGAGGCCAATAAAATCGTGTGCCCTCTCGACCTACCGCACGTTAAATACCACGCATGTATCAATGATTGCGCACTTCATCGTAACGAGTACACGGAGAGAACCACATGTCTGGTGTGCGGCCATGGACGGTACAAGAGAGGGAACAAGAAAGTTCCTCGAAGAGTGGTATGGTACTTTCCTATCACTCCCCGTCTACAGAGATATTTCGTAGATCCGAAGGAAGCAAAGCTAATGCAATGGCACGCGGAAAGGGAGAAACCCGAAGATGATCCAGAGAAGGGCAAGATCCTAACACACCCTTCAGATGCTAGCCAGTGGAATGCATTGGACATCGAGTTCGAAGAGTTCGTGGGCGATGCAAGGAACGTCAGGCTGGATATGAGCACCGCCTTTGGGCAACCAGAGTAGCACGCATAGCACCTGGCCCGTGTTTGTATGGCCGTACAACATCCCCCCGTGGCTCTGCACAAAGCAAAGGTACGTACACATGAGCATTCTTATTCAGGGGCCGAAACAACCAGGTGTCGATATGCATCTTTATCTCGGGCTGTTGAAAGAGGAGTTAGCCACATTGTGGGAGACGCCAGCCCATACGTGGGACGCCTACACTAAATAATATTTCCCTCTAAGAGCCGCGTTGCTCACGACGGTGCAGGACTATCCTGGTTACGCATATGTATCGGAATAGGTGAACCATGGACACAATGCATGTGTGAAGTGCATGGATAAGACCCCGCATCTCCAGCTACCCAAGGATCCCGGGTCTTCGAAAGCCGTGTTCCAAGGGACTCGAAAGTGGATCCGCATGGATCACCCGTGGAGAAAACGCGGTGACCTGTTAAATGGTAAAGACGAGCTCGAAAGAGCCCCACGTACAAGGAGCGGCGAAGAAATCGAGGAGCTTCTGAATAATTGGGATGAGTGCCCAGCGCCAGGAAAGAAGCGACCAAGGACAAAGCCGCTTCTGGGTGTATGGAAAGCAAGGTATGTTTTATGGGACCCGCCGTACTGGAAGGTCCTCCACACGCCCCATAGCCTCGATGTAATGCACATCACGAAGAACGTTACCGAGAGTCTGCTTGGCACTCTCCTCAACATGCCGGAGAGGACCAAGGATGGGCCGAAAGCAAGAAATGACCTGAAATTGCTTGGCATCAAGAAGAAGCTTCAGTAACCTGATAGTGATGATGATGACGATCAAACGGAAGGGACTCAGGGTCGCCGCAAAAGGGTTAAGAAGAATGAGGTGATTGTGCTTCGCGCTGCCTGCTTCACTCTGTGTCAGGAGGAGATCGAGCAGTTTTTCAGGTGCCTCCTAGGAGTCAAAGTTCCTCACGGTTACTCGGGAAAGATAAGCAGGTATCTCGACATAGCGAAGAAGAGGTTCAGCGGTATGAAGTCCCACGACTGTCACGTGATTATGACACAGATACTTCCAGTTGCCATACGAGGGATAATGGACGAGCACGTCCATGAGACGCTGTTTGGCTTGTGCAACTTTTTCGACGCCATCTCTAGGAAGTCGATCAGCATGAAGCAGCTCGACAGGCTACAGGAAGAGATCGTGGTGATACTATGCGAGCTCGAGATTTACTTTCCGCCCGCATTCTTTGACATCATGGTGCATCTACTTGTCCATGTCGTGGATGACATCATCCAGCTCGGGCCAACATTCCTGCACAACATGATGTCGTTTGAAAGGTTGAACGATGTAATCAAAGGGTTCGTTCGCAACAGGTCCCGTCCAGATGGAAGCATAGCAAAGGGCTTTCTGATCTACGAGTGCATCTCTTTCTGCCAGAACTATCTAACCACCGAGAACGAGGATGTTGGAATACCCACCAAGAAGCACCTCGGCAGGCTTGCTGGGTATGGTCACCGCGAGGGCCACCGCTCACTGCATGTCGGCATTGCTAATCGACGCGCCGACTTTGGCAGGGCACACCGAGTCGCACTACAACACATTGAATTGGTCAGCCCTTGGGTGGAAGAGCACAAAAGCTTGATCGAGCAGGAGTACATGGACCGGGCCCGCCCGAGGAAGAAAGGATACGTAATAAGAGAACACAACTCCACCTTCACGGGTTGGTTCAAGAAAAGGCTGCTGGAAAATCCCCCGCAGACGCCTTATACGGAAGATCAACAACTCATATTCTCCTTGTCATAGGGCCCAGCGCATAACGTAAAGACCTATCAGTCATACGACATCAACGGTTACAGATTCTACACCGAGGAAAAGGACATGAATAGCAAATATCAAAACTCAGGAGTTACTATGATGTCCTTCGCCGATGACGAGACTACTGTCATGGAAAGATTCTATGGAGAGACGGTACCGATGTTCCGTGTTATATGGGCCAAGAAAGTCGAAAAAGAAGGCCGATATTTCACCACCTACGTTATACCAGATGCCAAGTCGGCAAAGAAGGCCTCCACGAAAAATGAGCCGTGAATACTCGCTAGCCAAGTTGATCAATGTTTCTTTATTACCGACCCGTCAAAGCCCAGTCGTGTTGTAGTGAGGAGGGGCAAGAGGAGCATCATCGGAATGGAAGGATCCGCCAACAAGCAAGACTTCGACAAGAATGGAAATCCGAAGATCGAAGAGGAGTTCGACAAGTACTTCAACATGCCTACTACTACAGTAAGAAGAAAGACCACACTACCTACTAAAGGTTGTCCGTTCACGAGAAGAAATCTGATAGTGCCCGGGCTAAAGTATTCAACCGCGAAGAAAAAAGGCAAGAATATTGTGAAGAGAGGCTGGCTAGCTCGAAATATCACACGACGATGTGTGACCTTTTTTGTGTATTAGTTAGAGACTAAAAATATATCGTGATATTCGTGTGGGTATACAAATTCACATGTGTTTGTGACAATCACAATATATACAATAATTCGGGGAGTGTTTTTTAATAAATACACATGTGTATGTGCTTGGTTTTAAATATATTAGTAACATATAATTTTGAAACAAAGAAAAAATAGTGACCCAGCCAGGATTCGAACCTAGATGGGAAAGGTTTGTCTATGCATCATAACCACTAGGCTAATCTATGTTTGATGTCCAACTACAGCCTCACGGAGGTTTTGACTAAGTGCCAATGTTCTGTGGCGCATATCGCTCGAATGCGCCACATAACATTCGAGCGATATGTGCCACAGAACATTGGCACTTAGCCAAATAACTGTTCGCCCCCTTCCACTTTTCTTTCCCCAACCTTCTACTCTCGCTCCCGACGAACCCTAGCTTACCTCTCTCGCGCGCCCCCAACGAACCTGCTGCCGCCGCTGGAGCTCGTGGAGGAGGAGCCACCTGCAGCCACCGGAGCCCGTGGAGGAGGATCCACCTGCCCCACCGGAGACCGTGGAGGAGCCACATGCTGCCGCCCCCGAGGAGGAGAAGGGCAGCGCACACCAGCCGCCCCCGAGGGGGAGAAGGGCGGCACACACCGCCGTCGACGACCACCTCCCCATGCCGCGCCACCTCGCTGTCCATGCTAGGTGAGCATCTGATTAGGTTAGGATTGCACTGATTAGGGTTAGGATTGCTCTGATTAGGTTAGGATTAGGTTAGGATTGCTCTGATTAGGATTAGGATTGCTCTGATTAGGTTAGGATTGCTCTGATTAGGGTTAGGATTAGGTTAGTATTGCTACTGATTTGTATTAGGGTTAGGTTTATCTCTGTATCTGATTAGGTTAGGTTTGCTGATTTGGATTAGGGTTAGGATTAGTTGATGAATTCTATTATTCACAAATTTCAAGTTTGTATCCCAATTAGATGATTAGATTTGAGTGGGTATATATGTTGCATGGCTTGATTAGATGATTAGATGATTCTGGCCTGGAGTTTATGTTGCATGGCTTGATTAGATTCTGGCATGGGGTTTATGTAGCCCCATTTCGAGTTTGTATATATGTGCCCTGTTATATCTGTGCTCTGTTATTTTTGAGTGGGCAGTAGTCCTTAAAACAAAGCTTAGACAACATGATGCCAGATTTTTCCAACTGATTGGTAGAGATCTGTGAATTTATCTCCTCGGGAGCCATCCTCAAACATGAAAAAACTAGAGAATGCATTGCTAAATCTTATTTTCATGTGTTAATTTTGAATGCATATTTTGAATTGTGTCGTTAGAAAGTAGGATAAGCAGGCTGTCCAGTGAAAGGACCTGCAACTTTTCATGTTCATCTAAGACTCTTAAGCACCAGTATAGTCTAAATCCAAAGATCAGACCTTAAGCTAGTGATCATGCAGCGGCTAGTGGACCTCCTTGGGAGCGCTCAGCTTTCTCGGGAGATCGAGGACGCCTTGGTTTGGTGCTAGACTGAATGCTACGCTAGGGTGTTGCAACACTATGGCGTTTGAGAATGCAATGCCTGATTGTGAAGCGCTAAACTATCATTGGTGTTGGAGAGTCATTCCATGCTTGTGTTATACTTTGTGCATTATTGGTGTTTTTTCTTCTAATATGAAGTGACGCACATTTAGATGTGTGTTGGAGAAAATAAAAGGAAAAGGAAGGTAGTATCTTAAGACAAAACCATCAGGAAAAAAGAGGGTAGTATCTAGTAGATGATGATCTACTATGATGATGATCTAGTGCTTATGTGTTAGCTTCTGTCAAATTCTTATGTGTTAGCTTCTATCAAATGCTTCTGTCAAATGCTTATTGCTTGCTGTTATAAAGTGCTTATGTGTTAGCTTCTATCAAATGCTTATGTGTTAGCTTCTGTCAAATGCTTATGTCAAATGCTTATTAGATGATGACCTAGTAGATGATTATGATCTACTGGTATAAAGTGTACTGGTATATTTGACCCTTATTGCTTGATGTTAAATGCTTCTATCAATCTGTTAGCTTTATTTGACCCTTATTGATTGTTGTTAATTATATCTTATTCCTAGTGTTAATTATATCTTTTTTTGGTTGACATGAGGTGCATGTTCTATAGTAGTGCCTGTTTATTTGACCCTTTTTATTATTAGCTGTTTTAGCTTGCTAAAAAGGCTTATATTATAAAAATGAGGGAACCTGGGAATGTGTCAAGTGACCTGATGATGTGTAGAACCTGGGAATGTGTCAAGTGTAGGTGTTGTGTATAAGTGCTGCTATTGTGTTGTGTATAGGTGCTGCTATTGTATCTGTTTTAAGTACATCCTCTACAGCTGGTACTATGAATGAAATGGTGTTATAGCTTTGTGTAATTTGCATGATGTGCTGCCAATGTTGTGCTGCTACTATGGTCCTGCTACTATGGTGCTTCCAAACTGACATGGTGTTGGATGATGATGGATGGTGCTGCCAACTTGTTTATTTTGGTGCTTCCAAACTGACATGAGTTTGTTTATTTTGTGCTCCCAAACTGACATGAGTTTGTTTATTTTGTGAATGAGATGGTGCTACCAACTTGTTTATGCTTCATTTGAATCTGTGAATGAGATGGTGCTGCAGAGGTTAGTTTATTTTGTGAATGAGATGGTGTTGGATGATGATGGATGGTGTCAATGGGGTTATCAATGGGGCTGTGGTGTTTTTTCTTGCAGGGATTTCAATTGATTTGCCCGTTTCTCCCGAAGTGTTGATTCACTTCCGTTTCGGTTGAGAAATGGGCACTCGTAGGTCCAAAAATTAGCAAAGGTCATGCCGAATTTTTCGATCGATATTTGTGCTAATGTCTTGCCTCTTTTTTTAGTAATAAAGCGCAAACATGTCGAATAACGACGAGGCCGGTCCTTCTAAACAAATGAGCATCGAGGATCTAGCCCGAGAGGCCAACAAGTCGTTCTGGGCGCCGTCCCAAGAGCATGAGGAGGCGGAGGAGATGAGAATGACACCACCACCAACGACCGTCGTCGGAGGTGCTGGGGGCGAGGAAGATCCAGATTACGAGGGGGACGACGACAACTACGACGGAACTAGTGAAGGCGGGGAGGAGGGTAACACCACCATGGATGGTGGCGAGCGCACAGATTGTGGTAGCGGAAACCTGGCCACCATATAGAAGAAGAAGAAGAAGAAGAAGAAGGATATTAAGGATCAGAAGCCGCAAGTGTTCGCCAACGTCTGTGATGAGTTCACCGAGGTCACAGAAGGTGGCCAACCCATTGCGCCTTCATCGATTGCCTGCGGGTACGGCATGCAACTCGGGTACATCGTCCGGGAAAGCATGTCGATCAACACGAAGTACATTCGACGTAATCATGCTTTGGTCGAGAACCTCCTTAAGAAGCTTCACAAGCGATACACATTCCCAGAGAAGTTCAGAAACCTGGAGAGTAATAAGAACCCGGTGAACAAACTAGCACTGGCAAAGATGAGCAACGCCTTGAGCAGCTGGAAAACCCGGGTAAAGAACAGCATTGACAAAGGTGAAAGCTGGGAGATTATAAGTAGGAAAAATACGATGCTCGACGAAGAAGAGTTCAAGATATTCAAGGCGGACTTAGATACCACTGCCTCTAAAGCATGGACTGAGTGGGGAAAGACTATGCGAGAGAAGAACATAGGTAACCACCGGCTTGGAAGCGGCGGATACAGAGAGAAACAGCCCATTTGGGACAAGGAGGACGCCGAGCTTGAACGCCTGGGTAAATAGAACCCATGGCATAAAATCACAAACCTGCAGATCCGACAATTTGTCCAGGCCCGCTACTACCTGGACCCTGTTACAAGGGAGTTCGTCACCGATGACCTGGATGTGAAGGCCTTTGAGGATGAGCTGGTAAGGAATTTACCGTGGATCTCTCATTAAAATAATTAAGCCAAGAATCTAAATGCACGCATGGGTTCACCTCTCCTTGTATCTCTGCAGGAGAAGGAATTGAACGCTAGCGAGGACTTGTCGTCCCAAGATTCGGCGGCAGGCCATGGGACACTGTTTTTAACAGGGCGACGAACACTTACAAGAAGAGGGAGAAGAAGTTGCCGCCAAAATCAGTTGGCCATGTGTCCGGCTTCGGTACAAGCATGAAGTTTACCGAGTACTACAAAGAGGACGCAAAGAAGAGGAAGGAGAGGAAGAACCAGTCGGCGGCTAAAGATAAAGCCGAGGTTGAAGAGCTGAAGTTGAAGGTGAAGACATTAGAGGCAAAAGTGGAAGAGAAAGCAATGGACAAGTTATTGGAGGAGAAGCTTCGCGTGATCATCCCCCCTGGGTTGATGGAGGGGCTAGATGTTTGGAATGCGGGAGGTCGACAGGGGCCGATAAACGTGCCCAGCTTTAGCGGCAGCAACTCGAGCATCAACGTTAACGTGTCGCCGGACTTGGTGACCCTGCCGGCCACCATCGCCGCGGCGCAACCGCAAGAGCTTGTTGTCGCACAACTGCCCCCTGCTGCTCCCTCCAAAAATACCAGTATTGCACAGCCGGCGGTGGCACCAGTACCGCGGGAGAATGCTGATGATAGGCCTGCCGCCGGGATCGGCCGTGTGTAGACATTAGCCGAGCTCAACGCCCTCACCAAGGTAACTAATATCATACTCCGCTTCATCTTCTTTATGCGCCTTTGGTGACTGCCACCTCGATCATGATGCCCAACACATATGTGTCTATATTCAGGACGCTGCTTGCGTACTACTCCACAAAGTTGAAGGCAGCGAGTTGAGGGATGTTGCCAAGGGCAATATCATACAACCGGCGAACCGCATGATGCACAACAATGCAATGGACGATGTCGTGATGAGGGTCCGGATTGCTCGGGTGTTGCCAGGGTGCGACGACATGGACCCCCCCTTTCAACCTTAGGGAGCCGACGAACATAAGACCCTTGCAGAATGCCACGGCTGGCCCTTGACATGGCCGAAGACTCAGATTCATCTTACGGGGCACCTAAGCGCCACCTCGATCGTCCGGCCACCACCTCAGATGCCACCTGTCACCGGTGCCATCTCGATCGTCCGGCCACCACCTCGGAAGCCACCTGTCGTCGTCGCCACCACCAGTCGCCACCAACAACTATTGGGAGCGTGTGGGCCGCCCCAAGGCTATGCCGCCGTCGCAACCCAACTGTCGTCGCCCCCGCCACCACCATCACCACATGGCGGCAACAACGATGATGATGAAGAATTTGTCAACATCGACGACTACATCAACACCGGCACCGGCATAGGATTGTACATGCCTGATGTGGATGAAGAACCCTTTGTCGCTCGCGAGGGTCAAGGTGGGTGTCCCACTACATGCACGCAACGCCTGGTCTTCCATGGTTTATCTCAAGAGACGCCTTCGGCCGCCGATCAACAGGAGAAACCTGTTGGATTCGTCTTTAGCCCTGGCACACTCCAAAAGGTGGTTGTTGAGCACTTAGCATCCCTAGTGGAGGAGCCTGCTCAGAAGAAGAAGACGCACAGGAAGAGAGGTAAGAAAGCCGAGAGCCAACCTCCTCCAAAGAGGATCTGGGCTAAGGATGACGTCGTACCAGCCCACGAGGATGGCTTGCCCAGGATACATATAGCCGGTAAAGCGATACTGACTTCGGAGCTGCTTCGCCTTGCTGGTGGACATATGCTCGCTTTGAGTGATAGTATCAAGACACTAGAGGGAATTCTTCTTAAAGACAAAGATCCAAATTACCCGGTTTTCACTGTCAAGGTGCCATCGGACGTGGACTTCATCCATGAAGCCCCCGCGGACGTGCTCTTCATAGCGTACGAGGACGTCTTCAAGATGTTTCTCTCGAAACGGCTGGACTATAACATGGTCCGCCTATTCGCGCTCAATCTGGTGATGAATACCAAGAGAGAGCAGACCCCCTACATCGCGATAGTGGATCCCTACTACATGCGTGATAGCCAGTTGAGGGAAGGATCTGAGACGCGTGCCAAGGAGACGGCGTATCTCGAGAAGTTCATGGTGGACCACAAGAGGACGAACACGCTTCTTTTGCCTTTCTTTCCCGAGTAAGTACACACACCCCTAGCATTGTTAACTCAGGCTTTATTATAGATTTCTTCCTTTGCCCTTTTCCAACATCCAATCGTGTTGTGCAGAGACAAATATTGCACACTCATCGTCATTTGCACAAAGTACTCGATAGCATCGTATTTCGACTCGGCGAGTCAGAAGAAGAAGGACTACACCAGAATAAGGGGTGTTTTGAATGAGGCTCTCGAGGGCTACGCTAAAAAGGGATGCCCCTTCATCAACAAGGGGGAATGTATCAAGGATGACAAGCACGTGCTCGAGTTCCCCTGCGTCAAGGAGCCGGCTACTAGCGGCGCCAAGGAGGCCTTCTACACCATGCATCACCTTAAAGGGTTTGTCCGGGATTGCCAGAACCTAACTCTTCCATCTAGTTTCCGAGCATGGGCTGAAAATTTGGCGCGAAGGGACGATGATGATCTTAGAGAAGACTTCCATCGCATCCAGGTTAAGTTGTCGGAAATCATCGTGGAAGATGTCAACACAAGGGGAGGGGTCCTAAAACACAACAGAGGGTTGACTAAGAGGGAGATTGAAAATATTCTTCGTCAACAGGGTGACAACAGGACGTGGATGACGAAGGATGGCTATCTACCATTCCCGAAGCCGAGCGTTAGCAGTTCTCAACATTGATCGATGTGTGCGCCTAGAATTATCATAGATGTCTGTGTGTAGTGTTGTGTCACAAACTATATACTACCGTGGTCGTATGTTGTAAACTTCACTATTGTGGTCGTTGTCGTCGAAGTTCTATGATTATGATCGATGTGCTATCTTCTATGTTTAGTGATCTTTTGATTTAGTTTATGTGAATATATATGCATGTGAACCAATTTAGTTCTTTCTGTTGCATGATTTACTAATATGCCTTATCTATAGAGATGACGAAGTGGTACATGGTGTACAAGAGTTGGGTTCCAGGAGTCTACGATGAGTGGGAGGACTGTCAGAAACAGGTGAACAAGTTTAGCGGCAACATCTACAAAGGATACGCGACTCGAGAGGAGGCGGTAGCCAAGTGGAGGAACCACATGTGGAAGAAGAACCGGATGAAAATATTGCTAGTGCTCTTGCTCTTGCTCACCGCCATCACAATTGTATTCTGTTTGATTCTAGTGTAGGCGATGAACACTTCATTTGTAATGTGATGAGATGGTGAACTTTGTAACAAACAATTGTAACAAACACTTGTATAAATGTAACAAACACTTCATTTGACTTGCATTGTAATATGATGACCACTTGTCTATCTCGTTCGGGCTCTAAGTAGTGTGATGGTACTATATTCGTGTTTGTATTATATTTGTTTTCATATACTAAGTCATATATACTGTTTCTGTATAATACTGTATAATACCTGTATAATACATGTATAATACTGTATATTTGTATAAGTTTCGATTTTTTTTAATACCTGATATTCAAACCATTGGCGCATAGTTTTTACCTTCTGTGGCGCATAGAGCTTCAGTGGCGCATTTTCCAGAATGCGCCACTAAACAGAGTCCTGTGGCGCATCAATAAGAATGCGCCACAGAAGTATCATGACTTCTGTGGCGCATTTCGGAATGCGCCACAGAAGTTTTCATCAATGGCGACGTAACAGTGGCGTCCCTGTCAT
This sequence comes from Avena sativa, assembly GCA_916181665.1. Classification (NCBI taxonomy): domain Eukaryota; kingdom Viridiplantae; phylum Streptophyta; class Magnoliopsida; order Poales; family Poaceae; genus Avena; species Avena sativa. The sequence continues at coordinate 342,030,872 of OV702283.1, forward strand.
GCGCCATAGAAGACCAATATAGATGCGCCACTAACGAAGGATTTCCTAGTAGTATTATCCACGCCTTTAATGTACCCGGGTACACGCCGGTCACTGTACATCCATTCCCGGCCGTTCATCTGCATCATATAATTAATTTTATCAAAAATGGGACATCATAAATAGTAAAATGACCAATTCACATCGACACATGCATTGTATCAATGACAGAGAAGAGATAAGATTGCTAACCTCGATCGAGGGAAATAAAGAGGAGAAAGCTCAAGTGCGTCTCGGACACCTTATATATTTTTGTTCAGTGAGAAATTGAACGGGATCATTCACTCAAACATTTCATCAAACACCTTGGATGCATGCATAGAAAAAAATAAACTAGCACACCTCTCACACCTTCCACCAAAAAAAACAGAGGGGAGGCAGAGGGATGGGGCGTCGTATTTATAGAGGGCGGGATCATACATCTCGGTTTGTAACATAAACCGGGACTAAAGGTTGGGTGGCTGCCACCCAACCTTTAGTCCCGGTTTGTGTTACAAACCGGGACACATGACCCCTTACGAACCGGGACGCATGCCTCCGGCCACCATGCCCGCTCGAACTGAGACGCGTGCCAGCATTAGTCCCGGTTCATGGCGCAACAGGGACTAATGTTGTTAGGGGGCGCGAACGGATAGTCTGTTTTCTACTAGTGTTTAGGATCTTTAGGGTAGTTAGGTTTGGGCTTTTTGCCGTGGTGGCGAGGAGGAGAGGGGCTGCGGCGTGACGTGTGGTGTGTTGGTTTCTCTTCTAGCTGGCCGTGGAGGCGATGGGAAGGGACCCCGCACTGATTCGTCCTCTGCTTCCTAGAGAAGGTACTGTCGATCTGTGGTCCATCGCCGTCGCATCTTCTTTGGTTTCTCCTCATCTCGGGCAGGAGCTCTGAGGAGGGAACTCGTTTTCTGTGCGCGGAGGAGATGGACTTTGGCTTGTAGTTGATGGTGCTCCTACTCAGTCCTTCTTCTCCTGGGCGTTGTGATTGCATCTGGATGGTTGGGTTCCATGGGGAGTAGCGGCGGCGGTTGGCCGGTGGCTGCGACTGATGATCACACATTGTGCCTGGTTTGGCCACTGATCTTTGATGCCCAAGATAGGCATCCTCAGACGCAATAGAAGCGTCAAAGCAACCTCCGAGATTGGAGGCCCTCACCTGATGGTGCAACGACGGCATTCAACGCCGACATCTTCCCAAGTGGTTTCGTCCCTGGTGAAGAAGACGGCGGTCGGTGGCGGCACTCATCTCTAAATCTGTGCAGTGAGGCGCAGGGACCTGATTGCTTTCTCAAAAAGTTTCTAAGGTCCTCTGTGTTTGTTTTCAGGACCTGGTTATAATCTTATTTTTACTTTTGGTCCTTGTTGTAATATGTACCACTGCATCGTATTAAATGCAGCCCTTTAGGTCCTTCAGGACCTTTCCCGATTCAAAAAAAGAGAGCAAGTTGTCAAAGCGAGTACATCATGGGAGCCGGTGGCGCAGTGTTTGGATGGTGAGCCGTGACAGCGCGCGTTGGCTGTTCCCTCCCAAGCTTACACCCTGCATGTCGAAACTGTTTGTCCTGTCCACCTCCTTTAATTAGATGGAGTAGCAAGCAAGAGACGCAATGCCAACCCAAGTGCATGCATATGTCATGTGTGCAATGAACAGTATACATTCCAAATTACTTCCTCCGCCTCAAAAAGATGTTACCAATTAGTTTAAATTCGGATGTATCTATATAGTAAATAGCATTTACGTACATTCAGATTTAGATAAATCCATAACAGCCTTTTAAGGACAGAGAGAGTACTAGGTATAAAATGTTCAACACTGCTATATATACACACGACGGATCCTGGACGATTTGTGTATGACATCAGAACATTTCATGAGTGGCACGAGAGCACAGCACACACCGGTAGATGGCTCGTCGTACAGGAATCGAACACTTAAGTCTCGTTTGTGAAGTAGTTCCATAAAATGTTTACTCGGTTCCTTGAAAGAGAACGTATAGATTTTGTATGAAGTTAAACCATGTAAAATTTAACCAAAATTTTAGAAAACTCGTAATAACTTCTATAATGTGTTAAATCAATATCATTGATACATCATCAGCTGATAACCCTTTCATCTGAAAATAAGTCACTTTGATTTGTCTAAATTTATATATTTCTAGACGCGCTTTATTATGTAGATACATGCGAATCTAAACAAATCAAAACCACTTTGTTTCAAACGGAGAGAATATTTTTTCGATTTAGAAGGCTTTATTGATAATTTAGCGATATTACCTTTTCATAGCGTACCGCAGCTAGCTAGCTGCGTGCCCTGTTTGGCTGTTAAGCCAAAACAACGAAGATGGATAATTTGCCAAGAAGAAAAAATATTCTGATCGATGTGCATCGAGACGACTTAATTGGCAATCAAGACAAAGAAGCACTCTACGACACTTGATCGACGACGCATGAGCAAAACACGCCTCACACACTGGACAGTGCATTTTCGCCTATAAGTAAGTAGCGCCTGTCTCTTTGCCTGCCATAGAGGGGCCAACGTCTCTGCTCTGTGTTCCAGTGCAGAGGAACAGTTGGATCGATCGGCTCCCATCCACGTACACCTTCGAGATTGCCTTTGAGATGCGATATATATATGGACGAATATTTATCTTGGCCAGAAGTAGCACAATCCCTAGAAAGATTTTGTACTGTGCTCACGCGTGCTCTCATTGTATACATACATGCATGTATTATCACCTGAATTTGTGTATCTGGGGATGCATGCATGCATCATCATTGTAGCGTAATGTATGATCGATGTGCCATGGGATTATTCATTATTGGGAATGACCTCAAACTGTGTAGCCACCCCTTGACCTTTTGCTATTTATTCCATTTATCTTACTCCAGCTTCGATCATGCTTCAAAGTTAATTGGAAACGAGAATACTACGTAGTATAGTAGGCTGAATCGACCAGCTGGACTGCATTGCTGAAAGAGCCACGTGTACCCATCGATAGATCGACACTCCATGTGACGCACATGCTAGCTCTTGCTTTAGTTTCGGTGCCAGATCAGCTAGCACATGCATGCATGTAGTGCGTGCTACGTACCGTGCATGCATGCCGTCGTGTCTACGTACAGTTCTTAGCTAGCTCGATGGCCGACATTGCAGAAGAAGACAATACTCTAGAAGTTACAATGTGACAATAATGCCGAAATTTGATCCGAGACAGTTGGGGTATATGCTAGCTAGTGGTTAATCGATCCATGGATCGCATTCAGCTGTGCCCCTGGCCAAGTATATATACGGAACATATGCCGTTGAATAATTTCATCCGGATCAAATTAACTTGCCACGGATATAGCATATCCCCCTTTAAAAAAAACTTCAGAAACAATAAAGATATAGTTATATCTGATTCATGGATTTGCATGGCTCATGTTAACTTGCTAGCTAGCATATCTGGATCATATTAATCGATTAGCAAAACCAATGACACATATTGTGAGACCGGAGAGAGTATATGCCCATACGACCTGATCGACCTAGCCAGCATATGGTATGTTCTGTTCGTTTCCCACCATACAAAATATCCTACACGTCAGTTTTACAAGTAGGGGTGTTGGAGCTGTTAGACGTATATTTGTATATTATATGTCCCTATTTATTATGGATTTTCTGTATATTTTCACCTATACATGTACTATATATTGTGACATTTGGCCCCAGAGGAATACTAGTTGTCTATTCCTAACATGGTTTCAGACATAGGTTAGTCTTTTTTTCGCAACTTCGTCGTTGTAGCCGCCATCGTCCCTGCCGCTGACGGCTTGTTGTCGTCGTCGCCACCGGTCGCCGCCGCCGCTTCTCCTCCGTCGTGGGCTGTGCCGCCCGCCTGGTCTACCCGCCGCCCCGGCCGGTCGCAGCCGCCGCTCCTCCTCCATCGAGGGCTGCTGCCGCCCGCCGCCCTGCCCCGCACCGCCTCTGATCTGCTGCCGGCCGCGCCCCGCCTCGGATCTGCCCCCGGCCCCGCCTCGGATCTGCCGTCAGCCGCGCCCCACCGGTCTCCCCCCCCCCCCCCCCCCCGCCGGCCGCCAGTCTTCCCACGCCGCCGGCCGCCGGACTTCCTCAGCCTGCCTCCCGACGGCCCCCTGTTTCTCGATCGGGATCAAGTGATCCATCCGGCTGCAGTTCTGATCGGATCTGAGCTCGAGAGTGTTGGAGATATGCCCAAGAGGCAATAATAAAGTGGTTATTATCATATCTTCATACTTATGATAAATGTTTACATACCATGCTATAATTGTATTAACAAGAAACATTAATACTTGTGTGATTTGTAAACATAAAAGAGTCCCTAGTAAAGCCTCTTGTTAAACTAGCTTGTTGGTTAATATATGATCATGGTTTCCTGATCATGAACATAGAGATGTTATTAACAACAGGGTCATATCATTAGGAGAATGATGTGATGGACATACTCCTATAGATAAGCGTAGCATAAAGATCAAGTCATTTAATATAGTTCATTTGCTATAAGCTTTCTGATACATAGTAACCTAAATCCTTCGACCATGAGATCATGCATATCACCTTCACCGGAAGGATGCTTTGATGACATCAAACACCACACCGTAACTGGGTGGCTATAAAGGTGGCATTGAGTATTCGGAAAGTGTCGGTTGAGACACATGGATCAAGAGTGGGATTTGTCCATCCATATGACGGATAGATATACTCTGGGCCCTCTCGGTGGAATGTCATCCAATTAGCTTGCAAGCATGTGACTGGCTCACAAGGGATCACATATCACGGGAACGAGAAAAGAGTACTTATCGGTAACGGGGTTGAACTAGGTATGCAGAGATACCGACGATCAAAACCTCGGATAAGTAAACTATCGTGAGACAAAGGGAAATTGGTATCGTATGTAAGTGGTTCATTCGATCGCAAAGTAATCGTAGAAATATGTGGGAGCCATATGAATTTCAAGATTCCTCTATTGGTTATTGATCGGAGAAGTGTCTCGATCATGTCCGCATAATTCACGAACCGTAGGGAGACACACTTAAGGATTCGATGTTGTTGAGTAGTTATGGAATGATGAGTAAGAGACCGAATGTTGTTCGGAGTCTCGGATGGGATCCGGGATATCACGAGGAGATCCGGAATGGTCCGGAGAATAAGATTCATATAAGGAAAGTCCCGTTTCGGAGTTCGGGAATTATTCCGGTGTTTTCATCGGGAATGTTCTAGAAGGTTCCGGAATGTCCGGCACTCCGGAGGGGAAGGGGTACATGAATGTGTCATTGCAAGTTGGAATGATTGCATCATGTACTAAGTGTCATCGCTGTTCCAAATAAAGGATTAATTCAAATCCTAGTTTGAAAAGTCAAATAGCTAAATTGAAAAGTCAAACGGCTAAATTTGGAAAGTGGAAAAGAGGAGGAAGGGGGAAACCGAGTTGGGGAGGAGTTCCCTCCTCCAACCGGCGGCGCCCCCTCCAAGCCGAGTTGGGAGGGACTCCTCTCCCTTCCCCTTGGCCGCCGGCCCCTCCACCTATATAAGGAGGGGCAGGGCTCCCTCCTAGCACACACAAGTCCCTCACCTCAAACCCTAGAAGCTGCAGCCCACCATAGCCGCCGCCGCCCCCCTAGGGTTTTGCCCTAGCCGCCGACTTGGGGTGTCCCGGAACCCTAGCCGCCGGCTCTAGCACCTCCTCCTTGGTGTGTCTAAACTCTAGATCGCCGAGGAGCTCTCTCATACTCCACCATACTCGCTCCGGCTTAAGGCGAAGCCCTGCGGGATCTCCCATCTACTTCCGGTACCACGCCGTTGTGCTGCCGGAATCGTGAGGAGAGTGCTACAACCTCCGCTGCCTGCTGGAACAAGGGAGAGGAAGGTCTTCATCGAGTACCGAACGTGTGACCGACTGCAGAAGCGCTGCCGGAACGCAGCGCCGGAAGGATCGTCTACGCGATCTTGAGATCGGCAAGTGTACGACTACATCACCCACGAGAATCTGCTCTCGTTAACCGCTTTGGAATCTTCGAGGGTGAGTTCCTCTATCGACTCGTTGCTACAATCTAGTAGATAGATCTTGGCTTGTTTGTTTGTATGCGGTAGAAAATTTTTGTTTTCCATGCTACGAACCCCTACAGTGGTATCAGAGCCGTGTCTATATGTAGATCTGTTGCACGAGTAGAACACAATGGTCATTGTGGGCGTTGACGCTTTTATTGTCGATTGCTTCTTGTGTACTTTGCATCTTGCGGTATGTTGGGATGAAGCGGCCCGGGCTAACCTTACATGACATCGTTCATGAGACTTGCTCCACGCTTGACATGCAACTTGTATTGCATAAGTGGCTTTGCGGGTGCCTGTTTCTCCTAGCATAGTTAAGATCCAATTTACAACAGGTGATCAACAATACTAGTATCAATGTTGTGGTTCTTGTTCGTAAGTTAGAACGACACTTATTGAAAGCCCCAAACCACGTAAAATATGCAAAGAAAGTAGAGGCGTCTAACTTTGTTTTGCAGGGGTGTGCTGTGATGTGATATGGCCATGATTGTGATTATATTTGATGTATGCAATGTTCCTTATTGTAAGTTGGCAACCGGCAGGAGCCATATGGTTGTCTTTAATTTATGTTAAGACCCGCGTGTCTATTCAAAGTAGTTGTAATAGTTGAAGCCGGTGGACGACAACCATGGAGAAGCGTCATTGACCTTGATGCAATGCCGGTGATGATGGAGATCATGTTCGTGCTTGAAGATGGAGATCGGAAGCACAAAGAAGAAAGGCCATATCATATCACATATTATGAATTGCATGCGATGTTAATCCTTTATGCATCTTGTATTGCTTAGTAGACGACGGTAGCATTATAAGATGATCCCTCATGCACATGAATTTCAAGTCATAAAGTGTTCACCCTTAGTTAGCACCGTTGCTAAAGCTCGTTGTTTCGAAGCACCACGTGATGATCGGGTGTGTTAGATTCTGCGAGTGTATACAACGTGAGCAAGCCAGATTTGCTCATGCAGAAGCTAAGGTTTGATCTTGACGAGCCTAGCATGTATAGACATGGTCTCGGAACACGGATCACCGAAAGGTAAAGCATGAGTCATATAGTAGATATGATGAACATGTTGATTGTTCGCCATTGAAGCTACATCAACTCTCGTGATGATCGGTTTTGATGTGGTGGATTTGGTTCGTGTGATCACTAAAACAATGTGAGGGATATTGTTTTGAGTGGGAGTTCAACGGCAATATGATTAAAAGTTGAACACTGTTTATCATAAATTAAATCAAAGTGAATTTTCATAGTTGTTGTAGTCATTGGCATCCGTTTACCACCTTGCGCTTAGTTATAATTGAGATGATAGAACTATAGAATTCTGCTAAGTTACTTTACGAACTGGCATCGTATTGTTTTGAAGTGTTAATCTAAAGTTTAAAAGTCCTATTGCAAACTTTCAGTAAAGTTCCGGTTACTCCATGAAGTTTAATAATTGGTATTAAAACAAGAGTGACAATTCCAAGTATTAGTGTATAAGTATCATGTTTGTCTCCATGATTCTTGATATTCAAAGGATTGTCTTAATATCAAGGTTATCTAGGATCTGAAAGAGTTGTTTCAGAAACCATGATGTGTGGAAGATATTGTGATATCTGAAATGAAGTTTTGGTTGCAACATGACAGAGTATAATATGGCAAAAGTCATGTTCTCATATTTGATGAGAATTTGCAAAGGGTTGGAGACACTAGTTGTCCTAATCCACCAAAAGGTTTTGGATAGCAACATTATACTCATGATTCATCTTTATAAGCTAAAAGTAGCTTGATCATGGATAATTCCATGATAAGGGTGAATATTTGATGTAGGTAAAATATTTACTACACCAAGAGATTACTAAAGAAAGGAATTTGGAAGAACACCAAACATTTGATGATGGTGATCTACTTCAAAGTGCAAGTCCAAAGACATTGGTATTTAATTATACACGCTTTGGATTATGTGTCATATGTATGACTCCACTATTGATGTTGATAGATTCTTTCAAACAGAAAAGGAAATACTGAAAGAGAATCTCATAAATATATGGCAGAAAAGAAAAGACTAGAATTGTTCAGTTTAAGTATATAGATGATATACATGTTATGGCTATATTCTTTGCTTATTAAACAATGTAGTTCTTAAATATTTGATACTGAATTTGTTGGTGTGAATCATCATACGAAACAACACAATTCATGAACTACAATGGCCTAAGTAACTAGCAAAAGAATATGTGATGATGTTCATCGAGAACAAATAAAGGGTTATTGTGTTGCTCGTTAAACATCAAAGTTTGCCTTCAACATTTGTTTTATCAGGTATTATGAGAACAAAAGGGTTGTTCAAATAATTGCCGTAATCCATACAAGATGGATTCGCAAATCTCGTTGGAGAAATCACATCCATAAAACTAGTGCTAAAAATGTCGAAAGACAAATTGATTGAAAGATCACTTAGGAAGTGACATCGCCGTTTAAATTATATTGGAAAGAAAACATGAAGAAACTCCATGTGGATGGAATTTTGGAGTCTTTTGATTTTTGATCAAATGACGCTTGTGAAACTTTCCTAGAGATAATTAAAACTTCGTTCATAGGCCAAAAGGGAACGAATGACTAGCTTATTGGAACTTATACATATTGTTGTACGAAATCCATTATGTGTAGTCAAGAGCGATGGATTTCAACTTCATATGCTTTCTCCGAAAATTTGAGTGAATATATGAATATTTACTTAATAAGGATGAAGTGTGAAATATTTGAAAAGTTCAAAGATTTTCAAGATGAAGTGCAAAATCATTGTAACAAGAATATAAATAGTTTATGATAAGATCATAAAGGAAGATATTTGAGTTACAAGTTTAGCATAATACCTAAGATTTAAGGAATCGTTCCGTGGATTTGCATTTTCCCGAAACACCATAAGAGTATGGAGCATTCGAGATATGTAATTAAACCTTGTTTGACATGGTAAGATCGAAGGTGTAATTCATAAAATTGCCATTGTATTTTAAAGATTAAAAGCTTTAGAGATTACCGTTTTCCACTGAAAAGAGCTCCATCATAATCCGCTGAAATGACACCATATAAAGTTATGGTTTGGGATAAAACCCAAGTTGTCCTTTCTTAAACATTGGCATGCTATGCATAAAAAGGATGTTTGCAACCAAAGTCGGATGAACCTGTCTTTGTATGTTATTTCGAATAACTGTTAAGTATTCCTCCATAAACACCGGAGACAAAAGTGTTTGTCGCTTAGAACGTCAAGTTTCTTTGAGAAGGAATTTTTCGTGAAAAGTTAAGTGGGAGGACAATAGAACTTTGATAAGGTTAAAAGAACCTTAGCTATATGTGCAGAGTTGCGCAGCGCCGAAAAGTGTTCCGGAGGCAGCAACAATGCTCATGGCTCACGTGCCTCAAAGGTTGTGGTTACGAAGGTCAAAGTTTCTATTGAAACAAGTAGGTCGGGTAAACAATCAAATACCAAGATTTGAGAGTTAAATCATTATTTGGCAATAATGATCTGACTACATACAAAGAAGCGATGATGGGCCCTGACTCCGTCAAATGGCTTGAAGCCATAAAATCCGTGATAGTTCCATATACGAGAGATCAAGCTTTGAACTTGAAAGACCCTCTGGAAAGGTACAAGACCTTACAGTCGTATTTGGATATATAAAGAAATAGACATGGATGTTTCACATCTATGAAATAGTCGACATGTTGGGAAAGAGTTCACAACAATGTTCAAAGGTTGTATATGACAAGATTTGATCTTTCATAGCGATATCTAGTCTAGACGGATTAATGTAGCAACCACTACATATAATTTTGTTATATGGTAGTTGGATAAACAAAACAAATTCTTCTAATAGAAGGGTTACCTAGGACGTGTGCATGACACGGACCAAAGGGTTTTGTTAATTCAAAGGATGCGAAATGCATATGCAAACTTCAATGGTTGAAGTAAGCATTGCGGAGTTGGAATCTTCACTATGATGAAACTGTTAAAGGAGTTTAAATTCGTCGGAGACAATGAAGATGCTTGCATTTGCAAGAAATTAAGTGGGAGCGCTAAGACATGTTTCTAATACATTATGTGGAAGACATATTGTTGATTGGAAATGATGTATCTTTTATTAACACAAAATAAGAATTTCATCTCGATGAAAGGCTTAGGCAAAACCCAAATATTTGGCATCAATAGACGCTAATATGGTTGTGCCGAAAGTACATAGATGATGTATTGAATGAGTTCAATATAGAAACTACAAGAAAGGTTCTTGTCGAACAGAAAGGATTGAATGAGTTCAATATTGATGATATATTCAAGTGTATTGACACTTGGTAAGTGAAACAAAGATTCAAGTATAGATTGATACTTGATGTATGAAATCACAAAGAATATTTATATCAATCATACTATGATATGTACAAATCCAGATATGTCCTATGCTCTAAATGTTATGAGCATATACCAGAATGATTCATAAGATGATCATTGGACAATAGTAAAGGATATTCTTAAGATCTTTTGGAAGATCTAAGAGTATATTATTTGTAGAAGTGACAAATAGATGGTTAGTTCATTGTAAAAGTACTACATTGATACTAGTTTTGTCACAAAGTACAAATTAAGTTTATCTCAATCTAAACTAAGGGTGGCACAATATAATGGAAAGCAAGTTCCATAATGGATTTGGATGAGTTCCAAAATTAAGACATTGTGACAGATACTACAACAAACGGCTAAAGTATATGACTGCTATAATAGCAGGTAAAGAGGGCATTTGTGTCAAGTAGTTTGTTATCAAACTAGGTGTAATTCACAGTGGCATAATACTATGAAGATATATTGTACGACAATATTATCAACATGTTTTAACCCCAAAGAACTAAAGGTCTCACCAAAGGACCAAATTTATACAAAGCCATCTCATTAGAGAATGAGTGATGCGTAGAGACGCAAAGACATGCAATTACACACGGACCTGGAAGTGTCAGATCCGCAGATCAGTTGACCACTAGCAATCGTGTACATACAACACCGGAAAGCCATAGGTGTTGAATACACAAAGGTTTGAAACTAGATTATTGACTCTAGTGCAAGTGGGAGACTGTTGGAGATATGCCCAAGAGGCAATAATAAAGTGGTTATTATCATATCTTCATACTTATGATAAATGTTTACATACCATGCTATAATTGTATTAACAGGAAACATTAATACTTGTGTGATTTGTAAACATAAAAGAGTCCCTAGTAAAGCCTCTTGTTAAACTAGCTTGTTGGTTAATATATGATCATGATTTCCTGATCATGAACATAGAGATGTTATTAACAACAGGGTCATATCATTAGGAGAATGATGTGATGGACATACTCCTATAGATAAGCGTAGCATAAAGATCAAGTCATTTAATATAGTTCATTTGCTATAAGCTTTCTGATACATAGTAACCTAAATCCTTCGACCATGAGATCATGCATATCACCTTCACCGGAAGGATGCTTTGATGACATCAAACACCACACCGTAACTGGGTGGCTATAAAGGTGGCATTGAGTATTCGGAAAGTGTCAGTTGAGACACATGGATCAAGAGTGGGATTTGTCCATCCATATGACGGATAGATATACTCTGGGCCCTCTCGGTGGAATGTCATCCAATTAGCTTGCAAGCATGTGACTGGCTCACAAGGGATCACATATCATGGGAATGAGAAAAGAGTACTTATCGGTAACGGGGTTGAACTAGGTATGCAGAGATACCGACGATCAAAACCTCGGATAAGTAAACTATCGTGAGACAAAGGGAAATTGGTATCGTATGTAAGTGGTTCATTCGATCGCAAAGTAATCGTAGAAATATGTGGGAGCCATATGAATTTCCAGATTCCTCTATTGTTATTGATCGGAGAAGTGTCTCTATCATGTCCGCATAATTCACGAACCGTAGGGAGACACACTTAAGGATTCGATGTTGTTGAGTAGTTATGGAATGATGAGTAAGAGACCGAATGTTGTTCGGAGTCTCGGATGGGATCCGGGATATCACGAGGAGATCCGGAATGGTCCGGAGAATAAGATTCATATAAGGAAAGTCCCGTTTCGGAGTTCGGGAATGATTCCGGTGTTTTCATCGGGAATGTTCTAGAAGGTTCCGGAATGTCCGGCACTCCGGAGGGGAAGGGGTACATGAATGTGTCATTGCAAGTTGGAATGATTGCATCATGTACTAAGTGTCATCGCTGTTCCAAATAAAGGATTAATTCAAATCCTAGTTGGAAAAGTCAAATAGCTAAATTGAAAAGTCAAACGGCTAAATTTGGAAAGTGGAAAAGAGGAGGAAGGGGGAAACCGAGTTGGGCAGGAGTTCCCTCCTCCAACCGGCGGCGCCCCCTCCAAGCCGAGTTGGGGAGGGACTCCTCTCCCTTCCCCTTGGCCGCCGGTCCCTCCACCTATATAAGGAGGGGCAGGGCTCCCTCCTAGCACACACAAGTCCCTCACCTCAAACCCTAGAAGCTGCAGCCCACCATAGCCGCCGCCCCCCCCCCTAGGGTTTTGCTCTAGCCGCCGACTTGGGGTATCCCGGAACCCTAGCCGCCGGCTCTAGCACCTCCTCCTTGGTGTGTCTAAACCCTAGATCGCCGAGGAGCTCTCTCATACTCCACCATACTCGCTCCGGCTTAAGGGGAAGCCCTGCGGGATCTCCCCTCTACTTCTGGTACCACGCCGTTGTGCTGCCGGAATCGCGAGGAGAGTGCTACAACCTCCGCTGCCTGCTGGAACAAGGGAGAGGAAGGTCTTCATCGAGTACCGAACGTGTGACCGACTGCGAAAGCGCTGCCGGAACGCAGCGCCGGAAGGATCGTCTACGCGATCTTGAGATCGGCAAGTGTACGACTACATCACCCACGAGAATCTGCTCTCGTTAACCGCTTTGGAATCTTCGAGGGTGAGTTCCTCTATCGACTCGTTGCTACAATCTAGTAGATAGATCTTGGCTTGTTTGTTTGTATGCGGTAGAAAATTTTTGTTTTCCATGCTACAAACCCCTACAGAGAGTTGAAGAGAGAGAGAGAGAGAGAGAGAGATGTCTTCTGCATCGGGCTATGTTGCGATTCCTCGCTTCCCGGTGATATTCGATGGCGCGAATTATCCTGATTTCGCTGCCTTTATGCGTGTTCACATGCGCGGTCCGTCTTTGGGGTGTGCTCTCCGGCGAGGTCTCCTGTTCGTCGTGTCCCCTGCTCCTGTGGCTCCTCTTCCGCGGACGCCGATTGTTCTCGGTGCTGATGCTTCTCAGGAGGCCAAGGATGCTGCTCTGAGTGCCGATGATAGTGTTGTTGCTGCTTATGAGCTGAAGTTCAAACAGTACTCTGCTGATCTCGAGACCTATCGCCATGATATGACCGCCCACACTCAGTGGGTCGATGAGGATGCTCGTGTTGCTGCTGTTCTCACCTCCAGTGTTCTGCCCATTTTGTTGCTGAGTTCATGAGTCTCCCTATTGTTGCCGCTCAGTGGGCACATCTTCGTCAGCGCTATCAGCCGTCTGGGGATGCTCTTTACCTATTTTTGGTTCGCTAGGAGCATGCTCTTCAGCAGGGTGATTCCACTATTGATGAGTTCTATACTCAGAGTGCTGCTATCTGGCGTCAGCTTGATTCTCTCTGTTTGTGGCACATGCCCGTGCTGCCAGATTGTGCGCTCGGATTTGGAGTTCCACCGCATCTATGAGTTTTTGTCTCGGCTCCGCCAGGAGTTCGAGCCCCGCCGTGCTGTGGCATCCCGCAAAACCACTACTAGAAAATCGCGTTGTTTTTGTGCATTGCATCATCATGACCGCATGCTCATGTCATCATGCCACATTGCATTTGAGCATCGACATCATCTTGCATTTGCTTGCATAAAACTAATTGCGGAAAAACCTGTTTGTGTTTTCTAAACGCCCCGTCTTTGTTCAAACGCAAAACCCGGGTCACCGGATTATTTTGTTTTGTTTGCTATCGGTTTGCAAACGGTCCGTTTAAAACAAATAAAATATTAAATTATTTTAGTGGGGGCAGTCGACCGGGCCAAATCGACCCGGACAACCACCCCCAGAACAAAACGGTCCACCCCAAAAATCCCTAATCTACCTAGTCCTAGTCTACCCAACCTATCCTACCCAGCCCCTCTCCACCTCACTCCCTCCAATCGTCTCTCGCCACCTCACCTCTCTCCCTCCTCCCCACCACTCACATGCTGCCATCTCACCCCCCAAACACCCCCTCTCCTTTTTCCTCTCTCTCTCTCCTGACCCACCCAGCACACACCCACACACGCCACTCGTCAACCCCCACCTCCCTGCCCTCGGGCCCCACTCCCGCCACCTGTCCCCGACCACAACCACGCAACACCCGCCCTCACACCACCCCGGCCCCACCTGACCACAGTCCCTCCCCCGTCCCCGCACCGCCCCAGGTCCACCTCCCCCTGGGCCCGTCCCCACCCCGTCGTCCCCATCCTCCCACCCCGCTCCTCATGTCCTCTCTCCACCCTTCTTCCTCCGGTCCGACGCTCCCTCCGCCGGCGCCCGTGCGGCCGCACCGCACCTCGCCCTCGCCTCCCCTCGACGCCCCCTCCTCCTCCTCGGCCCGGACCCGCCGGCCCTCCTCCCCTCCGCGCCTCCTCGACGCCGCCCTCCGGCCGGCCTCGCGCGCAAGCCGCCACCGCCCCTGCTCGCCGGCCCCGGCCCTCCTCCGCCACCGTCTCGCGCTTCCCCCTCCGCTCGTCAACCCCGCGCTCGCCGCGGCCGAGCCCCGCTCCGCCCGAGCCGAGCTCGCCCGACCCCCTCCGCCTGCCGCCGGCCTCCCCGACGCCGGGCCGCCCTCCTCGCCGGCTCCTCCTCCCGCGCGCCACCGGTCTCCGTCCTCGTCCTCGCCGGCGCCGCGCCCTCCACCTCGCCTTCGCGTCGGCCGCCCTCAAGCCCCACCGTCGCCCCAGTCGCGGCCGCCTCGCCCCTCGGCCTCCAGCACCTCCCCCAAGCAGGCCCGACCCCGTCACCCTCCTCGCCGGACCCCCCTCTCCTGCCAGAACCTTCTGCCCGCGAAGCCGCCGCCGCCTCTGGCCGTTCCTTCGCCGCGACCCTGCGTCCTCCCTGGTGTCTGCGTCTCCAAGCTCGTCTACCGCCATCAGCAGCCGCCTCAATCCACTGACGCTGGTTCCTGTTCAAGTTGTTGTCAATCCGTTGGTGTGATGTGAAGTGGCTCGACACAAGTTTTGTTTGTGTGGTGTGGTGGTACCATGAAGTCAAACCCGAGAAGATGGTGTGGTAGCCTTGATGCGATGTGGGTGTCGCCCTCCAAAGACAAGGTCGACACCGACACGACAATCGAAGCCGCGAGAGACCTCAAGTTCCCCTACATGGACAAGAAGATCGCCTACCCGGACCCAAGGTCGACAAGCTCGTCTTCACGGAACACCGAGAACTTCCCCCTGAACGCCAAGGTCGTCGACACGGATACGACATGAACTTCCGCTCGGCAACGCCAAGTGCTCCTTCCCGGACCCGAAGACCATCGGTCAAGTTCACCACCGACAAAAGACGGAATACAAGTTCTACTTCACGGATACCAAGCGACAAGATCTACTACCCCGATCCGAAGACCCTAACCCTGGAGTCCGAGAACGATCCCGTCGAGACCGATCCCGTCGAACCCCGAACCCCAGATCCGGACCCTGAGACCAAACCCCGAACCCCGGAACCCCAAGTTCGTCGAGACCCCCTAATGTGTGAACCCCTTCCCGAAACCCTATTTCATAATATAATACAACTTGTCGCATCTTAATTGTTCATGCATGCATCCTTGTCTGTGGTTTGGGGGCCTTATGCCGATTCACCTCTAATTAACTATGGGGCCCATATGCGGGCAAATCTAGTCTCATATTGGCCTCATTTAAATTGTGTAGCGAACCGTTGATATATTTTGCCTTGTTTAAAACAACATTTAATTGCGGGGTAGCTAAATAACTTGAACCGTTTAATTAATTGTCGGGATCCCGGTTCCACTTAATATTGACCTAATTGCATCGCACCTTTGCCATGTCATACATCATACATGCATCATGCCCGATCTTCTGCCGTTGTATTAAATATTGCATCCGGTGTTTATTCTAGTGTTTTGCTTCTTCGCGGATAAGGTCGTTGAGTTGATGCAAGTGTCGACCCGATCTTCGGTTGTACCTTCGGCAATGTTTTCAGGCGAGCATCTCTCCCCTTTCTGCCTATCTTACTTTTATAGTATTTACTTCCCTCCTGTTGATCTTTTGCTATCTGTGTTGCGTTGCTCTAGTTTCGTACCCGTGAAACCCTTGCAGCCGTATATTGCCTTGGACACATCCTATTACCTGTTGTTTGGTAGATAGCTGGACTTGCGCGTCGTAGTCGCTTGCTCAAGTGCTGTTGCGTGTCGTCAAGTACCACAGTTGTTGGAGAATTGCCGCCTGTTTAATGTTGGAGATGATCATGGTTTTACTTATCGCTCACTTTAATTCCTGTTTAACAACTAAAATTGAAGTAAGTAAGCAGAGGCATCGGTGGGTGATAGATAATATTTGGTTTCCGACCGCCCACTTGTGTCCCGTAGGACCCCGAGTACTTGATACCTGTTCCTTGATTTATCGTGCTATCCACATACGGGGAATTATGGGCCCCCCTTAGCCAGAGCTTGATTCAGTCTTATTTCTTGGGGCCACAAACTAGTTTGAGGTTTTGTTTACGATCCTGTACTTATGCCATGCTTTACTGCTTTATTCACTATTGTGCGAGGAGCACACTATACTGTTTAGGATCGGGACACGTTTTCGCGGTGTCGACAAGCCCAGTTTTGGGTTCCCAGTCGTTCACAGCCGTCCACCCAAACCTCGGGTCCGTCTCGGAGCTAGCTTACTTCGTTGCGGGTGTACTCCAAGGGGTGGCCCCCTGAAATACTTCTGAATCCTGTGATTGCTTTGTCGTGAAAGCCTCGTTGGGTTTTGATTTGGTTTTTCCGAGGTCGATCGTGTGTGTGTTGCTATTTGTGCACCCCGGCCGGGTTAAAACTTTTTGAAAGCCGTGTCCGCGGTTATGGACGACTTGGAGCACAGTATCTCGATCATAGACAAGCATAACTAAAGTAGTGCTATAAATTTGACTTTATAATGACTAGTAATCAGCTTCACTATAATGGAATGGCTAACTAAGACTGCCCACAATTGCTTGTTTGGTTTGTCGCTTGCGACAATTGTATCTGACTAGTAAGTATTGCAACTACAACGGAATGGCTAAATAAAAGTATCAACAACTGCTGGGTTTTGGGTTATCTCATGCTATCTGTATCTGATTAGTAAGTGTTGTAACTATAACGGAATGGTTAACTAAAACTGCCCACTGCCTATTTTATCAGGATGACTATCTATACTTGACTAGTAATTGCTGCAACGATAACTGAATAAATAAAACTGCCAACGGTGTGAGTTCCTCGGTTGACTTCCTCGTTTGGTCTCGAGGGGGAAACACCAGGATGGGTTTGTTTGGTGTTAGCTTCAGGTTGGATCCGGATAGGTCATTCTTATCCCTCTCTGATAACCGCCAGTTGTATCGAGTCTCTGTAGGTTGTTTAGTGCATGCTGCCGCTGCCGCTCAGTCCACCATACCTATGTAGGCGAGGACCGCCGAATTCTAGTCTCGCCGTGTACTGGCCTCAGTACTGACGCTCCTCTTTTTCCTTTGCCCTTTGTCGGCACCCCTTTTGTTTAAGCAGGTTTTGAGATCGACGCCGTTAGCAGGGTTACCCTTCCGGCTTGGCCTGGGCAGGGTTATGGACGCCATTGGTTATTCTTCAGGGCTCTTAGCCCCATTTGCATCTTGTCCGTAGCTGGACGTTCTATCGCTTTCAAGGTGATTTGGATCTTTGTATATAATATTTGTATTCTTGACTCATTGAGTCGCTGTTATATATATCTGTTCTGTGGGTCCCATCGAGGACTGTTGTGTAATGTTATTACTTTGTTTTCCACCCGCACGAAAGTGCCTGGTGGGCACCTTTGAATCGTTTCTATGCGGGTTTGGCGGGAAGCGCTGAAACTTGCATAGGTCCGATTCTGATGGTGTTACACGTGCTCAGTTGAATGCTCGTGGTCGTGTTCCGCTCTCTGAGGTGTTGTCTGAGCTTCGGGCTGAGGAGACTCGTCTCTGTGGTGTTGGTCTTCTTGCGATTCCGTCTGTGGTTGCTACTCGTGGTCCTCCTCTACCGTCTGCTCCCTCGACTCAGTCGCGGTCCTCTGTGCCACCGCCGATACTACCCACTCCTTGTAACATCCCAAAAATACTAAGCTTGGATCATCAAATTCTAATCATCAAAATTAGGGTTAACAAAAACTTTTCTAAATGAAATCATGAATGCATGCATATGTGTAATCCTTTAAAACCACCTTGTTTGTGTGTTCCATTGCTTGTAAAATGTTTCTTAGGTGAAATAAACATCATCTAAAACATTTCCCACACCCTTCCTAAAGACAAGTAAATCAAAACACATATATGAAATGAATGGTCATTTTGGCCAATTTAACTCCCATGCCTACTTTGGCTGTCTCAAACTTTCAGAACCTAACAGAAACTTTTCTGGATCTTTGCACCCCTTGAATGTACTCATAGCAAGGTATCAAGGCCCACTTTGTGATCATCCAGAAACTTTCAAATGCATAGTTTAAATGACAATTCAAAATTGAATCTTTATCATATGGGAAGATCCCACTTTTTCAAAAACTACTCAAACAAGCTCAACTTTCAAAACCCAAGCATCTGTAGACTCACCAGCACCAATCTAGCAAACCCACCAAAATTAATTTCAAAATTCAAAACTTGATTTCATGCGGCCATTTCATCAAACAGGTTGCAGACACAAATCAAACAAACATCAAACACTATTATGAGCAGTGATTCTTGCCTAACTGGTTCCCCATTTAGCTCACACACAACTCAGTAGATCATCTAGGAAGATTAGCCAGGCACTAGCACCACTGTGATCTTGCCAATGTCATCAATGGTGAATAGCCGAGCACCCTCTTGCCACCCCATAGTCGACAGCAAGCTAGGAGCAGCAGCAAGCCTAGCCAGCATGTCTGGGAGGCAGCCCACCGTCCACCGCCACTCATTGTCCCAGCCGCGAGCGTTGCCAAGCCCTGGACCACACGCACAAGCCGCGCCCAGACCATGCCGAGCGTGCGCTAGAGCGCCACCCTCGACCATCACCCACAGACCGCGCGCCGCCCTCGCCGCGTGCATACACAATCCCCACTGACCCACGAGACCGCCAGACATCCCCGTTTGCCGCCCCGTGCCGCACAGCCACCGCCCGCCGTCGAAGATGCCGCCTCTGCCGCGCAGAGCACTGCTCGTTCTAGACCAAAACACACCGCCCCATGCCTTGAGACCATGTCGTTGAGTATCGCCAGGAGACACCGCACCGTCCCCTACCCTTGCCCATGCCATTAGCCGCATGTAACCTCGCCCCCGACGAGCTCACCGTGCGCCCCGACGGTCCCCTCGCTCGACTATAAATAGAGGCCACCCCCGCACGATTTCTTCACACCATCTCACTCCCCTCTACTCACTTATCGTGCCACACCATTCTTAGAGTAAGGCGAGCACCACCTCGTCGGAATTTCACTGGAGCCTGTCGCTGTCGGAGAAGAAGGGAGCCAGCGATTGGAGCCGCCCTAGGAGCTGCCGCGACCACCCCTGAGTTCGTCGTCGTCGACTTTGTCGTTCGCCCGCCTCGCCGACCCTCGCCAGCACCCCGGTGAACCCCCAGCGACCCTCACTGGCCGCGCTAGGTTTCGTTCTCGCCGGAGTTGTCTCGCGTCGACGATGACTCCCAGCCGTTAGATTAGAACTAGATCGAACGATCCACGTCGCCCCATACCTCTTCGCCCAGCCCCGTGTCACTGACGAGTGGGGACACCCACTTAAGCAGCCCGCGGGAGCACTGCGCTTAGCAGGCCGGCCAAGTAACTTTTCCCGCGCAGCCCAGTTATTCAAATTAAACCTCTTTCTATTTCAATTCAAACACACTTCTGTACCCAACTTTAAAAATCAACCCAGATCGATTTAGTGCACCAAATTGAATGAAACCAATTTTGTTGGAAAGGTCTGTGAATGCTGAATCCAAGCCCGTTGGATTCAAGTCATTTGGATCTATAGATCACCCATGGTAAAAATAACAAGGCAGAAGCTTTTCTGCATTCAAACATTTTTCAAATTTAAACCATAATAGCTTTTGAGTTGATTCCAACTCTCAAAAATCACATTTAACCATACCTTTCAGAATAAATAAAAATATATAGGTTTACTTGCAGAAATAATGTTCAAGTAATAAAAGAATGCTACATAAGCATTTCTAGCCACTTTAATTAATTAAAATAAAAGGGTAAAACCTTATTAAATTGTGACACCACTTTAAATCACATTCCCATGGACTACAATATGTGGTGATGACATGTGTCAACATGATCCCATGTTGGGTTTGGAGAATATAAAATCTTAAGTAGTTTTTCAATGAGTAGAAATTACTTTTCTAAAAATAAAAAGATTTAAACCAAGCCTTAACCTTGTAATGTTAGGGATGATGCTAGATCATCCATAGGAACCTTGTGTGTGATGATTGCAAGTAGTTAAGTATTGTTTGGGTGATTGTGTACCTCGTATTTATTCATATACGCTAGTACCGACCAAGGATACGAGGAGGAAGGAGGATACTACGAAGAAGAAGCCGAGGAGAACTTCAACCACTGCTCTGCACAAGGCAAGATAAAACTTGCAAGACACTCTACTTTAGCAAGCTTATACTGATATTGATGCAAGCTGATACTATACCTGCGCAAGCCTTACTAATCAAGTTGACCTATGCAAGCTAACCCTTGCAAGATACCCTACTGATGCAACAAACCCATACTTGTTCTATGACTACTATATGCCTTAAGCATAGGTGATCATACCCACTTGATAAACCAATCCTAGTTTTATGTGCAAGCTCCTTACGCTATTTCTTTATCAAAGCTTACTTAGAGTTTACTTAAGTGACTGGTAGATTTTGGAAAGATGCTAAAGGTTGCATAAAGAGCATAAAATTTGGCCTAAGTTAGAAACCTTGACATCAACCTGAGACATGAGGTTGTACTTAGTTGAAACTCCACTAGTTACCACCCCTCATCATTACTACCCCCACCTGTAGATGCTAGTGCTAAGCATAAAACTTGATCAACTTTTAGATGGGAATACTTGGTGGAAAAATGGTTATGAAAACCTTGGAATGATGGATCATTCTATTGAAATGTTTTGGACATGTGTTTCCAAACACTTGAGAATTTTGGTGATAAAAATGTTGAGGCATGAGCCTTAGCCCTTTATAAAACTGATGGTTGTCTGGATGCGATACCATTCCAATTTTATCGTACAACCACAATACCCGAATATTGGGTAGGGCTTGACTGGAAACTTATATTCCTTAGTATTAGTTCCCTCACGGCCAAGGTCTGAGCTGAGGCTACCTTGTGAAGATTGTCCACCTGTGCAGTACCCAAGATGACAGTTGGTCATGGTTGGGAGGCCAAACTCACAGGAGAGGTGCTTATACTAGGGCGTGTAATCGAAAGGTTAGGATTGATTATCCGCATACTGAGTATGGTGAATTCAAGATTTGTTCCTCACAGATGTGAAATGGATCGTATGGGCACCTAGAGGGGGTGAATAGGTGCTAACCAATTTTTAATACTTTTTCAATTTTAGGCTTGACACAAAGTAAATTCTCTAGATATGCAACTACGAGAATTTCCCTATATGTAACCCTAACTACTAAGCACGTAAAAGAGGAGCGAGGAAACCGTAGTGGAGCACGCGGAGACACAGGGATTTGTTTTACCGCAGTTCCTTCCTTGTTATGGGAAGTACATATGCGTTGGAGGGGTGGGCGGTTCTAAGACCACCGCGCCACAATAGGCCTCACCTATTCTCCGATGGATCTCGCCACGAGAGGCCTGATCCACCTTCTCCACTATTGGATCCCTTCGAGGCGGAAACCGGTGCCTTTTACAACACTATCGGGGCACACACCCACAACCGAATTGGGGGCTCCCGAGATGACAACAAGCTGCCACAAGAACAAGGTTTATCAATATAAACAAAAACAAGGATCTAGGTATTTGCAAGAAATACTAGATCGGGGGTTCTCCAAATGAATGGAGAGGAGATGAAGCTCTTGATTGCTGATGATGAAGATCGAGTTCTCCTCCTTCGATTCCCCAAGGGATGGGGCCTTTGGGTGGATCTAGGTGGAGCACTCTTGGATGAAGCTTTCAGATCTGATCTGGTCTTCTTCGAGATGAATCAAGAGTTCTGGCAGGAGGGGGAAGGCTGGCTTAAATACCCCCCTCCCAGATCTGGCCGTTGCACAACTTTTGGGGCGGATTATCCGCCCCCCACTTGGGGCGGATTATCCGCCCCCTGGGAAAACTCCGCCTCAAGGGCAGATTCTCCGGGGGAAACTCCGCCCCCTCTCTGGGGCTTGCGCCTTGGTGAAGCTTGGTGAAGATCTTGGGGGGGCGGATAATCCGGAACCCCTGAGGGGCGGATTATCCGGCCAAGCCGGAAAGTCCGGCCAAAACTCCGCCCCCTCTCTGGGGCTTGCGCCTTGGCGATGAGCAGGGAGGGCGGATTATCCGGCCCCCTGAGGGGCGGATTATCCGGCGGGGCCGGAAAATCCGGCCAAAATTCCGCCCCCCTTCTGGGGCTTGCGCCAACTTGGGAAGAGGGAGGGGCGGATTATCCGCCCCTGGTGGGGGCGGATTATCCGCCCCCCAAAAACAGAATCCTTTCCCTTTTTCTCATAGGTGGCTGCAACACTTCAACACACATTAAATAATCCTTGATATTGTTATCTAACACACAAAACACTAGGGATTATAAAATGTTCTTTCAATCTCCCCCTTTTTGGTGTTAGATGAAAATATTAGGATTTGCAATAAAACCGGCAAAAGCCACCTTAAATAATGAAAGACGCTCCCCCTAGATGTGTGCATATTTAAGATTTCCATTTGAATACAAATACACACACTAGGGAGAACACTACTTTAAGGTTTGGGAAATAAGGTCATACCACCGGGATGAGAATATAGCCAAAGCATACATAGATAATCCCATGAATCCATATGCCATCAAATATGCTCCATAATTCCAGAATTCCATGGGGTCCATGATAGATAAATCCAGAATTCCATGAATACCAAACATAGTACCAAACTGTGGAGTACGACATAGTCTTACATAAACAAACACAAATAGCAACTGAGTTCACGCTAGAAAAGGCACAAGCAAGCAAATAAAAACGACTAAAATCGAAAAGCTTGTGCCCAACCCTTGCAAATCCACGAGACCTAATAGAACTACTTCTCCCCCTTTGGCATCGAAACGCCAAAAAGGAAGAAGAGCGATGCTAACGCCCCTGGACACCCAGAATTCACACCCAAATTTGCAAGAATCAAATCAATCAAAAGCCAAATTTGAGTGTGTTTTCCATAAGAACATGAGATATGCAAGAAAATCCAACGAGACCCATGAAAAACCAACTCTTCTCGAGGAAGAGGGCGGTGGCCGAAGCCACCATGTTGGAGCGCATGGCATGACACCACGAAGATGTATCTTGAGTTCAAAACCAATGCTCATCGATGACCCACATATCACAAAATGATATTAAGGGAAATGATTTTACTTACTTTCGGCATTATGGGGGGAGGGTTGGCCCAATCAATTAGGACCACACTCCCCCTATGTCTATGCCCGCATCTAAACCAAATACATGAATAAGAGAAAGTGAGTGTGCAAGGGTAGTCAAGCCAAGCTCCTTGAATCTATGATATTTAGCTCATTCCTCAAATAACAAAATCTTGCTTCATCAAGAGGCTTCGTGAAAATATCAGCAAGTTGGTTCTTCGTGCTCACAAAGGATAGAGCAATATCTCCATGAGCAACATGATCCCGAATAAAGTGGTTGCGAATCTCTATATGTTTTGTTCTTGTATGCTGCACGGGATTGTAAGCAATTTTGATAGCACTTTCATTGTCGCATAAAAGAGGCACTTTGTCACAATTGACACCATATTCCTTTAAAGTTTGCCTCATCCATAACAATTGAGTACAAGCACTTGCAGCAGCAACATATTCAGCTTCAGCGGTTGAGAGTGAAATACAATTATGTTTCTTTGATGACCAACACACTAGAGACCTGCCCAAGAATTGGCATGCACCAGAGGTTGATTTCCTATCATCTTTGTCACCAGCCCAATCTGAATCAGTGTAACCACATAGAGATAAACTTGAACCCTTGGGATACCATAACCCAAAATTTAGGGAATGAACCAAATATCGGAAGATTCGCTTGACTGCCACTAAGTGGCTTTCTTTAGGAGCGGCTTGGTACCTTGCACACACTCCTACACTTAACACGATATCGGGCCTAGATGCGCAAAGGTAAAGGAGAGAGCCGATCATGGATCGGTATACTTTTTGATCCACGTCTTTACCCTTGGGATTAAGCTCAAGATGACACGTTGTTTGCATTGGGGTAGCAACGCCATTGAGATCCGTCATCTTGAACCTTTTGAGCATGTCTTGGATGTACTTAGCTTGATTAATAAAGGTTCCCTCTCTAAGTTGTTTGATCTCAAATCCAAGAAAGAACCTGAGCTCACCCATCATGGACATCTCAAACCTGTCAGTCATAAGCTTCGAAAATTCATCATTAAAAGCTTGGTTAGTAGAGCCAAAAATAATGTCATCTACATAAAGTTGGCATACAAAAAGCTCCCATTAACCTTCTTAGTAAAAAGAGTGGGATCGATTTGCCCAACTTCGAATCCACGGTCTAGCAAAAGCTCTTTAAGGTGCTCATACCACGCACGTGGGGCTTGTTTAAGGCCATAGAGCGCCTTATCGAGTTTGTAGACATGGTTCGGAAATTTGGGGTCCTCAAACCCCGGGGGCTTCTTGACGTATACTAACTCATGTAGAGGACCATTAAGGAAAGCGCTCTTAACATCCATTTATTGTAATTTAAAATTATGATGGGCTGCATATGCAAGAAGGATACGGATGGACTCAAGGCGAGCCACAGGAGTGTAGGTCTCGCCAAAATCAATTCCTTCCACTTGAGAGAATCCTTGAGCCACGAGTCGTGCTTTATTCCTTACAACAATGCCATTTGCATCCTGTTTGTTCTTGAAGATCCACTTGGTGCCGATAACATTGCGGTAATCCTTTGGTTTTTCTACGAGCTTCCAAACTTTGTTGCATTCGAAGTTATTTAATTCTTCATGCATTGCAACAAACCAATCGGGGTCTTCAAGAGCATCAAAAACCTTCTTCGGTTCAACCATGGAAATGTGAGCTTGATGATCACAGAAGCTATCAAGTTCTCTTCTAGTGGATACCCTTCGTCGTAGATCACCAACAACCTTGTCAAGAGTGTGACCTCTTAGTTCAAGGTTCTGATCAGCACGAGCCTTGCGACGAGCCTCAATGTCCTTATTGTTTCTAGGAGGAGTTGATACAATAGTTGTATCCTTGTTGTAGCACCCCGGCTAAAACCACTATTAGAAAACCGTCTGGTGTTTTGTTTTGTACATCATCATGACCGCATGCATTTGTTCGACAAAAATAATTTGACAAAGTCTATCTTGTTTTTCCAAATACCTTGTCTTATTTCAAATCAAAACCGGTCTTTTCGAATAATTTTGTTTGTCTAAAACTAATTACAAAATTCTTTTACCAAAATTAAAACAAACAATATTTTCCTTAAAATAAAACTGTTTTGATCGGGGGAGGCAGCCCGGCCCGATAGCCAGACCACCTACCACCCCGATCGGCCCAACCCAATCCCACCGAAACCCTAGAAACCCTAAACCCTAGATCCCTAACCACTCTTCCCCACCCCGCCGCCAGAAACCCACCTGGTCAACCCCCCCCCCCCCCCCCCCCCCCCCGTCGGCACACCCCAATCCACCTCCCCTTGGACCCAAACCGACCACCACCCACCGGTACACAAACACAATCCCACGCACCCAGGGCCACCCGCGTCCCTCGCTCCAGGCCTCATCCCGATGCTCCTGAGCCCCCGAATCCCCGTCCACGACCCTCGCTCGCATCCCCACCTTCCTCCCGTGCTGCTTCTTCCTCTCTCTCTCCCCGACGCCGCCGCCAGCACCTCCCTCTACTGGCCTCTCCCTGTCGCAGGCGCTCGCCCAGCCCGCCTCCTCTTCGCTCTCCGGGCTCTGCGCCCCTGCGAGACGTCGACGCCCGCCGGCATGCTGCCCTTCCCAGGCGGCCTACAGCACGCGCGTCGCCTCCTTCCTCTGCAACCGGCCGTCGCCGTCCTTGACCGGCCCCGCCCGCCTCTGCACCGGCGCTGGCCTCCTCCTCCCGCGACCTCGCCGCCCGACCGCGCCCTCTGCCAACGCCCGTTGTCCTTGTCGCCTCCTTCTCCGGCTCCCCGTTAGCCCTGCAATCGTTCCTCGCCGTCTTGTGGCCCGGGGCCTCGCTGGAGCCGCGCTCGACACTGCTCGTCGTCCGTCCTGCGCCACCCGGGGCTGTCCCCTACCTCGCGTGCACCCCGTCACCAGGAACTCCCTCCGCCTCGCTGCCGTCATCTCCTGCATCTCCCCTCCCCGGCGCCCCGCCTGCTGCCTCGTCTCCCGGCACGAGCGACGCTCCTCGATGGTCGTCCGTCGCTACCTCTGCTCGCTTCGCTCGAGGGCCATCATCGCCCGGGATTCCTTCGTGGTGGTTGACCTCGTCCAAGGTTGTCACCCCTGTTCTGCTTCGGTCCTGCCAGGGCCTCCTTCTATTCGAGCTGTGAATCAGAGTTCGATTGCACGGCTAGGCTCGACCATATATTCACTACAATATTCAACCACCGACGGATACCGTTTTCTGTTTGTGATATGTGGCTTTGCTACTCCTGCTATGTTGACCCCCTTCGTTGTTGTGTAAGCCTCCTGAAATTTGCCTCCTGTAGTTTCGGGTGTGCCTATGTTGAAGCTCGTTGAGTGCATCCCCAAGTTCTTCGGCTCATCTGTGTATGCCCATGTTTGTTGCTGCGAGATAGCGAAGCGTTTGGTGTTCCAAGGGTTTGATCCAGTGTGACCAAGGATGGCACCCACAAGATCTTATCGAAGCCGAAACCATGAGATCGTCTTCCCGGAACCGGAAACCCCGAAGACCGATCATGGATCCGAATCCCGTTCCTGGAGTTCGAAGCCCCTTTGTTCCAAGACCTTCGGAATCAATATGTGTGACCTCTATCCAAGACCTCTATTTTTATAACATAACATCTATCGTGTTGCATATTAAATTGTCATGGATGCATACATATTTGTGTGGGTTGGGGGCATTATGCTGATTCACCTCATAATTAAATATGGGCTCCATATGCGGACAAATCTAGTCTAATATTGGCCCCATTTAAATTTGTGCATCGAACCGGTGATATATTTTGCCATGCTAAGACAACATTTAAATTGCGGGGTATCTAAAAAACATGAACCTATTAATTAATTGTCGGGACCTCGGTTCCGTTTAATATTGTCTAATTGCATCGCATTCTTGCCATGCCATACATCATACATGCATCATGCCCGATCTTTTGCCGTAGTATTAAATAGTGCATCCGGTGTTTCTGCTAGTGCTTTGCTTCTTCACGGACTAGGCCGATGAGTTGATGCGAGTGTCGACCCGATCTTCGGTTGAACCTTCGGCAATGTTTTCAGGCGAGCATCTCCCCCTTTCTACCTATCTTACTTTTATAGTATTTATTCCCTCCTGTTGATCTATTGCTATCTGTGTTGCGATGCTCTAGTTTTCGTACCCGTGATATCCCGTGCAGCCTTATATTGCCTTGGACACCTCCTATTACCTGTTGTTTGCTAGATAGATGGACCTGCGCGTCGTAGTCGCTTGCTCAAGTGCTGTTGCGTGTCGTCAAGTACCACAGTTGTTGGAGTATTGCCGCATGTTTATTGTTGGAGATGATCTTAACTTTACTTATTGTTTAATAACTAAAATTTGAAGTAGGTAAATGCAGAGGCACAGGTGGGAAATAGATGTTATTTGGTTGTTAACCGTTCACTTGTGTCCCGTAGGACCCCGAGTACTTGATACATGTTCCTTGAATATTCGCGCTATCCACATCCGGGAGGATTATGGGACCCCCTGAGCCAGAGCTTGATTCATTCTTATTTCTTGGGGCCACAAACTAGTTTGAAGTTTTATTTACTATCCTGTACTTATGCCATGTTTTACTGCTTTATTTAAATTGTGCGAGGTACTGCACCTGTACTGTTTAGGGAAGCGGAGTGTTTTCGCGGTATCGACAAGCCCAGTCACACTTTCAGGTTCCCAGTCATTTACAACCATTGACGCAAACCTTGAGTCCGTTTCGAAGTCAGCTAACTTCGTTGCGGGTGTACTCAATGGGGTGGCCCCCTGAAATATTTCTGAATCCTGTGATTGCTTTGTCGTGAAAGCCTCGTTGGGTTTTGATTTGGTTTTTCCGAGGTTGATCGAGTGTGTGTTGCTATTTGTGCACCCCTGCAGGGTAAAACTTTCTGAAAGCCGTGTCCGCGGTTATGGACGAGTTGGAGGACAGTATCTCGATCATAGCCAACTATAACTAAAGTAGTGTTATAAATTTGACTTTATAAGGGCTAGTAATCAGCTTCACTATAATGGAATGGCTAAATAAAATTGCCAACAATTGCTTGTTTGGGTTGACGCTTGCTACCATTGTATCTGACTAGTAAGTATTGCAACTATAACGGAATGGCTAAATAAAAGTACCAACAACTGCTGGGTCTTGGGGATAACTCATGCTAATTGTACTTGACTAGTAAGTGTTGCAACTACAACAGAATGGTTAACTAAAATTGCCCACTGCTTATCATATCAGGATGATTATCTATACCTGACTAGTAATTGCTGCAACGATAACTGAATAAATAAAACTGCCAACTGTGTGAGTTCCTCGGTTGACTTCCTCGTTTGGTCTCGAGGGGGAAATACCAGGATGGGTTTGTTTGGTGTTAGAATCAGGTTGGTTCCGAATAGGTCTTTCTTATCCCTCTCTGGTAGCCGACAGTTATATCGAGTCTCTATAGGTTTTTTAGTGCATGGTGCGCTGCCGCTTCAGTCCACCATACCTATGTAGGCGAGGACCGCCGAATTCTAGCCTCGCCGTGTACTGGCCTCAGTACTGACCGCTCTCTCTTTTTCCTTTGCCCTTTGTCGGCACCCCTTTTGTTTAAGCAGGTTTTGAGGTCGACGTCGTTAGCAGGGTTACCCTTCCGGCTTGGCCTGGGCAGGGTTATGGACACCATTGTTTATTCTTCAGGGCTCTTAGCCCCATTTGCATCTTGTCCGTAGCTGGACGCTCTATCGTTTTCAAGGTGATTTGGATCTTTGTTCTGTATATCTGTATTCTTGACTCATGGAGTCGTGTTGTATATATATCTGTTCTGTGGGTCCCATCGAGGACTGTTGTGTAATGTTATTACTTCGTTTTCCACCCGCACGCAAGTGCCTGGTGGGCACCTTTGAATCGTTTCTATGCGGGTTTGGCGGGAATCGCTAAAACTTGCATAGGGCCGATTTTGAGGGTGTTAGAGAGTGGTATCAGAGCTCAGCAGTTGCGATACCCCACAAGTCCAGCATGTAGGATAACCTAGCTAACGGCCGAAGTAGAGTGTCAAAACTATTTTTGCAAAATCGGTTGGATAGTTCTGATTAGGTCTGATTTTACTCCTTACCCCTCTGATGCTCTCCTCTCACTTCTGCGTGTTTTGAATCCGCTCTCTTCTCTCTCTTCGAGTCCAGGATTTCTCGTGGCTGGGTTCCATCGTACCTTCAGGGTTTCGCTTCCTCCTTTGGTAACGGTGTTGCTACATCTGGTCTTCATGCTATCCGAGGAATCCTTCGTCTGGTGGACTTCTCTTTGTTCCTTCTCCTGCCTTCCGGTGTTTTCCGACGCGACGACATCATCTACGCCAGATCCGATGCAGAGTCTGCATCACTCCTTTGTTTCTAAACCTCGATTGTCGAGATCTTCAGTCTGATTCCGAGAATGGTTGCACGCTTTTCTACTGATTGTGCAGAGTAATAGTTTGGGTGCGTGATGGATTGGCCCCCATGCCGACTACTCACTCTATTCTCTTGTGTACATTGAAGTGGATGAGAATGCATCGGTTCCCTCTTTCCATCGAAGCTAGAGGTGGCTTTATTTGTTGATACCTCTACCTTCGACCTTTTGTTCCCGGAGTGTTCTCTCGACGATCACGGATAACGACCTCTTGTTAGTGGTGTCGCGAAGATCTACACGAAGCGAGAAGACGCAGATCACCGACCTTCTTTCCGGTACCATGAGGCGGATCTCGAGGGCGAGATCCATTGTTAGTGGTGTCGAATTGTAGCACCCCGGCTAAAACCACTATTAGAAAACCGTCTGGTGTTTTGTTTTGTACATCATCATGACTGCATGCATTTGTTCGACAAAAATAATTTGACAAAGTCTATCTTGTTTTTCCAAATACCTTGCCTTATTTCAACTCAAAACCGGTCTTTCCGAATAATTTTGTTTGTCTAAAACTAATTACAAAATTCTTTTACCAAAATTAAAACAAACAATATTTTCCTTAAAATAAAACTGTTTTGATCGGGGGAGGCAGCCTAGCCCGAAAGCCAGGCCACCTACCACCCCGATCGGCCCAACCCAATCCCACCGAAACCCTAGAAACCCTAATCCCTAGATCCCTAACCACTCTTCCCCACCCCGCCGCCAGGAACCCTACCTGGTCAAACCCCCCCCCCCCCCTCCCCCCGTCGGCACACCCCAATCCACCTCCCCTTGGACCCAAACCGACCACCACCCCGCGGTACACAAACACAATCCCACGCACCCAGGGCCACCCGCGTCCCTCGCTCCAGGCCCCACCCCGATGCTCCTGAGCCCCCGAATCCCCGTCCACGACCCTCGCTCGCATCCCCACCTTCCTCCCGTGCTGCTTCTTCCTCTCTCTCTCCCCGACGCCGCCGCCAGCACCTCCCTCTACTGGCCTCTCCCTGTCACAGGCGCTCGCCCAGCCCGCCTCCTCTTCGCTCTCCGGGCTCTGCGCCCCTGCGAGACGTCGACGCCCGCCGGCATGCTGCCCTTCCCAGGCGGCCTACAGCACGCACGTCGCCGCCTTCCTCTGCAACCGGCTGTCGCCGTCCTTGACCGGTCCCGCCCACCTCTGCACCGGCGCCGGCCTCCTCCTCCCGCGACCTCGCCGCCCGACTGCGCCCTCTGCCAATGCCCGTTGTCCTTGTCGCCTCCTTCTCCGGCTCCCCGTTAGCCCTGCAATCCTTCCTCGCCGTCTTGCGGCCCGGGGCCTCGCTGGAGCCGCGCTCGACACTGCTCGCCGTCCGTCCTGCGCCACCCGGGGCTATCCCCTACCTCGCGTGCACCCCGTCGCCAGGAACTCCCTCCGCCTCGCTGCCGTCATCTCCTGCATCTCCCCTCCCCGGCGCCCCGCCTGCTGCCTCGTCTCCCGGCACGAGCGACGCTCCTCGATGGCCGTCCGTCGCTACCTCTGCTCGCTCCGCTCGAGGGCCATCATCGCCCGGGATTCCTTCGTGGTGGTTGACCTCGTCCAAGGTTGTCACCCCTGTTCTGCTTCGGTCCTGCCAGGGCCTCCTTCTATTCGAGCTGTGAATCAGAGTTTGATTGCACGGCTAGGCTCGACCATATATTCACTACAATATTCAACCACCGACGGATACCGTTTTCTGTTTGTGATATGTGGCTTTGCTACTCCTGCTATGTTGACCCCCTTCGTTGTTGTGTAAGCCTCCTGAAATTTGCCTCCTGTAGTTTCGGGTGTGCCTATGTTGAAGCTCGTTGAGTGCATCCCCAAGTTCTTCGGCTCATCTGTGTATGCCCATGTTTGTTTCTGCGAGATAGCGAAGCGTTTGGTGTTCCAAGGGTTTGATCCAGTGTGACCAAGGATGGCACCCACAAGATCTTATCGAAGCCGAAACCATGAGATCGTCTTCCCGGAACCGGAAACCCCGAAGACCGATCATGGATCCGAATCCCGTTCCTGGATTTCGAAGCCCCTTTGTTCCAAGACCTTCGGAATCAAGATGTGTGACCTCTATCCAAGACCTCTATTTTTATAACATAACATCTATCTTGTTGCATATTAAATTGTCATGGATGCATACATATTCGTGTGGGTTGGGGGCATTATGCCGATTCACCTCATAATTAAATATGGGCTCCATATGCGGACAAATCTAGTCTAATATTGGCCCCATTTAAATTTGTGCATCGAACCGGTGATATATTTTGCCATGTTAAGACAACATTTAAATTGCGGGGTATCTAAACAACATGAACCTATTAATTAATTTTCGGGACATCGGTTCCGCTTAATATTGTCTAATTGCATCGCATTCTTGCCATGCCATACATCATACATGCATCATGCCTGATCTTTTGCCGTAGTATTAAATAGTGCATCCGGTGTTTCTGCTAGTGCTTTGCTTCTTCACGGACTAGGCCGATGAGTTGATGCGAGTGTCGACCCGATCTTCGGTTGAACCTTCGGCAATGTTTTCAGGCGAGCATCTCCCCCTTTCTACCTATCTTACTTTTATAGTATTTATTCTCTCCTGTTGATCTATTGCTATCTGTGTTGCGATGCTCTAGTTTTCGTACCCGTGATATCCCGTGCAGCCTTATATTGCCTTGGACACCTCCTATTACCTATTGTTTGCTAGATAGATGGACCTGTGCGTCGTAGTCGCTTGCTCAAGTGTTGTTGCGTGTCGTCAAGTACCACAGTTGTTGGAGTATTGCCGCATGTTTATTGTTGGAGATGATCTTAACTTTACTTATTGTTTAATAACTAAAATTTGAAGTAGGTAAATGCAGAGGCACAGGTGGGCAATAGATGTTATTTGGTTGTTAACCGTCCACTTGTGTCCCGTAGGACCCCGAGTACTTGATACCTGTTCCTTGAATATTCGCGCTATCCACATCCGAGAGGATTATGGGACCCCCCTGAGCCAGAGCTTGATTCATTCTTATTTCTTGGGGCCACAAACTAGTTTGAGGTTTTATTTACTATCCTATACTTATGCCATGTTTTACTGCTTTATTTAAATTGTGCGAGGTACTGCACCTTACTGTTTAGGGAAGCGGAGTGTTTTCGCGGTATCGACAAGCCCAGTCACACTTTTGGGTTCCCAGTCGTTTACAGCCATTGACGCAAACCTTGAGTCCGTTTCGGAGTCAGCTAACTTCGTTGCGGGTGTACTCAATGGGGTGGCCCCCTGAAATATTTCTGAATCCTGTGATTACTTTGTCGTGAAAGCCTCGTTGGGTTTTGATTTGGTTTTTCCGAGGTTGATCGAGTGTGTGTTGCTATTTGTGCACCCCTGCAGGGTAAAACTTTCTGAAAGCCGTGTCCGCGGTTATGGACGACTTGGAGCACAGTATCTCGATCATAGCCAACTATAACTAAAGTAGTGCTATAAATTTGACTTTATAATGGCTAGTAATCAGCTTCACTATAATGGAATGGTTAAATAAAATTGCCAACAATTGCTTGTTTGGGTTGACGCTTGCTACCATTGTATCTGACTAGTAAGTATTGCAACTATAACGGAATGGCTAAATAAAAGTACCAACAACTGCTGGGTCTTGGGGATAACTCATGCTAATTGTACTTGACTAGTAAGTGTTGCAACTACAACGGAATGGTTAACTAAAATTGCCCACTGCTTATTATATCAGGATGATTATCTATACCTGACTAGTAATTGCTGCAACGATAACTGAATAAATAAAACTGCCAACTGTGTGAGTTCCTCGGTTGACTTCCTCGTTTGGTCTCGAGGGGGAAATACCAGGATGGGTTTGTTTGGTGTTAGAATCAGGTTGGTTCCGAATAGGTCTTTCTTATCCCTCTCTGGTAGCCGACAGTTATATCGAGTCTCTATAGGTTTTTTAGTGCATGTTGCGCTGCCGCTTCAGTCCACCATACCTATGTAGGCGAGGACCGCCGAATTCTAGCCTCGCCGTGTACTGGCCTCAGTACTGACCGCTCTCTCTTTTTCCTTTGCCCTTTGTCGGCACCCCTTTTGTTTAAGCAGGTTTTGAGGTCGACGTCGTTAGCAGGGTTACCCTTCCGGCTTGGCCTGGGCAGGGTTATGGACACCATTGTTTATTCTTCAGGGCTCTTAGCCCCATTTGCATCTTGTCCGTAGCTGGACGCTCTATCGTTTTCAAGGTGATTTGGATCTTTGTTCTGTATATCTGTATTCTTGACTCATGGAGTCGTGTTGTATATATATCTGTTCTGTGGGTCCCATCGAGGACTGTTGTGTAATGTTATTACTTCGTTTTCCACCCGCACGCAAGTGCCTGGTGGGCACCTTTGAATCGTTTCTATGCGGGTTTGGCGGGAATCGCTAAAACTTGCATAGGGCCGATTTTGAGGGTGTTAGAGAGTGGTATCAGAGCTCAGCAGTTGCGATACCCCACAAGTCCAGCATGTAGGATAACCTAGCTAACGGCCGAAGTAGAGTGTCAAAACTATTTTTGCAAAATCGGTTGGATAGTTCTGATTAGGTCTGATTTTACTCCTTACCCCTCTAATGCTCTCCTCTCACTTCTGCGTGTTTTGAATCCGCTCTCTTCTCTCTCTTCGAGTCCAGGATTTCTCGTGGCTGGGTTCCATCGTACCTTCAGGGTTTCGCTTCCTCCTTTGGTAACGGTGTTGCTACATCTGGTCTTCATGCTATCCTAGGAATCCTTCGTCTGGTGGACTTCTCTTTGTTCCTTCTCGTGCCTTCCGGTGTTTTCCGACGCGACGACATCATCTACACCAGATCCGATGCAGAGTCTGCATCACTCCTTTGTTTCTGAACCTCGATTGTCGAGATCTTCAGTCTGATTCCGAGAATGGTTGCACGCTTTTCTACTGATTGTGCAGAGTAATAGTTTGGGTGCGTGATGGATTGGCCCCTATGCCGACTACTCACTCTATTCGCTTGTGTACATTGAAGTGGATGAGAATGCATCGGTTCCCTCTTTCCATCAAAGCTAGAGGTGGCTTTATTTGTTGATACCTCTACCTTCGACCTTTTGTTCCCGGAGTGTTCTCTCGACGATCACGGATAACGACCTCTTGTTAGTGGTGTCGCGAAGATCTACACGAAGCGAGAAGACGCAGATCACCGACCTTCTTTCCGGTACCATGAGGCGGATCTCGAGGGCGAGATCCATTGTTAGTGGTGTCGAATTGTAGCACCCTGGCTAAAACCACTATTAGAAAACCGTCTGGTGTTTTGTTTTGTACATCATCATGACAGCATGCATTTGTTCGACAAAAATAATTTGACAAAGTCTATCTTGTTTTTCCAAATACCTTGTCTTATTTCAAATCAAAACCGGTCTTTCCGAATAATTTTGTTTATCTAAAACTAATTACGAAATTCTTTTACCAAAATTAAAACAAACAATATTTTCCTTAAAATAAAATTGTTTTGATCGGGGGAGGCAGCCCGGCCCGAAAGCCAGGCCACCTACCACCCCGATCGGCCCAACCCAATCCCACCGAAACCCTAGAAACCCTAATCCCTAGATCCCTAACAACTCTTCCCCACCCCGCCGCCAGGAACCCACCTGGTCAACCCCCCCCCCCCCCCCCCCCCGTCGGCACACCCCAATCCACCTCCGCTTGGACCCAAACCGACCACCACCCCGCGGTACACAAACACAATCCCACGCACCCAGGGCCACCCGCGTCCCTCGCTCCAGGCCCCACCCCGATGCTCCTGAGCCCCCGAATCCCCGTCCACGACCCTGGCTCGCATCCCCACCTTCCTCCCGTGCTGCTTCTTCCTTTCTCTCTCCCCGACGCCGCCGCCAGCACCTCCCTCTACTGGCCTCTCCCTGTCGCAGGCGCTCGCCCAGCCCGCCTCCTCTTCGCTCTCCGGGCTCTGCGCCCCTGCGAGACGTCGACGCCCGCCGGCATGCTGCCCTTCCCAGGCGGCCTACAGCACGCGCGTCGCCGCCTTCCTCTGCAACCGGCCGTCGCCGTCCTTGACCGGCCCCGCCCGCCTCTGCACCGGCGCCGGCCTCCTCCTCCCGCGACCTCGCCGCCCGACCGTGCCCTCTGCCAACGCCCGTTGTCCTTGTCGCCTCCTTCTCCGGCTCCCCGTTAGCCCTGCAATCCTTCCTCGCCGTCTTGCGGCCCGGGGCCTCGCTGGAGCCGAGCTCGACACTGCTCGCCGTCCGTCCTGCGCCACCCGGGGCTGTCCCCTACCTCGCGTGCACCCCGTCGCCAGGAACTCCCTCCGCCTCGCTGCCGTCATCTCCTGCATCTCCCCTCCCCGGCGCCCCGCCTGCTGCCTCGTCTCCCGGCACGAGCGACGCTCCTCGATGGCCGTCCGTCGCTACCTCTGCTCGCTCCGCTCGAGGGCCATCATCGCCCGGGATTCCTTCGTGGTGGTTGACCTCGTCCAAGGTTGTCACCCCTGTTCTGCTTCGGTCTTGCCAGGGCCTCCTTCTATTTGAGCTATGAATCAGAGTTCGATTGCACGGCTAGGCTCGACCATATATTCACTACAATATTCAACCACCGACGGATACCGTTTTCTGTTTGTGATATGTGGCTTTGCTACTCCTGCTATGTTTACCCCCTTCGTTGTTGTGTAAGCCTCCTGAAATTTGCCTCCTGTAGTTTCGGGTGTGCCTATGTTGAAGCTCGTTGAGTGCATCCCCAAGTTCTTCGGCTCATCTGTGTATGCCCATGTTTGTTGTTGCGAGATAGCGAAGCGTTTGGTGTTCCAAGGGTTTGATCCAGTGTGACCAAGGATGGCACCCACAAGATCTTATCGAAGCCGAAACCATGAGATCGTCTTCCCGGAACCGGAAACCCCGAAGACCGATCATGGATCCGAATCCCGTTCCTGGAGTTCGAAGCCCCTTTGTTCCAAGACCTTCGGAATCAAGATGTGTGACCTCTATCCAAGACCTCTATTTTTATAACATAACATCTATCTTGTTGCATATTAAATTGTCATGGATGCATACATATTCGTGTGGGTTGGGGGCATTATGCCGATTCACCTCATAATTAAATATGGGCTCCATATGCGGACAAATCTAGTCTAATATTGGCCCCATTTAAATTTGTGCATCGAACCGGTGATATATTTTGCCATGTTAAGACAACATTTAAATTGCGGGGTATCTAAACAACATGAACCTATTAATTAATTTTCGGGACATCGGTTCCGCTTAATATTGTCTAATTGCATCGCATTCTTGCCATGCCATACATCATACATGCATCATGCCTGATCTTTTGCCGTAGTATTAAATAGTGCATCCGGTGTTTCTGCTAGTGCTTTGCTTCTTCACGGACTAGGCCGATGAGTTGATGCGAGTGTCGACCCGATCTTCGGTTGAACCTTCGGCAATGTTTTCAGGCGAGCATCTCCCCCTTTCTACCTATCTTACTTTTATAGTATTTATTCTCTCCTGTTGATCTATTGCTATCTGTGTTGCGATGCTCTAGTTTTCGTACCCGTGATATCCCGTGCAGCCTTATATTGCCTTGGACACCTCCTATTACCTATTGTTTGCTAGATAGATGGACCTGTGCG
Source organism: Avena sativa (assembly GCA_916181665.1). Taxonomy (NCBI): domain Eukaryota; kingdom Viridiplantae; phylum Streptophyta; class Magnoliopsida; order Poales; family Poaceae; genus Avena; species Avena sativa. The sequence continues at coordinate 342,068,738 of OV702283.1, forward strand.
TCGTAGTCGCTTGCTCAAGTGTTGTTGCGTGTCGTCAAGTACCACAGTTGTTGGAGTATTGCCGCATGTTTATTGTTGGAGATGATCTTAACTTTACTTATTGTTTAATAACTAAAATTTGAAGTAGGTAAATGCAGAGGCACAGGTGGGCAATAGATGTTATTTGGTTGTTAACCGTCCACTTGTGTCCCGTAGGACCCCGAGTACTTGATACCTGTTCCTTGAATATTCGCGCTATCCACATCCGGGAGGATTATGGGACCCCCCTGAGCCAGAGCTTGATTCATTCTTATTTCTTGGGGCCACAAACTAGTTTGAGGTTTTATTTACTATCCTATACTTATGCCATGTTTTACTGCTTTATTTAAATTGTGCGAGGTACTGCACCTTACTGTTTAGGGAAGCGGAGTGTTTTCGTGGTATCGACAAGCCCAGTCACACTTTTGGGTTCCTAGTCGTTTACAGCCATTGACGCAAACCTTGAGTCCGTTTCGGAGTCAGCTAACTTCGTTGCGGGTGTACTCAATGGGGTGGCCCCCTGAAATATTTCTGAATCCTGTGATTACTTTGTCGTGAAAGCCTCGTTGGGTTTTGATTTGGTTTTTCCGAGGTTGATCGAGTGTGTGTTGCTATTTGTGCACCCCTGCAGGATAAAACTTTCTGAAAGCCGTGTCCGCGGTTATGGACGACTTGGAGCACAGTATCTCGATCATAGCCAACTATAACTAAAGTAGTGCTATAAATTTGACTTTATAATGGCTAGTAATCAGCTTCACTATAATGGAATGGTTAAATAAAATTGCCAACAATTGCTTGTTTGGGTTGACGCTTGCTACCATTGTATCTGACTAGTAAGTATTGCAACTATAACGGAATGGCTAAATAAAAGTACCAACAACTGCTGGGTCTTGGGGATAACTCATGCTAATTGTACTTGACTAGTAAGTGTTGCAACTACAACGGAATGGTTAACTAAAATTGCCCACTGCTTATTATATCAGGATGATTATCTATACCTGACTAGTAATTGCTGCAACGATAACTGAATAAATAAAACTGCCAACTGTGTGAGTTCCTCGGTTGACTTCCTCGTTTGGTCTCGAGGGGGAAATACCAGGATGGGTTTGTTTGGTGTTAGAATCAGGTTGGTTCCGAATAGGTATTTCTTATCCCTCTCTGGTAGCAGACAGTTATATCGAGTCTCTATAGGTTGTTTAGTGCATGCTGCGCTGCCGCTTCAGTCCACCATACCTATGTAGGCGAGGACCGCCGAATTCTAGCCTCGCTATGTACTGGCCTCAGTACTGACGGCTCTCTCTTTTTCCTTTGCCCTTCGTCGGCACCCCTTTTGTTTAAGCAGGTTTTGAGGTCGACGTCGTTAGCAGGGTTACCCTTCCGGCTTGGCCTGGGCAGGGCTATGGACGCCATTGGTTATTCTTCAGGGCTCTTAGCCCCATTTGCATCTTGTCCGTAGCTGGACGCTTTATCGTTTTCAAGGTGATTTGGATCTTTGTTCTGTATATCTGTATTCTTGACTCATGGAGTCGTGTTGTATATATATCTGTTCTGTGGGTCCCATCGAGGACTGTTGTGTAATGTTATTACTTCGTTTTCCACCCGCACGCAAGTGCCTGGTGGGCACCTTTGAATCGTTTCTATGCGGGTTTGGCGGGAATCGCTAAAACTTGCATAGGGCTGATTTTGAGGGTGTTAGAGAGTGGTATCAGAGCTCAGCAGTTGCGATACCCCACAAGTCCAGCCTATAGGATAACCTAGCTAACGGCCGAAGTAGAGTGTCAAAACTATTTTTGCAAAATCGGTTGGATAGTTCTGATTAGGTCTGATTTTACTCCTTACCCCTCTGATGCTCTCCTCTCACCTCTGCGTGTTTTGAATCCGCTCTCTTCTCTCTCTTCGAGTCCAGGATTTCTCGTGGCTGGGTTCCATCGTACCTTCAGGGTTTCGCTTCCTCCTTTGGTAACGGTGTTGCTACATCTGGTCTTCATGCTATCCGAGGAATCCTTCGTCTGGTGGACTTCTCTTTGTTCCTTCTCGTGCCTTCCGGTGTTTTCCGACGCGACGACATCATCTACACCAGATCCGATGCAGAGTCTGCATCACTCCTTTGTTTCTGAACCTCGATTGTCGAGATCTTCAGTCTGATTCCGAGAATGGTTGCACGCTTTTCTACTGATTGTGCAGAGTAATAGTTTGGGTGCGTGATGGATTGGCCCCTATGCCGACTACTCACTCTATTCGCTTGTGTACATTGAAGTGGATGAGAATGCATCGGTTCCCTCTTTCCATCAAAGCTAGAGGTGGCTTTATTTGTTGATACCTCTACCTTCGACCTTTTGTTCCCGGAGTGTTCTCTCGACGATCACGGATAACGACCTCTTGTTAGTGGTGTCGCGAAGATCTACACGAAGCGAGAAGACGCAGATCACCGACCTTCTTTCCGGTACCATGAGGCGGATCTCGAGGGCGAGATCCATTGTTAGTGGTGTCGAATTGTAGCACCCTGGCTAAAACCACTATTAGAAAACCGTCTGGTGTTTTGTTTTGTACATCATCATGACAGCATGCATTTGTTCGACAAAAATAATTTGACAAAGTCTATCTTGTTTTTCCAAATACCTTGTCTTATTTCAAATCAAAACCGGTCTTTCCGAATAATTTTGTTTATCTAAAACTAATTACGAAATTCTTTTACCAAAATTAAAACAAACAATATTTTCCTTAAAATAAAATTGTTTTGATCGGGGGAGGCAGCCCGGCCCGAAAGCCAGGCCACCTACCACCCCGATCGGGCCAACCCAATCCCACCGAAACCCTAGAAACCCTAATCCCTAGATCCCTAACAACTCTTCCCCACCCCGCCGCCAGGAACCCACCTGGTCAACCCCCCCCCCCCCCCCCGTCGGCACACCCCAATCCACCTCCGCTTGGACCCAAACCGACCACCACCCCGCGGTACACAAACACAATCCCACGCACCCAGGGCCACCCGCGTCCCTCGCTCCAGGCCCCACCCCGATGCTCCTGAGCCCCCGAATCCCCGTCCATGACCCTCGCTCGCATCCCCACCTTCCTCCCGTGCTGCTTCTTCCTTTCTCTCTCCCCGACGCCGCCGCCAGCACCTCTCTCTACTGGCCTCTCCCTGTCGCAGGCGCTCGCCCAGCCCGCCTCCTCTTCGCTCTCCGGGCTCTGCGCCCCTGCGAGACGTCGACGCCCGCCGGCATGCTGCCCTTCCCAGGCGGCCTACAGCACGCGCGTCGCCGCCTTCCTCTGCAACCGGCCGTCGCCGTCCTTGACCGGCCCCGCCCGCCTCTGCACCGGCGCCGGCCTCCTCCTCCCGCGACCTCGCCGCCCGACCGTGCCCTCTGCCAACGCCCGTTGTCCTTGTCGCCTCCTTCTCCGGCTCCCCGTTAGCCCTGCAATCCTTCCTCGCCGTCTTGCGGCCCGGGGCCTCGCTGGAGCCGCGCTCGACACTGCTCGCCGTCCGTCCTGCGCCACCCGGGGCTGTCCCCTACCTCGCGTGCACCCCGTCGCCAGGAACTCCCTCCGCCTCGCTGCCGTCATCTCCTGCATCTCCCCTCCCCGGCGCCCCGCCTGCTGCCTCGTCTCCCGGCACGAGCGACGCTCCTCGATGGCCGTCCGTCGCTACCTCTGCTCGCTCCGCTCGAGGGCCATCATCGCCCGGGATTCCTTCGTGGTGGTTGACCTCGTCCAAGGTTGTCACCCCTGTTCTGCTTCGGTCCTGCCAGGGCCTCCTTCTATTTGAGCTATGAATCAGAGTTCGATTGCACGGCTAGGCTCGACCATATATTCACTACAATATTCAACCACCGACGGATACCGTTTTCTGTTTGTGATATGTGGCTTTGCTACTCCTGCTATGTTTACCCCCTTCGTTGTTGTGTAAGCCTCCTGAAATTTGCCTCCTGTAGTTTCGGGTGTGCCTATGTTGAAGCTCGTTGAGTGCATCCCCAAGTTCTTCGGCTCATCTGTGTATGCCCATGTTTGTTGTTGCGAGATAGCGAAGCGTTTGGTGTTCCAAGGGTTTGATCCAGTGTGACCAAGGATGGCACCCACAAGATCTTATCGAAGCCGAAACCATGAGATCGTCTTCCCGGAACCGGAAACCCCGAAGACCGATCATGGATCCGAATCCCGTTCCTGGAGTTCGAAGCCCCTTTGTTCCAAGACCTTCGGAATCAAGATGTGTGACCTCTATCCAAGACCTCTATTTTTATAACATAACATCTATCTTGTTGCATATTAAATTGTCATGGATGCATACATATTCGTGTGGGTTGGGGGCATTATGCCGATTCACCTCATAATTAAATATGGGCTCCATATGCGGACAAATCTAGTCTAATATTGGCCCCATTTAAATTTGTGCATCGAACCGGTGATATATTTTGCCATGTTAAGACAACATTTAAATTGCGGGGTATCTAAACAACATGAACCTATTAATTAATTTTCGGGACATCGGTTCCGCTTAATATTGTCTAATTGCATCGCATTCTTGCCATGCCATACATCATACATGCATCATGCCTGATCTTTTGCCGTAGTATTAAATAGTGCATCCGGTGTTTCTGCTAGTGCTTTGCTTCTTCACGGACTAGGCCGATGAGTTGATGCGAGTGTCGACCCGATCTTCGGTTGAACCTTCGGCAATGTTTTCAGGCGAGCATCTCCCCCTTTCTACCTATCTTACTTTTATAGTATTTATTCTCTCCTGTTGATCTATTGCTATCTGTGTTGCGATGCTCTAGTTTTCGTACCCGTGATATCCCGTGCAGCCTTATATTGCCTTGGACACCTCCTATTACCTATTGTTTGCTAGATAGATGGACCTGTGCGTCATAGTCGCTTGCTCAAGTGTTGTTGCGTGTCGTCAAGTACCACAGTTGTTGGAGTATTGCCGCATGTTTATTGTTGGAGATGATCTTAACTTTACTTATTGTTTAATAACTAAAATTTGAAGTAGGTAAATGCAGAGGCACAGGTGGGCAATAGATGTTATTTGGTTGTTAACCGTCCACTTGTGTCCCGTAGGACCCCGAGTACTTGATACCTGTTCCTTGAATATTCGCGCTATCCACATCCGGGAGGATTATGGGACCCCCCTGAGCCAGAGCTTGATTCATTCTTATTTCTTGGGGCCACAAACTAGTTTGAGGTTTTATTTACTATCCTATACTTATGCCATGTTTTACTGCTTTATTTAAATTGTGCGAGGTACTGCACCTTACTGTTTAGGGAAGCGGAGTGTTTTCGCGGTATCGACAAGCCCAGTCACACTTTTGGGTTCCCAGTCGTTTACAGCCATTGACGCAAACCTTGAGTCCGTTTCGGAGTCAGCTAACTTCGTTGCGGGTGTACTCAATGGGGTGGCCCCCTGAAATATTTCTGAATCCTGTGATTACTTTGTCGTGAAAGCCTCGTTGGGTTTTGATTTGGTTTTTCCGAGGTTGATCGAGTGTGTGTTGCTATTTGTGCACCCCTGCAGGGTAAAACTTTCTGAAAGCCGTGTCCGCGGTTATGGACGACTTGGAGCACAGTATCTCGATCATAGCCAACTATAACTAAAGTAGTGCTATAAATTTGACTTTATAATGGCTAGTAATCAGCTTCACTATAATGGAATGGTTAAATAAAATTGCCAACAATTGCTTGTTTGGGTTGACGCTTGCTACCATTGTATCTGACTAGTAAGTATTGCAACTATAACGGAATGGCTAAATAAAAGTACCAACAACTGCTGGGTCTTGGGGATAACTCATGCTAATTGTACTTGACTAGTAAGTGTTGCAACTACAACGGAATGGTTAACTAAAATTGCCCACTGCTTATTATATCAGGATGATTATCTATACCTGACTAGTAATTGCTGCAACGATAACTGAATAAATAAAACTGCCAACTGTGTGAGTTCCTCGGTTGACTTCCTCGTTTGGTCTCGAGGGGGAAATACCAGGATGGGTTTGTTTGGTGTTAGAATCAGGTTGGTTCCGAATAGGTCTTTCTTATCCCTCTCTGGTAGCCGACAGTTATATCGAGTCTCTATAGGTTGTTTAGTGCATGCTGCGCTGCCGCTTCAGTCCACCATACCTATGTAGGCGAGGACCGCCGAATTCTAGCCTCGCCGTGTACTGGCCTCAGTACTGACCGCTCTCTCTTTTTCCTTTGCCCTTTGTCGGCACCCCTTTTGTTTAAGCAGGTTTTGAGGTCGATGTCGTTAGCAGGGTTACCCTTCCGGCTTGGCCTGGGCAGGGTTATGGACGCCATTGGTTATTCTTCAGGGCTCTTAGCCCCATTTGCATCTTGTCCGTAGCTGGAGGCTCTATCGTTTTCAAGGTGATTTGGATCTTTGTTCTGTATATCTGTATTCTTGACTCATGGAGTCGTGTTGTATATATATCTGTTCTGTGGGTCCCATCGAGGACTGTTGTGTAATGTTATTACTTTGTTTTCCACCCGCACGCAAGTGCCTGGTGGGCACCTTTGAATCGTTTCTATGCGGGTTTGGCGGGAATCGCTAAAACTTGCATAGGGCCGATTTTGAGGGTGTTAGACTTGTCTTGATTACTGCCCTGCCCTTGACCTTGGTCTTCGTTAACGCCAGAAGATTGTTGCTGAACATTTTCTTCAGGCCCGGATAATCCGCCCCTTGGAGGGGCCGGACTATCCGGCCTGGGAGGTGAAGTACCAGAACCATCTTCCTGAGAATGCCTGACGGGAGTTGGAGACCCAGGGCCGAATAATCCGCCCCTGGGGGCCGGAGAATCCGGCCTGGGAGCTTCAGAGTTGTTGACTTCTCCTTCGGATCCTCTGGAACGAGTTGGAGTGCCAGGGGTGGATTGTCCGCCCCTTGGAGGGGGCGGATAGTCCGGCCTGGGACTACCGACTTGTCCAGGGGACAGATGATCTTCAGTAGATTGTGGTGTTGGTGCAGGATTGTCTCCAAAAGTAGGAGCTTGTTGATCTTGTGTAGATGAGGGCTCCACATGTGTGGAGCATTGTCCTTCCCGATCCGCCACAAGGGGTTCCTCAATGGGGCGGAAAAATCCCATGCCCATTCTTCTTATGGCATCTTGGGGTATTTCAACATCTGCATCACAAACATCAACTTGCCCTACAAAGGAGCCGTTATTTTCATCGAACTCCACACTACAAGATTCTACAACAATCCCAGTGAGCTTGTTGTAGACTCTATAAGTGTGGGATTCGGCACCGTAACCAACAAAAATACCTTCTAAAGCCTTGGATTCAAATTTTGACAAACGGACACCTTTAATAAGAAAGAAACACTTACACCCGAATACCCTGAAGTATGAGATGTTGGGTTTGTTACCGGTAAGTATTTCATATGGGGTCTTGTCCAAGATCTTCCGAAGGTAGAGCCGGTTTGATGAGTGACAAGTAGTGGATATGGCTTCAGCCCAAAAATTATAAGGATACTTGAATTCAGCTAGCATAGATCTTGCCATATCCATCAAAGTCTGGTTCTTCCTCTCGGCTACACCATTTTGTTGAGGGGTGTACGCAGCGGAATATTGGTGTATAATCCCCTCTCCGCTAAGAAACTCGTTTAAAGTGTAGTTCTTGAATTCTGAGCCGTTGTCACTTCTAATTGCCAAGATAGGAACATTGTGTTGACGTTGAACTTCATTGGCAAAGTCGATGACAGTTTGTTGAGTCTCACTTTTCAGCTTGAAGAAATATACCCATGTATATCTTGAGTAATCATCGACAATGACCAAGCAATATTTCTTCCCACCAAGACTTGCATGAGAAGGAGGACCAAATAAATCCACATGAAGTAATTCCAAGATTCTCTTTGATGACACAATAGTCTTCCTCTTGTGGGGAGAGTCATGCATTTTTCCTTCAACACAAGCCCTGCAAACACGATCTTTGGCAAAAGAGACATTGTCTTTTAGTCCAAGGATGTGGCCACCCTTCTGGAGACTTTGCAAAGTTCTCATGTTGACATGGGCTAAACGGCGATGCCATAGCCAGCCCACGTCGGCCTTTCCGAATAGACACATCGGACCCGAATTGGTTTTCCCTGAGAAGTCCACCACATATAGGTCATTTTCGACGTATCCAACGAACGCGACCTTTAGAGACTTGCTCCACAAGAGTACCACCAAATCATCATCGATAAAAACAGCAAAACCCATCTTGCCAAGGGCACGAACAGAAAGAAGGTTGTAACCAAGGGTCTCAACAAGCATGACGTCCACGAGAGAGATATCGTGGGCAACCACAACCTTGCCAAGACCCAATACCTAAGATTTTGACTTATCACCATAGGAGACTGTGATATTATCATGATTTGGACGCATCTCCGTGATGATCTCCTTGCTTCCGGTCATATGACTAGTGCAGCCACTATCCAGCACCCATTTCGACCCACCGGAAGCATAGCCCTACAAGAAAATTACTTCTTGGTTTTAGGTACCCATTTTTCAATGGGTCCTTTCATGTTAGTAACAAGGGTCTTTGGGACCCAAATAGACCAAGCAATATATTCATCAAAAGGACCAACATAATAAGCATAAACATCGCCATAGTCATCACAAAAGAGTTCATAATTCGGATTGTGAGACCCTGCAAAACCAATATTAATAGTCTTGTCTTTTGTGACAATCTTCTCAGCAGTGCTTGTCTTTAATTGCACATTCTTGGTCTTGTTGTTCTTGGTTTTCTTCTTCTTGGACTTGGTGACATACCCAAGTCCCTCTTTACCATGATTTGACCTTTGCTTGCCAAGGACTTCATCAAGCACACCTTTGTCCTTTGTAGTGATGTCCTTGATCACTTATTTTTCCACACTAGCATTTTTCTTGTTACTATATGTTGAGTTGGACGAGCTAGGAGTATCATATTTGGCCAATCGACTTTGAAGCTGATCATGTGACTCATTGAGAATAGAGAACTCGTTTTTCAACGCCTTGTGAGCATTGTCAAGTTTCTCCAATTCCTCAGAGAGTCTATCATGAGAAGCCCCAAAGTTAATCCTTTCCTTCTTTAACTTCTTTGCTTTGGTGACAGCATTGTCACGTTCCTTAACAAGTTTAGTCACAATTTCTTCATGTGACTCTTCCATAGACTCGAGCCTCTCTTCAAGAGAGACCCGAGCTTCTTCTTCTTCAAGAGCATTTTTTAGGGATGCAATTTCCATTGCATCCTCCCTTTCAATTCTGCCCTTTTCTTCGAGGAGTGCTTCGTTTTGAGCCAGCTGATCCATGAGAGCTTCAAAACAAACTTTGTGCTCACCTTGCAAGTTAGTGTAGAAATAATCCAAAGCAATAATCTCTTCTTTAACCTTAAGACTAGTAGGATCATCCATGTCTATCATAGTCTTGGGAAAAGAAGAGTTAGAAGAAGTTACCTCAGAGCTTCGTGCCATGAGGCAAGTAGCATTCTTGTTGATGATGTTTTCGTTCAGAGAGTCGAAGAGAGATGTTGATGTAGATGTGGTGGCTATAGCAGCCACCTCTTGAGAGCTATCGTCCTCGTCCTCGTCTTCACTCCCCGATGAATATTCTTCTTGAGCCACTAGAACAATCTTTGGTTGCTTCTTGAAAGGAGCATTCTTCTTTACAAACTGTTTCTTACGTGGAGCTTTTGATTTGTCCTTGAAAATGAGTCTTCCTCCATTATCCTCTCTACTTTGATATGGACACTCAGCTACGAAGTGCAGCCGGTCACCACAATTAAAGCATGTTCTCATCTTGGGACCATTTTCTTTTCTTCCATAGGCTCCACTCTTGCGATCTAGTTCAGCTTTAGCCTTGGCTAGATCTTTCCAAAAGTTTCTTGCATAAAGAGCCAAGTATTGTCCATGGATCCTTTTTATATCTTCGGGACAGTCCAGACCTTCTACCGCATATTCATCATGATCAATCACACTAGTCTTCAAGGCCATGTTGACCCCCTTTTGCATCCCCATAGCTCGAGCACGAGCATCTTCGGCATTCTTGGCAGCCACTTTGAAGGCGGCCATTTCTTGCATTACCTCATTGGATGACATGAGGTGATAGTTATGCCTACCTTGGAGAATTTTCAAATCTGTGGGCTCAAATGGCATAGAGCACTGGCATACTTGCGCTTGATCCAAGCATCATCAACATGAGCTGCACCGTGGTTTCTAAAGGTTGTGGCTATTGCCTTGAGCCTCCTATACATGTCCTCGTGGTCTTCTCCATCCAGCATATAAAATCATTCAGCTTCATTGCTTAAGGCATCATATCTATTCCTTCTCATACTTTCATTTCCGATGAAGAGCTCGGTGAGGGCATCCCAAGCTTCTTTAGTTGTGCTAAGATGCTAAATGTGTGGCATGTCTTTGTCACCCACACCAAGTTGTATCATGTGTAGAGCTGTAGCGTTGAGTTGGCTATCGACCACTTCTCTTCTTGTGAGATTGTTGGGGTTTCCAACATGAAGACCATTTTCGATGATCTTCCACAACTCTATGGAGGAACTGCACACATGAGATTTCATCAAAAATTGCCATTGAGAAAAAGTAGATGCTGAAAGTTTGGGTGGATCACCCCTATTATGTATATGTGGGTGAGGGATAGGAGGATCAGGGGAATACACATGAGAAACCTCATTGTATCCATCCTTACCGCTATCCCTTTTCGAGGAGGAGCTCTTGCTAGTATCATCACCAACCACTTCGTTATCTTTGGAAACAGTTTTACCCGTTTCCTTGGATTGCGGAGTGGTATCCTCCGAGTTAGATGGAGGTGATGCTGCGGATGTGGAGAGACGCATTATCAATTGACGCATCTCTTCCATCTTAGCCTCCATTGAACTCACCAAGGTTGTTTCCAACGTCTTGAGATCGTTCATGGTGACTACTTCCGGAGCATCACTCCCATCTACCTTGGAACCCATACTTCTCTTAGGCGGTTAAGCCCGAAATAAGAGCCGAGGCTCTGATACCAATTGAAATGGATCGTATGGGCACCTAGAGGGGGGGTGAATAGGTGCTAACCAATTTTTAATACTTTTTCAATTTTAGGCTTGACACAAAGTAAATTCTCTAGATATGCAACTACGAGAATTTCCCTATATGTAACCCTAACTACTAAGCACGTAAAAGAGGAGCGAGGAAACCGTAGTGGAGCACGCAGAGACACAGGGATTTGTTTTACCGCAGTTCCTTCCTTGTTAAGGGAAGTACATCTGCGTTGGAGGGGTGGGCGGTTCTAAGACCACCACGCCACAATAGGCCTCACCCTATTCTCCGATGGATCTCGCCATGAGAGGCCTGATCCACCTTCTCCACTATTGGATCCCTTCGAGGCGGGAACCGGTGCCTTTTACAACACTATCGGGGCACACACCCACAACCGAATTGGGGGCTCCCGAGATGACAACAAGCTGCCACAAGAACAAGGTTTATCAATATAAACAAAAACAAGGATCTAGGTATTTGCAAGAAATACTAGATCGGGGGTTCTCCAAATGAATGGAGAGGAGATGAAGCGCTTGATTGCTGATAATGAAGATCGAGTTCTCCTCCTTAGATTCCCCAAGGGATGGGGCATTTGGGTGGATCTAGGTGGAGCACTCTTGGATGAAGCTTTCAGATCTGATCTGGTCTTTTTCGAGATGAATCAAGAGTTCTGGCAGGAGGAGAAGGCTGGCTTAAATACCCCCCTCCCTAGATCTGGCCGTTGCACAACTTTGGGGGCGGATTATCCGCCCCCCACTTGGGGTGGATTATCCGCCCCCCTGGGAAAACTCCGCCCCAAGGGCGGATTCTCCGGGGGAAACTCTGCCCTCCCTCTGGGGCTTGCGCCTTGGTGAAGCTTGGTGAATATCTTGGGGGCGGATAATCCGGCCCCCCTGAGGGACGGATTATCCGGCCAAGCCGGAAAGTCCGGCCAAAACTCCGCCCCCTCTCTGGGGCTTGCGCCTTGGCGATGAGCAGGGGGGTGGATTATCCGGCCCCCCTGAGGGGCGGATTATCTGGCGGGGCCGGAAAATCCGGCCAAAATTCCGCCCCCCTTCTGGGGCTTGCGCCAACTTGGGAAGAGGGAGGGGCGGATTATCCGCCCCTGGTGGGGGCGGATTATCCGCCCCCCAAAAACAGAATCCTTTCCCTTTTTCTCATAGGTGGCTGCAACACTTCAACACACATTAAATAATCCTTGATATTGTTATCCAACACACAAAACACTAGGGATTATAAAATGTTCTTTCAGGATGTATCGAATGTTGTGGTGAAAGTGTACAATCTCTGCAGAGTGTCAAACTATTCGAATAGCCGCGTCCGTGGTTATGGACAGTTGGAGTGGCCATACTGTTTCCCCCGTCAGACTTTTCAAAATGACCTGTGAAATGAACTAAGACTTTGACTTGACCACAACAGAGTTGTGATATGAAATACAAGTTCCCAGTTAGGAGTTATAAAATTGTGACTAGCTTTAGAACTTAGTAGAGATAAATCTGGCTTTTGCAAAACAACCCTAGAGCCTAGTGTCCTATTATCCAAAAACCCCCCTTTACCTATTAGTATTAGTTTGCGAGTACTTAAAGAGTACTCATGGCTTTGTCCCTGGCTATTCCCATGGCCAGGCTATGAAGAGGACTACCTGGAAGATGGACCCCAGGAAGGTTACGACAACTAGGATCATCTCCCATCGTCAGCATTGCCTGTGACCCCGAAGATGGAGCTTCGCCTACGCTACCGTTATTATTACGTATTCCGCTGCTTGATGTTGTATTAAGAACTGGATCATGAGATCCCTATTTGTGTAAGAACTTATGTATCGTTTGTAATGGATGATGTACTATGGTATCCAATTCTGTTATGTCTCGCAAAAATGGTAATCCTGGGATTGCAATGTATGGCATAACAGGCATCTAGGATTGAAAAATCCGGGTGTTGACACTCCTCCAGGTCAGGGTCAGAGTCAGCACTAGCAGTCTCAGGGTCAGAGTCAGCACCAGCATGCTCGTGGTCAGGGTAGCCGTGGTTCTCTTCGTCACTGCACTTACTGTAGCAGGGATGGCCACACTTGGGCCATTTGTTATATACGGGACCCCAGTTTAAGTCAACAGCACCAGGCTCGTGGGCAGTCGGCTCCTTCCGGATCTTCAGCATTTGCTCTCTCTGATCAGGACATTATCAGGAGTCTTCGCGGTCTGCTTGCTGCTACAGGCTCTTCTTCGACGAGCACTGCTGGTTCTGTGACTGATTCTTTAGGCACTGCGCGACCACCACCCTCTACACAGTCAGGTACGTCCCCGTGGTATCTGGATTCTAGAGCTTCTTTTCATATGACCTCTGAGTCTTCTCTTATGTCCGCTATTCGTTCTATCCCTTATCATGTCCGTGTTCTCACGTACGATGGTAGCTCTCTTCCTGTTTCTAGTCGGGGCACCCTTTCTACTTCTTCTTTTTTTGTTCCTGATATTTCTCATGTTCCTCGTCTTAAGATGAATCTGTTCTCTGCTAGCCAGCTTACTGACTTTGGTTGTCACATCATTCTTGATGCTGATTCTTGTGTTGTCCAGGATCATCGCACACAGGTCCTGGTTGGAGCTGGACCTCGCAGCCATGACTCTTCAGGACTTTGGGAGTTAGACTGGCTTTGTGTTCCTTCCGCTGCCACTTTATCTGTCAGTTCTTCTCCGCTCGTCGCCTCTGCTACCAGCTCTTTTCAGCAGTGGCATCATCGTCTTGGTCACCTTTGTGACTCTCGCCTGTCGTCATTAGTTCATCGTGGTCTTCTGGGGTCTGTCTCAAGAGATGGGTCTTTACATTGTCAGGGCTGTAGGTTGGGCAAACAGATTCAGCTTCCCTATCTTACTAGTGCGTCTGTATCTCAGCGACCTTTTGATTTAGTTCATTCCGATGTTTGGGGTCCGGCTCCTTTCTCTTCGAAAGGGGGCCATCTCTACTATATTTTATTCATAGATGATTTTTCTTGGTACACTTGGTTGTATTTTATGCACTCTCGCAGTGAAGTGCTCTCCATATATCAGCGCTTTGCGACCATGGTCCGTACTCAATATTCTACACCCATTCATGTGTTTCGTGTTGATTCTGCTGGTGGGTATATCTCCCAGATGTTGCGAGGTGTCCTTGTTGAGCAGGGTACCCTTTCTCAGTTCTCCTGTCCTGGCGCATATCCCCAGAATGGCGTTGCTGAACGTAAGCATCGCCATCTTCTTGAGACCACTCGTGCCATGATGATTGCTTCTTCTCTTCCGCCGCATTTCTGGGCTGAGGTTATCGCTACGTCGGCTTACCTCATCAATATTCAGCCTTCTGCCGCTCTGTAGGGTGGTATCCCTCTTGTGCGCCTATCTGGTCATTCTCCAACTACTCTATGCTTCGCTTGTTTGGTTGTGTTTTCTATGTTCTCCTTGCCCCCCGCGAACATACCAAACTGACCCCTCAGTCTGTTGAGTGTGTCTTCCTTGGATACAGTGATGAGCATAAGGGCTATCGCTGTTGGGACCCTGTTGGTCGTCGGATGCGTATCTCTCGCGACGTTACTTTTGATGAGACACGCCCTTTCTATCCTCGTCCCACCGCTGGTACCTACCCGGTGGAAGATATCTATTTTCTTCATTTTCCTGACACACCTCCTTCTACTCCTATTGTGTCTTCTTCAGGACCCCCTCCCCCTGATGTCTCTTCTTCGACACCATCCTCCTCTGCTCCGTCTAGTTCCCCTAGTTCTCCTCGTTCTCCAGATCCTTCCTCTGCTATTCCTTCTTCTTCATCGTCGTCTCATGAGTCTTCTTCCTCTGATGAGCTTCCCTCTACTTGTCATGTTCGTCAGCGTCGTGCCCCCAACTGTTACTCTCCTAGTCAGTATGGTCTTTCTGTTGTCTCTGAGCCGACTTCTTATCAGGATGCTGAGCATCATCCTGAATGGCAGCTGGCCATGGCTGAGGAGCTTGTTGCGCTTGAGCGCACTGGCACTTGGGATCTTGTTTCTCCCCCTCCCGGTGTTCGTCCTATCACGTGTAAGTGGGTCTATAAAATTAATACCCACTCTGATGGATCTCTTGAGTGCTATAAAGCGCGTCTTGTGGCTCGTGGTTTTCAGCAGGAGCACGGTCGTGACTATGATGAGACCTTTGCTCATGTGGCTCATATGACCACTGTGCGTACTCTTCTTGCTGTTGCTTCTGTTCGTCACTGGTCTGTGTCCCAGCTTGATGTTCAGAACGTCTTTCTCAATGGCGAGTTGAGTGAGGAGGTTTATATGCAGCCTCCTCCTGGGTATTTTGTTCCCGCGGGGATGGTTTGTCATCTCCGACATTCTCTTTATGGCCTCAAACAGGCTCCTCGTGCCTAGTTTGAGCGATTTGCCTCTGTAGTGACTGCTGCTGGTTTCTCCCCTAGTGCTCATGATCCAGCGATGTTTGTTCACAGTTCTCCTCGTGGACGCACTCTTCTTCTTCTCTATGTTGATGATATGATCATTACTGGTGATGATCCTGAGTATATAGCCTTTGTTAAGGCTCGCCTTCGTGATCAGTTTCTTATGACTGATCTTGGTCCTCTTCAATAATTTCTTGGGATTGAGGTTTCCTCCACTTCTGATGGTTTTTTCATCTCTCAGGAAAAGTATATTCAGGACCTTCTTGTTCGTGCTGCTCTTGGGGATGAGCGCACTGTTGAGACCCCTATGGAGCTTAATGTCAAGCTTCGTCCTACTGATGGTGATCCTCTTCCTGATCCGACGCGTTATCGCCATCTTGTTGGGATTCTTGTTTATCTTGCTGTCACTCGTTCTGAAATATCTTATCCTGTTCATATTCTGAGTCAGTTTGTTTCCGCTTCTACCACTGTTCACTATAGTCATCTTCTTCGTGTTCTTCGTTATCTTCGTGGCACAATCACTCATCGCCTTTTCTTTCCTCGTTCCAGCTCCCTCCAGCTCCAGTGCTATTCGGATGCTACGTGGGCGAGTGATCCTACGGATCGCCGTTCACTTTCTGCTTACTGTGTGTTTCTTGGTGGTTCGCTTATTGCTTGGAAGACGAAGAAACAGACAACCGGTTTCCCGTTCGAGTGTTGAGGCTGAGTTGCGTGTTATGGCCTTGTTGACTGCTGAGGTGACCTGGTTACGATGGTTGCTTGTGGATTTTGGGGTCTCTATTACCACACTCACTCTAGTTTTGTCTGACAGTATAGGTGCTATTAGTATTGCACGTGATCCGGTCAAGCATGAGTTTACCAAGCATATTGGTGTTGATGCTTTCTATACACATGCTCAGGTGCAGGCTCAGGTTGTTGCGCTTTAGTATGTGCCTTCAGACTTACAGTTGGCGGATTTCTTTATGAAGGCACGGACCATTGCGCAGCATACTTTCTTTCTCTCCAAACTCAGTGTTGTCGAGCCACCATGAGTTTGAGGGAGGGTGTTAGATGTATATTTGTATATTATATGTCCCCACTTGTTAGGGGTTTTTCCTGTATATTTCCACATGTATATATACTATATATTGTGGCCTTTGACCTCAGAAAAATACTAGTTGTCTATTCCTAACAGGAGCCATTACTGGAATTTCTACGTATCCAGGATCAAACCCACTCAATTGTCATGCATGGAGTAATAATTGATATTCTGTTGTTTGTGGAGGACATCACTCAACATGTCGAAGTTGCTCCCTACTCTAGCTTCCACGTGATCATCCGATGCATCACAAGCGGTATTATATAGACTAGTCGTTTTCTCAAGGGAATCCTAGACTATGCATCAATCGATACACACAATTATATTTACAACAAAGTTTTAATTACAAATATTAAATGGTGGAGAGACTGGATACAAGAGTCAACCAAAGCTATATAGAAAATACATGACGCGATTATGCATCACAAGTCATATTGTTATATATTTTTCCATGATTTATCCGTATAGTGGTAGAACATATCCCGAGCTACTCCCTCCAAACGGTTGCACCCAAAGTTAAGATATGACTATGCTTCCAACTAATGGAGAAAAGTCTACATATAGATTCTGTGGGAAGCCTTATAAATAACTTGCGAGAAATGGGGAATTGTTGTATTGTTATAAACAACATCATTAAAACATTTAAATCCCAATACAAAGCACATACTTCCGCTCATGGTCCTTAATTAAGTTGCTTACTAGCTTCGTACAACCAGTTCCCGAACAATATTTGTTATATTAGTTTGAGAGACAAATTAAAAGTCAAAATAGCTTTTCAACACAGCATGCGGGCAAGAAGACACGAGAAGAGAAGTTGCATCGTGTCCGATTCATTAGCCTGGACATGTAATCCAAAAGCACATAGTCAAACTTCCCGAAATTTTATTCCTTATATAGAAGTTAGACAAGTATGTTAGAGTACGTATACGTGTATAGACTAGAGATAGACTAGGACTCTATATCTTGTACTCCAAGTCTCCGTCTACCCCGTGTACGTCTATATATGCTCCTCGTGAGGGTCAAATCAATACATCGAAATATTTGGGATTCAATATTTTTCACATAGTATCAGAGTGGTTAGCCTCGCGACGCCGATCCTAGGTTCTTCTACCACTTTCGCAACGTGCCGCCCCCGGGGAGATTACTCCTCGGGGGCGCGGCACCCGGTCTCGATCAAAGATCTAGCCGGTTCTTTAGACTAGATTAGATCAATTCCAAATTTCCCAATTCTCTAGATTAGATCCTATTTTCGAAATTCTAGTTCATAGATTAGTTCTAGTTAGCCACAAATAAACTCTCTAAATCTCCAAGATCCTCAGATTCCGGTGAAAACAGTTTGATACACGGCGGCGGCTCGGGTCTTGGCACACAGCGATCTGCGTCAACCACGGCAACAACATCGATCTCCCGAGCAGGATACATGCAGTGCGCCGACGACACCAACAGCAGCCGATCGCGCGCCTAGCAAAGCGTGGCACTAGCCGTGCGCTTGCAAACCTGAAGATTCGATCTGCCGGCAACATACGACGACACGCCACGCAGGCTAGCACGAGCATTGCACCCGTCCGTCCCAAGTCTGCGTGTCTACAAGTCGAACGTCCACGAGCGCGTGCAGCAGCTTCTAGCACCAACGTCAGGCACTAGTTGACAAAGGGACAACCTGTGTCAACTCCGTGTCACGGAGACACCAATCCGACATCCACGACAGGCCACTTCTTCTAGATCTTCAGCAAACCGGCTGGCAGCACTGGACACGGCCGGGAGAGCCCATGGATCTTCACCGACTCAAGTTTCGCGCATACCAACGTGATCTATTCTCCATCAAGCCGGACTACATCGATCAAAACATCTACGTCAAACTGTACGACTACACCAAGATCTTTATCGAGCACATCCACGAAGAAGCGACATCACATCATCCACACGCCAGGCCGGTGTGGGACACTACGTCGCCGACTTCTCCAACATCAAGGTTTCGACATTATCGTCGCCGCAAGGGACGCCTTCGAGCGACGATCATCGCCGACATGCCTACTTCTTCATCACCGACACATCATCGCCAAGGTCTACATCTACGTGGTCTTCATCAACATCTTCGTCGACACATCGCCGCCGCCGCTATACCCGTCCACATGATGGACATACAACTACAACGTCCTCTGACAGTATAACTGCAAGGCACGACGACGGCACCGCCGCGTCCACGACCCCGACGACTGCAACAACAAACCTTGTGATGCCCCTACGACCGCACATACGGTTCTGGCAAAACCGTGTGTGCTCGGTGACTTCCTCCAGTTTTGGCAAAGCTGGTGGTCTCACTTATGACCGCGTCCAAGAGACGCCCTTGACGGTACCTCTACAAGGTGCAAAACGTCCACAACTGCAGCTTCGTCAATAACAACAATAAAATCGCGCAATTTTTTTTTTGCGCCTCCGGCAATGGCGGCCACACCATTACGACGACTACAACATCGACCACACCTACATTGACCACGGCTACGTCACGATCGGCTATCTCGACATCGACATCAAGAACAACGTTTACAGCAACTTAAGAACTCCAGTCAACAGCGTCCGCGTCGTCACTTGCGTCCACGCCACTCCCGCTGTGACTGCGGGAGGGAAGAGAGGCACTAGAAGGGGACGCAGTCACCGCCCCCAGGTACCAGCCATGATCATGTCCACGCAGGTGATGATGACAAGGAGGTAAAGACGACTAAAACGCAAGACTTCAAATCCAGTCGCAAGCGTCCGCTTCACTCCCGCTCTGACCGAGAGTACGTATACGTGTATAGACTAGAGATAGACTAGGACTCTATATCTTTTACTCCAAGTCTCCGCCTACCCCGTGTACGTCTATATATACTCCCCGTGAGGGTCAAATCAATACATCGAAATATTTGGGATTCAATATTTTTCACAAAGTAAAAACAATATCGTTATTCTTGTCATGAATTGTTTTTATAACATATATTATACATACCATGATTTACTATTTCTAGTATATATCCATGTGAAAACCATGTCCACGCGTGTTTGTTACATCGATGATGTATTCACATAAGAACATATGTAATACTTCATAACGTATTCGGAAATATTAACATGTTATCCATTTCCCATGTACAATTAGTATAATTTGTATGATAGACAATTTTAGATAATCCTTTTGTTGAAGGCACTTAATATAAGCTTTAGTCGAGTTGATGATTGAAGTCAATGTACAAGCAAGTGAAAATTACAATGGCAGAATATTTAGATAGTGAATATTAATCGTGAGGCTGAAATACTATGTAAGTAATAATGTGATTTCATTACATATATGCGGTGAAAATAAAATCAATTACAACCCTTTTTTTTGCAAAATTCCACAAATCTATCAATAATCATCAACAATAGTATAAAAAGGTCCAAAATTAATAAAAACTGCAAATAGGTCAATGAACCACCTAGCGACGACTACTAACACTAGCATGAGCCAAATGCGCGCCGCCGTCCTCGTCCCTCCATCACTGGAGCCGGGCAAAGCTTGTCGAAGTAGAGCTTGTTATAGTAGACAGACGGGAAGTCGGCGTGCTAAGGCCCAAAGGACCAATGCACTAGAGGAGCAACCATCACCGAAGATGAAAATCGTAGATCTGAAGAAACTGACCCCAAACCACACCAACGAATACGAAAAACGACAAGATCCGAAGAGATTCGTTGGACACCTGACTCCATGTGCCCTCCGTTAGCACTATACGCACCATCAGAGCGAGGATAGTATAGGGAGGACATTATTCTGAGTTCAAGATGTAGCCGTCGCCTCATCATTCCGAAGAAGACACTGAAAAAAGACCTAAAACGAACAAGAACCCTCCGCCGTCCAGATGTCATGGTCCGCCACCCTCCATGGCCCGAAGGCCAATGGAGACAGAGTGGATCGCCGATGTCACCGACGAGGGGACCTAACCCTGGATGGGTTTGTACTTAGCCGTCGCCTATGCTTTTCTTTCCATACCGGTTGGGAAACATGAGAAGACTTACATGGTGGTTGCCTATTTTGTGAACAAAATGTATTTTATTCTCCGACGAAAAAACAAGATAAGCAACACATATATTATTGCAAAATCTAGGGAGATAAATACTAATGTATGGTTACACGATCTGCATATGTTCTTGTCCCACAACTGGTGTAAGATGTAACCTTCATTGATTAATATACATAATAAATATTAAGAATTTGATTAAAAAAACATGACATGCATCATCTAGATTAAGAAGATTTGTGAAATTAATAATGTACATGGATGCGATGTTTGAGGACCCTTGCTTTGGAGGCAAGGTATACATCTTTCTTTCCTTGCCGCAGCATTCCACTATGGACCATATCGTTTCCACTTTGACAAGATTACAAAGTGATTGAATTAAATCGATTGGTGCGGCTAGCTAGGTCAGGAATAAATTCCTTGCACGGCCGGCCAGCCGCCCGTCTACGATGGATTATCCTGATTCCTGAACCCTGACCCATCATACAACAACAACAACAACAACAAACAACAACAACACCAACAGCAACAGCAACAGCAACAGCAACAGCAACAGCAACAACAGCAGCAACAGCAACAACAGCAGCAACAGCAGCAACAACAGCAACAACAGCAGCAGCAACAGCAACAACAACAGCAGCACCAACAACAGCAGCAACAACAGCAACAACAGCAATAGCAGCAACAGCAGCAACAACAGCAACAGCAACAGCAGCAGCAGCAGCAACAGCAACAGCAACAGCAACAACAGCAACAACAACAACAGCAACAACAGCAACAGCAACAGCAGCAGCAACAGCAGCAGCAGCAGCAGCAACAGCAACAGCAACAGCAACAGCAACAACAACAACAACAACAACAACAACAACAACAACAACAACAACAACAACAACAACAACAACAACAACAACAACAACAACAACAACAACAACAACAACAACAACAACAACAACAACAACAACAACAACAACAACAACAACAACAACAACAACAACAACAACAACAACAACAACAACAACAACAACAACAACAACAACAACAACAAAATGGTAAAGAATAAAGCAAGATTATTAACTCTTGATACTCGTTTGTTATTTCTGAGTCGACCAGGTTAAATAACTTTAAGGATAAAAATTGCCAGTGTTCGGTTCATTATTGTGAAGTGACAAACAGAGTCGATGAAAAGTCGATTAAGCTGACAAGTATCCCACTTCCCACCTGGCTAAGAGACAAGGCATGCATCCGGTGCTCCACCTCAGCTTATTCCCGTCCAACCCAAGCTGGTACAGTATATAAAATCCCCTCTGCCTACCCCTACTCTCCTCATTCTCCACCTCTCCTCTCACCTCCAATCGATCGAGCCTCCACGCCGCGGAGTTAAATAGCTAGCTAGATGGCAAAGGTGCACCCGAACGTCGCCGTGCCAGAGTCGCCGGCTGGACCCGTCGTCGTCGAGGAGGAGCAGCAGCAGCATCCCACGGTGCTGACGGTGTGGCGCAAGTCGCTGCTCTTCAACTGCGACGGTTTCACCGTCTACGACGCCACCGGTGCCCTCGCCTTCCGCGTGGACCGCTACGGCTCCTCCTCCTATGGAGGGCGCCGCCGCCGCGCGGCCGAGGACGTCGTGCTCATGGACGCCGCGGGGAAGCCGCTTCTCACCGTGAGGCGGAAGATCAAGCTCAGCCTCAGCCTTGGGGAACACTGGGTCGTGTACGACGGTGACGCGAGCGCCTCCACCGCGAAGCCGCTCCTCTCCGTGCGCCGCCACCACGTCGGCCTCCACCGCCGCGCGTCCGACAAGACGCTCGCGCACATCACGCCGGTTGGATCCTCCCGCCTGGACGCGGCGTACGTGGTAGAAGGGTCGTACGGGCGGCGGAGCTGCGCCGTGCGGGACGCGCGCGGCGCCTCTGCCGCGGAGGTGCAGCGGAAGGAGTCGGTGGGGGACGACGTGTTCCGGCTGGTGGTGTCGGACCACCACCGCATGGGCTCGGCGCTGGCCATGGGGGTCGTCATCGCCCTGGAACAGATGTTCGGCGGCGCTTCGTCACGGGCGTCGCTGCTGCCCAGGAGCTGGTCGGCGTAGAAGCACTAGCTGGAGACCTGGAGTAGTGGCTACCAGATGGTGATGCCACCGCCCTGTCGGCGCGAGCACAGTTTTAGGTGCCCGGCCCGCAAAACAGATTCTTCAAACCTGTTCTTCTAGTATTTAGGCAGAGAAAAATTAAAGATGCATGGTGATGCATTATTTTAGGAAGGGCTTAGCTATGCAAAGTGAAGTGTGTAGGAGTACTAAGAAAGGTGTGTACATGGATGTGTAATGCCAGTGATACTAATTAAATTGCACCTTCCGGCTTCATATAAGATCTTTCTGACACTAATCCATACGGAGCTAGCAGTTTTGCCTTTTAGCTTTCCCTAATCACAACAATTAGCTAGCAGTTTGAGTTGTTGAAGGATGAAGAGATATATTCTGAAGGCCGGTGAACATGCAAGAAGTGTGTGCTCTCGCCTTGCCGATCAAGTCGGTCGCGTCATGCAGCAACGCAAAAGTCAGCAACATGCTAACTAAGTGTAGTGTTGTTGGCTTATGCTTCCCTAAAAAGCCTGGCAATGGATTTTTTTTAAGTAAACCATATGTTTTATTAGACAATCGAGAGATTACATATATAGTCAACACCTAAGACAAATATGCTTGTCAAGCAACTTTGCTCAAAGAACTCCGCGAGTAAAATTACAATTCCACCATTGGAGAAACTTGTGCCTCGCCGAGCCGTCGTCCATCGTCCTCCGCGGCCACCATGGTAGCATCGGAAAAAGAGGCGGACAACCGTAAAACCTAGATCTTAGGTGTTTTTTCGAGGATGTTTTTCAAGCCGATGAACCGAGTCGCATACGAGGATGTTTTTCGAGCCGATGAGACCACCATCGCATACGAGGATGTTTTTCGAGCCGATGAACCGAGTCGTCGCAAGCGACGAGCCCGAGACTTTGTGGCACGTCGGCCAGGGATCTTCCCCGTGGTCACCAGATTCTGACACCATCGTATTCATTCGACGCAGTCGAAGAAGAGAGAAGTTGTGGCATGCCGTCTTCCACGCGCACAGCTGCAAAACGACAAATACTACTGCAGCAGTCGATGAGAACATCACCCGCAAGAGTGACGAACGTCGACCACCAGACACAGATCTCAACGGATCCGACCGGCGAGAAGACAAGGTCACATGTCCCCCGACGTCACATGTTGGTGCGACGCCGAGATGAAGAAAGAACAGAGACAAATTATTCCAACGCGGCGTAGTCTTCTCCATAAAAGCCACGCCTCAAGGGAGAAGAGGACCAACCCTAACTACAGGACGGAGCCCGGGATCCCTACCCCTTCTATCGCTGGAACAGTCGACGGAGGAGGCAGTGACCGGAGGCCACTGTAGGTTTAGGGACAGATGCGATCGGCTGGAGGCAAAACCGTTTTCTGGAGAGTGGTCAGTACTCGTTGGGTGAACGTGTAGCCTGGCAATGGATTGTGAGTGCGCATGCATGCATATGAACGCAGGAGCGTTGACTAATTAGGATCGCTTTTCTACTTTGCGCTGCTTAATTTGTGACATTAGTCCGCATTACAAATTGCCAACCTACTCCCTCCCAGTAAAAAAAATGGCGCACTCATGCTGTGTAGGTCTTCCACCGCGATTTAACGGATTCGGTCACCATCCAAGCGCGCTAGCTACCATGTCACACTCCTGTCCCACACAAAATATATGTCCATGAGGAAAGGTTTTTGGAGGTTGTTAAAAACATAATGCCACTTAACCTAAAAAGCCACATTAAAATAATTCGAGTTTTTTATTTAGAACTATAAAAAAGAAAACGAGTTCGAAATATGAACGACAATAGGAGAAGGAAAACAAGCGGCACTTAGATCTCATTATAAATTGCTAGGAAAACAAGCAGCACGCTTTCTCGTTTTATGGTGAAGTCAGCCGGCGGAGAATGTTATGAAAGCCAAGATCTAAAAACTAGCAATGGCGATTTGAGTATTTGTGGCGAGGAGGAATTGACTTAGTGATTCGTAACTTGGAGCAGCGGCATCATAAGTGGGGGCGACAACACATAAGAAGTTCAAAGTCTTAACTTTCAGGGTAGAAATCCAAGACCTAGACTTAATTGGTTGTGCCTATTAGAGTTTGTGTTTGTGTTATCTTAGGACTCTAGCTTAAGTCGGTTTGGGTCTAATCCTAGGTTGGCTGACCCCACTCCACTCTTTTATATAAACATTATAATATTGTCTAAATCAATACAAGTTTTTATTCTTCCAAAATATCATGGTATCAGACGCTTAGGTTTTCCGCACCTGGGATGGCTCCTCCGCCAAAACCGTCGCCGCCGTCGGCTCCGCTATGGACCGCGGCTGAAGCTCACGTCGCCGGCGCACCACCCTCCTCCTTCTCCTCCTCCTCTCCTCCTACCCACCAAATACCCCAACAAATCCCTCAACTATCTCTTGCCGACACGATCGCCGACGTCTCTTCCTTCGTCCCGGTCGTCTTGGTTCTCACCAAGCACAACTTCTACCACTGGCGCCACCTGTTTCACGTGCATCTCGGACGCTGCGGCCTTCGCAGCCACATCGATCCTGCCTCGACACCGCGCCCCTATGATCCACGCTGGGTGAAAGACGATCTCACCATCATCCAATGGATCTACACGCGGATCTCCACCGAGCTCTTCAACCTCGTCTCTACCGACGACTCCACGACAGCGCAACTTTGGGCTGCCCTCCAGCAGCTCTTCCAGGACAACTCCGAATCACGCGTCAACGCCCTCCACATCGAGCTCCGCACCAGCACTCAAGGTGACTCCCCCGTCACCGTCTTTTGCCAACGCATCAAGGCCATCGGCGACGAACTTCGGTAGCTCGACGATCCCGTTGACGACCGTGCACTCATCAACGCCCTTCTTGTCGGGCTCTGCGATTAATTTGAAAAGCAAGTTGCCTTTATTCCTCTGCTGAAACCTTACCCTAGCTTCTTCGAGGTGCGATCTATTTTGCAGCTCGAGTCCCAGTACCAAGCACACAAGGCTGCCCATCCTCCTCAGGTGTTTCACACGACGCCTCGCCCGCCACTCCTGCCTACTCCTGTTGCACCACCGACGGCCCCTCCTGGATGGCTCCTCATGTGTTATCTAGAGCTGCATTTTATTGGGTAACATGCCTATGAACGACACATGTATCGTCTATGGAAATAACAACATCGCACAATGATATGACGTTAGAGCATCTCCAACGAATGCCCTAAAATAGAGCACTGCTTTTGGGTTTTAGGGCACAAATTTTTATGTTTTATGGCATGAAATTAAGGCACACAGTTGTAGATGATGCAAAATAGGGCTTCGGCTAGTTTTCAGATAATGTAAAACAGGGCATCAAACAAACAAAACTTTGCCACATTTGGGCATATAAACTTCGATACATTCAAACTACAATATTTCGACATAAACTTCTACACATTCTGATTGGACAAAAACTTGGAGAAGTTCAGACAAACAAACTTCCACACATTAAAGCTAACAAAATTCAACACATTAAAACTAACAAACCAAGAAATTATATTTAATAAATTATTTGTTGTTTCATATTCTTTATGGTATTAGTGTACACGTAATCGCATGGCTTTAGGGATGTTTCAGACGATTCTACCGTTTTCAGCCAGGCAGCAAATTAAGCTGTCGCAAGGTAAAATTTAGAACAACAGCTTTGTCCGCACAACAACTTTTTCTGCACAACGGTACAATCAGCCAAATCTAGCCACAACAAGGGATTTCACCGTCGTCGACTGGACCTTGTGCCAAGAAGGTGGATGACACCAGGGAGAAGGAGCACTGGGTGGGGACTGATGTGGCGATGCAGCAGGTTTCTGATTCTACGAGTCGCTCTCCTCACCTAATTGACCCAACTTGCACTGCACAACCTGTCGAGTGAAGCTGTTGCCTGTCTCTCTCACGTACTCCAGCAGTTAGTTCAGGTTCCTAAATTACCACGTTAGCTTCCTTGGGATGGAAATATTAAAGACCGCAATGCGGAGCCGCCGTAGGCAGATTCTCCCATTCCGGGAAGAAAGGAATGTGTATCGGTTTCCCCCTTCCCCCTGCACCATTGCCGTCCGGAGAAAGTCTCCAGGACGGACGTCGCTGGAGGCAGGACGCATGCGGTCTGCGTTGTGGAAGGAAGGAACACGCTGCCTAATACTGCTACTGATGCACACTGGTAACAGAGAGGCGTGCGTCCGGGAGGAAACGTAACGAGCGCACCAATCTAAAGCAGGCTGCCGGCCTTGATGGTCGAACGAGCTGTCTGTCAGCGACAGCAGATCGGAGAGTGCGGGAGCTTTGATTTGTCAGAAACTGTTCTCGTCCTGCGTGTCCTAGGCTCAAACTTGCAGTGTTCATGGTCGACTGGAGGTCGAAATGAAACCGAAATGGTCCAACTGGAGCCCACTGAGCCTACGGGCAGGACAAGCCCATTCTTCACGAACCGGTCATCTACCAATATCTAGGCACGGAGGCCCTCTGGCAAACCCTATTCTGCGCTCTAAGCGGGAGGGGTGAACTGGGCGTCGGCCCATTAGCGGTTGTCCATATGGGTTTTCTGTTTTCTGGGCGGTTTTCCTGTTTTATGGGGTTTTTTCTGTTTCGGTGTCTTCGGCTGTTTTCTCTGTTTTCTGATTTTTCAAATTCGAATATTTTTTCAGTCTCAACATTTTTCAGATTTGAACCTTTTTAAAAGATAAATAATTTTCAAATACGAACAAATTTTAATTTCGAACATTTTTCTAATCTGAACTTTTTTAAATTTCAAACATTTTTCAAGTTTAAACATCTCTAAACTTAAACATTTTTTAAACTCTGATTTTTTATTATCCAAAAAGAAAATACCTTCTATTGCGATCTGACAGCCCATGAAGATAAACCCTTCGGGCGGGACCCAATCGCTCATGCTAAGAGCCAAACATAGGGGCTCCCATTTCACATTACTTGCGTCGACTTGCCTCCCTGTAAATAATGCAAAGTTTTTTTTGCTTACCCTACATTTGATTTTCCTTTCGAAACAACAGCCTTATGTACTTAATATATTAATTAGGCAGAAGTGAGTTTCTCGATTAATATTAAAAAATGGATGTAAACCTAGATTTTGGGGATTATCCTTATGTTTGCCTTGGAGTATGAGAAAGATAGAGATACAACCATTTTTGGTTCACTGCACTCACCTCACCCCTCCAAATGTGCTACGCTCGCTTTCTTCCATAGATACCAAGAACAAATAACACTCTAGTGGTCACTGTAACACCCTCGGAATCGGACCTATGCAAGTTTTAGCGAAACCCGCCAAACCCGCATAGAAACGATTCAAAGGTGCCCACCAGGCACTTTCGTGCGGGTGGAAAAACGAAGTAATAACATTACACAACAGTCATCGATGGGACCCACAGAACAGATATATATAACAGCGACTCAAAGAGTCAAGAATACAGATATAATATACAAAGATCCAAATCACCTTGAAAACGATAGTGCGTCCAGCTACGGACAAGAGGCAAATGGGGCTAAGAGCCCTGAAGAATAACCAATGGCGTCCATAACCCTGCCCAGGCCAAGCCGGAAGGGTAACCCTGCTAACGACGTCGATCTCAAAACCTGCTTAACAAAAGGGGTGCCGACAAAGGGCAAAGGAAAAAGAGGAGCGTCAGTACTGAGGCCAGTACACGGCGAGACTAGAATTCGGCGGTCCTCGCCTACATAGGTATGGTGGACTGAAGCGGCAGCGGCAGCATGCACTAAACAACCTATAGAGACTCGATACAACTGGCGGTTATCAGAGAGGGATAAGAATGACCTATCCGGATCCAACCTGAAGCTAACACCAAACAAACCCCTCCTGGTGTTTCCCCCTCGAGACCAAAACGAGGAAGGCAACCGAGGAACTCACACATTTGACAGTTTTACTTACTCAGTTATCGTTGCAGCAATTACTAGTCAGGTTTAGATAATCATCCTGATGGAAAAATAAGCAGTGGGCACTTTTAGTTAACCATTCCGTGATAGTTGCAACACTTACTAGTCAGATACAATTAGCATGAGATAAACCCAAAACCCAGCAGTTGTTGGTACTTTTATTTAGCCATTCCGTTGTAGTTGCAATACTTACTAGTCAGGTACAATGGTCGCAAGCGACACCCAAAGCAAGCAGTTGTGGGCAATATTAGTTAGCCATTCCATTATAGTGAAGCTGATTACTAGTCATTATAAGTCAAATTTATAGCAATAAACTTTAGTTATGCTTGTCTATGGTCGAGATACTGTGCTCCAAGTCGTCCATAACCGCGGACACGGCTTTCAGAAAGTTTTACCCGGCCGGGGTGCACCAATAGCAACACACACTCGATCAACCTCGGAAAAACCAAATCAAAACCCAACGAGGCCTTCACGACAAAGCAATCACAGGATTCAGAAATATTTCAGGGGGCCACCCCTTGGAGTAGACCCGCAACGAAGTAAGCAAGCTCCGAGATGGACTCAAGGTTTGGGTAGACGGCTGTGAACGACTGGGAACCCCAAACTGGGCTTGTCGACACCGCGGAATCGTGTCCCGCTCCAAAACAGTACAGTGTGCTATACATCGCACAATCGTAAATAAAGCAGTAAAGCATGGCATAAGTACAGGATCGTAAATAAAACCTCAAACTAGTTTGTGGCCCCAAGAAATAAGACTGAATCAAGATCTGGCTAAGGGGGGTCCCATATACCTCCCGGATGTGGATAGCGCGATAAATCAAGGAACAGGTATCAAGTACTCGGGGTCCTACGGGACACAAGTGGGCGTTCGGAAACCAAATATTTTCTATCACCCACCGATGCCTCTGCTTATTTCAATTTTAGTTGTTAAACAGGAATTAAAGTGAACGATAAGTAAAACTATGATCTTCTCCAACATCAACATGCGGCAATACATCAACAACTGTGACACTTGACGACACGCAACAGCACTTGAGCAAGCGACTATGACGCGCAAGTCCAACTATCTACCAAACAACAGGTAATAGGATGTGTCCAAGGCAATATAAGGCTGCAAGTAATATCAAGGGTACGGAAACTAGAGCATCGCAACACAGATAGCAATAGATCAACAGGAGGGAATAAATACTATAAAAGTAAGATAGGTAGAAAGGGGAGATGCTCGCCTGAAAAACATTGTCGAAGGTTCATCCGAAGATCGGGTCGACACTCGCATCAACTCAACGGCCTTATCCGCGAAGAACCAAAACACTAGAATAAACACCGGATGCAATATTTAATACAACGGCAGAAGATCGGGCATGATGCATGTATGATGCATGGCATGGCAAGGTGCGATGCAATTAGGTCAGGTTAAGCGGAACCGAGATCCCGGCAATTAAATATATGGTTCCAGTTGTTTAGATGCCCCGCATTTTAAATGTTGTATTAACAAGGCAAAACATAGCACCGGTTCGCTACACAAATTTAAATGAGGACAATGTGAGACTAGATTTGCCCGCATATGGGCCCCATATTTAATTATTAGGTGAATCGGCCTAAGGCCCCCAAACCAAATGATATGCATGCGAGATGAACAATTAAATATGCACAAGTTGTTATTTCATTATAAAGTAGAGTTTCGGGAAGGGGTTCACACATTAGGGTTCGGCAGATCTTGGTTTCCGGGGTTCGGGGTTCGACAGGGTCCAGGGTTCGACGGGTTCGGACTCGGCGGGATCGTTCTCTCGTTCTCGGACTCCGGGATCGTTCTCGGATATCGGGGTAGTTCTTGCGTTCCGGGAAGAAGTACTTGGCGTTCTGCGTTGGTGTCTTTTCCGTCCGGGTTCTCGAGCATCGCACCCGAGAAGGAGTACTTGTCGTCCAGGTCTCGATGTTCGGGGTGAAGTACTCGACGTCCTCGAGGGAGTACTTGTCGCACACGTGGTCTTCGAGCTCCATGACGATGATCTTGTCGCTTCGATGTCGGGGTCTTGAAATCCGTGAAGAAGTCCTTGTCGCGCTTGGGTGAAGAACTTGTCCGGTACCGGGGTTCGGATCCGCGAAGCAGATCTTGATGTACCGAGGGTTGCGAGTCCTTGACGACAACAGTCTCGCGGCCGAGCTTGGTTAGCCGTCGGCACATGGCACATGGCTTCTCGGGAGATCTTGGCGTTACGGACTTGGTTCTCGTTTGGACGCTTCAACGAGTGATCGAGTGGCGAACTTGTACGGCTCGGAGTTGCACTTGATTGTACCATGGCCACGCAACATACACACCTCACGTTGCTACAGAAGCGCTGCAGGGCCGAGGAAGGCCGACGGAGGCCTGTCCAGCGCGCCAGGGGTTTCGAGGGGGTGCCTGCAGCGGCTTGCAGGGCCACGGCAGTAGGCGACGGGGGCCGGCGACTCGGGGCGTGCGGGGCCGGACGGGTGGCGGTCGGAGCGGCGCCGGAACGCGGGAGGACGGAGGCGGGCAGCGGCTCGCTGAGACGGCCCGGCGGCGGCGGACGCGGGCCATGGCGAGGCGACGAGGAGGCGGAGAGGGGCGCCGGCTGGGCCAGGACGGCCGGAGGAGGGTCGGAGGATGGCGGTTGAGCGCGTCGGCTCCGGGCGGGGCCGCGGCGGCGAGAGGCGGCGCGGGATTGCGGCGAGGCGACGCGGGCGGGCTAGAAGGAGGCGGCGGCGCGGGAGCTTCGGGCTCGGCGGGGTCGGCCAGAGGTGGGGGAGGCTCGATGCGGAGGCGAGCGCCGGCGGCGGAGACGGACGGTCGGGGCGGAGCTCGGGGAAGCTTGAGGGGAGGAGGAGCTTGGGGGCGGCGCGGTGAGGGGGCGTGCCGCGCGCTGGCGGAGGCGGATCCGGCGACGGCGAGGACTGGGGAGGCGCGGGCGCGGAGATGGCGTGCGGGGTGGCCGGGGCGGAGCGGCGAGTGGGACTGGGCGCGGGCGGAGGTTGCGGGGCAGGCGGGCGGCGCTGTGCAGGGAGACGGGGCGGGGGCGTGCGCGAGGTAGGGTAAAAAGAGAGGAGGAAGAACGTGGGAGGAGGGCCGAGCGGGTGGGGCCCAGGGGAGATCCCGAGGGAGCTTCTCGGGTGGGGAGGGCCAGGCGCGCGCGGGTGGTGTGTGTTCAGGGTGGGTGGGTGCGAGCGGAAGGGAGTGGGACAGGTGGTGAGGGCAGGTGGTGAGGGAGTGGTGACGTGGTCGAAGTTGGTTGGGTGGGGGATTGGGCCAGGTGACGTGTCGAGTGCGGATTGGCCGGGGTGAGGTGGCCAGAGGGTGGGTAGATTAGGACAGGGTAGACTAGGGATTAAAGGGTGGACCGTTTGTAAAATCCTGGGGGTGGTCGTTCGGGTCGGATCGGCCTGTTCGACTGCCCCCACTAAAATAATTAAACCTTTATTTGTTTTAAACGGACCGTTTGCAAACCGATAGCAGACAAATAAAATAATCCGGAGACCCGGGGTTTTGCGTTTGAGTAAAGTTGGGGCGTTTAGAAAACACAAACAGGTTTTTCCGCAAATAGTTTTATGCGAGCAAATGCAAGATGATGACGATGCTCAAATGCAATGTGGCATGATGACATGAGCATGCGGTCACGATGATGCAATGCACAAAAACGACGCGATTTTCTAGTAGTGGTTTTGCGGGATGCCACAGTCACTAAGGGCGAACTACAAAAATCGATGTCCTATTGTAGATGGTGCCTCAACTCCCGATCTAACGTCGACGGTGTTTATTAGGCCATGTACAATGCTGCGATGCTTATTCATATGCTTATAGACAGAAAAATAAACATTATTTAATTAGAAAATCAATAAGCGTTGATTTCCCGATGGCAAACGCTAACCATGGGCGCAAAACAGCCCGGCCAGTGCCTCTGTGCCCCAAGTACTAAGAGCATCTTTACTCGTTGGACGAATTCAGGCCGAAAATCGGATCTTTTTTCGGTCGGATAGAACTAGTTTTCAGTCTAAAACGGTCGCCGCCATCGTCCTATATGCCGAAGTTGCTGTAGAACGCTGTGTAGACGGGATCGGCGCGGCCGTCATCCTCGCCGCCGCCGTCGTCGTCGCTCGGCGGCTGGTTCTGGCGGGAGCTCCTCTGGCCTGGGTCGTCGAACCTCCACGGCTGGTAGGATGGGCCTTCATCCTCGTCGTCGTCGTCGAGGACGTACAGCGGGGCGCCCTGGTAGGCGAGCTCGCGCGTGGACAACGCTCGTCGCCGGGCCGCCTGCTCCTCGGCCTGCTGCTGCAGGCCAAGGATGCGCTGCCGCTCCGCCTTCTCCCAGTCCTTCCTGGACCATTTCAGGATGTCCGGCGAGGAGGGCTCCACCGACAGTGGTTGCGGCGCCGTGTCGCGGAGCGACTGCTCCAGCGCCATCCTCAAGGCGCCGTCTTCGGGCGGCGCCGAGTCTTCTGTCTTGGGGCGGCGGAGACACAGGCGGCTGGTTGGCAACGGCGTCGCCCATGGCTCGACGATGTCGCGTGAGCGTTCCGCGGCGGCGAGCGCGCAGGCGAGTCCGTCTCGCGCTTGATTGCGCACATCCCTCACGAAGGTGCTGTCGGCGTGCACAGCGTGTAGGGTTTCGTAGCGTGGAAAACAAAAAATTTCTATCGCATACAAAAAAACAAGCCAAGATCTATCTACTAGATTGTAGCAACGAGTCGATGGAATAACTTACCCTCGAAGATTCCAAAGTGTTTAACGAGAGCGGATTCTCGTGGGTGATGTAGTCGTACTCTTCCCGATCTCAAGATCGCGTAGACGATCCTTCCGGCGCTGCGTTCCGGCAGCGCTCCCGCAGTCGGTCACACGTTCGGTACTCGACGAAGACCTTCCTCTCCCTTGTTCCAGCAGGCAGCGGAGGTTGTAGCACTCTCCTCGCGATTCCGGCAGCACAACGGCGTGGTACCGGAAGTAGAGGGGAGATCTCGCAGGGCTTCGCCTTAAGCCGGAGCGAGTATGGTGGAGTATGAGAGAGCTCCTCGGCGATCTAGGGTTTAGAGACACCAAGGAGGAGGGGCTAGAGCCGGCGGCTAGGGTTCCGGGGACCCCAAGTCGGCGGCTAGGGCAAAAACCCTAGGGGGCGGCGGCGGCTATGGTGGGCTGCAGCTTCTAGGGTTTGAGGTGAGGGACTTATGTGTGCTAGGAGGGAGCCCTGCCCCTCCTTATATAGGTGGAGGGGCCGGCGGCCAAGGGGAGGGAGGGGAGTCCCTCCCCAACTCGGCTTGGAGGGGGCGCCGCCGGTTGGAGGAGGGATTCCCTCCCCAACTCGGTTTCCCACTTCCTCCTCTTTTCCTCTTTCCAATTTTTAGCTGTTTGACTTTTCAAACTAGCTATTTGACTTTTCAAACTAGGATTCAATTTAATCCTTTATTTGGAACAGCGAGGACACTTAGTACATGATGCAATCATACCAACTTGATACAACACATTCATGTACCCTTCCCCTCCGGAGTGCCGGACATTCCGGAACCTTCTAGAACATTCCCGATGAAAACACCGGAATCATTCCCCAACTCCGAAACGGGACTTTCCTTATATGAATCTTATTCTCCGGACCATTCCGGATCACCTCGTGATATCCCGGATCTCATCCGAGACTCCGAACAACATTCGGTCTCTTTCTCATAATACCATAACTACTCAAACAACGTCGAATCCTTAAGTGTGTCTCCCTACGGTTCGTGAATTATGCGGACATGATCGAGACACTTCTCCGAACAATAACCAATAGAGGAATCTAGAAATTCATATGGCTCCCACATATTTCTACGATTACTTTGCGATCGAATGAACCACTTACATACGATACCAATTTCCCTTTGTCTCACGATAGTTTACTTATCCGAGGTTATGATCGTCGGTATCTCTGCATACCCAGTTCAACCTCGTTACCGATAAGTACTCTTTTCTCGTTCCCGTGATATGTGATCCCTTGTGAGACAGTCGCATGCTTGCAAGCTAATTGGATGACATTCCACCGAGAGGGCTCAGAGTATATCTATCCGTCATATGGATGGACAAATCCCACTCTTGATCCATGTGTCTCAACCAATACTTTCCGAACACTCAATGCCACCTTTATAGCCACCCAGTTACAGTGTGGTGTTTGATGTCATCAAATCATCCATCCGGTAAAGGTGATATGCATGATCTCATGGTCGAAGGAATTAGGTTACTATGTATCAGAAAGCATATAGCAATTGAACTATTGAAATGACTTGATCTTTATGCTACGCTTATCTATAGGAGTATGTCCACCATATCATTCTCCTAACGATATGATCTTGTTGTTGATAACATCTCAATGTTCATGATAGGGAAACCACAATCATTTATCAACCAACAAGCTAGTGATGTATAGAGGCTATACTAGGGACTTCAAATTAAGTTTACAAATCACACAAGTATCAATGTTTCCTTGTTAATACTATTATAGCATGAATGTAAACATTTATCATAAACACAAAGATATAATAATAACTATATTTATTATTGCCTCTAGGGCATATCTCCAACAGTCTCCCACTTGCACTAGAGTCATCTAATCTAGATTACATGGTAATATACCGAACACCCATGGCAGTTTGGTGCTGGTCATGTTTTGCCCTCGGGAGAGGTTTAGTCAACGGATCCGCCACATTCAGATATGTGTGTACTTTGCAAATCTTTATATCCTCATCTTGGATATGTTCTCGAATAGCGTGAAAACGTAGCTTGATGTGCTTCAGCTTCTTGTGTGACCTTGGTTCTTGCGCATTGGCTATGGCTCCCATGTTATCACAGTAGATAGACATTGGGTCCAGCGCACTAGGAACCACACCCAGCTCTGTAATGAACTCTTTCATCCATATCGCTTCTTGTGAAGCCTCCGAAGCAGCCATGTATTCCGATTCAGTTGAAGATCTCGCCACAACGCTTTGCTTTGCACTCCTCCAGCTAACTGCTGCACCATTCAAAATAAATACGTATCCAGATTGTGATTTAGAATCATCCGGATCGGTGTTCCAACTAGCATCGGTGTAACCATTAACAACGAGCTGTTCATCACCTCCATAAGAAAGAACCATATCCTTAGTTCTTCTCAAGTACTTAAGGATGTTTTTGACCGTTGTCCAATGATCCACTCCTGGATCACTTTGATATCTGCTAGTCAAACTAACAGCATATGCAATGTCGGGTCTAGTACATAGCATGGCATACATTAGAGATCCTATGGCTGAGGCATAGGGAGTCTTACTCATCCTTTCTCTATCTTCTGCCGATGTCGGACTTTGAGTTTTACTCAAGGTCGTATTGGGCAACATGGGCAAGAACCCTTTCTTGCTATCTTCTATTCCAAATCTCTTTAGAACTTTTTCCAAATATGTACTCTGTGACAATGATATTTGGCGTTTCGATCTATCTCTATAAATCTTTATGCCTAATATGTAAGCTGCTTCGCCAAGATCCTTCATTGAAAAACTATTATTCAAATATTCCTTGACACTATTAAGAAGGTCTACATCATTCCCAATCAACAATATGTCATCCACATATAGTATTAAGAATGCTACAGAGCTCCCACTCACTTTCTTGTAAATACAAGCTTCTCCATAAGTTTGTATAAAACCAAAACTTTTGATCACCTTATCAAAACGTTGATTCCAACTTCGGGATGCTTGCTTCAATCCATAGATGGAACGTTGAAGTTTGCATACCTTGTTAGCATCTTTAGGATCGACAAAACCTTTGGGTTGCATCATATACAACTCTTCATCAATATCTCCATTGAGGAATGCTGTTTTGACATCCATCTGCCATATCTCATAATCATAATATGCAGCGATTGCTAACATAATCCTCACAGACTTTAGCTTCGCTACTGGTGAGAAAGTCTCATCGTAGTCAACTCCTTGAATTTGTCGAAACCCTTTTGCGACAAGTCGAGCTTTATAGACAGTAACATTACCATCAGCATCTGTTTTCTTCTTGAAGATCCATTTGTTCTCGACAGCCTTCCGGCCATCCGGTAAGTCCACCAAAGTCCATACTTGGTTTTCGTACATGGATCCAATCTCGGATTTCATGGCTTCTTGCCATTTATTGGAATCTGGGATCATCATCGCTTCCTCATATGTCTCGGGGTCATCGGTGTTATCCACCAACATGACACTCATAACGGGATCATACCAATCTGGAGTGGTACGAGTTCTCGTTGACCTCCGAGGCTCTGTAGCAATTTCAACCGAAGTTTCATGATCACCATCATTAGCTTCCTCTCTTATTGGTGCAGGCACCACAGGAACTTCTTCCGGTGCTGCGCTACTCGCAATTTCGAGAGAAGGTTCGACAACCTCGTCGAGTTCTACTTTCCTTCCAGTCACTTCTTTCGAGAGAAATTCCTTCTCTAGAAAGGATCCATTCTTGGCAACGAAGATTTTGCCTTCGGATCTATGATAGAAGGTATACCCAATAGTTTCCTTTGGGTATCCTATGAAGACGCATTTTTCCTCTTTGGGTTCAAGCTTGTCCGGCTGTAACTTCTTTACATAGCCTTCGCATCCCCAAACTTTTAAGGAACGACAATCTAGGTTTCTTCCCAAACCATAATTCATACGGTGTCGTTTCAACGGATTTAGACGATGCCCTATTTAAAGTGAATCGGCTGTTTCTAATGCATAACCCCAAAATGATAGCGGTAAATCTGTAAGTGACATCATAGAACGAACCATATCTAAGAGAGTTCAATTACGACGTTCGGACACACCATTACGCTGTGGTGTTCCCGGCGGTGTCAATTGTGAAAGTATTCCGCATTTCTTCAAATGCTCGCCAAACTCGTAACTTAGATATTCACCTCCACGATCAGAACGCAGAAATTTAATCTTCTTATTACGTTGATTCTCTACCTCACTTTGAAACTCCTTAAACTTCTCGAAAGTTTCAGACTTATGTTTCATGAAATAGATATACCCATATCTACTCAAGTCATCCGTGAAGGTAAGAACATAACGATAACCACCACGCGATGCTACACTCATTGGACCACACACATCGGTATGTATGATTTCCAATAAGTCCATAGCTCGCTCCATCATACCAGAAAATGGAGTCTTAGTCATTTTTCCCATCAGACATGCTTCGCATCTTTCAAGTGATTCGAAATCAAGTGATTCAAGAAGTCCATCGGAATGGAGTTTCTTCATACGCTTCACTCCAATGTGACCAAGACGACAGTGCCACATATAGGTCGAGTTATCGTTCGATTTCAAACGTTTAGCCTCAATGTTGTTGATATGTGTATTTCCACTATCGAGATTCAATAAGAATAGACCATCTATCAAAGGTGCATGTGCATAAAACATATTACTCATATAAATCGAACAACCATTATTCTCGGACTTAAACAAGTAACCGTCTCGCAATAAACAAGATCCCGATATAATGTTCATGCTCAACGCAGGCACCAAATAACAATTATTTAAGTATAAAACTAATCGCGATGGTAGATGAAGGGGTAGCGTGCCGACCGCGATCACATCAACCTTTGATCCGTTTCCCACGCGCATCGTCACCTCGTTCTTCGCTAGCTTCCGTTTATTCTGCAGCACCTGTTTCGAGTTACAAATATGATCAACCGAACCAGTATCAAATACCCAGGCACTACTACGAGTACTAGTGAGATACACATAAATAACATGTATATCAGATATACCTTTCTTCTTGATGTTGCCGTTCTTCAAATCCGCCAAGTACTTTGGGCAATTCCGCTTCCAGTGACCTTCTCCCTTGCAGTAAAAGCACTCAGTTTCAGGCTTAGGTCCAGCCTTGGTCTTCTTCGCCGGTGTGGTAACTTTCTTACCACCCTTCTTGAAGTGTCCCTTCTGCTTAGACTTGCCTTTCTTGAATTTGGTGGTCTTGTTGACCAACAACACTTGGTGCTCTTTCTTGATCTCCACTTCTGCAGACTTTAACATAGCAAACAGTTCTGGCAACTGCTTGTTCATGTTCTGCATGTTGTAGTTCATCACAAAGTTCTTGTAACTTGGTGGTAGTGATTGGAGGACACGGTAAATCCCCAAAGCATTAGGAATCACTATACCCAAGCTTTGAAGTTTGTTTGCGTGCCCAGACATCTTAAGCACATGCTCACTGACGGAGCTGCCCTCTTCCATCTTGTAGTTAAAGAACTTTTCAGAAGCCTCATAACTTTCAATTGTCGCATGAGTCTCAAAAATCAATTTGAGATCCTCGACAATATCATATGGGTCTGAATTCTCAAACCTTTTCTGAAGCTCCGATTCCAAACCATACAAGATAGCACACTGAACTATGGAGTACTGATTCTTCCGAGCGAGGTAAACATTCTTTACTTCATCGGAAGCATCAGCTGCAGGTGGGTCACCCAGCGGTGCATCCAGCACATAGGTCAAATTACCAGCTGTGAGGACAATCCTAAAATTGCGGAACCAATCCGCGAAGTTTCTTCCATTATTTTTCAACTTTTCTTTCTCTAGGAACGCATTAAAATTGATAGTAGGGGCTGCCATTGATCTACAACATATTTGCAATAGTTTAGACTAAGTTTATGACAAATTGAGTTCAAATTAATAATAAAGTTAATCTAGGTGAACTCCCACTCAAAAAAATATCCCTCACATTGTTTTAGTGATCACACGAACCAAATCCACCACATCAACACCGATCATCACGAGAGTTGATATAGTTTCAATGGCGAACAATCGTCATGTTCATCATATCTACTATATGATTCATGCTTTACCTTTCGGTGATCCGTGTTCCGAGACCATGTATGTACATGCTAGGCTCGTCAAGATCAAACCTTAGTTTCCGCATGAGCAAATCTGGCTTGCTCACGTTGTATACACTTGCAGAATCTAACACACCCGATCATCACGTGGTGCTTCGAAACAACAATCTTTAGCAACGGTGCTAACTAAGGGTGAACACTTTATGACTTGAAATTGATGTGCATGAGGGATCATCTTGTAATGCTACCGTCGTCTACTAAGCAATACAAGATGCATAAAGGATTAACATCACATGCAATTCATAATATGTGATATGATATGGCCTTTCTTCTTTGTGCTTCCGATCTCCATCTTCAAGCACGAACATGATCTCCATCATCACCGGCATTGCATCAAGGTCAATGACGCTTCTCCATGGTTGTCGTCCACCGGCTTCAACTATTACAACTACTTTGAATAGACACGCGGGTCTTAACATAAATTAAAGACAACCATATGGCTCCTGCCGGTTGCCAACTTACAATAAGGAACATTGCATACATCAAATATAATCACAATCATGGCCATATCACATCACTGCACACCCCTGCAAAACAAAGTTAGACGCCTCTACTTTCTTTGCATATTTTACGTGGTTTGGGGCTTTCAATAAGTGTCGTTCTAACTTACGAACAAGAACCACAACATTGATACTAGTATTGTTGATCACCCGTTGTAAATTGGATCTTAACTATGCTAGGAGAAACAGGCACCCGCAAAGCCACTTATGCAATACAAGTTGCATGTCAAGCGTGGAGCAAGTCTCATGAACGATGTCATGTAAGGTTAGCCCGGGCCGCTTCATCCCAACATACCGCAAGATGCAAAGTACACAAGAAGCAATCGATAATAAAAGCATCAACGCCCACAATGATCATTGTGTTCTACTCGTGCAACAGATCTACATATAGACACGGCTCTGATACCACTGTAGGGTTTCGTAGCATGGAAAACAAAAAAAATTATCGCATACAAACAAACAAGCCAAGATCTATCTACTAAATTGTAGCAACGAGTCGATGGAATAACTTACCCTCGAAGATTCCAAAGTTTTTAACGAGAGCGGATTCTCGTGGGTGATGTAGTCGTACTCTTCCCGATCTCAAGATCGCGTAGACGATCCTTCCGGCGCTGCGTTCCGGCAGCGCTCCCGCAGTCGGTCACACGTTCGGTACTCGACGAAGACCTTCCTCTCCCTTGTTCCAGCAGGCAGCGGAGGTTGTAGCACTCTCCTTGCGATTCCGGCAGCACAACGGCGTGGTACCGGAAGTAGAGGGGAGATCTCGCAGGGCTTCGCCTTAAGCCGGAGCGAGTATGGTGGAGTATGAAAGAGCTCCTCGGCGATCTAGGTTTTAGACACACCAAGGAGGAGAGGCTAGAGCCGGCGGCTAGGGTTTGGGGCACCCCAAGTCGGCGGCTAGGGCAAAACCCTAGGGGGCGACGGCGGCTATGGTGGTAGGCGCCAAGCTAGGGTTTGGAGGAGAGGGACTTGTGTGTGCTAGGAGGGAGCCCTGCCCCTCCTTATATAGGTGGAGGGGCCGGCGGCCAAGGGGAGGGAGGGGAGTCCCTCCCCAACTCGGCTTGGGTGGTGCGCCGGCTTGGGGAGGAGGACTCCCTCCCCAACTCGGTTTCACCTCCTCCTCCTCTTTTCCACTTTCCAAATTTAGCCGTTTGACTTTTCAATTTAGCTATTTGACTTTTCAAACTAGGATTCGATTAATCCTTTATTTGGAACAGCGATGACACTTAGTAAATGATGCAATCATACCAACTTGATACAACACATTCATGTACCCTTCCCCTCCGGAGTGTCGGACATTCCGGAACCTTCTAGAACATTCCCGATGAAAACACCGGAAACATTCCCCAACTCCGAAACGGGACTTTCCTTATATGAATCTTATTCTCCGGACCATTCCGGATCTCCTCGTGATATCCTGGATCCCATCCGAGACTCCGAACAACATTCGGTCTCTTTCTCATAATACCATAACTACTCAAACAACGTCGAATCCTTAAGTGTGTCTCCCTACGGTTCGTGAATTATGCGGACATGATCGAGACACTTCTCCGAACAATAACCAATAGAGGAATCTGGAAATTCATATGGCTCCCACATATTTCTACGATTACTTTGTGATCGAATGAACCACTTACATACGATACCAATTTCCCTTTGTCTCACGATAGTTTACTTATCCGAGGTTATGATCGTCGGTATCTCTGCATACCTAGTTCACCCTCGTTACCGATAAGTACTATTTTCTCGTTCCCGTGATATGTGATCCCTTGTGAGCCAGTCACATGCTTGCAAGCTAATTGGATGACATTCCACCGAGAGGGCCCAGAGTATATCTATCAGTCATATGGATGGACAAATCCCACTCTTGATCCATGTGTCTCAACCAATACTTTCCGAACACTCAATGCCACCTTTATAGCCACCCAGTTACGGTGTGGTGTTTGATATCATCAAAGCATCCATCCGGTAAAGGTGATATGCATGATCTCATGGTCGAAGGAATTAGGTTACTATGTATCAGAAAGCATATAGCAATTGAACTATTGAAATGACTTGATCTTTATGCTACGCTTATCTATAGGAGTATGTCCACCAAATCATTCTCCTAATGATATGATCTTGTTGTTGATAACATCTCAATGTTCATGATAGGGAAACCACAATCATTTATCAACCAACAAGCTAGTGATGTATAGAGGCTATACTAGGGACTTCAAATTAAGTTTACAAATCACACAAGTATCAATGTTTCCTTGTTAATACTATTATAGCATGAATGTAAACATTTATCATAAACACAAAGATATAATAATAACTACATTTATTATTGCCTCTAGGGCATATCTCCAACAGTTGTCGTGAATCCAATCATCCTTGGGAACAGTGACAGAGCTAGAGACCGGTGAGCAAGGAATGTTGAGAGCGGTCATGATGGCCTTCTGGCGCTGAACATTGTGACGATGGTCAACATAGGCCTGATACTCGCAGTCCTGCAGAAAGCAGAAAGTTTTCTTCACTTTCCCAAGCAGCTTCTTTGCCCAAGACGACTGCCTCTGGAGAGAAAGACCACCAGCACTAGAGCCACCAGGAGCAGAGGAGGGACCACCAGCAACATCTCGAGCCTTCTTGAGTGCAGCTTCCTTTTCTTCTTGAGAACGAGGCTTTTGGTGCTTCATCACACGTAGCTTATTCTCCTCATGAATGGTGATGTTGTCTTGAGGAAAGCGGGTGCCAGTCGTCTCAAGCCACTTGTGATTGATGAGAGTCTGTATGTAGGGAGCATAGATGCAGGAGCGCTTTTCAATGAGAGCCGCCCACATCTCTGAGTAGATGAAGTGCATAATATCCATTGACCTGTCAGAGTCCTGGCGAAGATAAGTTTGATGCATGAGGTCAACCTGATAGCCATGAAACTGATCAAAGTTGCCAGCCTTGGGAGAGATGGTGTTCAAGTACACCCTGCGCATGATGTCAAAAACTGGCAGCAGATGATTCACAAACCCAACAGTTCCCCACCCTTCAATGTAGAGAGGCTCCAGGACCTCCGGATCAGCAGCTTTAGGACCATGAACACGCCAACCATTTGCCCCGCGGCCAGGCTGAATGGGATAGCCAAGAAGCTTAGCAAACTTAGACCAAGTGGCGGTAAGCAACACGTCCCTGGTCATCCACTTCATCACACCTTCAGTAGAGGACTGCATGTGAATAAACAGAGTTGAGTAAAACTGAGCAATAGCAGTCACATCAAAGTTCTGACGGTGCTCCATGAGGGGAACCAGCCCAAACTTCTGGCAAATATCAAGAGCCTCGCCAAAGTAAACTTGCTTCTCTTCCATGTGAGCCGATGTACTTTTGAGGAGCAACCACGAACTTCTTATTCGATGCATAAATTTCTTCATATATCTGTTCCTGACGGCAGATGTGGAAGTCAGGGTCCAAGCAAAGACGATCACGAGGCACGAGGTAGGGATCCGTAACCCTGAATGCAGAGTAAGATTTCTGAGACCACTTGGAAATCTTGGCTTTGGTCATGTCTGGCCCAGTAGCAGTGGCCTTCTGAGCAAGAGCAGGCCTTTTCCCTGCAGCAGCAGCACGGCGAGCAGCAGCAGCCTTCTGACGAGTAGTCTGAGTGGTCGGACGCACAACCTCAACATCTTCTTCATCAATCTCAGGAGGAATGTCAGAGGATGGTCGGCGGGCACGCTTGCCTTGGCGTGTATCTCCTTGCCCTGAGAGGAAAGCAGAAGAGTAGGAAGGGAAGGTGGGGTAAGTGCACAAGTTCGGAAGAGGAAACAAAAGAGATAGATTGGAAAAATACAATCAGGAAAACAAATTGCATTGTTGCCGGAACTTCCGCTGAATCGCCGGAACTTCCGGTGAAAATAGTACACCGGAAGTTCCGGTCGTGGCTCACCGGAAGTTCCGATGAGACCACGAACTGACGGTTCCAAACAGCAGTTCACTAGATCTAGATCTAAAAGCCACAAGTGCAAAGATTTTCAAGAATGTATTGGACTAATCTACTCTAGCATGATACCCTAGGCCTACCAAGATCTTCCAACAAGTTCTAGCCAAAGAACTATCCTAGACAAGGTGTGCCCTAACTCAAGCCATGGTGAGAGCAAGATCTCCATTAATGGAGGGAGTTGAGGGCAAATACCGGAGTCCATGGCGGGAGATCGAGGTGGGGAAGGATCCCACGGAGCAGATCTGCGGAGGAGTGGTTGGAGACGAAGGGGCCGGAGCACCTTCGTGGAGAGGTCCTGGCCGGCGGCTGCTCCAAATAGAGGATGGGTCTTGGGGGAAAAAGGAAGAAGATCCCGTTTTCCCCCAGGGCCCACCTTATATAGGACGGGGAGCACCACCGAAAGTTCCGGTCAGGGACCGGAAGTTTCGGGTCAGACTGACCGGAAGTTCCGCTGACGCCAGGAAGACCATCTCAGGTTTGGAAGATAACAAG
Organism: Avena sativa; assembly: GCA_916181665.1. Lineage (NCBI taxonomy): Eukaryota > Viridiplantae > Streptophyta > Magnoliopsida > Poales > Poaceae > Avena > Avena sativa. The sequence goes on from OV702283.1 coordinate 342,113,060, forward strand.
GAAGAACTTGTGCAGGGAATAGAGAGGGCTTGATGTAAGGAAAGGCTTAGGATAGAGGACTCAAACTGTGAAGAACCAAAGCCAACAAAAACCAAGAAAAACAAAAAGGTCAAAGACACAAATAAAAACGGGTCGCTGGCCAAGGCCACCTTATATAAGAGTAAATGGCTTGACACCGCGAAGATATATCTTGGGTTCATTACCAACACTCATCATGAAGCTCAAATGGTCTCCTTTAGAGACTATAGAGTATGAAAACTTTAATGTGCGCATAATAGGGATAGCGTTTGTTCATAAAAGGAACTACACTCTCCCTAAATCCATGCCTACATCCAAACAAGATACACATTGAGACGCGGGTACGTGTGCAAGGTACTCAAGCAACATTGCTTGAATCAATGATATTTAGCTCATGCCTTAACTCCCGGAACCTTGCTTCATCAAGAGGCTTCGTGAAAAGATCCGCAAGATTTGCCTTGGTGGGAACATACTCCAAAGAAATGTCTCCTCTAGCAACATGGTCCCGAATGAAATGATGACGAATCTCAATGTGCTTGGTCCGGTTGTGTTGCACGTGATTGTGAGCAATAGCAATGGCACTCTCATTGTCGCAAAGAAGAGGCACCTTGTCAAAAGATAGTCCAAGATCCTTCAAAGTTTGCTTCATCCATAGCAATTGAGCACAGCAGCTTGCGGCAGAGATGTACTCAGCTTCGGCAGTGGACATAGACACACAGTTCTGCTTCTTCGAGGACCAACAAACCAAAGTTCTTCCGAGAAACTGACAAGCTCCGGAGGTTGACTTTCTTCCCACTTTGTCGCCAGCCCAGTCCGAGTCCGTGTAACCAATGAGATCAAAGCTGGCTCCCTTGGGGTACCACAACCCAAAGTTTGGGGTATGAACTAAATATCGAAAGATTCTCTTGACCGCCACCATGTGACTTTCCTTTGGTGCGTCTTGAAATCTTGCACACAAACCCACACTCAACATAATATCCGGTCGGGATGCACAAAGATAGAGCAAAGAACCAATCATTGATCGATAGAGTTTTTGATCCACCTCCTTACCCTTGGGATCGAGATCAAGATTAACCTTAGTTGGCATTGGAGTCTTGGCACCTTTGACTTGATCAAACTTGAACTTCTTGAGCATGTCTTGGATGTACTTGGCTTGGTTGATGAAAGTCCCTTTCCTCAATTGCTTGACTTCAAACCCAAGGAAAAACTTCAACTCCCCCATCATGGACATCTCGAAGCGATCGGTCATGAGCTTGGCAAAATCCTCATTAAAAGTTTTGTTAATTGACCCAAAGATAATGTCATAAACATAGATTTGGCATACGAACAAGTGGCCTCCAACTTTCTTAGTAAAAAGAGTGGGATCAATGAAGCCCACTTCGAAGCCACGGTCTAACAAGAGCTCCCTAAGGCAATCATACCACACACGTGGGGCTTGCTTGAGGCCATAGAGTGCCTTATTGAGCTTGTAGACATGGTTCGGAAAAAGTGGATCCTCAAAACCCGGAGGTTGCTTGACATATACCAACTCTTTCAAAGGACCATTAAGAAAAGCACTCTTAACATCCATTTGATGCAACTTAAAGTTATGATGAGCAGCGAAGGCAAGAAGCATAGAAATGGATTCATGGCGAGCAACGGGGGCGTAAGTCTCACCGTAGTCGATGCCCTCAACTTGTGAGTATCCTTGGTCAACTAACCTTGCCTTGTTGCGCACGACAGTTCCATTCGCATCGCACTTGTTCTTGAAGACCCACTTGGTTCCAATAACGTTTTGACAGACTTTGGGTCGCTCAACCAATGTCCAAACATTGTTCCTCTTGAAGTTGTGAAGTTCCTCGTTCATAGCATCAAGCCAATCATCATCTTCAAGAGCTTCAAAGACTTTCTGTGGTTCCACGAGAGAGATAAACGCATGGTGAGAGCTAAAGGAAGCTAGTTGCCTCCTAGTAGTGGAACCTTTATTGAAATCTCCATAGACATTATCAAGGATATGGCCATCTCGAACAAGCTTGGCGAGACGATAGGCTTGACGGCGGGCTTGTGCTTCAACTCGAGATTCTTGAGATACCACTTGTTGCCACCAATTGAGCCGCCGCCTTGACTATAAGCACGAACACGAGGGTCATCTTCATCAATTTCCACTTCGGGGGAGTCATCACTTGGAGAGGATCCTTGAGGATCATTGACTTGCTCTTGATCTCGACGAGCTTGACCTTGGGGAGATCCGTGACCTTGAGGAGGAGCCCCATCTTGGGGAGGTTGATGAGGTTGATGAAGAGCTTGTCCGTGGGAGGTGCCTTGAGGAGGAGCCCCATCGTGGGGAGGTTGATGTTGTTGATGAAGAGCTTGTTCTTTGGAGCTTGGAGAGTCATGAGCATGGGAAGCTTCGTAAGATCTTGAGGGAGCTTGTGCCAAGAAAGTAGGTCCTTGAGGGGCAAGATGATCTTGTGAAAGTGAGGGCTCCACTTGAGTAGAGCTTGGTCCTTCTCCTTTGTCCATAAGGGGATCCTCAATGGGGAGGTGGAAGCCCACACCCATTCTTCTTATGGCCTTGGGAGGAATTTCATAACTTGGATCACAAACACCATCTTGCCTAAAAAGAGACTCATGATATTCATCAAATTTCACGTTGCTCGTTTCTTCAACTCTTCCATTGGCTTTGTTGTACACTCTATAAGCATGGGACTGATTTGAGTAACCAACGAAAATTCCTTCTTGAGCCTTGGATTCAAACTTGGACAAACGAACTCCTTTCTTGAGAATGTAGCACTTGCAACCAAACACCCGAAAGTAGCTAACATTAGGCTTTTTCCCGGTGAGAAGTTCATAGGGGGTCTTGTTCTTTTTCTTGCGGAGATAAAGCCGGCTGGTTGCATGGCAAGCGGTGGAGATGGCCTCGGCCCAAAAGTTGTATGGAGACTTGAACTCAGCTAGCATAGACCGAGCCGCATCCATCAATGTGCGATTCTTCATTTCGGAAACTCCGTTTTGTTGAGGGGTGTAGGGAGTGGAGTATTGATGTTTGATTCCTTCATCACTGAGAAACTCGTCCAAGGTATAGTTTTTGAACTCGGTGCCATTGTCACTTCGAATTGAGAGAATAGTTGCATTGTGCTTCCGTTGAACCTCATTAGCAAAGTCAATGACGGTTTGTTGAGTCTCACTCTTGTACTTGAAAAAGAACACCCAAGTGTATCTTGAGAAATCATCCACAATAACCAAGCAATACTTCTTGCCTCCAAGGCTATCATGAGAGGGAGGACCAAAGAGATCCATATGCAAGATCTCCAAACACCTCTCGGTAGTGATCTGATTGAGTGCTTTGTGAGGAGTTTCATGCATCTTACCTTCAATACAAGCCCTGCAAACACGATCTTTGGCAAAAGAAACATCGTTAATTCCAAGGATTTGGCCCTCAGAGTGAAGTCTTTGCAAATTTCTCATGTTAACATGGGCTAGGCAGCGATGCCACAACCAGCCCTTGTCGGCTTTAGCATACAGACATAGAGCATGAGGAGTAGTGATCCCTAAAAAGTCCACCACATACAAGTCATGTTCTACATATCCTACAAAAGCCACCTTGAGAGACTTGCTCCACATGAGGACCACGGTATGAGAATTAAAGAAAGAAGAAAGACCCATAAGATCAAGAGCACGAACTGAGAGTAAGTTGTAACCAAGAGTTTTGACAAGCATGACGTCAACCAAGGATACATCCGGGGTTACCACCACTTTGCCAAAACCCAAAACTTGAGAGCTTGTTTTGTCACCGTAGGAGACCATGGTATTGGCAATATTGGGCCTCAATTCGGTCATGATAGACTTGCTTCCGGTCATATGACTCGTGGCACCACTATCAAGCACCCATTTTGATCCACCGGAAGCATAGTCCTACAAGAAAATCAAGCTTTGGTTTTAGGTACCCATTTTGCAATGGGTCCTCTTTTGTTAGTGACAAGAGCCTTTGGCACCCAAATGGCCCAATGATAATCATGTGTGTAAGACGTTCCCACGTATCTAGCATATAAATGACCATCATAAGATTTGCAAAGAATATAAGAGGGATTGTTCTTTCCGGCAAAGTTGTCACTTTGCAAGAGGGTTAGGCCATTTGGTACCCCTTGGGATATGCCCTTGTTCTTTTTCTTCTTCTTGTTCTTCTTCTTCTTCTTCTTCTTCTTAGTCTTGGCAAGTTGATCCTTCAACACCTTGACTTCCTCTATGAGATGCTCATGCTTGCAACAAGGGTTAGGAGAGCTAGACAAGTCTATAATTTTCATAGTGGAAGACTTAGAGAGATCACAAGTTAATTGAGTTTGAAGCTGTTCATGGGCTTCAAAAAGATTTGAGAATTTACTCTCCAAGGCTTTGTGTTCCTCTTTGAGTTTCTCAAGATCCTTTTGAGTCCTCTCATGACCACCCACAAACTCAGCATTTTCTTTCTTGAGAACCTTAACCAAAGCAAGAGCATGGTCACGTTCTTTAATTGTAGAGCACAAAGTGTTGTTATGATCATCTACAAGCTTAGACACATTTTCTTCAAGATTAATTCTCATATTTTGTTCATCCTCAAGACTTTGAGTGAGAGAGGCAATTTCATCGGCGGCATCTCTTTCATTTTTACTTAGCAAGTCAAGAAGTTCTTCCTTTTCATCTAAGGCATCTCTAGCATTGTCAAGTTGTGCAAGTAAGGACTCAAAGCAGTTTTTAGTTTCTTCATCTAAGGTAGCAACAAATTCACACATGTCAATCATCTCTTTCTTCACCTCTAGACCAACAAGATCAAGAGAGGAAGGCTCACTAGAGATAGGTTGAGGAGTGGGTTTTGGTGTTACCTCGGTGGCCTTGGCCATGAAGCACTTTTGGTTGGAGAAGATGACATTTTCATTTGGCGAGTCGAAGAGGGATAGACGTGGAGTTGAGGTAGTGGCAATAGCAGAAACTCCCACAATCTCTCCACCATGAACTTCATCATCATCTTCATCCGTGCCCGAAAGATATTCTTCATGGACCACAATTGCTCGTTCCTTGTTAGTGGCGTTCTTGACGGCGTAGTTCTTGTTCAAGGGATGAGGAGGTCTTGACTTGATCTTGCGAATGAGACGACCACCATTGTCTTCACGGTTCTCAAAGGGACACTTGGCCATGAAGTGACTCTTGTCGTTGCAATTGTAGCACGACCTTGCCTTGGGAGACTTGTTGGGTGAGTTGAATCTTGAGTTGTACCTTGATCTTGGCTTGAATCCGGACTTGTTCCAAAAGGCCCTTGAAGCGAGAGCAAGATGTTCTTTGAAGGCACATTTGAGTTCCTCTTGAGACCACTCACTTGATGTATCATCATCATCAACTTCAATAGCCTTGGCATTCAAAGCAAGATTCACTTTGGTTGACCCAATGGCTCTAGCTCGAGCGGACTCCGCATTCTTCTTGGCAATAGTCATGGCAATTACTTCACTCAAGACTTCTTGGGAGGTCATTAGGTGAAAGTTGGTTCTTCCTTTGATAGAGTTGAGCTTTTGTTCTTCATATGGGAGGAGAGCTTGAATGAACTTCCTCTTCATAAACTTGTCATCAACATAGTGAGCCCCAAGATCCCTCAAAGTGGAACAAAGAACCTTAAGGTGCCTATACATGTCTTCGGGGGTCTCATCATCTTGCAATGCGAAACCATCGCACTCGTTGTTGATCTCATCAAACTTGGAGCTTTGGATGCTTGCATTCCCAACAAAGAGCTCGGTGAGTTGATCCCAAGCTTCCTTGGCGGTGTCAAATTGGCGAATGTGAGCAAAATCCTTTGGAGTCAAGGCCTTTTGAATCATTCCCAAAGTTGTGGCATTGAGTTGCTTGTCCACCACTTCACCTCGTGTCAACTTCTTCGGGTCGTATGGAGAGAATCCATCCTCCACAATCCTCATTATCTCAATAGACGAGCTGGAAATATGTGAGCGCATTAGATATTGCCAATTGGCGAAATTAGAAGTATCTAGCATGGGTGGTGCTCCTTGAGGTATAATGTGTGGCATGGGGATGGGTGGATCCGGAGTGTACTTCGGCGGTGGGGGTACCGCCGAGTAGTCCTTTCCTCCATTTTCCTCTTTGGAAGTTGGGTTCTCGGGCTCCTCGATGTTCTCACTTGGAACCTTGGTAGAGGTTTGAGCAACAAAACCAAGTCCCAAGTGAGTGGTGGCAGCCGCGGGAGTTACCCCGGGGGCGGACACCGTAACGGTGGGAGGAACCTCGTTGGGTTGGGATGTGTCAATAGCAACCATGGGGTTTGGCTTGAGAGACTGCAAGAGAGTCATCATTTCCTCGAACTTGGACATCATGGATGATTCCAATTGCTTGAGGTCATCCATAGTGGCCAAGTTCTTGGATTTTTGGTTTCACTACCCCCTTCGTCGGCCATAGTCTCTTAGGCGGTAAAGCCCGAAATAAGAGCCTTGGCTCTGATACCAATTGAAAGTACCGACTTTATACGACTAGAGGGGGGGTGAATAGGCGTCTACCCAATTTTAATTTGTTTCTCACTTTTAGGCTCAACAAGAAAGGAAGTTATCTAGAGGTGCAACTAAGTGAACAACCTAAATGCAAGGAAACAAACACCAACAACAAAAACAGTAAATAGCAAGGAGTAAAGGAGGGGAACGAAGTAACCCGAGAGGGGACACGGAGATGTAATTCCCGTAGTTCACTCCCAAGGAGCTACGTCTACGTTGGAGAGGTGTTGGGGCCACAAAGGGTCACCCGAGCGCCACAAAGGCCTCACCTTCTTCTCCGGTGAGCTCCCCCACAAAGGAGGCCTCAAAATCCACTAACCGATGACCTTGAAGGCGCCAACCGAAACCTTTACACCAAGGTTGAGGGGAAGGCTCCAGAACTCAATTGGAGGCCCTCAACGACACCTCGAAGCTTTACAACAAAAGCCTTAGCTCCGAGGATGCCCTACACCGTCTCCAAAGTTGGACCGTCCTTCTTATGACGGTAGTGCGGAGGTGAAGAACTAATTCCCTGAAGATCCTATTCCAATATTGGTGGAGAGAGATCTAGGGAATACAGAGAGATGGTTGTGTGAATAGAGGGGAGGGGAGCCCTCTATTAGTTGTATGTTTCTTTTCACAATTGGGGCATTGATCTCCATGCTCCTTGGATGTATGATCCTTGTCTCCACAAATATTGCATGCTTGGGTTCCTTCTAGAATAACATCTTTGTCATCCTTGTTGTCATTAGCTCTTTGGGAAAAAATTTCTCCCATGTTGATCATTTGAGTAACCAATCCTTGCAACAATTGGGTTTGAAGTTTCAAAATCCTTTGTATGGTTGGGTCTAGTCCATTTTTGTTGGCTAAAAGTTGAGTTGTCACTTGGCTCAACTGGTTTTGGGTTGCTATAAGTTCTCTCATGTTGTCCTCTTGGTTGTTGTTGTTGTCACCATCCTTCATGTTGGAGTCTCTTGGAGAAGTCATCTGTTTGGGTTGGATTGGGATTAGAATAGGCAAAAGATTTCAAAGGAAATAATTCTAATCACACACATCACAATTCACACAAGAAATGTGCAAGCAATCACAATCAAACATTCCACTGAAACAACAAGTTTCAAGCATATTTTTAGGCAACCAAAAATATTTTTGTTACACCACATAAGTTGGTGGGTTTGACTTAAACTAAATATGGTGGTCCATCTATATGGTGCACTTGAGATCTTTCCATCTTTCTTGGTTGATTCTTCTTGCATGAGATCATGGTTTCCTTGGGAAAACTCTTGGTCACAAAACTTCAAAGGTGATGATGGCTCCTTCTAAGTTGTTTCCTTAGTCTCCGAATCTTGAGCAAGATTTCTTGTCTCACTTGTCCTTAGTGATATCCAAGGTTGGAGTCCTTGGTGAAAATGCTGAAGATGTTGAAGTCGTTAGAGTTGAAGATGTTGAAGTCATTAGAGTTGAAGATGTTGAAGTCATTAGAGTTGATGAAGTCCTTTGCACATGGTGAAGTCTTTGGCCATGGGGTAGGCTTTATCCATCAAGTTTGAAATAGAAGAGATGTAGAATCAAACAAAAATGGTTGAGGGAAAGAGTTTACAAGACTGTTTGTAAATAAGTTTTGGAACAAATACAACTCCTATTTTTCTAAGGGTTTTTTGTCCAATCCTAGGGTTACAAATCCTACAGGCAACACAATGCTCTGATACCATCTGTAAGGTTCCCAACCTTTAATAAGGCAGAGATCCCTGTGTTTACAATGCTAGTCCCTGGATCAATAGCTAGCATCCACAGTTAAGATGTAATATCAAGAAACAAAGGTCATAATACAACTTTATAACCAGGAATAAAATAAGTTATTACATCTTACATAGCTCATTTGGCTATTACATTACATTGCAGCAGAATATCTATAAACATGGGGTCCTTCATCTTCAAAGTGCCACAGGCAGACATGTTGGTTGTAGACTTTGTAATCCTAATCATTTAACTTCACTAATATCAAACAAACCTGCAACATAACAAGTTACAGCAACAAGGGTCAATACATTTGAATTGTATTGGCAAGTGATACTATGGTAGAATAGTAGTATCTGTCATCTATATGCATTTGGCTAAGTGGAGCTTAGGCTTGCATTGCTCAAAAATATATTTTCCTATCAGTTGAAAACACTTAGTTTTTGTTTGGCAAAAATCACCCAAGGCATCTACGAATCAAAGATTGAAGATCCTTTAACCCTTGTTCAATCCACAAGTTTTTAACTTAGAAATTTGGATGATGAGATTCTTGATAGCTTCCATGTCTTGATGCTCAAATTGTCCTTTGCCAGGGACATGGCTAAGTACTTAGATTTTACACTCTGCAGAGGTGGTGCACTTTCCCCACAAGACTTGGTTTCACCAAGACAAGATCTTTCAGAAGCCTTCCCTTAGACCAAAATGGACGCGCTCCAACCTATCCAACCCCTACCACCAACTGTCCATTTGGCTAAGTTATTGCAACCTATATGATCTAGGCAGAGCCCATAATGGCAAGTGGCTGCACTTGAAGCTTCTCAACATTTGACATCTCAAATCTCTTTGTTCCTGGGTGGCCATCCACAAGTGAGATACACAAGGTTCACCAGTCCCCTGGCCTTGTGTAACCACTCAACATACACCATTCCTTCCATTCCACCCAGGTGATTCATTCACTTAGTTGTTTTATTAAACAAAACACAAGTCCTCAGACTTAGAAATTTTTTCCATAGTGTGAATATACATTCCACCCTTGTTTTCTACTAGCTCAGCTAAGCATGATAGTAGTAGGAATCTTAAATTAGGAAAATTCTACTAAGGTTTCATCTACTAGGATTTCCCATAGCATGGTTTATACTTAGCAAAATTCCATGCAAGTCCTACTTAGAAAATATTACTAATGCATAGTAAAAATAATGGGACAAAGTATGAAGTATCACTTGCCTTTTTGGTAGAGAGTATAAGTTCACTCCTTGTCTTTGAAACAATCACAATCTTCAAGTCACTACAATTCAATCAAGCAAGCAATATTTCAATCTACATTCAAGCAATTCATCACATAAAATGATAAAAACAAAGCAATGCATGCAAGCATGCAAAAGATTGTTTTATTTGTAAAGGTGGTTTCTAATGGGTCATAAACATTTGAAAACACCTAAGGGTCATTTTATAAAGTGGCAAAATCATTTGTATAAGATTTTACTTCATAAACCATTTTTAGATCAACTCATTATTTTATGTGGTGAAGAAATGCTTTTAATAAGGAAAAATTCTATAGGTTTCACAAAATATGTTTTCAAACCATATAACCTTGTGTTTAGGGTCAGAGAGTTTATTTCCAAAACATTTCTCAAAGGTTTTCTTCCAAAACCATTTTTAATAATTAAACCATATTTTTATTTGACTAGAAATGTTTTAAATCAAAGATTCATTCTTTTATTTTACCAAATACAATTTTGAAACCACAAAGTGATTCCTATGGTCAGTAGGTTCAAAACACACTATTTGCAAAAGATTTTATCCCCAAAAACATTTTAGAACAATTTTTATAATCTAAACAGGCATACATAAGTTTCTGCAAAAACCAACATTTTACCAGAAGCTTTTTACTAAACAAAGTGTATGGTTGGCTAGGGCTTGTTTTTCTGAATCCATTGATATAAAGTTTGCAAAATTTGGGCGTGTAGATTAAAAGTTATGCAATTTACAAAATCACATATCTAATAGATTCAAATCTGTTTTTAAAATCAGAGTCTGGCCACGCGTCTTATTCCTATTCGTCGAAAACGTTTCGCATGGATCGACTAACACAGACCGTAGGATTTAAGTGGAATCACACGGCTCAGATGCTAGCATACCCTTTCAGTTAGTTTCTATCGCGAGCGTCAGATCAAGATCCTACGGTCCCTAGCATGTGACCAAAAGCTAGCGGCGCTGGCGGCGGCGTCTGGCGGCGGAGCGGCCTCGCGGTGGCGTTGCCGGCGATGCAGGAAACGGAAGAGGGAAAGGAGATGCTCACCGTGTTCGCAATGTCGTGGGGAAGCTCAAGGCGGTTGTCGTTGCTGAAGGGGCGCACGGAGTCGACCGGAATTCCTCGCCGTAGTTCTGCCTGGCGTCGGGCTTGCACTGGCGTCGTCGAGGATGTTGCTACAGCGCACGGGAGAGGGTAAAAAGGGTGCTATTAGACGCGTAGAAGGGTAGAGAATACGGGTGCATCAAAGAGAGGGAGCGGCGCGGTCGGACGTTACCAGTAGAGCTCGTCGGAGTTGGAGCAGACGGTGGCGCTGCAGGCTGTTGTCGTTGCCGCCGCTAGGGAGCTTGCGCGGCTAAGCTAGGAGTACTGGGGGATGCGCCAGAGTCTGTGGGACATGATCGTGTGGTCGAGTAGGCGAGGGGCGGCGTCTACTGGCCGGAATCGTTTGCGGAACTCGCCGGAGACAGTGGCAAAGCGAGGCGAAATTGTTGCAGCATGGTGGCTCCGGCGAAGCGGGGACTGAGGGGAATCAGAGAGGAGGCGAGGGCGTTTAAGACAGCGTGGTCGCGGGGTGGAGTAATGCGGGCAATAACGCGTATTCACGCGAGCGCTTAACAACAGAAAACCGCCGGCGAGGTTTGCGTGCGGGTGAGGAAGAAGAGGGCCGGTGGTGCGGTCTGGCGTTAGTGAGAAAAGGAGAGGGAGAGCGGGGTCCATCTGCCAGCGTCTGTGTGGGTCGATTCGCGAGTGAGGAAAACGTTTCGGAGTAGGGGGATAGGTGGGCTTGCTGGGCCTAGTTGGGCTGGCCGGCTGGGCTGGCTCCCTTTTGTATTTTTTTTGTTCTGTTTCTTTTTCTCTTTTTCCTTTTCTTTTATTCTGATTTGGTTTTGTTTGGCCAATTCAAACATTCATTTGAATTCAAACCTTTGTCAACTTTTGGGTAGGTTTAAATACTGGTTAGTAGCACAACCAAATGTCAAATTTTTGAATAAAAACTTTATTCTTTTTGGGTCTTTTATTTATTCAAAATAGGCTTAGTTTTAAATCACATAAGATTTATTAATATTTGTAAACACCATTTGATTTTCCAAAACCACCCAAATCTTTTCAGTAGGTTTTTATTTGATTATTTGGGAATTCATCTTGGATTATTTGGAAAGGTTTTTAAGATGATTCATTAATCATTTAAGATTGGGTATTTATTTTAATTCCAATAGGATTTGGTTTATGCCATTTATTTTATTTTGGAAATTTCTTTATCCAATATTTTATTTGGATTTGGGTTATAATTCATTCCACTTGTTTAAAGATTTGGCCAAGATTTGGTTTGATCTTTAATATGCTTTATTTAATATTTCTTTCTTCATCTTATAAAATCTATATATTTTTATTTAGAGATCCAAACTTGGTGATTCCAATTTGTGAATTCTTATTTGATATTTCTTTATCCTTTTAAAGATATTTAGGATCCTTTGCTCACCACTTGGTCTGGATTTTAGATAAGGGCTTTATTGGCTTTGGAAATTCAGTTCCTTTATCTTATTATATTCATAAGATTTTATCCATGGTTCCAATTTAAGTGAAACCAATTTCTATGGTCTTATAATATTTCTATTTGTATTTCTTGATATTTGTGAATGTTTGTTGACAAATTTTTATATGGATCAAATCCATGGATTTGGAGATAACTTGGAAATGATTTTATTCCATTTGGGTTTAGGGTTTGGATTTATTTTCCAAGGGTTTTAAATTTCCAGATACATTCATTGAGGAATGCATTTCTCTTGATTTGGATTTTTGTTGGATTCAAACTTTTACCAAAGTTTGTTCAAGATGGGATTTTAAGTTTCCTTTTAGAAACCAAAAGTTTCTTTTCACCCTGATTTTCAACAATAAATTTATTTTTGCTTATTTATTTTTCACATTACAAGATTTGGAAAATCTTGGGATGTGACAGCTCGTTTACTCGTTCCCATGGCGTTGCATTCCATGACCTAGTCATACACTTGCAAGCTTCGTTAATGCAACGTCATCGAGTTGGCCACGTGTATCTATCCATTATTTGGATTGGAAAATCCTGGTCTTGATAAATACTCCTCCACCCGTCCCCTCAGAAAACCCAATGGAACCTTTATCATTACCATTTAACGTCTTGATACTTGATACCATCAAAGTCTCACTCTAGTAAGTCAAAGGATTAAGTTGCAATGTTTCGGTGTTATCATCAATGATGAACGTTAGCAACTAGATCTCATTGTGATATTACTTTGGGTGTTTGTCTATAGAATCATTCAACCAATGATATGACCTCATTGTCAATTGGCCCTACCACCCATGATCCTAAAACCTTAGATCATCACTTGACCAATGAGCTAGTTCGCTAGAGGCAACTAGAGGCATGGTTTGTTTACGTATCACACGTGTATCAATGTTTCATATTAATACAGTTATAAACATATTATGAACATACATAAGATACATCAAATAATACACTTTATAATTTGCCTCTAGGGCATATGTCCTTCAGTCTCCCACTTGCACTAGAGTACAAATTAATCTAGTTTACAATAGGCAATGATCTAACACCAATAGGATCCTAGTGCTGCTCATGCTTGGCTTGTGTAATACTTTTGGTAAATGGATCTGTAGCATTCAGATCTGTATGCACTTTGCAACCTTGACTTCTCCATCCTCAACATTTTGTCTAATGGCATGGAATCTTTGCTTGATATGCTTAACCATGGAATGAGTTATCGGTTCCAATGCATTTGCGATGGCACCTGTGTTGTCACAAAAGATCATCATGGGGTCATCGTCACTTGGAACAACTCCCAGTTCGATGACAAAATTCCTTAGCCAAACCGCCTCATTCATGGCTAGAAGGGCATGTATGCCCCCCATGTGTGGTTTTCGTAATTGATGATAATCTCTTTGGACTAATGTGTAAATTGAGTTTCACTTGTAGGTTTTTCCATTGGCTTCGCTTGGGCCATGTGTTGGTATCAAGGTTGAAAGTTGAATAAATGAAGAAGGAGAAGTAGAAATGTCCAAGGGCTTTGTGCCGATTGGAATCATGAAGAAAGAAGGAGCTTGTCTCGATGGATCAACACTCAAGAAGGAATGAAGAAGTGCAAGCTCAAGATGCGCCTTCTCTAGAAGATATCATGCTTGGAGGTTGCCATCCTCGGTGATCATAGTGATGAAGATAAGTCCAAATAAAAGGTTCCCCATGAAGTATGGGGGAGCAATTTGCACGTCTTCATCAAGCAAGAGCGAGCAAGAGAAAACAAGAAAGGTGTTCCATCTTGAGAAGGTCAAGATGGTATACATCAAGCTCAAGTGGAATGATCAAGGAAAAGGTATGTTCTTGATAAGGTTTATCTTTTGTCGGTCTCGTGTTGTTAGTTGAGAGGCCGGGTTTAGGATTGATAGTCATACTATCAAGAGGGGTTCTCAAGCTGGTGACTCAATCGCATCTTTAGGAGAGAGCTCAAACCTTTGCATACATAGCATAATCTTTCTTAGTTGTTATTTGGATCTTGTCCATGAGAGGATCTAGGGCTTGTGGTTGTCATCATAACAAGCTATAGTTCATAAAACAAGGATTTCCCTTGCATATCTTATTGTGGTTGTTAATATTGCGATTTTTCTGGCTCCACGCCTTGGGATATATCACATATATATTCATGGTATTTTATACCTTGGATTCTACATGTCGTTATCTTCCAAAAAAATTAGTTTCATCTCATTTGAAGTTCGGATGCGAAAGTTATTGCAGTTTTTGTTTCTGGAGTTTTTCTGACCGGAAGTTCCGGCTAGCCACTGGTAGTATCGCTAGGGAATTTTGTCTCCGGTAGTTCCGGTGAAAGTTCTGGTGCTTCTTCCGCTCACGTATTGTACCATCTCTATCTATTTGTTCTATTTAGCGGAATCTGGACCAGAAGTTGCACCGGAAATTCCGTTCGGGCCAAATTAACGCCGGTAGTACCGGGTAAACTTCCGATTCCACTTCTGCTCACGTACTGTAACCTATCAGGTTTATGTTCTCTATTTGTCGGATCTTTAGTCGCAATTTCTTCCGGTAGTACCGGTCTCAGCGGAAGTTCCGGTGTACTGGCGGAAGTTCCAGCCAGGCTCGTGCTTCAGTCTTTCGAATCGTTGTTTTCTAACTGTTCGCTGGGTGCCACCAGAAGTTCCGGCCTCCCACCGGCAGTTCTGACCAGGGTCGTAAATGTCCAAATGGTCAGATTTGGGAGCCCTTTAAAGGGGCTCCTCTTCCCCTCTGTTCTTGGTTCTTGGCTTTCTGTCTCTCTCTTCCATTGTTGACCTTGAAGAGCTTTTCCTCTCCCATTTTCCCTCCTATGATTCTTGCATCTTTGAGGTATTTGAGAGAGGATATCTAGATCTACAACCCCCCAAGCCAAATCCCTTCTTTGTGAAGGAATCATTGGGATCTAGATCTTGGAGAGTTTTGTGTTCTTCCTCCCTTATTCCCCCAATAGATTTTGTAGCTTTGTTGGAATTTGGGAGATAAGGACTTGCCCTTGCATTTGTTGCATAGGTTTGAGTTCTCCATGGAGATTTAGCGAGTACAAGCTTGTGGGCTTGTTTCTCTTGGGTTCTTGGAACCCTAGACGGTTGTGGTTGGTGTGTTGACTTCTTGTGGCCTCCATTGTGGAGTGGCCTCAAGCTTGTGGCCTTGTTACCTGTTGTGGCTTTATTGCCTGTTGTGGCTTTGTAGCCTTTTGTGGCTTTCTTGTTGGGAGCCTCCAATTGAGTTGTGGAGATAGCCCCAACCTTGTATGGATTTTGGTGACCGCCCTCAAGTGTCTCTTAGTGGATCATGAGTAGGCCTTTGTGGCGAGCTCATGGGAGAATAGGGTGAGACTGTGGCGCCGATGAGTTGCGTGCCTTCGCATTCGGGGTGAGGCCTTGTGTGGCATTGGGTGAGCATCGAGCCACCACACCCGAGGTGAGCCATTTGTGGCGTTCAGAGAGCATTGCGCCATCACACCTCTCCAATGGAGATGTAGCTTATTTGGAAGTGAACTTCGGGATAAAAATATTCGTCTCCGCGTCCATCAGTTATCTCTCAACCAAGCCATTTACCTATGCACTTTACTTTGTGATAGCCATCATGCTTGAAGTATTTCATCTTGCTATCACCTTGTTGCTTGTATTGCTTAGCATAGGTTGTTGGCGCACTTAGGTGAACCTAGTGGTTAGGTTTTGTGCTCAATAAATTAAACGTTGGTTTTATTCCACATTTATTTGAGCCTAAAACATAATAATTTTAAAAGCCTATTCACTCCCCTCTAGGAGAAGTCCATTGCACTTTTAGCGGCCGTATTATATGTGATGTATTCCGACTCCATTTAAGACCATGCCACCACTGGCCACTTCACACTTCTCTAGGTTACCTCGCCACCATTCACCAGAAACACATATCCTGTTTGAGACTTCGAGTCATCGGAGTTTGTTCAAGCTCGCATCCACGTAACCGGTTACGTAGAGCTTCATCACCACCTCCAAAGACTAGGACCATATCCTTGTTCTTTTAAGATACTTGAGGATATTTTTCACGGCTGCGCAATGTTCCATTCCTGGATTACTTTGGAAACGACCTATCCAATTAAGAGCCAGGAATACATCCAGTCGAGTACATAGCATACATGATATAACCTATGGCCGAGGCATAAGGGATGTCAGCCATCCTATTTCTATCAGGAGCTGATGTAGGAAATTGAGTCACACTCAATTTGGTACCTTTCATCATAGGCATAAAACCCCTTTTGGCCTCTTCCATTTTTAAGTTCTTCAAAATCTTCTCTATGTATGTACCCTGACCTAATGCAATCATGTGCCTTGATCTATCTCTATAGATCTTGATGCCTAATATGTAGGATGCTTCACCTAAATCCTTCATGGAAAACTGATTGCTCAGATATTCGTTCACGCTTCCTAATAGTTCCACATCATTCCCAATCAGTAATATGGCATCCACATATACTACTAGAAATTCCACTAAGCTCCCACTCACTTTCTTATAAACACAAGACTCTTGTTTATTTTGGATAAATCCAAAACTTTTGATCACTTGATAAAAACATTTGTTCCAACTCCGAGATGCTTGCTTTAGTCCATAGATTGAACGCTCAAGATTGCATACCTTTCCAGCATCCTTAGGATCTACAAAACCCTCCAGTTGCATCATATACAACTCTTCATCAATGTGTCCATTGAGTAATGCGGTCTTGACATCCATCTGCCATATTTCATAATCATGATATGCAACAATTGCTAGTAAAATCCGAATAGATTTCAACATTGCTACATGAGAGAAAGTCTCACTGTAGTCAATTCCTTGAACTTGTCAAAAACCCTTTGCGACAAGTCGAGCCTTGTGGACAATCACATTGCCATCAGCGTTTGTCTTCTTCTTGAAGATCCATTTATTTTCCACGACCTTACGACCTTCAGGAAGATCTACCAAGTTCCAAACTTGGTTTTGATACATGGATCCCATCTTGGATTTCATGGCTTCCATCCATTTCTCGGATTCAGCACTCTCCATTGATTCTTCATAGGTTCTAGGTTCATCTTGTTCATCTAACAAGACTTACATCACAAGACTACTATACAATTCAGGACTGGTACGTTTTCTTGTAGATCTCTGAACCACAGGAGCTTCGATGTTATCATTATGATCTAAATCATTTGATGCTTCTTCCACTGTAGAGGGAGGTTCCGGAACAGTTTCTGTTGCGCTACTTGGTATTTGGAGAGAAGGGTCAACGACCTAATCAAGCTCAATCTTTCTTCCAGTAACTCCTCTCACGAGAAACTATTTCTCAAGAAAGGTGTCGTTATTAGAGACAATCGTTTTTATCCTTGGCCTTGTTGTATAAGGTATACCCAATAGTCTCCTTTGGGTATCCTACAAACATACACTTTTGTGCTTTAGGTTCAAGTTTGTCAGGCTGTAGTTTCTTAATGTAAGCCTCACATCCCCAAACTTTCAAGAACGACAACAATGGTTTCTTGCCATGACATATCTCATATAGTGTTATCTCCATAGATTTGGATGGTGCTCAGTTTAAAATGAAACTGGCGGTTTATAATGCATAACCCCAAAATGACACGGACAAATCAATTAAATACATCATGGACCACGCACTATCCAATAGGGTACGGTCACGGCTTTCCGACACGTTGTTACGTTGTGGTGTTCCGGCTGGCATAAGTTGTGGTACAATACCACAATCCTTCAAGTACACGCCAAACTCATAACTCAAATATTCGCCTCCTCGATCTGATCGAAGATGCTTGATTTTATTGTTAAGTTGATTCTCTATTTCCTTCTGAAATTCTTTGAACTTTTCAAAGGTCTCATATTTGTGCTTCATTAAGTAGATATACAAATATCTACTCAAATTGCCAGTAAAGGTAACAAAGTAACGACACTTGTTGCGTGTTGAGACACTCATTGGTCCACACACATCCGCATGTATGATTCCCAATAGGCCCACTACCCGCTCCATTGTACCAGAGAAGGGCGTCCTGGTCATCTTGCCCATGAGGCAAGGTTCGCATGTCTAAAGGGATTCAAAATCCAATGATTTTAGAAGTCCATCAAAATGGAGCTTCTTCATGCGCTTTACACCAACATGACCAAGAGGGCAATTCCATAGGTACATGGTATTATCTTCATTGTGCTTGCAACAGTTGGCATTAATATTATGGATGTTTGTACATTATCAAGATATAGTAAGAATAAACCTTTGCATACACACGCATGAACATAGAATACATCATTCATATAAATAGAACAACCACTTGTTCCAGATTTAAACGAATAACGATCTTGCAACAAGCAAGATCCACTCAAAATATTCATACTTAGTGAGGGTACAAAGTAGCACTTATTCAAAACTAAAATCAACCCAGACGATAGACGCAGAGGTAGAGTGCCGACGGCCACCACATTGACTTTTTATCCATTGCCGACACGCATTGACACCTCGTCCTTCCCCAAGCGCCTCTTATTCTGCAGCTCATGCTGGGAGTTACAAATGTGAGCAACAGAGCTGGTATCAAATACCCAGGTGTTACTCATGGCGCTTGTAAGGAACACATCTATAAAATGTATATCAAATATACCTTTGTATTTTGCAGCAAACTTGCCGACTCTCTTGTCCTCAAGGTATTTGGGGCAGTTGCGCTTATAGTGCCCGTCCCCCTTGCAGTAGTAGCACGTGACGCCAGGCTTAGGATCAGGACTTGTAGCCTTAGAGGTCAACAGGTTTTCCATCTTTCTGAGGATTCTTGCCCTTCTTGTGCCCCGACTTCTTAAAGTTGGTGGTCTTATTGACCATCAACACCATGTGCTCCTTCTTGATTTCTACCTTAGTAGTTTTGAGCATGGCGAACACCTCAACAAGGGTCTTAACCATTCCATGCATGTTGTAGTTCATCATGAAGCCCTTGTAGCTAGGAGGCAATGAGTGCAACACCCTATCAATCACGAGCTCGTCCGAGATCTTGCAATCTAGGGCGTTCAAGCATTGAACGTAGCCAAACATCTTGACCACATGCTCACTCACACTTCTATGCTCTTCCATCTTGGCCGAGAATAAGAGCTCGGAAGCCTCATACCTCTCGGCCCGAGCCAACGGAGCAAAGACGGCTTTGAGATCCTCAAGGATCTCAAAATCTCTCACCTTCTCAAAATGCTTTTGAAGCTCTGGCTCCATGGCATAGAGCATTCCACTCTAGACGAGGGAGAAATCATCCGCCTTGGACTGCCAGACATTCTTTTTTGTCCTGGGAGGCAGAATCTAGGGTTTGTCGGGCTTGGGCAGCACAACCTCTATGACATAGTTGAGCTTGTAGGGGACCAGGAGGATTCTTAGGGTATGGTGCCAGGAGGTGAAGTTGGACCCATCGGTTTTTAGATTGTCCTTCTCTAGGAAAGCCCTAAGGTTGAAAGTGGGTGGGCGAGACATCTATAATGGATTTGCAAAGTGTTTAGACCATGTTCATAATAGACGAGCTCAAGTTTAAATTTACACTAAATTAAAACCTAACAGATCTCCCACTCA
Organism: Avena sativa; assembly: GCA_916181665.1. Classification (NCBI taxonomy): domain Eukaryota; kingdom Viridiplantae; phylum Streptophyta; class Magnoliopsida; order Poales; family Poaceae; genus Avena; species Avena sativa. The sequence goes on from OV702283.1 coordinate 342,132,649, forward strand.
AACAAACACCCCTCAATTCGTTTAGTGATCACACGATCCTAATTCACTATACCACCCCCGGTCGTCATGGTCGATGATATAGATCCAAAGGTAGACATTCCCAATGTCGATCACATCAACATGTGACTCATGCTCGACCTTTCGGTCTCTTGTGTTCCGAGGCCATGTCTACACATGCTAGGATCGCCAACTCAAACTTGTGTGTATTGCAGCGCAACGTGGCTTACACCCACCGTATGCGAACGCAAATATGTCTGACACCCGCTTGTCACGGCGTGCCTCATAACAGAGAACTTTCTTAGTGGTCCACACACAAGGGGAACACTATCATTGGAATTATGTGAGGGATCATCCTATTTACGCTATCGTAGTATATCTTACAACTTGCCACACACGATGATGATAATTATATACTTCAAAAGTATGGTGTCTTGACATGGTTGCAGCGCCTTGATCGCCATCGAGAGCTCCATTGGAAAACGTTTCATAAAATTATCAATACCATGTCACGACACACGCCCCTGCAAAATAAAGTTAGATGCTTCTACTCTCTTGCATGTTTTACGCAGATTTAGTGCTTTCATGGTAGAACCCCTTCCCACCTATGAACGTTGAGCCACAACATGGATTCAAGAATTGCCTCTTTTCTCCCTTTTCAGGGCCCTCCAGTGTAGATGCCATACTAACTACTATAGAGAGACATACACCCCCAAAGCCACTTATACTTGTGGACCAGTCTCATGAATCACCGCATAATGTCAGTTGGGGGCCCTTCATCAAATAGTACCGCAATATAATAAGAACATGAAAGAGGGTCGCAACTGGAGAATCAATGCCCATATATTACTATGTGTTCTATCTGTATGACATGCCTACCCATATATTGGCTCTGATACCACTGATGGGTTTCGTAGCAGAAAACAAAATTTCCTACTACATGAACACGATAACCCAGATCTATTCTATGTAGACATGAGTAACAGAGAGGGGAACGGTATGCATACCCTTGAAGATCATGGCATGCCTTACGCAAGTAGGCGTATATTGATGAAGACAAGCAACACCCCAAGTGTGGCGCCTCGAAGATCTACAAACGTTCAATGTAGGCAACGTCTCCTGGGCTCCGATCCAGCCGAGCATAAAAAGAAGAAATAAGCCAGACCGTCCTTCACACAATGGTAGTGCGGAGGTGGAGAACTAATTTCCTTAAGAGCCTATTCCAATCTTGGTGGGGATAGAGCTCTATGTAATAGAGAGAGGAGAGATGGTTGTGTAAATAGAGGGGAGGGGATCCCTCTATTTATAGGAGGAGGGGAAAGGGTAAACCCTAGGGCAGGGGTGGGGGCTCCCCACGCTGCTGCCACTAGGGCTATCGCCGATGGCCCTAGGTTGGTACCCAGGCGGAGGGGGTTCCCCCTAGGGTTTGGCGTGTGAGATCCAGCACATGGATTAATAGGATTGATAGTATACTCATACCAACAAGTTGCAACTTCTTTTCCAGAAGCTCATTCGAAAATAATTCTAAGGTTAAGCGTGTTTGGCCTAGAGCAATCTAGGATGGGTGACCGACCAGGAACTGGTTACCGGGTGCGCATGAGTGAGGAAAAGTGTGCAAAAAAATACTAGTGTTGGTCTGTGGGGCCAATATAGATATCCTATTAAGCTACCAGGAGTGACACCCCCCGGTCCCAGTGGACGGGGTGTTACAAGTGGTATCAGAGCCGATCCTCACGGTTAAACGGGTGTGTGTGGGTCAGTGGCGGGACATGTGGATCATGATGCGTGTGGCCCGGAGTGAACACGTAATGGCACATGTGCTGGCACTGGACGCACATACGCGTTCCGGGTGTGTGCGGGTCAGTGGCGGGACATGTGGAGCATGGAGCGTGTGGCCCAGAGTGGACACGACATGGCACATGTGCTGGCACTGGAAGCACATACGCGGGCCAAGAGGGAATGTTCCTACGGTGTGTTTGATCGATGAGGGCATCGATCTTCTAAAGGGTGGGTGTATGTGAGATCTAGCACATGGATTAATAGGATTGACAGGATACTCATACCAACAAGTTGCAACTTCTTTTCCAAAAGCTCATTTGAAAAGAATTCTAAGGTTAAGTGTGCTTGGCCTAGAGCAATTCTAGAATGGGTGACCGACCGGGAAGTGGTTACCGGGTGCGCATGAGTGAGGACAAAGTGTGCAGAAAAGACTAGTGTTGGTCTGCGGGGCCAATCTATATATCCTATTAAGCTACTAGGAGTGACACCCCCGGGCCTAGTGGACGGGGTGTTACATGGCGCATGGCCCCTTTCCCTCCATATGGCGCCTTACCCCTATGGGACTTGTTGGAGATATGCCCAAGAGGCAATAATAAAGTGGTTATTATCATATCTTCATGCTTATGATAAATGTTTACATACCATGCTATAATTGTATTAACCGGAAACATTAATACTTGTGTGATTTGTAAACATAAAAGAGTCCCTAGTAAAGACTCTTGTTAAACTAGCTTTTTGGTTAATATATGATCATGGTTTCCTGATCATGAACATAGAGATGTTATTAACAACAGGGTCATATCATTAGGAGAATGATGTGATGGACATACTCCTATAGTTAAGCATAGCATAAAGATCAAGTCATTTAATATAGTTCACTTGTTATAAGCTTTCTGATACATAGTAACCTAATTCCTTCGACCATGAGATCATGCTAATCACCATCACCGGAAGGATTCTTTGATGACATCAAACACCACACCGTAACTGGGTGGCTATAAAGGTGGAGTTGAGTGTTCGAAAAGTATGTGTTGAGGCACATGAATCAAGATTGGGATTTGTCCATCCATATGACGGATAGATATACTTTGGGCCCTCTCGGTGGAATGTCATCCAATTAGCTTGCAAGCATGTGACTGGCTCACAAGGGATCACATATCATGGGAACGAGAAAAGAGTACTTACTGGTAACGGGGTTGAACTAGGTATGCAGATATACCGACGATCAAACCTCGGATAAGTAAAGTATCGTGAGACAAAGGGAAATTGGTATCATATGTAAATGGTTCATTCTATCACGAAGTAATCGTAGAAATATGTGGGAGCCATATGAATTTCTAGATTCCTCTATTGGTTATTGATCGGAGAAGAGTTTCGATCATGTCTGCATAATTCACAAACCGTAGGGAGACACACTTAAGGATTCGATGTTGTTTAGTAGATATGGAATGTGAGTAAAGAGACCGAATGTTGTTCGGAGTCTCGGATGGTATCCGGGATATCACGAGGAGATCCGGAATGGTCCGGAGAATAAGATTCATATAAGTAAAGTCCAATTTCAGAGTTCGGGAATCATTTCGGTGTTTTCACCGGAATGTTCTAGAAGGGTATAGAAGGTTCACCGATCCGGAAGGGGAAGGGTACATGGATGTGTCATGACAAAGTGTAATGGTTGCATTATGTCCTAGGTCACTTGGCTGGACACTTGGAAGAGAGAAATCAAACTCTAATTTGGAAGTCAAAAAGGCAGTTTGAAAAAGTCAAATCCCAACATGGTTTCCGAGTTAGGGAGGGTTTCCACCTGGGTTGGGAACACCCTTGGACGTCCCCACCTATATAAGGAGGGGTAGGGGTGCACCCCAAGGTACCCCCCCCTTGCCCTAGGCGCCCAAGAAACCCTAGGTTGTCCGCCTCCTCCCTCTCTAGTTGCGACCAATCTAGATCTCCTCTAAACCGCTACCGACTAGCTAAACTCTAGTTGCTAGCTACCTCTAAACCTCGGCCCTCTAAACCCTAGATCACCGGGTCTCCCTCTACTCCACCATACTCGCTTAGGCTTAGGCGAAGCCCTGCGGGATCTCCCCTCTACTTCCGACACCACGCCGTCGTGCTGCCGGAATCTCGAGGAGAGAGCTACAACCTCCGCTGCCTGATGGAACAAGGGAGAGGAAGGTCTTCATCGAGTACCGTACGTGTAACCGACTGCGGGAGCGCTGCCGGAACGTGGCGCCGGAAGTATCGTCTACACGATCTTGAGATCGGCAAGTGAACGACTACATCACCCACGAGAATCTGCTCTCGTTAACCGCTTTGGATCTTCGAGGGTTAGTACTCTATCAACTTGTTGCACCGATCTAGTAGATAGATCTTGGCTTGATCATAGATTAGATCTTGATTGTGTGTTCATGCGGTAGAAATTTTTTGTTTTCCATGCTACGAACCCCTACAGTGGTATCATAGCCGTGTCTATATGTAGATCTGTTGCACGAGTATAACACAATGGTAATTGTGGGCGGTGGTTTTTTTATTATTAATTGCTTATTATGTACTTTGCATCTTGCGGTATGGTGGGATGAAGCGGCCCGGGCTAACCTTACATGACATCGTTCATGAGACTTGCTCCACGCTCGACATGCAACTTGTATTGCATCAGTGGCTTTGCGGGTGTCTGTCAATGCCATCACAGTAAAGATTCAATTTACAACGGGCACTTGATAGTTCAAGCATCAACGTTGTGGTTCTTGTTCGTAAGTTAGAACGACACTTATTGAAAGCCCCAAACCACGTAAAACATGCAAAGAAAATTAGAGGCGTCTAACTTTGTTTTGCAGGGGTGTGCTGTGATGTGATATGGCCATGATTGTGATTATATATGATGTATGCAATGTTCCTTATTGGAAGTCGGCAACCGGCAGGAGCCATATGGTTGTCTTTTAATTTCGTCTAGACCTGCGTGTCTATTATTCAAAGTAGTTGTAATAGTTGATGCTGGTGGACGACAACCATGGAGCGGCGCCATTGACCTTGACGCCACGCCGGTGATGATGGAGATCATGTCCGTGCTTGAAGATGGAGATCGGAAGCACAAGAAGAAATGCCATATCATATCACATATTTTGAATTGTATGTGATGTTAATCCTTTTATACATCTTGTATTGCTTAGTTCGCGAGGGTAGCATTATAAGATGATCCCTCATGCACATAAATTTCAAGTCATACACAATATGTGCATGAGGGATCATCTTGTAATGCTATCGTCGTCTACTAAGCAATACAAGATGCATAAAGGATTAACATCACATGCAATTCATAATATGTGATATGATATGGCCTTTCTTCTTTGTGCTTCCGATCTCCATCTTCAAGCACGAAAATGATCTCCATCATCACCGGCATTGCATCAAGGTCAATGGCGCCGCTCCATGGTTGTCGTCCACCAGCGTCAACTATTACAACTACTTTGAATAATAGACACGCGGGTCTTAACATAAATTAAAGACAACCATATGGCTCCTGCCGGTTGCCAACTTACAATAAGGAACATTGCATACATCAAATATAATCACAATCATGGCCATATCACATCACTGCACACCCCCTGCAAAACAAAGTTAGACGCCTCTACTTTCTTTGCATATTTTACGTGGTTTGGGGCTTTCAATAAGTGTCGTTCTAACTTACGAACAAGAACCACAACATTGATACTAGTATTGTTGATCACCCGTTGTAAATTGGATCTTAACTATTCTAGGAGAAACAGGCACCCGCAAAGCCACTTATGCAATACAAGTTGCATGTCAAGCGTGGAGCAAGTCTCATGAACGATGTCATGTAAGGTTAGCCCGGGCCGCTTCATCCCAACATACCGCAAGATGCAAAGTACACAAGAAGCAATCGACAATAAAAGCATCAACGCCCACAATGATCATTGTGTTCTACTCGTGCAACAGATCTACATATAGACACGGCTCTGATACCATTGTAGGGTTTCGTAGCATGGAAAACAAAAAAAATTATCGCATACAAACAAACAAGCCAAGATCTATCTACTAAATTGTAGAAACGAGTCGATGGAATAACTTACCCTCGAAGATTCCAAAGTGTTTAACGAGAGCGGATTCTCGTGGGTGATGTAGTCGTACTCTTCCCGATCTCAAGATCGCGTAGACGATCCTTCCGGCGCTGCGTTCCGGCAGCGCTCCCGCAGTCGGTCACACGTTCGGTACTCGACGAAGACCTTCCTCTCCCTTGTTCCAGCAGGCAGCGGAGGTTGTAGCACTCTCCTCGCGATTCCGGCAGCACAACGGCGTGGTACCGGAAGTAGAGGGGAGATCTCGCAGGGCTTCGCCTTAAGCCGGAGCGAGTATGGTGGAGTATGAAAGAGCTCCTCGGCGATCTAGGTTTTAGACACACCAAGGAGGAGAGGCTAGAGCCAGCGGCTAGGGTTTGGGGCACCCCAAGTCGGCGGCTAGGGCAAAACCCTAGGGGGCGGCGGCGGCTATGGTGGTAGGCACCAAGCTAGGGTTTGGAGGAGAGGGACTTGTGTGTGCTAGGAGGGAGCCCTGCCCCTCCTTATATAGGTGGAGGGGCCGGCGGCCAAGGGGAGGGAGGGGAGTCCCTCCCCAACTCGGCTTGGGTGGTGCGCCGGCTTGGGGAGGAGGACTCCCTCCCCAACTCGGTTTCACCTCCTCCTCCTCTTTTCCACTTTCCAAATTTAGCCGTTTGACTTTTCAATTTAGCTATTTGACTTTTCAAACTAGGATTCGATTAATCCTTTATTTGGAACAGCGATGACACTTAGTACATGATGCAATCATACCAACTTGATACAACACATTCATGTACCCTTCCCCTCCGGAGTGCCGTACATTCCGGAACCTTCTAGAACATTCCCGATGAAAACACCGGAAACATTCCCCAACTCCGAAACGGGACTTTCCTTATATGAATCTTATTCTCCGGACCATTCCGGATCTCCTCGTGATATCCCGGATCCCATCCGAGACTCCGAACAACATTCGATCTCTTTCTCATAATACCATAACTACTCAAACAACGTCGAATCCTTAAGTGTGTCTCCCTACGGTTCGTGAATTATGCGGACATGATCGAGACACTTCTCCGAACAATAACCAATAGAGGAATCTGGAAATTCATATGGCTCCCACATATTTCTACGATTACTTTGCGATCGAATGAACCACTTACATACGATACCAATTTCCCTTTGTCTCACGATAGTTTACTTATCCGAGGTTATGATCGTCGGTATCTCTGCATACCCAGTTCAACCTCGTTACCGATAAGTACTCTTTTCTCGTTCCCGTGATATGTGATCCCTTGTGAGCCAGTCACATGCTTGCAAGCTAATTGGATGACATTCCACCGAGAGGGCCCAGAGTATATCTATCCGTCATATGGATGGACAAATCCCACTCTTGATCCATGTGTCTCAACCAATACTTTCCGAACACTCAATGCCACCTTTATAGCCACCCAGTTACGGTGTGGTGTTTGATGTCATCAAAGCATCCATCCGGTAAAGGTGATATGCATGATCTCATGGTCGAAGGAATTAGGTTACTATGTATCAGAAAGCATATAGCAATTGAACTATTGAAATGACTTGATCTTTATGCTACGCTTATCTATAGGAGTATGTCCACCATATCATTCTCCTAACGATATGATCTTGTTGTTGATAACATCTCAATGTTCATGATAGGGAAACCACAATCATTTATCAACCAACAAGCTAGTGATGTATAGAGGCTATACTAGGGACTTCAAATTAAGTTTACAAATCACACAAGTATCAATGTTTCCTTGTTAATACTATTATAGCATGAATGTAAACATTTATCATAAACATAAAGATATAATAATAACTATATTTATTATTGCCTCTAGGGCATATCTCCAACACAGCGGCGCCGAGCCGGAGGAGTGGGATGCCGAGGCGGAGGAGGGCGAGCTCATGCTGGCCATCCTCCTCGGCATCCAGTTCGGCGGAGGACGCCGGCCCGACCTAGCTGCCAGTGTCGGTGTGCGTGGAAAGCCGAGCCGCGGCGTGTTCCCGCGGTTGATGTGCTCCATCATCGCCACGAGCGTCCGGCCTGGCGCGCTCCACCAACGCCGGCGGCTAGCCGAGTTGTTGCGCTTCGGCGGTGACTCGTTCGGCGGCCCCTCGTGGCGGGCGAGCTCCTGTTCGCGCCGGTCCGCGAAGAACTGCTCCCAGTACTGGAGGTTGTCGGCGCTCTCGGCATCGGAGGGGTCGTCCGTGGCACCGATATACTCTTGGATATCGTACGACAGCTCCTCTGGCGTCGGCGCCGGCGGGATAGGGATGCCGCCGGCGCTTAGCTTCCACCCCGGAGGCATCCACGTGTCCGCGTCATATAGCCGGCGTCGTACAACATGCGTGCCTCCCAAGCCTGGAGGGTGCGCCGGCCGTAGCCGTTCGCCGTTGCGCCATCGCCGGGGTACCGCTCGGCCATGGATGGGAAGGGAAGCTGTGGGAGAGGGTTCGCCGGAGTTTGGGCTTGTACGCTGGGGGAGCTGTGAGAGAGTGTGAAGATCTCCGACGAGGGGTACGACTTATATAGGCCGAGGTGGGCGGCGAGGGCGGGAGGGGTATAGCTTGGTTATTGGTACAATCATATTCTAAACGGACCGATGTTTCATAAACAACATTATTAGGTGAAATTAAAACATTGCCGACGCCTTGTCCATCTCTACAAACCGATCCATCAAAATAAAGTTTCCATGGGTAAAGACTAACATAACTAATATCTTCCTCGTCCTTAATTCTATGATCAACAATGAAATCGGCAATAACTTGACCTCTCATAGAACGCAGCGATTCATATACTAAATCATATTCTATTAGCGCATAAGCCCACTTTCCAATCCTACCACTAAGAATCGGTCGTTGCAATATATACTTAATTACGTCGGCTTGGCAAGCTACCACACACGTACTAGAAAGTAGATAATGTCAAAACTTGGTACATGCATAATATAAAGACAAGCATAACTTTTCAATAAACACGTACCGAGTCTCGGTATCGAGCAGACGACGACTTAGATATGCAATGATGTACTCCTTTCTGTCGTCTTCTTGTACCAACACCGCGCCGATCACTGTATCTTGTGCAGCAATATATAACCTGAACGGCATACCAGATTTGGGCGCTCGCAATACCGGAGGACTCAACAAGTATCTCTTTATATTATTAAAGGCATCTCGTTGTTCTGCCCCCCAGGTAAATTCGGCTTCATGCTTTAGCCGAAGTAAGGGAACAAACGATTCAATTTTTCCTGCAAGGTTAGATATGAATCGTCTCAAGTAATTAATTTTTCCCAACAATTTTTGCACATCCTTTTTACACTTGGGCTCCTCCAACTTTCTAATTGAATCTACTTTTGTCGGATCAATCTCTATGCCTTGTTCATGAATAATAACCCCAAAAATTTTCCGGCCGACACACCAAAAGCACATTTGAGTGGATTCATTTTTAAACCATACCGGCGCATCCTTTCAAAAGCTAAACGTAAATCGGCTAAATGATTACCAAACTCATCCGATTTAACAACTATATTGTCAATATATACCTCTAGTATTATGCCTAAAAGATCATGAAATATTAAATTCATAGCACGTTGGTATGCAGTGCCGACATTTTTTAATCCAAACGTCATAACGACCCACTCGAATAAACCAACAAAACCTGGGCAACGAAAAGCAGTCTTGGACATATCTTTTTCGGCCATAAATATCTGATTATAACCAGCATTACCATCTAAAAAACTATTACTTTATGTCCCGAAGCATCATTAATAAGCATGTCGGCTATAGGCATAGGATATTCATCTTTAGGAGTAGCTTTATTCAAATCTCTAAAATCAACGCAGATCCTTATATTAGTAGTGTTTTTCTTTTCAACAGGCACAATATTAGAAACTCACTCTGCATATCTACATGGTTGAATAAACTCAGCTTTCATCAACCGATCAATTTCTTCTTTGATGCGGTCATACAAATTAGAATTAAAACCTCTACGAGGTTGCTTATGTGGCCTAAAACCAGTTTTAATAGGTAATCTATGCTCAACTAATTCTCTACTCAAACTGGGCATCTCGCTATAATTCCAAGCAAAGCAATCAACAAATTCTTTAAGTAATGCACATACCTCGCTTTTCTGATCGGCTCTCATGTTAGCATTGATAAATGTAGGCCTTGGATTACTTCCATCACCAATATCTACCTCCTCAAGTGGATCAGCCGATGAGAATCCCTGTCCGAGCTTCTCCATATCACCAAAATCTTCAATAGTTTCATGCATATCGTTCTTTCCGGAACGATACTCCTCGGTGCGTCTTTGCAGCCACTTAATACTATCATCTTTACTCACCATTATATAGATAAATTGTTAAGCCGAGCTATGCTAGCCGGTTGTGCATTTATAGGTACAAAACCATCTCTACCAACATTGATATAATCATAATCGGATAAATCCCTACCGGTCAAACATCGCATCTCACCGTGTTGCCAATCAACCGGCACCTCTGTCAAAGCAATGCAAGATGAATTGTCCGTCTCAACTATCTCCACATCATCATCAACCCACTGAATCAAGCACTGATGTAGAGTAGAAGGGATGCAACAATTTGCATGAATCCAGTCGCGCCCCAAAAGAATATTGTAGCGGCCTTTGACATCAACAACAAAAAACGCAGTCGGCAATGTCTTGCTTCCGACTGTGAGCTCCATAGATATAACACCCCTCGCTTCAGATAGTTCTCCTGAGAATCCGCTAAGTCCCATGTTGATCTTCATTAACTCGCTCTCCTTTCGGTTCAATTTAGAAAACACCGAAAGAGGCATAATATTGACACCAGCACCACCGTCAACAAGCATGCGACCAATAGGCTTACCGTCAATGTGTCCCCGGATAAACAGCGGCTTCAAATGTTGTTCAGGCTTTTTCGGCTTCTCAAATGTAGCACTTTTCGGACCAAGAGCAAGCTCCGCGACTTCGGCTTCAGGTGCACGGAAGTCAGCAGGCAAGGCGAACACCATATTAACGTCCATATCAGTAGGTGCCTCATCTTTACTCTCCGAATTCTCATCAGTCGCATCATCAGAATTTTTATTTTCCTCTGCAGCAATGCGTTTCTCCTTCCAAGTTTTCGTAGGCATCACCATTGGTCTGGCTCGATTGAACCACTCATCGCGCATCCTATCCGCTACTCCCTCTCTGATTTCCGACGCTCGTAGCCGCTGGACACGTCGTTTCTGTGTATGTGTGAGACCCCCCGGGCACCACTGAGGTCCAGGTTTAGTCCCTGGTGCGACTGACCTGATCTTGCTGCCTGCCGAATTTCCTAGCCTGTACCGATACGCTGTAGTTTTTGGAATGAACACACTGTCTTTGGACTTGAAAATATTGCGTTGATCAGCTGGCCCTCCAATATCAAAATTCCCGCATCCTCTCGTGTACTCAGTAGCGGAACTAACAGCTGACTTACTAGTACTAGTACGTAGAGGAGGTTTCTCTGAACGTGTCTCCGTATGAAGCTCTAAATCAGCATGCACACTAATTGTTTTTTCTGAAATTTCCTTGGTGTTACCATGGTCAGCTCCATCACGTGTAACAACACCCTTAGTATGGCCATCGTAGCTTTTGCTATTCAGCAAACTGGACTTCGGTTGCTGCTGCCGCTGCTCACTACCGCCATTGCTAAATATTTTTGGCTTCTCGAGTTTTAAAACATGACTAACATCAGACTGCAGTTTCTGTAGCTGTACACCATCTGTTTCCTTTGCACTGACCGATTCTTTCCGAACTGATTCTATTTCATTGGTCCTGCTAGTTTCTGTACCACTCATAATACCTTCAACTAGTTGAGGCTCACCATCTTTCAAAGCACAAAAATTCTGTACTAGCTTAGGTTTATTATGCTTCGGAACCCACATGCGCTTGCAGCTACCATCATAATTCTTGATACCTTGATTGCGCACCGGTGATCGGCTTCCTCGAACCACAATGGCATCATGCTCCCTAACCTCATGATTGAAACAAGTTCTTTTCTCATGCATATCGTGTCTGAGTAGAGGCCTCGATGGGATCCATCCTGGCTGAAAAGAACCTGCGGGCCTCATAGGATATGGTGCCCACGGATTGAAACCCCATGGAGGAAACTGGGGATACATAGGTGGCGGACATCCCCAGTATGTTGGCTCCATTGGATAATAAGGCTGCTGGTTATATGGATTCTCTTGCCATCGCTCATGCCCCCCGGGTCGAGTAGGAGACCTAGGACGCTTAGTACCGCCAAGCCGATTAAACACACTGTCGGCCTTCTGTGAAGTGTATTTTTCCAGCAACATGTTAACTGTGGGCTTTGGTCTTGGAGCTTTTCTCTTGGTTCCATTGAATTTCCACACTCCTACTTCTGGATTTTTTGGCTTGATCATCCTTGGAGGAGCATTATCATCAACAACGACATTTTTACCTCTCGCCGACCCGGTCTGATCCGACCGAATAAGCATTTTCTTGTTCTCAAAATCAACCATATTGATAGGAAAAGGATCACTATCGAGCTTCATCTTAGAACTTTCGGTAAATGTCAATCGTCCGTCATCAATGGCCGATTGCACCTGTCGACGAAACACGTTACAATCATTAGTAGCATGTGAAAAAGAATTATGCCACTTGCAATAAGCTTTCCTACCCAATTTTTCCGCAGATGGTATTACATGACCCTCTCTCAATCTAACTAAATTTCCTTGCAGCAACATATCAAATATTTTATCACACTTGCTAACATCAAAAGTATACTTAATGTCCTCTCTTCTAGCAGGTGTAGGTTTCAAAGCAGGACATGTAAAAGGTTTTGATTTAGATGATTGAACCCACTCGGCTACACATATATCAACATCATCTTCACTGACCGAATCATCTTCATAATCTAAAGCATTAACTGTATGATTCTCCTTCTCTTTATTTCTATTATCTTTAAACCGGCTATATTGCTTAACATCTTTAGCCCGATTTTCTTGCGCCAAAGCTTTTTGCAAAACCTGATTAACATCTGAAAATTCTTGACCTTCTAACTTATCCTTAATATGAGTAAGCAAACCTGAAAAAGCAAGATCAGCTAAATCCTTTTCGGCTATGTTAAGGCTGAAACAACGGTTCTTGACATCCCTAAATCTCCTAATATACTCATGAACACTTTCATTATATTTTTGTCTAACCATAGTTAAATCCGAAAGTCGAAGTTCAGTTTCACCGCTATAAAAATACTCATGAAATTTCTGCTCCAATGGTGCCCATGCCGAAATAGAATTAGGAGCAAGCGATGTAAACCAAGTAAATGCAGTACCGGACAAAGATAAAGGAAATAATTTTACTCTATAAACATCAGATGTGCCGACATCACTGCATTGTGCTAAAAATTGCCCTATGTGTTCAAAAGTCGATCTACCATCTTCCCCCGTAAACTTAACAAAATCTGGAATTCTAAAACCACGAGGATATGGCGTCAAGTCGAAATAATCACGGTATGGCTTCTGATACGCACGTGCTCTACCTTTAGGTTCCAAACCAAACTCCCTAAGTATATTAGCAAGTTGATCTTTAAAACTATCAGTGGGTTGTGGAGAACCATTTTGTGGAACAGATGGAATAAAAGTACGTGGTGGTATCTCAGGCAAAGCAGTTTGAGCATGTGTGGTTTGCTGCGGAGATACGTTAAAATATGAATCCGGTACCGGTCCATAAGGAATCCCGGTACCAACCGGTGGCAAAGGTGGTGTACTATATGCTACGTTTGATAACTAGGCTGCTGTAAATTAAAGTTAAAACCTATGCTTCGGTTATGGCTGCTATAAGCTTGTGGAACCGAAGTCGATATTATTGCAGGAGCAACACTAGGTGCAAAATTATGAGCCAAACTGGTAGCATAATTTCGGCTAGTTTGATTGTTGTTTAAATTAATGTGAGGTTGCGCTATATTAACCAATGCACCGGGTATATAAGTATGACTAGGTAAATTTATGAATTCATTATTTTTCCGGGGCATCGGCCGTTTGTCACGATGTTCATCATTGATTTGCAGCACTAACGAGCGAACTTGGCGAGATAAACTAGTTTCAATTTCCTTACTAAATTGCTCTTTAAACTCGCCAAATTTACTAGCTAATTGAGTAACTGTGCGTGACGCATCTGCCATATCAGATCCATACTTGCTAGCTACGGATACATCAATCAAATGAGCAATATCTTCGGTTGAGTTAGTTACCTTCGCGTCGAGTGCAGGAGGGTTTGGCGGCGTTACCCTTTTGATGGCGCCGCCCCTTGTCTTGAAATACCCACTCAACTTCAATTTCAGCGCCTCAGCCTTCTGCTCTTCAAGCTCCCGCTCGAGTTCCCGCCGCACGTCTTCGGGCAGATCGTCGAGCGTGACGGGGATGATGTTGTCCGGGTTGAGATCGCTCGTGTCCTTGGGATCAGTCATCGTGTACTTCTTGATCTTGGTCCCCAGCGGAGTCGCCAATTGTGTTGCCGCAAAAATCTGCCGCGCAACACCGAAATTACCGTCGTACTTTCGTGACGACGAACGGATGATTTTCGAGCAAATCAACAAAGAATTCCTCGCTTTCGTGGAGGAGAACCGACCGTTTTTCAGGACAAAACGGCAAAGATCCGATCAAACCCTAGACGGCTAGGGCTGAGCGGAGAAGAACGAGAAGAACAATAAAAGTACGTAAAGTAGATTGGTTTTTGATAGATCGATTGCGTTTTTTCAATCGGCCGTAGCTAGTCTTAATATATAGGCAGCTGGACTTTTGCGTATGTCTACAGGACTCCAGAACCAAAACCGAATAAAACTCCTTAAATCGGTACCTGACCCTACCTCATCTATTTTGTTACTAGCACCTAACAACTCCAGAGACGGTCACGCATAAATACTTCTGGGCCTATTAGAAAACAATAAATATTCTGGCCAGAACATATATAGACGATGACCCCTGTCTATATTTGCTTGTACGACTTGTATCTTCAGGCTGCCATCTTAGACCAACGACGATTCGCTCTTGCCAATAACAGAACATCTTCATGTATTGCAAAATCCCAATTTGACATCTGCGAGAACTTGTCCTGACAGTTCATGCAAAACCTTGTATATTTGTCATGCAAATAATCTTGTACACTTGATAAGTTGACGCAGAATTTGTACTTGAATCTAACCAAACCTGCACTTTAACTAGCGGCCAGATTATATCTTCAACATCTCCTTTCACCTTCCTATGTCCTGTCAAAAAAAAAACTTCCTATGTTACTCTGTGTTTCTCTGCTAAAGCGAGACAATCATCCATGGAGAGCACGGGGGAAAAGACGAGCGTGTGGTGGTCACGAAATGCACCACCGAGAGGTATCTAGCCTCTGCTTGGTCCTCACTTCTAAGAGCATTCTATTTCTTGGGCGAATCCAGGCTAAAATCCGGACCAAACTTTGGTCAGACGAAACTCGTTTTCGGCCCGAGAATGTCGAGTTTCCCACTCGCGTTCCCAGCCCGAGTTCCCGGGACGCCCATTTTCGGCTCAAATTCTGCTTAAGTTCGTCCAGATTTCGGCATAGTTCGGCATATTATAAATACAGAACATTTACGGCCATAGTTCGGGGGAATTTTAAACAAAGCTCTTTATCCTTTGCATCGTCTTGCACTTCCGGCGACCCGGCGCTGAACCATCGCGCTTCGGCTTCACCATCTGCAGGTACAGATGGGCGAGCGAGGCGAGGATCTCCATGTGCTCTGCATCTTCGGCCACCTTGGCGTTCTCCTGCTCCAGCAATACGGCGAGTATCTCCTCGTCGTCGAAGTCCATGGCCGAACCGGCCAAATGTCGAACACTTGGCGGGCGTGGTGGTGGGAGCTCGCAGCGAAGCCGAGCTACGGCAAAGTTAGGGCGGCGAAAGCGGCGGCGAAGTGGGCGGCAACTACGTTGAACATATCTAGAGGCGTGGGCATGTATCAGCGTGGAGGAGCTCCACCGGCGAAGTCATGGTGACAGAGGCGCTGGGAACTCTTCGCCGCAGTCTGGGCGAGTGGAGTGGAGGGGAATGGGACTGTCTCGCCGACAGAGTTGGCCCACGCCCATTTTCGCTGCGTCCGACGTTTCC
Organism: Avena sativa; assembly: GCA_916181665.1. Lineage (NCBI taxonomy): Eukaryota > Viridiplantae > Streptophyta > Magnoliopsida > Poales > Poaceae > Avena > Avena sativa. The sequence goes on from OV702283.1 coordinate 342,148,618, forward strand.
AGGGCGTTCCCGGGAACCTGGGTACGAACTGGAAAGCCCGGACCAAAGTTCACCCGAATCCGGACAAATACAGGTTCCTAGATACGCGACTGGGCCGATTTTCGGCTTCCGGACCTAAATTCGGCGTCTGGATCGGCATCCTGGGTAGGCGAGTGGAGATGCTCTAAGGCCAAGGCCTTGTGTTGGTACTTGTGTTTTTTCTAGGAATGAGAGGGGATAATCCGATGAAACCTTCACCTTCACCCCTCTAATCCTCACAAAACCTCAGTAACCACAAATCCACTAGGTAGGAGCAATGTATTGATGTTGAGAAAAATGCACTAGAATTTAGGAAAAAGTGGGGAAAAGTAGAGATAAAATTATTCAATACTCTAGAACCAAACATATTTTTAGACATGGGTGGGGATTTGGAATTTGGTAGAACTACCACCTCTAATCTCCACGGAAACACTACTACCAAACAAGGCCTAAATGGTGGCTTGTCGAGCTTAGACGCCAACAAGACGAGAATTGGACCATGCCGAAAGTGGGGACGATGTAGACGTGTATGCAATGACAGATGACATACCTAAACTTGAGGACGGGAAGGGGCAATGTCAATGCATGAGAAGGTGTAGCACCCTTCACGCCTAGAAGAAGCTCTGGGTGGCGGTGAAGCGGGGTGTGTGACGGCGAGTATGGCCACACATGGCAGAAGTCGGCGGTTTGGCCGATTCAGAAGGGATGGTCGCTTCCTCGTAAACAAGATGGATGGACCAACGAGCAATGAATGTTATTGAGTTTAGCACATAGGTGTCTTTAAACTTTTTTTTAGAAACACAATACATCATGGATGCTCACAATACGTATATACACTCACCCCTTTGACGCACACACGCACCCTACGCCTATGAGCACCTTCAAGAGTCTGAGCCGACGGATCAGGTCTTGAGATTGACGAAGTCATTACGGGTGTCTCGCTGTCGACGAAAATGTCGCCTCCCACTGAAAGAATATTTCGCCTTTTATACAACCCACACGGTGCAAATCTGGAGTTTGAATTCTGGTGGACTGGGATAAAACCACCCTCTTAGCTACCCAACTATAGGACATCGGGAACGTTTCTCTGGGTTCGACCCCTAATTAGCATAACTCACTATGTACTACATGCATTCTAATGAATAAGTCTTATAAATTTAGTCAAAACCCAATACATTATGAACATATATAAAATAAATGGGTGAATCTATTATGCAAACATGTAGAACAAAATGTAAAATAAATACATTATGAAAAATATATATAATGGTGAATCTATTGACAATAATTTTATATTGCAATTGTTTATATTTTTATTCAAAACATTGGTCAAATTTAGAAGCAGTTACTTTTTGTACGTATTAAATTTGTATTCAAGAAAGAGCGAGAGATACGGCCCGACCATTCCCCTGACACCCAGGCCAGCGACGATCCTTCGATCAACGCAAGCAGGTCGTGTGGGATCCCAAGCAGGAGCGTGGCGCATAGCCGTTGCCCAGCAGACACGCGCCGCGCTGCACTTTCATCATTACCCACCGCCGCTAGCTAAACAACTCCAGCCCCGCGCCCCTCCCTCGTCAATTCGACCGTTGCCCAGCACGCGCCCGCGGCTACTGTCCAGCCTGCCTCGCGTTCCCACTCATCCCCTCCCTTCTTCTTCACGCCCTCTCCTCCTCCTCCTCCCTCACTCCTCCACCAATTCAAATCCACCACCAACCACCTAGGGTTCCACCCCTTCCTCGTCAACCACGCAGCAGCCACTCCCGATCCGGCGCGCGCGGCGGCGATCCATGGAGAAGTACGAGAAGCTGGAGAAGGTAGGGGAGGGCACCTACGGGAAGGTGTACAAGGCGCGGGTGTCCGCCACGGGCCAGCTGGTGGCGCTCAAGAAGACCCGCCTGGAGATGGACGAGGAGGGGATCCCGCCCACCGCGCTCCGCGAGATCTCCCTCCTCCGCCTCCTCTCCGCATCCCTCTACGTCGTCCGCCTCCTCTCCGTCGAGCAGGTCACCAAGCCATGCGGCAAGACCGTGCTCTACCTCGTCTTCGAGTTCCTCGACACCGACCTCAAGAAGTTCGTCGACGGATTCCGCAAGGGGCCGTCGCCCAGGCCGCTCCCCACGGAGGTCATCAAGGTAAAATTGACGACTTGACATCGATACATCATCACACGGACGAGCCTAGTAGTACTATATATCACGTTGAAATTAAAATTGACGGTTTTGTGACCAACAGCCAACCGAAATCCGTGAAATTTGATTTGCATTGCTATTAAGTTGAGCAAAGAAATTTGAACAGATCGTAGGAGAATCAGATCAACATGCCAACCTAATGTAGCTATGGAGGTCTATTTTTCATGGAAAGCAACGGTGTGCGTGTAACCTCACGCATATATGGTAGCGAAAAGACCAATTTGGAATGTACTCTGTCAACATTTATCGCACCTTAGTGCTCCTACTGTCAACATTTATCGCACCTTGGTCGTGATGTTCACTCCTTAGTTTCTATTTTCGAGACCAATTACAGAAATGTCTCTGATGCCCAACATAAAAGAACAACGTGCTTTATTCAGAAACAGATATGCACATTCATTGTTGCTTCCAAATAAATTTTGTACTTGCTTCGATCATAGTAAAATTTCTGTATGCGCTATACAGTTTGCAGCCACAGTCGTCACAGGAAGCCTGCTCTAGTGTTGACTGCTTGCACGCGGCCATGCACCTGACCTGCACTGTACTTGATTACCTCTCTATGGAAATGACAATGCGTAACTTTCTTCGCCTTCTTGTAGAGTTTCTTGTACCAGTTATGCAAAGGAACTGCGCATTGCCATGCCCATGGTGTCCTTCACCGGTTAGGCTTTTGTTCTGTGATTTTTTATGCTGGACTTGTCAGCCCCATACAGTGCTGCATTTATAACTATGTGTTTATGATGTTTTTCTTGATTTGTAGGGATTTGAAGCCACAAAACTTGCTGGTGGACAAGGAGAAGGGATTACTGAAAATCGCAGATCTTGGGCTGAGTAGAGCTTTTACTGTTCCCATGAAAAGTTACACCCATGAGGTACCACTTTTGCATCCATAAAGTTGTACTGAGCACGCTCTAGTATGTTCCTTATTCATGTTCTCTGTTTTGTTATGTAGATTGTAACGCTCTGGTATAGAGCTCCTGAAGTTTTACTTGGAGCGACACATTACTCAACTGGTGTTGACATTTGGTCCATTGGCTGCATCTTTGGTACGCCAATTACAGTTTTCCTTTGATCTTTCTTACATATTGCCTCGTCCTTGTAGTCAGAACTAAAATTGCACTCTATGTACATCCTCCAGAACAAAAATGCACTAGCAGATGAAGTATCAGTAACTGTAAGGGCTTTGGCGTGCATCTTATATGCTTTAGTTTTGAATAGAATCTGATAAGCTCCAGTTTCCAGTAGTCCTCGACCCTCATGTTCTGTGAATTTCTGTCCAACTAAATAAACGAATTTTGTTTCTGCTTCAAGTTTTCTCCTTGTTTTTGCTGACTAAATACTATATTGTGCTTGTCAAAGTCTCCCCATAATCTGATAAGCTCCTGATATTGTAATTTTTTATTACAGCTGAAATGGTCAGAAGACAAGCTCTTTTTCCTGGTGACTCCGAGTTGCAACAGCTGCTTCACATTTTCAGGTATTTTTGCTGCTGCTCTGCATGAGTACCAACAACAGTATGTAATAATTGTAATAGTAGTAATTTGCATAGTTGATAGGATAGCGTATTAGTCACTTGAGATTCCTGATCATGGTAAATTGTTCTGTCCATTATGCCCTGCTGAAATGGCCAAATAACTTTGATGAAGTACTAGTGACAGTTTATTCATTTTGTATGCATCCTGTCAATTTATAGTGGCTTGGAGTGCTATGTTAATTAACTAAAATCTGCTTCTGAAAAGGTTGTTGGGGACTCCTAGTGAAGAGCAGTGGCCTGGAGTATGTGCTTTGAGAGACTGGCATGAATATCCGCATTGGAAGCCACAGGGTTTGGCGCGTGCTGTTCCAACATTGGAGCCTGAAGGACTCGACCTGTTATCGGTAAATTAAGAAACTGATATAAAATGCTCATTTCTTATGTTGTCTGTGTTGGAAGAGTACTGACATGTCAACTAGATAAATCGATAGATACTAGGCTTCATAGTTAGTCTTCATCGTAAGTTCCATCTTCAACTTTAGATACTTCAAGCTGTTATGCTCCATCATTACCTAATTTATAGGAATCCCTGCGTTATTTCTGTTTAGTTTGTCCATTCACTTTCCACGACAATACTTGTGAGTAGAGTCTAGAATGAATATCTTCTCCAGCTTTGGCTTTGTTTGCGCTGTTAATCTGAAGCAAAATCTGAGCTGATAGTTCCTTGACTGATCAACTGCAGAGAATGATTCAGTATGATCCAGCAAACAGGATCTCAGCTAAAGCAGCAATGGACCATCCCTATTTCGACAGCCTCGACAAGTCCCAGTTCTAGCTGTTGCTATCTTGGGCCTTCGCTATGAAGCGGGGAGATTTGCTTGCCAGCATACAGGATGTCAGCTAAAGCAGCAATGGACCATCCCTACTTCGACAGCCTTGACAAGTCCCAGTTCTGGCTGTTGCTGTCTTGGGGGCCTTCGCGACGAAGCGGGGAGATCTGCTTGCCATCTAGGCAACCTGATCTTGAGTTATGAACTGAGTTCATAACCGACGTGCCTATCGTTTTATTTCACTGTTGTATGGATTCTTTTGGTCAGAAACTGAATGCCAGCCACTCCGTGAATTATTCAGTTACCATGTAATGTTTATCTCATTTTTTGGGGATGTTCTTCTATTGGAAGACGGTTCATCCAGATTGATTCTCGTGTTGGACTGCAATGGATGAATGGAGGAGCTTTCTCTCCATCTTGGTACTGGTGTGCGCTTGTGGCGACACGTCTGGACATGGTTCTCTTTCTTTTGCTGCTCTCTGCTGCCTTGCGCTTGCCCATCCTCTCGGAGAAGAGGGATACACAAGGCCGGTAGTTCTTTCTGTGCGTGTCAGAGCATCTCCACTCAGGCCGATTCGGACGCCGAATTTCGGTCCGGACGCCGAAAACTGGCCTAGTCACGTATCTAAGGATTTGTTTTCGTGTCGGATTTCGGTCATTTTTGGTCAGGACTATCCAGGCCGAACCCAGGTTTCCGCCCTGGGGACGCTGGACTCAGCGAAATCGGCGAAAAAAGCGGCGCATGGACCCGACGAGTCAGTGACGGAAGCCGAGTCGTCGTCATCCTCGAAACCACGCGGCGACCGCCGGACAATAACTGCCCGTCGCGTCGGCCACGCATCGCCGATTTACGGCGCCACCGTCGCCGCCTCGGCTCCCGTGACGGACCGGCGGTCACTAAGTTTCCACCGTTTCCACTTTTCCCGCCCACGCCGCTACACCCCTCTCGCTCTCGCCGCGCACCTCGGCCTTTATAAGCCGTACTCCTCGCTGGAGATCTTCGCACTCTCTCACAGCTCTCCCCACCCACAAGCCCAACTCCGGCGAACCTTCTCGCCCGCTACGAGGGACCGTTGAACGAGTCCCCGCCGGCGCGCAAAAACTCGGCGGGGCGCCGGCGTTGGTGGAGCGCACCAGGGCGGACGCTCACCGCCGTGCTGGAGCACAACAACCACGGGAACACTCCGCGGCTCGGCTTCCCACGGAACCCTACGCTTGCGACCAGGACGGGTCGGCGTGCTCCGGCAAACTAGGCGCCGAGGAGGATGGTGAGCATGAGCTCGTCCTCCTCCGCTTCGGCGTCACACTCTTCCGGCAGAGCGCCACTTCGCACGCCGACGGCCGTGAAGCGCGAAGCCGTCTCGCCTGCGCACTCACCGTCGCGGACACGCGCACGCGGTATCGTCATCGGCGAGCCGTCTGCGCCTACGCCGCCCCAAGACAGAAGGCTCGGCGCGGGCCGAGGACGCCGCCTTGAAGATGGCGCTGGAGCAGTCGCTCCGCGAAGCGCCGCCGCTGACGCCTGTCGAGCCCTCCTCGCCGGACATACTGGAGTGGTCCAGGAGGGACTGGGAGAAGGCGGAGCATCAGCGCATCCTCGGCCTGCAGCAGCAGGCCACCCGGCGTCGGGCGCTGTCTGGGCGTGAGCTCGCCTACCAAGGTGCCCCGCTCTACGTCCTGGACGACGACGAGGAGGACGTAGACCCTTCCTACCAGCCATGGAGGTACGGCGACCCTGGCCAGGACAGCTCCCACCAGAACCAGCCGTCGAGCGACGACGACGACGACGGCGGCGGCGGCGAGGATGACGGCCGAGCCGACCCCCGCTACACGTCGTTCTACGACAACTTCGGCATATAGGACGGCGAAGGCACCGGTGACGGCCTTTTTAAGTTTATTTATGTATTAGTTTCGTTTAAATTTGATGTAATCCGCCTATGTTTCGCCCAACTTAATAAAAATCGTCTAAATTTGATGAATTTTAGCCGAACTTGGGGACTTGGTCTGGGTACGCGGATGAGAAAATGGACGTAACAAGTTCAGTTTGGCCAAAAAACGGACCAAATTTTGATCTGGATTCGGCCAACGAGTGGAGATGATCTTAGTGATTTTTGTCACATCCTCGCGAGGGTCATCGGAGCATCCATAATACAGATTCGAACGTGGCGATGGCGGGATCGAGGGCCTCTGGGTTTTCTCCTGATGTAAGGTGGGTTGTAAACATGTGCAAGAGTGGGCCTGCAATATGGAGGAATTGGGAGCCTACAATTTATGAGTTTTTTTTTGGTTGAGAAACTACAGTACACAAGCACGTTTGTGAGGTTTTTTTTGGTTGAGAAACTACAGTGCACAAGCACGTTGTCAGCTTACACACGACAAACATGTGGAAACCACTAGAAACATGGACATGGAGATGAACATTTACGGGAAAAACTCAGGAAAAGGGAAACTACTCCTAAGATGATGGAGATTTCTGCAACTGCCATTGTCACCTCTCGTCGTGATCTGACTACCGGAAGCCTCGTCTCCCACATAGGCTTTGTGAGTTGAAGAACACTAGAGGTACCCGACAATGATTGGAGTCTATGTTGTTCTGGCGCGTCGATTAGGGATCACCCCCGAACTCCTTGAGAACCCTCCCATGGCCGGAGCGGCAGATGGAAGGGGAGAGAACCCATGGCGTTGTTGATGGGTTGAAGGGGAGATGGGTTGCCTTACCGCCTATGGAGAAAGGAGAACGACGGATTTTATGTTGCGACACTACTACAGTTTATGAGAATTGAAGGCATTTAGTCACGGTATTTTGAACAGTTGTCATACAAATAAGTGTAGATCCGTTGTATATATACATCATGTGACAGCCATCTTTTCAACATAAGGATTATAATACATATTCAATTTTTTAATCAATAGTACTGATTAAGCGCCCCACAGGTGGAAGATGACAACCTATATCGTACCTACTACTAAATGCATTACACATGGACGAAAACATGGCTCGTGTTCTATCCACTCAGGACAAGTGCCCATGACTGACTAGACCTAGGTCTAATTGTCATCCTTAGAGCATCTCCAGTTGACACCCTCTTATCCCACCCTACCCCCACATAGCGCAAAAAACTCGTCAAATGACCCCCCCCCCCCCCCTAACCCAATTTCCTTAGGTGCGGCCCAATTTCTCATCCAGCGGCTCCAGGCCAGAAACAACCCACTGGAGGGAGCGGGGCATCGGATGGAGCTGAAAAGCTCGCGGGCCAGCTTTGTCGGTGAGTCAGAGGATAAACCCTCTCCCCATTTTGTGTTTCCCTCCATTTCCCTGGCCTCGTCGTCCGCACTCCCGCCATTGCATCTCCCACCGGCGATCAGGTGTTGTCATGTCGCTGGCAAGGTTCTCTCCAAATTACCCTAACAGTGCCCTGCACGGAGGGTTCAACCTCAACACCACCTTCTTTTCGCCGACCACGGACGGCGATCATGCTCATGCCATGTTGAACACCAATCTCGACCACCCCTACATCGGCTCACCGGCTGGCAGGGCCCGCACGGTCCACTTCCGTTCGGCCAGTCTGCGTCCGATCAAGGAACTGGCTTTCAGGAATCAGCAGTTTGGCGGTCGCAGCCTGCACGCCTGGTATAAAGCTAAACAAACATACGCATTGCCCCGAAGGTGTACTCATTGAAGGGGGCTAGCCTTGCGGTCCGTCTCCATCCTTGCACGGTTGAGCGTGGAAACATGACACGAAAAGACGGGGGGAGGTTTGTTGGTACCAGTTGGGCGTGGAAACACGGAGGAATTAGTGGTGGACGTGGACGTCTAACGGAACATCGGGGACTAAATGACGCGCGCCCGGTCCGGCCCGGACGACGGCGACGACGACGCCTTGCCCGCCCGCCCAAAGCGCGGCGAATTAACTCGCCTCCGCTCTGCTATGCTAGCGGCATCGTGTCAGCTCGTTGCCGCCGGCTGGTTGGTTGGCGGATGCGGTGCCGCCCTGCCCATGGTGGCGGGCCAATCCCTGTCATGTTCATGTATTCAATTTCCCAGCATCCATCGATACAGTACATCCAACTATCGGAGACCCGCCCGTGAAGACCACAATTAACGACCGAAGTACACGTACAACGCCCAACCAAATGCTAACCCCGCCCCTGTCGATTGTAGGGCGTGCCTAACTTTTTGTTCAAATTGGAAGTATATGCTGATTTTCCATGCCTTGTCTATTCGAATTCAAACTATGCGTATATACTTTTCCCGCAAAAAAAAAAACTATGCATTTAGTACGTGTCATGTCGACGTGAAGGGACACGCGTTGACAATCCGTAGAACTCAATCGTCTACAGTCAAAACCAAATATTCGTCATCACACGCAAAAGACGTTTTTACCGCATAGAAACAACTGAGAAAGTAATATTTCACCGATCCACAATATATATATAAAAGCACCAGATTGCTTTTGCTCCTGTATCCTTCTTTAGTACTACTACTACTACCGGTATAAAAAGTCGTCATCGAGGCAGCATTGATCTCCAATCCCCCCCACCGAAAAATCGAATCAAACCCCCACTTCCTCCACCTCCACGCACGCACGCACCCACGCCACGCTCGCCGCCGACGCAAGTCTGCAAACCGACCAATGGCGTCCACCAACGGCAGCGGCGGAGGCCTCCCCACCCACACCACCAAGCCGCCCGTCGACGACCTCCACCGCGAGAAGCAGCAGCAGCAGCGCCTCCGCCGCCGGCGCGGCTGCCTCTGCTGCGCGTGCCTGCTCGTCACCCTCGTCCTCCTCGCCGTCGTCCTCCTGATCCTCTTCCTCACCGTGCTCCGCGTCCGCGACCCGACCACGCGGCTCGTCTCCACGCAGCTCGTCGGCGTGGCGCCGCGGCTCACCTTCCCGGCGCTCTCCATCCAGCTCAACGTCACCCTGCTCCTCACGGTGTCCGTGCACAACCCCAACCCGGCCTCCTTCTCCTTCCGCTCGGGGGGACGTACCGACCTCACCTACCGCGGCGTCCACGTCGGGGACGCCGAGATCGACCCCGGACGCGTACCCAGCAAGGGCGACGCCGACGTCAAGCTCGCGCTCACGCTGCAGGCGGACCAGTTCGTCTCGTCCGCGGACGCCATGGCAAAGCTCATCTCCGACGTCGAGGCCGGGTCGCTGCCGCTCGAGGCCAGCACCAGGATCCCGGGCCGGGTGGCCGTGTTCGGGGTCTTCAAGCGCCACGCTGTTGCCTACTCCGACTGCAGCTTCGTCTTCGGCATCGCGGAGTTGGGCGTACGCAGCCAGCAGTGCAGCGACCACACCAAGCTCTGATCATCATCGATATTCCTTATTACTACTTCGTTTCCACGCTTGTCCACGCCGCGCGCGTCGCCGGAGATGGAAGCGATCGATGATCGTTTGCCACGCGCGGCCAACGCGACGACGACGTCGTTGTCACGGAGAGGAAAGGAGCGAGAGGATTCTGGAATTTCTGATGATACGCCAAATTAGTACTCCCTACTACTGTAGTTAGTCTCTGCCTACCTTTTGTAGATTTTATTGGTTATTATTTTAGGCGTTGCTAATGTTGGGTGTGAGTCGTATATGATTTTGATGGATTGTTCATATGCAGAGAATGGATGGACTTTGTATACGTAGATACGTACGGATTACTCTTCTTCTGGTTCATAACATCGTCATGTGTCGAGATGCTTGCTTTGCGCTCACGAATCCTAGGCAAGAGATTAAGTACTTTGTATGATCTTCTAAAGCCAAGCCACAGCCCACATGTATCTTGGAGTTACTTTTATTTTGTACAAAAATTGCGTATTCCTGACACATACAGGTCAACTATACTGCAGGAAGCCCGTAAAACACGAGTAGACTGTAGGAAAGAACTGAGATCCAGACTAGTGCCCGAGAAGACTAATTAAATCTCTACTTTCCCTTGCAAAGATAATAACAGAAGAAGATATTGAAGATCAAGGGCCCGTTGAGGCCGACAGCAGGTCCATCTGAAGATTAATCTGACGCGGCCGCAAGCGTGCCAGATTAACTGAAAGCAGCCGTCAGACATCATGACAGATGAACATCAACATCCAGTCGATAACAGCCGTCAGATTACAGGATGGACTTTGCGTACATACTGCTTGCTCTGGTTCGTAACATCGCCATGTCTTTAGTCCTTGCTTTGTGCTCACGAATCATAGATCCGAGCTTATCTTAGTATTCTCTTATACTACCTCCGTTTCAAGGCTTAAGGTGCACGCGCTTTCCAAAGCAAAGTTTGACCAAAAGAATTAAACAATAAAATTTTAATTATATTGTATATAATTAGTACCGTTGGGTTCATATTGAAAAATATTTTCCAGTGATATTAGTTTTATATCAAAACTCTTTACGTATTTAGAGTAATTTTTAGTCAAAGAAAAAACACGCAAAACGAGGCCCTGGAACTGAGGGAGTATAACTTGCAGTTAGGCGGTCGCTTGGAGACGTTGACATTCTGATTACTCTATATGATCCTGTAAAGCCAACCCATCTGTATCTTTGAAGTTACTTTTTTAGTTCAAAAACTGTGTATTGCTGATACCAGACCTGTAGGGTAAGTTATTTTTTTAGTTCAAAAACTGTGTATTGCTGATACCAGACCTGTATCTTGAAGTTAGTACCTTTTTATTTCAAAACTGTGTATTGCTGATACCAGACCTGTAGCACCTACAGGTCAACTACTGAGATCCAGGCTGCCCATGTGAAGACTGTAAACATATTTCCTCTGATTAATAAAAGATCTCGTTTCCATCATCGCAAAAAGAAGAAAAGGAGATATCGAAGCCATGGAGACGCCGAGTCTGTCGGCAGGTACACGGATGGCTGAAGCAGCCATCAAGCATCATGACAGATCAATCACACAACAGCCACGATTAATGCGACATCATCTCACTCAGCACGAAAACAAAGCAATTTTCCAATTCTCCACTCAAATCATTTCAGTTTCAACAGTTGCATACAGCTTTGCATCGAAGCGCAAAGAACACAATGATTCAGTTCAAGCAGCAGCTATGCACTTACAGTACTAAACAGCAATAAACCTGCATAGTTCAGTTCAGGCAGGGAGAACAACTATTTTTTAGGATATACAAAAGGCTAGGCCACAAGCCCACAAAGCACATGAATCTGGGCAGTAAGACTAGGCTAGCTAAAGGGAAAACTAACATAGCTTACATGTATATAACTTTAAACAGCTTCCTACTTAGTAACCACCATCACTGCTAACTCCTATAAGTTCAGAGTTAGCAAAGTTACCACACCACTCTGGCAAGGATGACAGACTGCTGTCATGAGATTGGTCGCCAGGAAACAGCGCCAGTATCAAGTTCCCGAAGGAACAAGCTCGGCACTTAATTATTATCTTCAGCAAACAGAGACTTGGGACTGACTGAACCGAAGTCGAGCTTCCTGCAAATGCCTGGGCTGAGCTTCAGCATCTTCAGAGATGGACGCAGAGGAGCGTCTGGGCAGGTGTCTGCGATGCCAGTAAGCAGAGGCTGAGATTCAGGGGTTCTGTAGCTTTCAGGTGGGATAGCATCTATCAGATCCTCCCTGTCTTGGGCTGAATCCAGAGCTTGACTTGAGAATATTAGATCAAGAAACATCTTGCAGATACCTTGCAGATACACTTCTTCCTCCTCAGAATCATCAAATTCATAACTTAGCCTTCTAATTGGGGGATACACTTCTTCCTCCTCAGAATCATCAAATTCATAACTTAACCTTCTAATTGGGGTGTCATCGGCCTCAAAATTTAGCTTTCTAATTGGGATGTCATCGGCTTCAAAATTTAGCTTTCTGCGGGACAGGGCTTCTGACCCCCTCACTAGCTTCTTCTTTGGTGCACCACAGCCTGCCTCCTCTGGTCCTGGAGCAAAAGGATCAAAGATGTTTCCACGTGGCGTTTGACAATCCAACAAAAGACTTTCTTCTGGTTCCTTGCAAGAGTTCGACAGTTGTAGTGTGACCCCATTCAGAGTGATGGCCTCTGCAAAATCTCCCTTGTTATTCTCAACATCACAGACTGTACCAAGGGAGTCTATGTCTTCCTTCTTTCCCAAGGGAACTTGCAAACAGACTTCTTCAGCCACACTCTTTTCCACATCTCCCACAACTGGGGAATCACATTCCACAACTTCTGAATTTTCAGTATCACTGTTATCCAACACTGCATGATCCATTGGGAGTATTGTGGACTCAACCCCCATCATGTTTCTGAAAACAAAAGTTAATCTCAAACAAAGTTTGCACTCCCTCTGGCTTCAGGATCAAAACCTGCATAAAAGATTAACAGAAAGGTAAATACCATAAATAAATCAGTAAATAACGATAAAAAAACATACTATTATAGAGCTGCATCTACACAAAAACAAATGCAAAAGATCCTATAATTGGGTAGACTATTTTACAGTCGACTAATTTCAGAATATTTTAACCAACAGTAGCAGCAGCTGAATAGAGTTCTTTCTAGCTACAACATCCCATCATGTAGAACAAAATTAAGCTTATATGCAGCTATCCAGATTAATGATAGCTATACTTCATTTACATAGACTGGACAGTTGGGCAGTACTTCGCAAGATTCATTTAACCAGAGTATCCCGGATTTTAAAAACAAAAAAATCGGCAACACAACGCTTGAGGAACACGCATCGGTAATTCCGCGATACTTGAAGAAGCGCACGGCCGTATATACGCTGCTACGATTCAAAGACTGCCAAGTATCTCGCGGATGCCTGGCGACACATCAATTGAAACTGAAATAAACGACACAGACGGTCGATTGGACCGAGGAGCAGGCAAAATCGGGAACACTTAAACCAGATCTGAGAAGGGAAAAGCACAATACCTCTGTCTACCTTGATTCAACCGAAGATTGCGATATGCGATTACCACTCCCGAGCTCCACCCAATTCAGCCGCAAATCCACCCACACTCCGATCTTGCAATTCGAGAAGAGATGGACGGGCGGAGAAAGGATGGAGAGCGTTCGGCTGGCGGCGCCGTCAGCTGGCGGAGGAGACGAGCAGGGGGGCAGCTGCGGCGCGGAGCGAGAAGGCAGAGGAGATGGAGTGGACTGGTGGGGGGAAACGGGAGGGAACCCTAGAACTCTGTTTTTTATACACCGTTGTGTCGCCGCGCCAAAAACTTTTGCCAGGATTTTGATGCGCGCCAAAATCCCTTTTCCACTATTTCTCGCCATTGAAAATGTTTTTTTTTTCGCGCCTTGCCAAACAGGGCATTCATGATTGTCTCGTCGAGGTACAGCTGGATTAGATGGAAGTATTCAATTGTCGGTCGAGGTACGCAATCTATGACTAGATCTTTGGAGCGCTGCCATGTGGGGCCGCGTAGCTAGTCGAACAAAAGGTAGAACGACAATATAAAATTTCTCATGCAAAATTGGATTTCGAGGTTTGTGAAATCGAAGTTTAAAACGGAGTTTTTGTTTGCAAAATAGATAATGGGTTCGGTAAAGTTTACTCGTGAATGAATATTTGTGGGAAAGTTCTTTACCGCTTTCTATGGGTAAAAATACCTTTGTCGTGTCAAAACCTTTCTATGGATGGTGATGAAAAAACCATCCTCGCTAGGGATGTTTTGGCTTAGCAGAGGAGGGTATTGTAACAAAAATGTCTATTTTATAGAAAAAACAATTAATCATTTTTTTTAAGTGTCCCGTGGCCAGATATGTATGATGTATTATCAGTTGTGCTACTGGTGTTAAGTGCCAGTTAACTAGTGTTGACAATTGCCTAGTAGAATAGCTAGGGAGATTCCCCAAGAAAAGGAGAAAACTGCTTATGGTTGGGACATCGGCGGTTTTCTAGGCCATTTGGAAAACAAGAAATACTGCTTGTTTTGATCATAAGTGGCCGAGTGAACCAAATAAGATAATTCATATAATTGTATATTGGATTGACTACTGGTGTCGTGTGGTTTGCAGGTGAAAGAAAGCGCACAAACGAAATTGTTGTTAGGGGCAAGGCTGCTGGGAAGAATCACTGGTGTGGTGTTTGCGGCAAAAGGAAGATGGAGACCATGGACCAAACACCTGACGAGCTGAATTTTGTTGAAAGAGATTCTTTCGGGTTTAAAAACATAACTTGAGGATAAGTTGGTTTCAGTCTATGTGGCAGATTTATTTTTGTTTCTTTTGGAATCTTGTTTAGTTCCATCCTTTTTCTCGGAGATTTGGAGAGCTAGGCGCCTTCCCTTTTGTTTCTCTTTTTGTTTCTTGCGGCTGGGCAGGTTTCTTGTTGTGTTGAGATCGGAAATTTGTAGACTTTTGTGGTTTCTTTTAATAAAATCGAGAGGAAACCCTTTCATCTAAAAAAAAGTGGGATCCCATCAAAATTTCACTTTTAGTTCATTTGCCAGAATCTAGTGTAAATTTTTGCTCAAATTTTGAACTAGATTTTAGCAAATAAACTAGAGGTGGAACTTTGGTGGGATCCCACTTATCACCCTAAATATTTGTTTGAATAACAAAAAAACACGAGATTAGGGGTGTCCTGATTGCAATGCAACAATAGCGGGTTGTGTGTATCCTTAGAGCATCTGCACCGACCTGCCCAACGAGTATTGGGTGTCGGGCGAAAAATTGCCTGCACCGGTAGCCCCTAACCCGTGTCGCCAACTTTGGCAGTCCAAGAATTTGTCCGGCAGTCTCATGCCGCTCTCGGCATACTTGACATGGGTTGGAGGCGCTGAGGCGCTGGCACGTGCAGTTCTCCTTGGTAGCCACACAACACCAGTGCACGTGATGGCTCGCCTCTCGAAGCCAGAGTAAATGGCGTCTGTTTCCCATCGATTCCTGCCCACGTTTCCTACTAACTCTAGCCAACTTTTATTCCTGTCGTTTCCAACGATTTCTACGGCAGGCCATAAAACAAGGGACGAGACCGAGATGGAAACACACCATACCAAGCACCATGCCTTGCCACCTTCCCACCACCAGAGGAACCGTAGCCGCAGCTATAAGCGGAGGAGGCCGTGGAAGAAGAGGCAGAGGAGTTCGACGCACATCCAAAGAGGAGGACAACTTCGACTTCAGCAACTACTACGAGTAGACTGAGGATCCAAACAATCAGCGGGTGATCCTCGGCTCCATCCAGTCAGCGCAGGCCTCCTGTCACGCCGTCGAGGTGAGGGAGGCGTTGGCATTCTCCCATCAAACAGCAAGGGTGGAGAAGCACTTTCGTCGCCAGCAGGAAAAGGTGCAAGCAAAATTTGGGGTGATGATGAAGAAGGCGAAGGATGAGGAGGGGTCCGCATCGGCAATGCATAGATAGCAGAGAGGGCGAATAGGAACTATCGTAACGCGGTGTTATCCAAGATAGAGAGCGGATGTCCATGGCCCGATTGTAGCGGCGCCAGGCACCGCGAGGCCGCAGAAGCAAGGGCGGCGACGACGATGGCGGAGGATCAAGCCAACCTTAACATCGGGAAGCCTATGTAATCTTTTTCTGATGAAAGATGTAATTTTCTAGGGTAGGTATCTATCTATAAACTTCCGACGATGGCGGAGGATCAAGCCTATCTATCCAACCACATATAAAGTAAAACCGACTCAAAGCTCATTTTGAAGGAGATATGCCCTAAAGGCAAATTATAAAGTGTATTATTTGATGTATCTCCTGCATGTTCATAATCTGTTTCATAATGTGCTATAACTGTGTTAATATAAAACATTGACACATGTGTGGTATGTAAACAAACCATGTATGTAGTTTCCTTTAGCGAACTAGCTCATTGGTTAAACGATGATCTAAGGTTTCGGGATCATGGGTGATAGGGCCAATTGACAATGAGGTCATATCATTGGTTGAATGTTGTGATATACAAACACCCAAAGTAATATCACGATGAGATCTAGTTGCTAACGTTCATCATTGATGATAACATCGAAACATCGCAACCTAATCCTTTGACTGTGAGGTAATACATAATCACTATTACTCGAGGGAGACTTTAATGGTATTAAGTATCAAGCCGTGAAAAGGTGATCATAAAGGTGTCATTGGGTTTCCTGAAGGGACGGGTAGAGGAGTAATTATCAAGACTAGGATTTGCCAATCCAAGTAACGAATAGATACACGTGGCCAACTCATTGGCGTTGCATTAACGAAGCTTGCAAGCGTATGACTAGGTCATGTAAATGTAACGACTTGGAAATGAGTAAACGAGTTCATCGGTAACAAGATCGGATGAAGGTATGGAGATACCGAAGATCAAATCTCAGATGACCTAGGTATCGAATGGCAAAGGGAGTGGGACGCGAAGTTGGAGGTTCAAGCGATGAGATTCGTGAATGCACGGGTGGTCATTATGGTCATCCAGGTCCCCGTTGATGATCATTGACATGAGAGGGGTCTCAGTCATTTCCGGAGTATTTCCGAACCAAGGGGTGGAACACTTAAGGATGGGGACGCATAGGGATTGAACCGGCACCGCAGGAAAAATGAGAGAGAGAAACTAGAATGGTTTCGGGAAACACCCGATGATGATCAAAGGGGTCCGGAAGGTGTTCTGGAGTGAAATATATAATAATATATGTGTTTTATATTAATTAGTTGAATTAATATTAAAACATAATTTTTTATTTTTGGTGCAGCCCATGCCTATTGGGCCATTTCCGGAGGGAAGGCCTGTAGGGGTTCGTAGCATGGAAAACAAAAAAATTCTACCGCACGAACACATAATCAAGGTCTAATCTATGATCAAGTCAAGATCTATCTACTAGATCAGTGCAACAAGTCGATAGAGTACTAACCCTCGAAGATCCAAAGCGGTTAACGAGAGCAAATTCTCGTGGGTGATGTAGTCGTTCACTTGCCGATCTCAAGATCGCGTAGACGATCCCTTCGGCGCCGCGTTCCGGCAGTGCTCCCGCAGTCGGTCACACCTACGGTACTCGATGAAGACCTTCCTCTCCCTTGTTCCAGCAAGCAGCGGAGGTTGTAGCTCTCTTCTCGACATTCCGGCAGCACGACGGCGTGGTGTCGGAAGTAGAGGGGAGATCCCGCAGGGCTTCGCCTAAGCCGGAGCGAGTATGGTGGAGTAGAGGGAGCCCCGATGATCTAGGGTTTAGAGGGCCGAGGTTTAGAGGTAGCTAGCAACTAGAGTTTAGCTAGTCGGTAACGGTTTAGAGGAGATCTAGATTGGTCGCAACTAGAGAGGGGGGCGGCGGCCAACCTAGGGTTTCTTGGGCTCCTAGGACAAGGGGGTACCTTGGGGTGCACCCCTACCCCTCCTTATATAGGTGGGGGTGTCCAAGGGTGTTCCCAACCCAGGTGGAAACCCTCCCTAACTCAGAAACCCTCCCTAACTCGAAAACCATGTTGGGATTTGACTTTTTCAAACTGTCTTTTTGACTTTCAAATTAGAGTTTGATTTCTCTCTTCCAAGTGTCCAGCTAAGTGACCTAGGACATAATGCAACCATTACACTTTGTCATGACACATCCATGTACCCTTCCCCTTCCGGATCGGTGAACCTTCTAGACCCTTCTAGAACATTCCGGTGAAAACACCGGAATGATTCCCGAACTCCGAAATTGGACTTTCCTTATATGAATCTTATTCTCCGGACCATTCCGGATCTCCTCGTGATATCCCGGATCCCATCCGAGACTCCGAACCACATTCGGTCTCTTTACTCACATTCCATATCTACTAAACAACATCGAATCCTTAAATGTGTCTCCCTACGGTTCGTGAATTATGCAGACATGATCGAGACTCTTCTCTGATCAATAACCAATAGAGAAATCTGGAAATTCATATGGCTCCCACATATTTCTATGATTACTTCGTGATCAAATGAACCATTTACATACGATACCAATTTCTCTTTGTCTCACGATACTTTACTTATCCGAGGTTTGATCGTCGGTATCTCTGCATACCTAGTTCAACCTCGTTACCAATAAGTACTCTTTTCTTGTTCCCGTGATATGTGATCCCTTGTGAGCCAGTCACATGCTTGCAACATAATTGGATGACATTCCATTGAGAGGGCCCAGAGTATATCTATCTGTCATATGGATGGACAAATCCCAATCTTGATCCATGTTCCTCAACACATACTTTCCGAACACTCAATGCCACCTTTATAGCCACCCAGTTACGGTGTGGTGTGTGATGTCATCAAAGCATCCTTCCGGTGATGGTGATTAGCATGATCTCATGGTCGAAGAAATTAGGTTACTATGTATCAGAAAGCTTATAGCAAGTGAACTATATTAAATGACTTGATCTGTATGCTATTCTTAACTATAGGAGTATGTCCATCACATCATTCTCCTAATGATATGACCCCGTTGTTAATAACATATCTATGTTCATGATCAGGAAACCATGATCATATATTAACCAACAAGCTAGTTTAACAAGAGGCTTTACTAGGGACTCTTTTATGTTTACAAATCACACAAGTATTAATGTTTCCGGTTAATACAATTATAGCATGGTATGTAAACATTTATTATAAGCATGAAGATATGATAATAACCACTTTATTATTGCCTCTTGGGCATATCTCCAACAGTCTCCCACTTGCACTAGAGCCAATAATCTAGTTTCAAACCTTTGTGCATTCAACACCTATGGCTTTCCGGTGTTGTATTTACACGATTGTTAGTGGTCAACTGATCTCCAGATCCGTCACTTTTAGGTCCGTGTGTAATTTCATGTCTTTGTGTCTCTACGCATCACTCATTCTCTAATGAGATGGATTTGTATAAATTTGGTCCTTTGGTGAGACCTTTAGTTCCTTGGGGTTAAAACATGTTGATAACTAGTGGATACCCCGCGCTTTGCTGCGGCATTTCATAGGAAAAAACCTTTGGTGTGTATGAAGAGCTATGGGATTTTAAGCCACACGAACGAATTGTGTAACAAACTTCTCAGGACATCTAATTTGTTGGTACTAACCCTGTGATAACCACTCTGATACTCGTTTGCGAAAACAACAATTCATAATAAGACACATAAATGTGACAATGATATAGTACTGCTGGTGTTATCAAAATACTACTGAAATACTCACTATGAGTAGCCACGATTCAATGTGCATTCGATTCCTAATTTCCCATCAAGGGATCAACTGTCACATCCGGTAGCAAAAGAAAAGTTGATGCTAGCAAAAAAGCAAAATTAACCACACCGGGCTTGATATACATCTTTCAGCTATAAAAATATCAGCAATTATGAGTACAAATCAAAAGTAAATTGAAATTTCATATCTGCATTATATTTTACAGGTTCATATGAATAGCATAAGCATTCATGCTTGATTCGTTTCAGCAAATTTTAAAGGTCCATACATGTCCATATGGACATGGATATAGTAGGGAACATGAAATAAATAAGCAAATTATAATCGATAGCGCATGTTTTAACTGAATAGTAATATACCATCATGTATTCTTCTACTTGATGTAATAAAACAGATTTATCCTCTCTAAAACATAATGGTGCGAAATTTCCCATGATAGAACGAATGATAAAACTTGCATGTCACAACTCTAGCCATACTCAGTCAAGATCTTGATAGAATGAATAATAAAAATTACAGAGAAATTAGGGCATCTCGGTTGAGAGAAGTAGAGGGCGCGGTGCTAATCATGAAGTGGACGTCTGTAGGCATACCACAAGTGGAATCATACTTGCTGTGAAGTCGGCCACATGTGCTAGATGTTGCTGCGTGCGCTGTCGACGCCATGAACAGTTGTAGTATGAAAGATTAAATCAAACTAACTTACTATGTTTAACTCTGAACTGATCATCCCAGATTTGTATAAACAAAACAACAACCTCAAATATACATGGGTTTGCGAACCTGGTTGACCGCTCAAAATCAGAACCAAGGTAGTCATGGGTGTCATCCATTGGTGTAAGATCCCTCCCTTTATAAAATGTAAGGATCCATGTGATTGCAATGCTAGTCCCTGGATCAATGCTAGCATCCACAGTTTAAGATGAAGTACATAGAAACAAAGATCATTATTACATATTATTCCAGAGACAAACATAGTATTTTACAAACTCCATAGCCACAGGCCTAATACAAGAGTTCAAATATATAATAAGATAAATAAGTCTTCATCTTCATGTGCCACAGGCAAGCATGTTGAGTGTAGACTCATAACCCCTAATCATCATCAGAATAACCTGCAACATCACAAGTTACAGCCACAGTGGGTCAATACATTGGAATAGTATTGGCAAGTGATACCTTAGAAGAATATTGGTAGTCTAGATACTATATGCATTTTGGCTAAGTGTAGCTTAGGCTTGCTTTGCTCAAAATAGGTTTTACCTATCAGTTGAAATCACTAATTTTTTCTTTGACAAAACTTTCCCAAGGAAACACCAATAGAAATTGGTGTACCATCACCCTTGTTCAACCACAAGTTTTTACTTAGAAATTGGGATGAGGAGATTCTTGATAGCTTCCATGTCTTGATTCTCAAGTTGTCCAATACCAAGGACATGGCTAAGTACTTAGATTCTTCCATCTGCAGAGGTTGTGCACTTTCCCCACAAGACTTGATTTTCACCAAGACAGGACCTTTCAGAAGCCTTCCCTTAGACCAAATGGACGTGTTCCAACCTATCATCCCACTACCACCAACTGTCCAAATGGCTAAGTTATTGCAACCTATGTGATCCAGGCAGAGCCCATATTGCCATGTGGCTGCACTAGAAGCTTCTTAACATTTGGCCTCTCAAATCCCTTTGTTCCTGGGTGGCTTTCCACAAGTGAGATACACAAGGTAAGCCATAGAAATGGGCCTTGTGTAACCACTCAACATAAACCAGTCTTTCCATTCCACCCAGGAGTTTCATTCACTTAGTTGTTTTATTAAGCAAAAACTTAAGTCCAAAGACTTAGAAATATTTTCTCATAGCATGAATATATAACCACCCTTGGTTGCTACTAGCTAGGCTAAGCATGGCATTGATAAGCATCTTAACTTAGAAATTTCTAGCAATTCTAAAACTACTAGGTTTTCCCAAGCATAGCATATAGATCAAAATATTCATGCAAGTCTAGCAAAATATTTCTAGTGCATAGTTGAAAAACATAGGAATAAAATCATGAAGCACCACTTGCCTTGGTATTTTGGGTAGTAGCAACAATCTTCACAATCACAATCACTATTTGCACCAAAATCTACACATAAAATAATGGCACCAAATCACATACAAAATATAAACAAGCAAAAATATATGAATGCATGCAAAATGCCATGTGATGATTTCCTACACCAAACAAGACAAGTGCACAGTACTGAATCATAAGAAAGTTCAAAATATGCCAAAAAAACAACTTTATTTGAATAACATAACATTTTTCAAATAATTACTATACACAAATTATGCCTACAAATGTTTCTGTAAAAACAATCATTTTTACAGAGGCAAAACATTAAACACGTTGCATAAATGGAAAGTATTTTCTCTCCTGATTCCAATGATATAAAATTTGTCAAATTTGGACGTGGGAATCAAAAGTTATGAATTTTTCAAGTTTAAACATCTAATAGATCTAAATTCTGTTTTTAAAACAAAAGACTGGCCACGCGGAAGCTTCTGATTCGTCGGTACCGCTTCGCACGGATCGGCCGATGCGGTGCATTGGATCTAACTTAAAACCAGCGGTTCTGATCTGCCCGTACCTCTTCGGCATGCATCTAATCTACACCACTGGATCTAGATCCAGTGGACAAAAACGCTCTGACAAAACTGGCGGCACAGCTGGCTGCTGGCGGCGGTGGCGGTGCTGCCGACGATGCTCCGGTGGTTCTAGGAAGCAAGGGAGGAAACAGAGGGGCTTATCAAGCTCGTGAGGTTGACGCGGTGCTCGAGGTGGTCAAGGGAGGGACAGGGGCGCACGGACTCGACCGCTATTGCTCGCCGGAGAATCTACAACCGTCGGTTATGGTCGCTCGTCGTCGTTGGCGAAGATATAGGTCGCGCCTAGCAAAACAGATGGTGTCATTAGACGCGCACAAGCGTGGCGAACACGTGAGCATCAAAGAGAGGAAAGGGGGTGGTCGGAGCTTACGGGGAGAACTCGCCGGAGTAGACGTGGTCGTCGGTGGCGTTCTGGTGTTGACGCTGGCGAGGCTCTGAATGGCCCTAGGATGCACCAATGGGGTTAAACGATGTGCACGGTTGCGAAGATCTTTCTGGCAAGTTAAAAAGGCAAGGGGTGGAGTATGCTCACCGGAATTTACCGCCGGAGTCCGTCTGTGCAGCGGCGGAGTGAGTTCGAATACGCGCAGCTTGGGGGCGACTAGGTGTGGGTGTTTGGGGGGAAAGGACCGCGGCGAGGTGGTGATTTTATAGCCAGAACAGGGGCGACGATTACGCGCTGTATCAATGCAATTGATCGAGGCAGTGAAGAGGAAGAAACGGCCGGCGGCGACGTGTTCCTGCGCGGGATTTGGGGAAGATGACGATGACGTGGAGAGGGGCCACCAGTCAGCGACGGTGTGGGTTGGTTCGGTGCGGGTTAGAGAGGAAGCTGAGGGGAAGTGGCCCAGATGGGCTTTTTGGGCTGTATCTGGTTCTGGGCTAGATTAGTAGCGCCGGCCCTTTTCTAATTCTTTTCTATTTTTCTATTTTCTATTTGATTTTCTGGAATCAATTTCAAATGAATTTAAAAGCATTTGAATTTCAAATCTTTCTGGCCTTTTGTAATATGAATTCCTGTGTAAATTTGAGTATTAAACCATGCTGCCTTGCTGGCCTTGCTTGGTCCTTATTGGAAAAAACAAAAAAAAATAGTGTCATAGCACTTGATTTGAATATGTTTTGAAGATGGTTTTAAACCCATATTTGTTTTGTAAATTTTTGTCCAAACTCTAACATTCAACTAAAACAACATGAGAGCAAACAAAGCTTGGTTTAAACAATTATACTCTCATTTGAGAGTGGCATTAAATTAATGCATGCTCACATAAAATAATAGCACTTAGTGCTTCTGTTTTCTTGAAATGAGTTTGATATTTGATCCCTAAATGATATGCATGCATGGATGATATGCAATCTTTGAAAACATGATTTTAGGGATGTTACAATTGGTGAAGTACATGCTGGTGTCTAGCCATGCGGTAGGGTAAGCCAATGTGCTAGAGAAAGAGGACGCCAAGGAGGAAAATGAGAGGAAGATAGATGATGGAGGCAAGGGAAATTCGTGGTGGACGGCAAAGTGACCATGCGAATACTGCTGGATGTGTTTTATAATGGGCTGGGAATGTAGAGGACGGGCGTTACTGGTAGATGGGTGCCAGATTTAACAACGCACGCTTTTTTCAATAAATCACGTAGGAGACAAAGTGAATCTAAAAAGAAGAACCGAGTTGTTTTATGTGTTCTGGTGGGTTGCGTCGCAGTTTTGTGCTGGCTGGTTCTAACCGGTGGTGGAGACGAATATTAAGGAAGGTCTCGTTGTGGAAATAAAAGATGACGATGGAAACCGAATCAGGCGAGTCTTGTTGGCACCCCTGCCATGCTAGATGACGTGGACACTGTGCATGTCGAGCTTGCAAACATTAAATGAAGAAAGTGGGGATGAACTTTATAGATATTATAGATATTGTCGTACAATATATCTTCATAGTACTATTTCTCTGTGAACCACACCTAGTTTGATAACAAATTACTTGACACAAATGCCCTCTTTTGCTGCTATTATAGCAGTCATATACTTAGCCTTTTGTTGTAGTATCTGTCACAATGTCTTAACTTTGGAACTCATCCAAATCCATTATGGAACTTACTTTCCATCATATTGTGCCACCCTTAGTTTAGATAGAGATAAAATTAATTTGTACTTTGTGACAAAACTAGTATCAATGTAATACTTTTACAATGAACTAACCATCTATTTGTCACTTCTAAAAAATAATATATTCTTACTTCTTCTAAAAGATCATAAGAATATCTTTACTATCGTCCAATAATCATCTTATGAATCATTCTGGTATACGCTCATAACATTTAGAGCATAGGACATATCTGTATATGTACACATCACAACATGATTGATAAAGTACTCTTTGTGATTTTATATATCAAGTATCAAAAATACTTGAATCTTTATTCAATCCTTCCTGTGCAATAAGAACCTTTCTTGTAGTTTCTATATTGAACTCATTCAATATCTCATCTATGTACTTCTGGCACAACTATATTAGCGTCTCAATTTATCCATATAAACATTGATGCCAAATATTAGGGTTCTGCCTAAGCCTTTCATCGAGATGAAATTCTTAACCTGTGTCAATAAAAAGATACATCATTTCCAATCAACAATATGTCTTCCACATAATGTATTAGAAACATGTCTTAGCGCTCCCACTTAATTTCTTGCAAATGCTTGCATCTTCATCGTCTCTGATGAAATTAAACTCTTTCAATTTCATCATAGTGAAGATTCCAACTCCGCGATGCTTACTTCAACCATTGAAGTTTGCATATGATTTTATCATCCTTTGAATTAACAAAACCCTTTGGACCGTGTCATGCACACGTCCTAGTAACCATTCTATTAGAAGAACTTGTGTTGTTTATTCAAATACCACATAACAAAATTATATGTAGTGGTTTCTACATTAATCCGTCTAGACTAAATATCGCTTAATGAAAGATCACATCTTGTCATAGTCAACTCTTTGAACATTGTCGTGAACTCTTTCCCGACATGTCAATAATTTTATAGATGTGAAACATCCATGTCTATTTCTTTATAGATCCAAATACGACTGTAAGGTCTTGCACCTTTTCAGAGGGTCTTTCAAGTTCAAAGCTTGATCTCTCGTATATGGAACTATCACGGATTTTATGGCTTCAAACCATTTGACGGAGTCAAGGCCCATCATCGCTTCTTTCCATGTAGTCAGATCATTATTGTCAAATAATGATTTAACTCTCAAATCTTGGTATTTGATTGGTTACCCAACCTACTTGTTTCAATAGGAACTTAGACCTCTGTGACCACAACCTTTGAGGTACGTGAGCCATGAGCATTGTTGCTGCCTCCGGAACACTTTCCAGCGCTGTGCAACTTTGAACATATAGCTAAGGTTCTTTTAACCTTATCAAAGTTCTATTGTCCTCCCACTTAACTTTTCACGAAAGTTTCCTTTCTCAAAGAAACTTGACGTTCTAAGCGACAAACATTTTTGTCTTTGGTGTTATGGAGGAATACTCAATGATTATTCAAAATAACATACAAAGATATGTTCATCCGATTTTGGTTGCAAACATCTTTCTTATGCATAGCATACCAATGTTTAAGAAAGGACAACTTGGGTTTTATCCCAAACCATAACTTTATATGGTGTCATTTCAACGGATTATGATGGAGCTCTTTTCAGTGGAAAAACGGTAGTCTCTAAACTTTTAATCTTTAAAATATAATGGCAGTTTTATCAATTACACCTTTGATCTTACCATGTCAAACAAGGTTTCATTGCATATCTCGATTATTCCATACTCATATGGTGTTTCGGGAAACGCAAATCCATGGAACGATTTCTCAAATCTTAGGTGTTATGCTAAACTTTATAACTCAAATATCTTCCTTTATGATCCTATCATAAATTCTTTATTTTCTTGTTACATTGATTTTGCACTTCATCTTGAGAGTCTTTTGTTGGAGATATGCCCAAGAGGCAATAATAAAGTGGTTATTATCATGTCTTCACACTTATGACAAATGTTTACATACCATGCTATAATTGTATTAACCGGAAACATTAATACTTGTGTGATTTGTAAACTAAAATAAGAGTCCCTAGTAAAGCCTCTTGTTAAACTAGCTTGTTGGTTAATATATGATCATGGTTTCCTGATCATGAACATAGAGATGTTATTAACAACAGGATCATATCATTAGGAGAATGATGTGATGGACATACTCCTATAGATAAGCGTAGCATAAAGATCAAGTCATTTCAATAGTTCAAATTGCTATATGCTTTCTGATACATAGTAACCTAATTCCTTCGACCATGAGATCATGCATATCACCTTTACCGGATGGATGCTTTGATGACATCAAACACCACACCGTAACAGGGTGGCTATAAAAGTGGCATTGAGTGTTCGGAAAGTATTGGTTGAAACACATGGATCAAGAGTGGGATTTGTCCATCCATATGACGGATAGATATACTCTGGGCCCTCTCGGTGAAATGTCATCCAATTAGCTTGCAAGCATGTGACTGGGTCACAAGGGATCACATATCACGGGAACGAGAAAAGAGTACTTATCGGTAACGAGGTTGAACTAGGTATGCAGAGATACCGACGATCATAACCTTGGATAAGTAACATATCGTGAGACAAAGGGAAATTGGTATCGTATGTAAGTGGTTCATTCGATCGCAAAAGTAATCGTAGAAATATGTGGGAGCCATATGAATTTCCAGATTCCTCTATTGGTTATTGTTCGAAGAAGTGTCTCGATCATGTCCGCATAATTCACGAACCGTAGGGAGACACACTTAAGGATTCGACGTTGTTTGAGTAGTTATGGTATTATGAGAAAGAGACCGAATGTTGTTCGGAGTCTCGGATGGGATCCGGGATATCACGAGGTGATCCGGAATGGTCCGGAGAATAAGATTCATATAAGGAAAGTCCCGTTTCGGAGTTCGGGAATGATTCCGGTGTTTTCATCGGGAATGTTCTAGAAGGTCCCGGAATGTCCGGCACTCCGGAAGGGGAAGGGTACATGAATGTGTCATTGTAAGTTGGAATGATTGCATCATGTACTAAGTGTTCTCGCTGTCCAAAATAAAGGGTTTATTTAAATCCTAAATTGAAAAGTCAAACGGCTAGTTTGAAAGTCAAACGGCAAGTTTTTGGAAAGTGGAAAGAGGAGGAAAAGAGGGAAACCGAGTTGGAGAAGGAGACCTCCTCCAACCGGCGGCCAACTCCAATGCCGAGTTGGGGAGGGACTCCACTCCCTCCCCCTGGCGCGCCAGCCCCCTCCCACCTATATAAGGAGGGGCAGGGCTCCCCTCCTTAGACACACAAGTTCCTATCCTCTAATCTAAACCCTAGACCTAAACCCCGGTTTAGAGCTATTTCGGTTTAGAGCCTTCTAATTGGTGTGTCTAATTACTAGACCACTAATAGCCTCTCTCATAAGCTCCACCATACTCGCACCGGCTTAAGGCGAAGCCCTGCGGGATTTCCCCTCTACCTCCGGTACCACGCCGTTGTGCTGCCGGAATCACGAGGAGAGTGCTACAACCTCCGCTGCCTGCTGGAACAAGGGAGAGGAAGGTCTTCGTCGAGTACCGAACGTGTGACCGACTGCGGGAGCGCTGCTGGAACGTGGCGCCGGAAGGATCGTCTACGCGATCTTGAGATCGGAAAGAGTACGACTACATCACCCACGAGAATCTGCTCTCGTTAAACACTTTGGAATCTTCGAGGGTGAGTTATTCCATCGACTCGTTGCTACAATCTAGTAGATAGATCTTGGCTTGTTTGTTTGTATGCGATAGAAAATTTTGTTTTCCATGCTACGAACCCCTACAGTGGTATCAGAGCCGTGTCTATATGTAGATCTGTTGCACGAGTAGAACACAATGGTCATTGTGGGCGTTGATGCTTTTATTGTCAATTGCTTTTTGTGTACTTTGCATCTTGCGGTATGTTGGGATGAAGCGGCCCGGGCTAACCTTACATGACATCGTTCATGAGACTTGCTCCACGTTTGACATGCAACTTGTATTGCATAAGTGGCTTTGCGGGTGCCTGTTTCTCCTAGCATAGTTAAGATCCAATTTACAACGGGTAATCAACAATGCTAGTATCAATGTTGTGGTTCTTGTTCGTAAGTTAGAACGACACTTATTGAAAGCCCCAAGCCACGTAAAATATGCAAAGAAAGTAGAGGCGTCTAACTTTGTTTTGCAGGGGTGTGCAGTGATGTGATATGGCCATGATTGTGATTATATTTGATGTATGCAATGTTCCTTATTGTAAGTTGGCAACCGGCAGGAGCCATATGGTTGTCTTTAATTTCTGTTAAGACCTGCGTGTCTATTCAAAATAGTTGTAATAGTTGAAGCTGGTGGACGACAACCATGAAGAAGCGTCATTGACCTTGATGCTATGCCGGTGATGATGGAGATCATGTTCGTGCTTGAAGATGGAGATCGGAAGCACAAAGAAGAAAGGCCATATCATATCACATATTATGAATTGCATGTGATGTTAATCCTTTATGCATCTTGTATTGCTTAGTGGACGACGGTAGCATTATAAGATGATCCCTCATGCACATAAATTTCAAGTTCTATAGTGTTCACCCTTAGTATGCACCGTTGCCAAAGCTTGCTGCTTCAAAGCACCACGTGATGATCGGGTGTCTTTGATTCCGCGGGTGAATACAACGTAAGCAAGCCAGATTTGCTTATGCGGTAGCTAAGGTTTGATCTTGACGAGCCTAGCATGTACAGACATGGCCTCAGGAACACGGATCACCGAAAGGTAAAGCATGAATCATATAGTAGATATGATGAACATGTCGAATGTTCGCCATTGAAACTATATCAACTCTCGTGATGATCGGTTTTGATGTGGTGGATTTGGTTCGTGTGATCACTAAAACAATGTGAGGGATATTGTTTTGAGTGGGAGTTCACCTAGATTAATTTAATTATTAATTAGAACTCAATTTATCATAAACTAAATCAAAGTGAATTTGCATAGTTGTTGTAGTCATTGGCATCCGTTTACCACCTTGCGCTTAGTTATAATTGAGATAATAGAACTATAGAATTCTGGTTAGTTACTTTACGAACTGGTATCGTATTGTTTTTAAGTGTTAATCTAAAGTTTAAAAGTCCTATTGCAAACTTTCAGTAAGTTCCGGTTACTCCATGAAGTTTAATAATTAGTATTAAATCAAGAGTAACAATTCCAAGTGTTAGTATATAAGTATCATGTTTGTATCCATGATTCTTGATATTCAAAGAATTCCCTTAATATCAAGGTTATCTAGGATCTGAAAGAGTTGTTTCAGAAACCATGATGTGTGGAAGATATTGTGATATCTGAAACGAAGTTTTGGTTGCAACATGATAGAGTATAATATGGCAAAAGTCATGTTCTCATATTTGATGAGAATTTGCAAAAAGGTTGGAGACACTTGTTGTCCTAATCCTCCAAAAGGTTTTGGATAGCAACATTATACTCATAATTCATCGTTATAAGCTAAAAGTAGCTTGATCATGGACGATTCCATGACAAGGTGAATATTTGATATAGGTAAAATGTTTACTACACCAAGAGATTACTAAAGAAAGGAATTTGAACGAACACCAAACATTTGATGATGGTGATCTACTTCAAAGTGCAAGTCCAAAGACATTGGTATTTAACTATACATGTTTTTGACTATGTGTCATATGTATGACTCCACTGTTGATGTTGATAGATTCTTTCAAACAGAAAAGGAAATACTGAAAGAAAATCTCATAAATATATGGCAGAAAAGAAAAGACTAGAATTGTTCAGTTTAAATATATAGATGATATACATGTTATGGCTATATTCTTTGCTTATTAAACAATGTGGTTCTCAAGTATTTGATACTGAATTTGTTGGTGTGAATCATCATACGAAACAACACAATTCATGAACTACAATGGCCTAAGTAACTAGCAAAAGAATATGTGATGATGTTCATCGAGAACAAATAAAGGGTTATTGTGTTGCTCGTTAAACATCAAAGCTTGCCTTCAAAAATTTGTTTTATCAGGTATTATGAGAACAAAAGGGTTGTTCAAATAATTGCCGTAATCCATAAAAGATGGATGATTCACAAATCTCGTTGGAGAAATCACATCCATAAAACTAGTGCTAAAATGTCGAAAGACAAATTGATTGAAAGATCACTTAGGAAGTGACATCGCTGTTTGAATTATATTGGAAAGATAACATGAAGAAACTCCATATGGATGGAATTTTGGAGTCTTCTGATTTTTGATCAAATGACGCTTGTGAAACTTTCCTAGAGATAATTAAAACTTCGTTCATAGGCCAAAAGGGAACGAATGACTAGCTTATTGGAACTTGTACATATTGTTGTACGAAGTCCGTTATGTGTAGTCAAGAGCGATGGATTTCAACTTCATATGCTTTCTCCGAAAATTTGAGTGAATATATGAATATTTACTTAATAAGGATAAAGTATGAAACACTTGAAAAGTTCAAAGACTTTCAAGATGAAGTGCAAGATCATTGTAACAAGAATATAAATAGTTTATGATAAGATCATAAAGGAAGATATTTGAGTTACAAGTTTAGCATAATACCTAAGATTTAAGGAATCGTTCCGTGGATTTGCATTTTCCCGAAACACCGTAAGAGTATGGAGTGTTCGAGATATGTAATTAAACCTTGTTTGACATGGTAAGATCGAAAGGTGTAATTCATAAAACTGCCATTGTATTTTAAAGATTAAAAGCTTTAGAGATTACCGTTTTTCCACTGAAAAGAGCTCCATCATAATCCGTTGAAATGACACCATATAAAGTTATGGTTTGGGATAAAACCCAAGTTGTCCTTTCTTAAACATTGGTATGCTATACATAAGAAAGATGTGTGCAACCAAAGTCGGATGAACCTGTCTTTGTATAAACTGTTCCTCCATAAAACACCAGAGACAAAAGTGTTTGTTGCTTAGAACGTCAAGTTTCTTTGAGAAGAAATTTTTCGTGAAAAGTTAAGTGGGAGGACATTAGAACTTTGATGAGGTTAAAAGAACCTTAGCTGTATGTGCAGAGTTGCGCAGCGCCGAAAAGTGTTTCGGAGGCAGCAACAATGCTCATGGTTCACGTACCTCAAAGGTTGTGGTCACGGAGATCCAAGTTCCTATTGAAACAAGTAGATCGGATAAACAATCAAATACCAAGATTTGAGGGTTGAATCATTATTTGAGAATAATGAACCGACTACATACAGAGAAGCGATGATGGGCCCTGACTCCGTAAAATGGCTTGAAGCCATAAAATCCGTGATAGTTCCATACACGAGAAATCAAGTTTTGAACTTGAAGGACCCTCGAGAAAGGTGTAAGACCTTACAGTTGTGTCTGGATCTATAAAGAAATAGACATGGATGTTTTACATCTATGAAATAGTCGACATGTTGAGAAAGAGTTCACAACAATGTTCAAAGGTTGACTATGACAAGATTTGATCTTTCATAGTGATATTTAGTCTAGACGGATTAATGTAGCAACCACTACATATAATTTTGTTATATGGTAGTTGAATAAACAAAACAAGTTCTTCTAATAGAATCGTTACCTAGGACATGTGCATAACACGGTCCATAGGGTTTTGTTAATTCAAAGAATGCTAAAAAGCATATGCAAACTTCAATGGTTGAAGTGAGCATAGCGGAGTTGGAATCTTCACTGTGATGAAACTGTTAAAGGAGTTTAAAAGTTCATCAGAGACGATGGAGATGCTTGCATTTGCAAGAAATTAAGTGGGAGCGCTAAGACATGTTTCTAATACATTATGTGGAAGACATATTGTTGATTGGAAATAATGTATCTTTTATTAACACATATTAAGAATTTCATCCCGATGAAAGACTTGGGCAAAACCCAAATATTTGGCATCAATAGACGCTAATATGGTTGTGCCAGAAGTACATTGACAAGATATTGAATGAGTTCAATATAGAAACTACAAGAAAAGGTTCTTGTCGCACAGAAAGGATTGAATGAGTTCAATGTTGATGATATATTCAAGTGTATTGACATTTGGTAAAGTGAAACAAATAATCAAGTATAGATTGATACTTGATGTATGAAATCACAAAGAGTATTTATATCAATCATACTGTGATATGTACAAATCCAGATATGTCCTATGCTCTAAATGTTGAGAGCATATACCAGAATGATACGTAAGATGATCATTGGACAATAGTAAGGATATTCTTATGATCTTCTGAAAGAACTAAGAGTATAATATTTGTAGAAGTGACAAATAGATGGTTAGTTCATTGTAAAAGTACTACATTGATACTAGCTTTGTCACAAAGTACAAATTAAGTTTATCTCAATCTAAACTAAGGGTGGCACAATATAATGGAAAGTGAGTTCCATAATGGATTTGGATGATTTCCAAAGTTAAGACATTGTGACAGATACTACAACAAAAGGCTAAGTATATGACTGCTATTATAGCAGCAAAAGAGGGCATTTGTGTCAAGAAGTTTGTTATCAAACTAGGTGTAGTTCACAGTGGGATAATACTATGAAGATATATTGTGCGACAATATTATCAACATGTTTTAACCCCAAAGAGCTAAAGGTCACACCGAAAGACCAAATTTATACAAAGCCATCTCATTAGAGAATGAGTGATGCGTAGAGACGCAAAGACATGCAATTACACACGGATCTGGAAGTATCAGATCCGGAGATCAGTTGACCACTAGCAATCGTGTACATACAACACCGGAAAGCCATAGGTGTTATATACACAAAGGTTCGAAACTAGATTATTGACTCTAGTGCAAGTGGGAGACTGTTGGAGATATGCCCAAGAGGCAATAATAAAGTGGTTATTATCATGTCTTCACACTTATGACAAATGTTTACATACCATGCTATAATTGTATTAACCGGAAACATTAATACTTGTGTGATTTGTAAACTAAAATAAGAGTCCCTAGTAAAGCCTCTTGTTAAACTAGCTTGTTGGTTAATATATGATCATGGTTTCCTGATCATGAACATAGAGATGTTATTAACAACAGGATCATATCATTAGGAGAATGATGTGATGGACATACTCCTATAGATAAGCGTAGCATAAAGATCAAGTCATTTCAATAGTTCAAATTGCTATATGCTTTCTGATACATAGTAATCTAATTCCTTCGACCATGAGATCATGCATATCACCTTTACCGGATGGATGCTTTGATGACATCAAACACCACACCGTAACAGGGTGGCTATAAAAGTGGCATTGAGTGTTCGGAAAGTATTGGTTGAAACACATGGATCAAGAGTGGGATTTGTCCATCCATATGACGGATAGATATACTCTGGGCCCTCTCGGTGAAATGTCATCCAATTAGCTTGCAAGCATGTGACTGGGTCACAAGGGATCACATATCACGGGAATGAGAAAAGAGTACTTATCGGTAACGAGGTTGAACTAGGTATGCAGAGATACCGACGATCATAACCTTGGATAAGTAACATATCGTGAGACAAAGGGAAATTGGTATCGTATGTAAGTGGTTCATTCGATCGCAAAAGTAATCGTAGAAATATGTGGGAGCCATATGAATTTCCAGATTCCTCTATTGGTTATTGTTCGAAGAAGTGTCTCGATCATGTCCGCATAATTCACGAACCGTAGGGAGACACACTTAAGGATTCGACGTTGTTTGAGTAGTTATGGTATTATGAGAAAGAGACCGAATGTTGTTCGGAGTCTCGGATGGGATCCGGGATATCACGAGGTGATCCGGAATGGTCCGGAGAATAAGATTCATATAAGGAAAGTCCCGTTTCGGAGTTCGGGAATGATTCCGGTGTTTTCATCGGGAATGTTCTAGAAGGTCCCGGAATGTCCGGCACTCCGGAAGGGGAAGGGTACATGAATGTGTCATTGTAAGTTGGAATGATTGCATCATGTACTAAGTGTTCTCGCTGTCCAAAATAAAGGGTTTATTTAAATCCTAAATTGAAAAGTCAAACGGCTAGTTTGAAAGTCAAACGGCAAGTTTTTGGAAAGTGGAAAGAGGAGGAAAAGAGGGAAACCGAGTTGGAGAAGGAGACCTCCTCCAACCGGCGGCCAACTCCAATGCCGAGTTGGGGAGGGACTCCACTCCCTCCCCCTGGCGCGCCAGCCCCCTCCCACCTATATAAGGAGGGGCAGGGCTCCCCTCCTTAGACACACAAGTTCCTATCCTCTAATCTAAACCCTAGACCTAAACCCCGGTTTAGAGCTATTTCGGTTTAGAGCCTTCTAATTGGTTTAGAGCCTTCTAATTGGTGTGTCTAATTACTAGACCACTAATAGCCTCTCTCATAAGCTCCACCATACTCGCACCGGCTTAAGGCGAAGCCCTGCGGGATTTCCCCTCTACCTCCGGTACCACGCCGTTGTGCTGCCGGAATCACGAGGAGAGTGCTACAACCTCCGCTGCCTGCTGGAACAAGGGAGAGGAAGGTCTTCGTCGAGTACCGAACGTGTGACCGACTGCGGGAGCGCTGCTGGAACGTGGCGCCGGAAGGATCGTCTACGCGATCTTGAGATCGGAAAGAGTACGACTACATCACCCACGAGAATCTGCTCTCGTTAAACACTTTGGAATCTTCGAGGGTGAGTTATTCCATCGACTCGTTGCTACAATCTAGTAGATAGATCTTGGCTTGTTTGTTTGTATGCGATAGAAAATTTTGTTTTCCATGCTACGAACCCCTACATCTTTAAACTTTTCAAATGTTTCACACTTCATCCTTATTAACTAAATATTCATATATTCACTCAAATTTTCGGAGAAAGCATATGAAGTTTGAAAGGACTATATCTTCCCATGATGTTTTTGGTGTTAATGATAATCCCAACTGTGTTTTTAATTGTGCGCTTGAGTTTCAGGGGAAACATTGTTGATATCTCCTTCTATAGTGGTGGATACTCTCTTGGGATCTCATGAAGACGGTGGCCTTTTAGTCTTCTCCTAGTTTCTCTCCGGTTGTTGTTTTTAGGTCACCGTACTATTAAGAGGGGGTCCATTTTGGAAGGCTGTGGGAAATCACTTATTCTTGCACAAACCTATATGCACCACCACAACCATCCCATTATCCCGTGAGAGAGCGTTTTTTCCTGTTCTGTTGGAGCCTTTTGTGTCTCACCGGAAGTTCCGGCCTAGGCCGGAAGTTCCGCTCAGATTCTTTTATGCGGGCTATTTTACACTTTGTTCCGACGCTAGTTCCGCCCCAAGTTCCGATGGTGAATCAGTAACCTTCTGTTTGAAGTGTTCTATTTGCCGGAACTTGGGCCGGAACTTGCATCGGAACTTGTCCTGCCAATAGATCCTGAGCGGAACTTCCGCCCAGACGCCGGAACTTCCGGCCAGACTCGGTTCGCGACCCAGAAGTTCTGCCCCTTGTTCCGTTCCAAGTTCCGGTGGCGGCTCAGTACCCTTCTGTTTTGAAGCGTTCTATTTGCCGGAACTTGGTCGGAACTAGCATCGGAAGTTCACCGGAACTTCCGGTCTATTTTGACCGGAACTTCCGGTTGCGCTTCTGGAGCGGGCGTCAACGGTCTGATGACCGTTGGAGCCAGGCTGAGCAGAACTTCCGGCCTCTCACCGGAACTTCCGGTGAGGTTGCGGGGGCTGTAACGGTTCAGCGCGAGGGGGCCTATTTAAGGCACCCCTCTTCTTCCTCCCACTCTCTCTCGAATTTTTCTCTCTCCTCCATTAATGCTTGAGCTTCACCTCACTAGATCTCTCTCTCTAGCCACTCAAATGACTTAATCTTTTGAGAGGTGAGGGAGGTGACCTAGATCTACACTTCCACCAAAGAAGATTTGATTTCCCCCACCCATCCTTTGTGGATCTTGTTGCTCTTGGGTTTCTTGGAACCCTAGACGGTGTAGGGCATCCTCAGAGCTAAGGCTTTTGTTGTAAAGCTTCGAGGTGTCGTTGAGGGCCTCCAATTGAGTTCTGGAGCCTTCCCCTCAACCTTGGTGTAAAGGTTTCGGTTGGCGCCTTCAAGGTCACCGGTTAGTGGATTTTGAGGCCTCCTTTGTGGGGGAGCTCACCGGAGAAGAAGGTGAGGCCTTTGTGGCGCTCGGGTGACCCTTTGTGGCCCCGACACCTCTCCAACGTAGACGTAGCTCCTTGGGAGTGAACTACGGGAATTACATCTCCGTGTCCCCTCTCGGGTTACTTCGTTCCCCTCCTTTACTCCTTGCTATTTACTGTTTTTGTTGTTGGTGTTTGTTTCCTTGCATTTAGGTTGTTCACTTAGTTGCACCTCTAGATAACTTCCTTTCTTGTTGAGCCTAAAAGTGAGAAACAAATTAAAATTGGGTAGATGCCTATTCACCCCCCTCTAGTCGTATAAAGTCGGTACTTTCAATTGGTATCAGAGCCAAGGCTCTTATTTCGGGCTTTACCGCCTAAGAGACTATGGCTGACGAAGGGGGTAGTGAAACCAAAAATCCAAGAACTTGGCCACTATGGATGACCTCAAGCAATTGGAATCATCCATGATGTCCAAGTTCGAGGAAATGATGACTCTCTTGCAGTCTCTCAAGCCAAACCCCATGGTTGCTATTGACACATCCCAACCCAACGAGGTTCCTCCCACCGTTACGGTGTCCGCCCCCGGGGTAACTCCCGCGGCTGCCACCACTCACTTGGGACTTGGTTTTGTTGCTCAAACCTCTACCAAGGTTCCAAGTGAGAACATCGAGGAGCCCGAGAACCCAACTTCCAAAGAGGAAAATGGAGGAAAGGACTACTCGGCGGTACCCCCACCGCCGAAGTACACTCCGGATCCACCCATCCCCATGCCACACATTATACCTCAAGGAGCACCACCCATGCTAGATACTTCTAATTTCGCCAATTGGCAATATCCAATGCGCTCACATATTTCCAGCTCGTCTATTGAGATAATGAGGATTGTGGAGGATGGATTCTCTCCATACGACCCAAAGAAGTTGACACGAGGTGAAGTGGTGGACAAGCAACTCAATGCCACAGCTTTGGGAATGATTCAAAAGGCCTTGACTCCAAAGGATTTTGCTCACATTCGCCAATTTGACACCGCCAAGGAAGCTTGGGATCAACTCACCGAGCTCTTTGTTGGGAATGCAAGCATCCAAAGCTCCAAGTTTGATGAGATCAACAACAAGTGCGATGGTTTCGCATTGCAAGATGATGAGACCCCCGAAGACATGTATAGGCACCTTAAGGTTCTTTGTTCCACTTTGAGGGATCTTGGGGCTCACTATGTTGATGACAAGTTTATGAAGAGGAAGTTCATTCAAGCTCTCCTCCCATATGAAGAACAAAAGCTCAACTCTATCAAAGGAAGAACCAACTTTCACCTAATGACCTCCCAAGAAGTCTTGAGTGAAGTAATTGCCATGACTATTGCCAAGAAGAATGCGGAGTCCGCTCGAGCTAGAGCCATTGGGTCAACCAAAGTGAATCTTGCTTTGAAGGCCAAGGCTATTGAAGTTGATGATGATGATACATCAAGTGAGTGGTCTCAAGAGGAACTCAAATGTGCCTTCAACGAACATCTTGCTCTCGCTTCAAGGGCCTTTTGGAACAAGTCCGGATTCAAGCCAAGATCAAGGTACAACTCAAGATTCAACTCACCCAACAAGTCTCCCAAGGCAAGGTCGTGCTACAATTGCAACGACAAGAGTCACTTCGTGGCCAAGTGTCCCTTTGAGAACCGTGAAGACAATGGTGGTCGTCTCATTCGCAAGATCAAGTCAAGACCTCCTCATCCCTTGAACAAGAACTACGCCATCAAGAACGCCACTAACAAGGAACGAGCAATTGTGGTCCATGAAGAATATCTTTCGGGCACGGATGAAGATGATGATGAAGTTCATGGTGGAGAGATTGTGGGAGTTTCTGCTATTGCCACTACCTCAACTCCATGTCTATCCCTCTTCGACTCGCCAAATGAAAATGTCATCTTCTCCAACCAAAAGTGCTTCATGGCCAAGGCCACCGAGGTAACACCGAAACCCACTCCTCAACCTATCTCTAGTGAGCCTTCCTCTCTTGATCTTGTTGGTCTAGAGGTGAAGAAAGAGATGATTGACATGTGTGAATTTGTTGCTACCTTAGATGAAGAAACTAAAAACTGCTTTGAGTCCTTACTTGCACAACTTGACAATGCTAGAGATGCCTTAGATGAAAAGGAAGAACTTCTTGACTTGCTAAGTAAAAATGAAAGAGATGTCGCCGATGAAATTGCCTCTCTCACTCAAAGTCTTGAGGATGAACAAAATATGAGAATTAATCTTGAAGAAAATGTGTCTAAGCTTGTAGATGATCATAACAACACTTTGTGCTCTACAATTAAAGAACGTGACCATGCTCTTGCTTTGGTTAAGGTTCTCAAGAAAGAAAATGCTGAGTTTGTGGGTGGTCATGAGAGGACTCAAAAGGATCTTGAGAAACTCAAAGAGGAACACAAAGCCTTGGAGAGTAAATTCTCAAATCTTTTTGAAGCCCATGAACAGCTTCAAACTCAATTAACTTGTGATCTCTCTAAGTCTTCCACTATGCAAATTATAGACTTGTCTAGCTCTCCTAACCCTTGTTGCAAGCATGAGCATCTCATAGAGGAAGTCAAGGTGTTGAAGGATCAACTTGCCAAGACTAAGAAGAAGAAGAAGAAGAAGAAGAAGAAGAACAAGAAGAAGAAAAAGAACAAGGGCATGTCCCAAGGGGTACCAAATGGCCTAACCCTCTTGCAAAGTGACAACTTTGCCGGAAAGAACAATCCCTCTTATATTCTTTGCAAATCTTATGATGGTCATTTATATGCTAGATACGTGGGAACGTCTTACACACATGATTATCATTGGGCCATTTGGGTGCCAAAGGCTCTTGTCACTAACAAAATAGGACCCATTGCAAAATGGGTACCTAAAACCAAAGCTTGATTTTCTTGTAGGACTATGCTTCCGGTGGATCAAAATGGGTGCTTGATAGTGGTGCCACGAGTCATATGACCGGAAGCAAGTCTATCATGACCGAATTGAGGCCCAATATTGCCAATACCATGGTCTCCTACGGTGACAAAACAAGCTCTCAGGTTTTGGGTTTTGGCAAAGTGGTGGTAACCCCGGATGTATCCTTGGTTGACGTCATGCTTGTCAAAACTCTTGGTTACAACTTACTCTCAGTTCGTGCTCTTGATCTTATGGGTCTTTCTTCTTTCTTTAATTCTCATACCGTGGTCCTCATGTGGAGCAAGTCTCTCAAGGTGGCTTTTGTAGGATATGTAGAACATGACTTGTATGTGGTGGACTTTTCAGGGATCACTACTCCTCATGCTCTATGTCTCTATGCTAAAGCCGACAAGGGCTGGTTGTGGCATCGCCGCCTAGCCCATGTTAACATGAGAGATTTGCAAAGACTTCACTCTGAGGGCCAAATCCTTGGAATTAACGATGTTTCTTTTGCCAAAGATCGTGTTTGCAGGGCTTGTATTGAAGGTAAGATGCATGAAACTCCTCACAAAGCACTCAATCAGATCACTACCGAGAGGTGTTTGGAGCTCTTGCATATGGATCTCTTTGGTCCTCCCTCTCATGATAGCCTTGGAGGCAAGAAGTATTGCTTGGTTATTGTGGATGATTTCTCAAGATACACTTGGGTGTTCTTTTTCAAGTACAAGAGTGAGACTCAACAAACCGTCATTGACTTTGCTAATGAGGTTCAACGGAAGCACAATGCAACTATTCTCTCAATTCGAAGTGACAATGGCACCGAGTTCAAAAACTATACCTTGGACGAGTTTCTCAGTGATGAAGGAATCAAACATCAATACTCCACTCCCTACACCCCTCAACAAAACGGAGTTGCCGAAATGAAGAATCACACATTGATGGATGCGGCTCGGTCTATGCTAGCTGAGTTCAAGTCTCCATACAACTTTTGGGCCGAGGCCATCTCCACCGCTTGCCATGCAACCAGTCGGCTTTATCTCCGCAAGAAAAAGAACAAGACCCCCTATGAACTTCTCACCGGGAAAAAGCCTAATGTTAGCTACTTTCGGGTGTTTGGTTGCAAGTGCTACATTCTCAAGAAAGGAGTTCGTTTGTCCAAGTTTGAATCCAAGGCTCAAGAAGGAATTTTCGTTGGTTACTCAAATCAGTCCCATGCTTATAGAGTGTACAACAAAGCCAATGGAAGAGTTGAAGAAACGAGCAACGTGAAATTTGATGAAAATCATGAGTCTCTTTTTAGGCAAGATGGTGTTTGTGATCCAAGTTATGAAATTCCTCCCAAGGCCATAAGAAGAATGGGTGTGGGCTTCCACCTCCCCATTGAGGATCCCCTTATGGACAAAGGAGAAGGACCAAGTTCTACTCAAGTGGAGCCCTCACTTTCACAAGATCATCTTGCCCCTCAAGGACCTACTTTCTTGGCACAAGCTCCCTCAAGCTCTTACGAAGCTTCCCATGCTCATGACTCTCCAAGCTCCAAAGAACAAGCTCTTCATCAACAACATCAACCTCCCCACGATGGGGCTCCTCCTCAAGGCACCTCCCACGGACAAGCTCTTCATCAACCTCATCAACCTCCCCAAGATGGGGCTCCTCCTCAAGGTCACGGATCTCCCCAAGGTCAAGCTCGTCGAGATCAAGAGCAAGTCAATGATCCTCAAGGATCCTCTCCAAGTGATGACTCCCCCGAAGTGGAAATTGATGAAGATGACCCTCGTGTTCGTGCTTATAGTCAAGGCGGCGGCTCAATTGGTGGCAACAAGTGGTATCTCAAGAATCTCGAGTTGAAGCACAAGCCCGCCGTCAAGCCTATCGTCTCGCCAAGCTTGTTCGAGATGGCCATATCCTTGATAATGTCTATGGAGATTTCAATAAAGGTTCCACTACTAGGAGGCAACTAGCTTCCTTTAGCTCTCACCATGCGTTTATCTCTCTCGTGGAACCACAGAAAGTCTTTGAAGCTCTTGAAGATGATGATTGGCTTGATGCTATGAACGAGGAACTTCACAACTTCAAGAGGAACAATGTTTGGACATTGGTTGAGCGACCCAAAGTCTGTCAAAACGTTATTGGAACCAAGTGGGTCTTCAAGAACAAGTGCGATGCGAATGGAACTGTCATGCGCAACAAGGCAAGGTTAGTTGACCAAGGATACTCACAAGTTGAGGGCATCGAATACGGTGAGACTTACGCCCCCGTTGCTCGCCTTGAATCCATTTCTATGCTTCTTGCCTTCGCTACTCATCATAACTTTAAGTTGCATCAAATGGATGTTAAGAGTGCTTTTCTTAATGGTCCTTTGAAAGAGTTGGTATATGTCAAGCAACCTCCGGGTTTTGAGGATCCACTTTTTCCGAACCATGTCTACAAGCTCAATAAGGAACTCTATGGCCTCAAGCAAGCCCCACGTGTGTGGTATGATTGCCTTAGGGAGCTCTTGTTAGACCGTGGCTTCGAAGTGGGCTTCATTGATCCCACTCTTTTTACTAAGAAAGTTGGAGGCCACTTGTTCGTATGCCAAATCTATGTTGATGACATTATCTTTGGGTCAATTAACAAAACTTTTAATGAGGATTTTGCCAAGCTCATGACCGATCGCTTCGAGATGTCCATGATGGGGGAGTTGAAGTTTTTCCTTGGGTTTGAAGTCAAGCAATTGAGGAAAGGGACTTTCATCAACCAAGCCAAGTACATCCAAGACATGCTCAAGAAGTTCAAGTTTGATCAAGTCAAAGGTGACAAGACTCCAATGCCAACTAAGGTTAATCTTGATCTCGATCCCAAGGGTAAGGAGGTGGATCAAAAACTCTATCGATCTATGA
Source organism: Avena sativa (assembly GCA_916181665.1). Taxonomy (NCBI): domain Eukaryota; kingdom Viridiplantae; phylum Streptophyta; class Magnoliopsida; order Poales; family Poaceae; genus Avena; species Avena sativa. The sequence continues at coordinate 342,190,790 of OV702283.1, forward strand.
TTGGTTCTTTGCTCTATCTTTGTGCATCCCGACCGGATATTATGTTGAGTGTGGGTTTGTGTGCAAGATTTCAAGCCGCACCAAAGGAAAGTCACATGGTGGCGGTCAAGAGAATCTTTCGATATTTAGTTCATACCCCAAACTTTGGGTTGTGGTACCCCAAGGGAGCCAACTTTGATCTCATTGGTTACACGGACTCGGACTGGGCTGGCGACAAAGTGGGAAGAAAGTCAACCTCCGGAGCTTGTCAGTTTCTCGGAAGATCTTTGGTTTGTTGGTCCTCGAAGAAGCAGAACTGTGTGTCTATGTCCACTGCCGAAGCTGAGTACATCTCTGCCGCAAGCTGCTGTGCTCAATTGCTATGGATGAAGCAAACTTTGAAGGATCTTGGACTATCTTTTGACAAGGTGCCTCTTCTTTGCGACAATGAGAATTCCATTGCTATTGCTCACAATCACGTGCAACACAACCGGACCAAGCACATTGAGATTCGTCATCATTTCATTCGGGACCATGTTGCTAGAGGAGACATTTCTTTGGAGTATGTTCCCACCAAGGCAAATCTTGCGGATCTTTTCACGAAGCCTCTTGATGAAGCAAGGTTCCGGGAGTTAAGGCATGAGCTAAATATCATTAATTCAAGCAATGTTGCTTGAGTACCTTGCACACGTACCCGCGTCTCAATGTGTATCTTGTTTGGATGTAGGCATGGATTTAGGGAGAGTGTAGTTCCTTTTATGAACAAACGCTATCCCTATTATGCGCACATTAAAGTTTTCATACTCTATAGTCTCTAAAGGAGACCATTTGAGCTTCATGATGAGTGTTGGTAATGAACCCAAGATATATCTTCGCGGTGTCAAGCCATTTACTCTTATATAAGGTGGCCTTGGCCAGCGACCCATTTTTATTTGTGTCTTTGACCTTTTTGTTTTTCTTGGTTTTTGTTGGCTTTGGTTCTTCACAGTTTGAGTCCTCTATCCTAAGCCTTTCCTTACCTCAAGCCCTCTCTATTCCCTGCACAAGTTCTTCCTTGTTATCTTCCAAACCTGAGATGGTCTTCCTGGCGTCAGCGGAACTTCCGGTCGGTCTGACCCGAAACTTCCGGTCCCTGACCGGAACTTCCGGTGGTGCTCCCCGTCCTATATAAGGTGGGCCCTGGGGGAAAACGGGATCTTCTTCCTTTTTCCCCCAAGACCCATCCTCTATTTGGAGCAGCCGCCGGCCAGGACCTCTCCACGAAGGTGCTCCGGCCCCTTCGTCTCCAACCACTCCTTCGCAGATCTGCTCCGTGGGATCCTTCCCCACCTCGATCTCCCGCCATGGACTCCGGTATTTGCCCTCAACTCCCTCCATTAATGGAGATCTTGCTCTCACCATGGCTTGAGTTAGGGCACACCTTGTCTAGGCTAGTTCTTTGGCTAGAACTTGTTGGAAGATCTTGGTAGGCCTAGGGTATCATGCTAGAGTAGATTAGTCCAATACATTCTTGAAAATCTTTGCACTTGTGGCTTTTAGATCTAGATCTAGTGAACTGCTGTTTGGAACCGTCAGTTCGTGGTCTCATCGGAACTTCCGGTGAGCCACGACCGGAACTTCCGGTGTACTATTTTCACCGGAAGTTCCGGCGATTCAGCGGAAGTTCCAGCAACAATGCAATTTGTTTTCCTGATTGTATTTTTCCAATCTATCTCTTTTGTTTCCTCTTCCGAACTTGTGCACTTACCCCACCTTCCCTCCCTACTCTTCTGCTTTCCTCTCAGGGCAAGGAGATACCCGCCAAGGCAAGCGTGCCCGCCGACCATCCTCTGACATTCCTCCTAAGATTGATGAAGAAGATGTTGAGGTTGTGCGTCCGACCACTCAGACTACTCGTCAGAAGGCTGCTGTTGCTCGCCGTGCTGCTGCTGCTGCAGGGAAAAGGCCTGCTCTTGCTCAGAAGGCCACTGCTACTGGGCCAGACATGACCAAATCCAAGATTTCCAAGTGGTCTCAGAAATCTTACTCTGCATTCAGGGCTACGGATCCCTACCTCGTGCCTCATGATCGTCTTTGATTGGACCCTGACTTCCACACCTGCTGTCAGGAACAGATATATGAAGAAATTTATGCATCGAATAAGAAGTTCGTGGTTGCTCCTCAAAAGTACATCGGCTCACATGGAAGAGAAGAAAGTTTACTTTGGCGAGGCTCTTGATATTTGCCAGAAGTTTGGGCTGGTTCCCCTCATGGAGCACCGTCAGAACTTTGATGTGACTGCTATTGCTCAGTTTTACTCAACTCTGTTTATTCACATGCAGTCCTCTACTGAAGGTGTGATGAAGTGGATGACCAGGGACGTGTTGCTTACCGCCACTTGGTCTAAGTTTTCTAAGCTTCTTGGCTATCCCATTCAGCCTGGCCGCGGGGCAAATGGTTGGCGTGTTCATGGTCCTAAAGCTGCTGATCCTGAGGTCCTGGAGCCTCTCTACATTGAAGGGTGGGGAACTGTTGGGTTTGTGAATCATCTGCTGCCAGTTTTTGACATCATGCGCAGGGTGTACTTAAACACCATCTCTCCCAAGGCTGGCAACTTTGATCAGTTTCATGGCTATCAGGTTGACCTCATGCATCAAACTTATCTTCGCCAGGACTCTGACAGGTCAATGGATATTATGCACTTCATCTACTCAGAGATGTGGGCGGCTCTCATTGAAAAGCGCTCCTGCATCTATGCTCCCTACATACAGACTCTCATCAATCACAAGTGGCTTGAGACGACTGGCACCCGCTTTCCTCAAGAAAACATCACCATTCATGAGGAGAATAAGCTACGTGTGATGAAGCACCAAAAGCCTCGTTCTCAAGAAGAAAAGGAAGCTGCACTCAAGAAGGCTCGAGATGTTGCTGGTGGTCCCTCCTCTGCTCCTGGTGGCTCTAGTGCTGGTGGTCTTTCTCTCCAGAGGCAGTCGTCTTGGGCAAAGAAGCTGCTTGGGAAAGTGAAGAAAACTTTCTGCTTTCTGCAGGACTGCGAGTATCAGGCCTATGTTGACCATCGTCACAATGTTCAGCGCCAGAAGGCCATCATGACCGCTCTCAACATTCCTTGCTCACCGGTCTCTAGCTTTCTCACTGTTCCCAAGGATGATTGGATTCGCGACAACTGTTGGAGATATGCCCTAGAGGCAATAATAAATGTAGTTATTATTATATCTTTGTGTTTATGATAAATGTTTACATTCATGCTATAATAGTATTAACAAGGAAACATTGATACTTGTGTGATTTGTAAACTTAATTTGAAGTCCCTAGTATAGCCTCTATACATCACTAGCTTGTTGGTTGATAAATGATTGTGGTTTCCCTATCATGAACATTGAGATGTTATCAACAACAAGATCATATCATTAGGAGAATGATTTGGTGGACATACTCCTATAGATAAGCGTAGCATAAAGATCAAGTCATTTCAATAGTTCAATTGCTATATGCTTTCTGATACATAGTAACCTAATTCCTTCGACCATGAGATCATGCATATCACCTTTACCGGATGGATGCTTTGATGACATCAAACACCACACCGTAACTAGGTGGCTATAAAGGTGGCATTGAGTGTTCGGAAAGTATTGGTTGAGACACATGGATCAAGAGTGGGATTTGTCCATCCATATGACGGATAGATACACTCTGGGCCCTCTCGGTGGAATGTCATCCAATTAGCTTGCAAGCATGTGACTGGCTCACAAGGTATCACATATCACGGGAACGAGAAAATAGTACTTATCGGTAACGAGGTTGAACTAGGTATGCAGAGATACCGACGATCATAACCTCGGATAAGTAAAGTATCGTGAGACAAAGGGAAATTGGTATCGTATGTAAGTGGTTCATTCGATCGCAAAGTAATCGTAGAAATATGTGGGAGCCATATGAATTTCCAGATTCCTCTATTGGTTATTGTTCGGAGAAGTGTCTCGATCATGTCCGCATAATTCACGAACCGTAGGGAGACACACTTAAGGATTCGACGTTGTTTGAGTAGTTATGGTATTATGAGAAAGAGACCGAATGTTGTTCGGAGTCTCGGATGGGATCCGGGATATCACGAGGAGATCCGGAATGGTCCGGAGAATAAGATTCATATAAGGAAAGTCCCGTTTCGGAGTTGGGGAATGTTTCCGGTGTTTTCATCGGGAATGTTCTAGAAGGTTCCGGAATGTCCGACACTCCGGAGGGGAAGGGTACATGAATGTGTTGTATCAAGTTGGTATGATTGCATCATGTACTAAGTGTCATCGCTGTTCCAAATAAAGGATTAATCGAATCCTAGTTTGAAAAGTCAAATAGCTAAATTGAAAAGTCAAACGGCTAAATTTGGAAAGTGGAAAAGAGGAGGAGGAGGTGAAACCGAGTTGGGGAGGGAGTCCTCCTCCCCAAGCCGGCGCACCACCCAAGCCGAGTTGGGGAGGGACTCCCCTCCCTCCCCTTGGCCGCCGGCCCCTCCACCTATATAAGGAGGGGCAGGGCTCCCTCCTAGCACACACAAGTCCCTCTCCTCCAAACCCTAGCTTGGCGCCTACCACCATAGCCGCCGCCCCTAGGGTTTTGCCCTAGCCGCCGACTTGGGTTGCCCCAAACCCTAGCCGCCGGCTCTAGCCTCTCCTCCTTGGTGTGTCTAAAACCTAGATCGCCGAGGAGCTCTTTCATACTCCACCATACTCGCTCCGTCTTAAGGCGAAGCCCTGCGAGATCTCCCCTCTACTTCCGGTACCACGCCGTTGTGCTGCCGGAATCGCGAGGAGAGTGCTACAACCTCCACTGCCTGCTGGAACAAGGGAGAGGAAGGTCTTCGTCGAGTACCGAACGTGTGACCGACTGCGGGAGCGCTGCCGGAACGCAGCGCCGGAAGGATCGTCTACGCGATCTTGAGATCGGGAAGAGTACGACTACATCACCCACGAGAATCCGCTCTCGTTAAACACTTTGGAATCTTCGAGGGTAAGTTATTCCATCGACTCGTTGCTACAATTTAGTAGATAGATCTTGGCTTGTTTGTTTGTATGCGATAATTTTTTTTGTTTTCCATGCTACGAAACCCTACAGTGGTATCAGAGCCGTGTCTATATGTAGATCTGTTGCACGAGTAGAACACAATGATCATTGTGGGCGTTGATGCTTTTATTGTCGATTGCTTCTTGTGTACTTTGCATCTTGCGGTATGTTGGGATGAAGCGGCCCGGGCTAACCTTACATGACAACGTTCATGAGACTTGCTCCACGCTTGACATGCAACTTGTATTGCATAAGTGGCTTTGCGGGTGCCTGTTTCTCCTAGCATAGTTAAGATCCAATTTACAACGGGTGATCAACAATACTAGTATCAATGTTGTGGTTCTTGTTCGTAAGTTAGAACGACACTTATTGAAAGCCCCAAACCACGTAAAATATGCAAAGAAAGTAGAGGCGTCTAACTTTGTTTTGCAGGGGTGTGCAGTGATGTGATATGGCCATGATTGTGATTATATTTGATGTATGCAATGTTCCTTATTGTAAGTTGGCAACCGGCAGGAGCCATATGGTTGTCTTTAATTTATGTTAAGACCCGCGTGTCTATTCAAAGTAGTTGTAATAGTTGAAGCCGGTGGACGACAACCATGGAGAAGCGTCATTGACCTTGATGCAATGCCGGTGATGATGGAGATCATGTTCGTGCTTGAAGATGGAGATCGGAAGCACAAAGAAGAAAGGCCATATCATATCACATATTATGAATTGCATGTGATGTTAATCCTTTATGCATCTTGTATTGCTTAGTAGACGACGGTAGCATTACAAGATGATCCCTCATGCACATCAATTTCAAGTCATAAAGTGTTCACCCTTAGTTAGCACCGTTGCTAAAGCTTGTTGTTTCGAAGCACCACGTGATGATCGGGTGTGTTAGATTCTGCAAGTGTATACAACGTGAGCAAGCCAGATTTGCTCATGCGGAAACTAAGGTTTGATCTTGACGAGCCTAGCATGTACAGACATGGTCTCGAAACACGGATCACCGAAAGGTAAAGCATGAATCATATAGTAGATATGATGAACATGACGATTGTTCGCCATTGAAACTATATCAACTCTCGTGATGATCGGTGTTGATGTGGTGGATTTGGTTCGTGTGATCACTAAAACAATGTGAGGGATATTTTTTTGAGTGGGAGTTCACCTAGATTAACTTTATTATTAATTTGAACTCAATTTGTCATAAACTTAGTCTAAACTATTGCAAATATGTTGTAGATCAATGGTAGCCCCTACCATCAATTTTAATGCGTTCCTAGAGAAATAAAAGTTGAAAAACAATGGAAGCAACTTCGCGGATTGGTTCCGCAATTTGAGGATTGTCCTCATAGCTGGTAATTTGACCTATGTGCTGGATGCACCGCTGGGTGACCCACCTGCAGCTGATGCTTCCGATGAAGTAAAGAATGTTTACCTCGCTCGGAAGAATCAGTACTCCATAGTTCAGTGTGCTATCTTGTATGGTTTGGAATCGGAGCTTCAGAAAAGGTTTGAGAATTCAGACCCATATGATATTGTCGAGGATCTCAAATTGATTTTTGAGACTCATGCGGCAATTGAAAGTTATGAGGCTTCTGAAAAGTTCTTTAACTGCAAGATGGAAGAGGGCAGCTCCGTCAGTGAGCATGTGCTTAAGATGTCTGGGCACGCAAACAAACTTCAAAGCTTGGGTATAGTGATTCCTAATGCTTTGGGGATTTACCGTGTCCTCCAATCACTACCACCAAGTTACAAGAACTTTGTGATGAACTACAACATGCAGAACATGAACAAGCAGTTGCCAGAACTGTTTGCTATGTTAAAGTCTGCAGAAGTGGAGATCAAGAAAGAGCACCAAGTGTTGTTGGTCAACAAGACCACCAAATTCAAGAAAGGCAAGTCTAAGCAGAAGGGACACTTCAAGAAGGGTGGTAAGAAAGTTACCACACCGGCGAAGAAGACCAAGGCTGGACCTAAGCCTGAAACTGAGTGCTTTTACTGCAAGGGAGAAGGTCACTGGAAGCGGAATTGCCCAAAGTACTTGGCGGATTTGAAGAACGGCAACATCAAGAAGAAAGGTATATCTGATATACATGTTATTTATGTGTATCTCACTAGTACTCGTAGTAGTGCCTGGGTATTTGATACTGGTTCGGTTGCTCATATTTGTAACTCGAAACAGGTGCTGCAGAATAAACGGAAGCTAGCGAAGAACGAGGTGACGATGCGCGTGGGAAACGGATCAAAGGTTGATGTGATCGCGTTCGGCACGCTACCCCTTCATCTACCATCGGGATTAGTTTTATACTTAAATAATTGTTATTTGGTGCCTGCGTTGAGCATGAACATTATATCGGGATCTTGTTTATTGCGAGACGGTTACTTGTTTAAGTCCGAGAATAATGGTTGTTCGATTTATATGAGTAATATGTTTTATGCACATGCACCTTTGATAGATGGTCTATTCTTATTGAATCTCGATAGTGGAAATACACATATCAACAACATTGAGGCTAAACGTTTGAAATCGAACGATAACTCGACCTATATGTGGCACTGTCGTCTTGGTCACATTGGAGTGAAGCATATGAAGAAACTCCATTCCGATGGACTTCTTGAATCACTTGATTTCGAATCACTTGAAAGATGCGAAGCATGTCTGATGGAAAAAATGACTAAGACTCCATTTTCTGGTATGATGGAGCGAGCTACGGTTTTATTGGAAATCATACATACCGATGTGTGTGGTCCAATGAGTGTAGCATCGCGCGGTGGTTATCGTTATGTTCTTACCTTCACGGATGACTTGAGTAGATATGGGTATATCTATTTCATGAAACATAAGTCCAAAACTTTCGAGAAGTTTAAGGAGTTTCAAAGTGAGGTAGAGAATCAACGTAACAAGAAGATTAAATTTCCGCGTTCTGATCGTGGAGGTGAATATCTAAGTTACGAGTTTGGCGAGCATTTAAAGAAATGCGGAATACTTTCACAGTTAACACCGCCGGGAACACCACAGCGTAATGGTGTGTCCGAACGTCGTAATCAAACTCTCTTAGATATGGTTCGTTCTATGATGTCACTTACAGATTTACCGCTATCATTTTGGGGTTATGCATTAGAAACAGCCGCATTCACTTTAAATAGGGCAGCATCTAAATCCGTTGAAACGACACCATATGAATTATGGTTTGGGAAGAAACTTAGATTGTCGTTCCTTAAAGTTTGGGGATGCGAAGCCTATGTAAACAAGTTACAGCCGGACAAGCTTGAACCCAAAGCGGAAAAATGCGTCTTCATAGGATACCCGAAGGAAACTATTGGGTATACCTTCTATCATAGATCCGAAGGCAAAATCTTCGTTGCCAAGAATGGATCCTTTCTAGAGAAGGAATTTCTCTCGAAAGAAGTGACTGGAAGGAAAGTAGAACTCGACGAGGTTGTCGAACCTTCTCTCGAAATTGCGAGTAGCGCAGCACCGGAAGAAGTTCCTGTGGTGCCTGCACCAATAAGAGAGGAAGCTAATGATGATGATCATGAAACTTCGGTTGAAGTTGCTACAGAGCCTCGGAGGTCAACGAGAACTCGTACCACTCCAGATTGGTATGATCCCGTTATGAATGTCATGTTGGTGGACAACACCGATGACCCTGAGACATATGAGGAAGCGATGATGAGCCCAGATTCCAATAAATGGCAAGAAGCCATGAAATCCGAGATTGGATCCATGTACGAAAACCAAGTATGGACTTTGGTGGACTTACCGGATGGCCGGAAGGCTGTCGAGAACAAATGGATCTTCAAGAAGAAAATAGATGCTGATGGTAATGTTACTGTCTATAAAGCTCGACTTGTCGCAAAAGGGTTTCGACAAATTCAAGGAGTTGACTACGATGAGACTTTCTCACCGGTAGCGAAGCTAAAGTCTGTGAGGATTATGTTAGCAATCTCTGCATATTACGATTATGAGATATGGCAGATGGATGTCAAAACAGCATTCCTTAATGGAGACATTGATGAAGAGTTGTATATGATGCAACCCAAAGGTTTTGTCGATCCTAAAGATGCTAACAAGGTATGCAAACTTCAACGGTCCATCTATGGATTGAAGCAAGCATCCCGAAGTTGGAATCAACGTTTTGATAAGGTGATCAAAAGTTTTGGTTTTATACAAACTTATGGAGAAGCTTGTATTTACAAGAAAGTGAGTGGGAGCTCTGTAGCATTCTTAATACTATATGTGGATGACATATTATTGATTGGGAATGATGTAGACCTTCTTAATAGTGTCAAGGAATATTTGAATAATAGTTTTTCAATGAAGGATCTTGGCGAAGCAGCTTACATATTAGGCATAAAGATTTATAGAGATAGATCGAAACGCCAAATATCATTGTCACAGAGTACATATTTGGACAAAGTTCTAAAGAGATTTGGAATGGAAGATAGCAATAAAGGGTTCTTGCCCATGTTGCCCAATACGACCTTGAGTAAAACTCAAAGTCCGACATGGCAGAAGATAGAGAAAGGATGAGTAAGACTCCCTATGCCTCAGCCATAGGATCTCTTATGTATGCCATGCTATGTACTAGACCCGACATTGCATATGCTGTTAGTTTGACTAGCAGATATCAAAGTGATCCAGGAGTGGATCATTGGACAGCGGTCAAAAACATCCTTAAGTACTTGAGAAGAACTAAGGATATGGTTCTTTCTTATGGAGGTGATGAACAGCTCGTTGTTAATGGTTACACCGATGCTAGTTGGAACACCGATCCGGATGATTCTAAATCACAATCTGGATACGTATTTATTTTGAATGGTGCAGCAGTTAGCTGGAGGAGTGCAAAGCAAAGCGTTGTGGCGAGATCTTCAACTGAATCGGAATACATGGCTGCTTCGGAGGCTTCACAAGAAGCGATATGGATGAAAGAGTTCATTACAGAGCTGGGCGTGGTTCCTAGTGCGCTGGACCCAATGTCTATCTACTGTGATAACATGGGCGCCATAGCCAATGCGTAAGAACCAAGGTCACACAAGAAGCTGAAGCACATCAAGCTACGTTTTCACGCTATTCGAGAACATATCCAAGATGGGGATATAAAGATTTGCAAAGTACACACAGATCTGAATGTGGAGGATCCATTGACTAAACCTCTCCCGAGGGCAAAAGATGACCAACACCAAACTGCCATGGGTGTTCGGTATATTACCATGTAATCTAGATTAGATGACTCTAGTGCAAGTGGGAGACTGTTGGAGATATGCCCTAGAGGCAATAATAAATGTAGTTATTATTATATCTTTGTGTTTATGATAAATGTTTACATTCATGCTATAATAGTATTAACAAGGAAATATTGATACTTGTGTGATTTGTAAACTTAATTTGAAGTCCCTAGTATAGCCTCTATACATCACTAGCTTGTTGGTTGATAAATGATTGTGGTTTCCCTATCATGAACATTGAGATGTTATCAACAACAAGATCATATCATTAGGAGAATGATTTGGTGGACATACTCCTATAGATAAGCGTAGCATAAAGATCAAGTCATTTCAATAGTTCAATTGCTATATGCTTTCTGATACATAGTAACCTAATTCCTTCGACCATGAGATCATGCATATCACCTTTACCGGATGGATGCTTTGATGACATCAAACACCACACCGTAACTGGGTGGCTATAAAGGTGGCATTGAGTGTTCGGAAAGTATTGGTTGAGACACATGGATCAAGAGTGGGATTTGTCCATCCATATGACGGATAGATATACTCTGGGCCCTCTCGGTGGAATGTCATCCAATTAGCTTGCAAGCATGTGACTGGCTCACAAGGGATCACATATCACGGGAACGAGAAAAGAGTACTTATCGGTAACGAGGTTGAACTAGGTATGCAGAGATACCGACGATCATAACCTCGGATAAGTAAACTATCGTGAGACAAAGGGAAATTGGTATCGTATGTAAGTGGTTCATTCGATCGCAAAGTAATCGTAGAAATATGTGGGAGCCATATGAATTTCCAGATTCCTCTATTGGTTATTGTTCGGAGAAGTGTCTCGATCATGTCCGCATAATTCACGAACCGTAGGGAGACACACTTAAGGATTCAACGTTGTTTGAGTAGTTATGGTATTATGAGAAAGAGATCGAATGTTGTTCGGAGTCTCGGATGGGATCCGGGATATCACGAGGAGATCCGGAATGGTCCGGAGAATAAGATTCATATAAGGAAAGTCCCGTTTCGGAGTTGGGGAATGTTTCCGGTGTTTTCATCGGGAATGTTCTAGAAGGTTCCGAAATGTCCGGCACTCCGGAGGGGAAGGGTACATGAATGTGTTGTATCAAGTTGGTATGATTGCATCATGTACTAAGTGTCATCGCTGTTCCAAATAAAGGATTAATCGAATCCTAGTTTGAAAAGTCAAATAGCTAAATTGAAAAGTCAAACGGCTAAATTTGGAAAGTGGAAAAGAGGAGGAGGAGGTGAAACCGAGTTGGGGAGGGAGTCCTCCTCCCCAAGCCGGCGCACCACCCAAGCCAAGTTGGGGAGGGACTCCCCTCCCTCCCCTTGGCCGCCGGCCCCTCCACCTATATAAGGAGGGGCAGGGCTCCCTCCTAGCACACACAAGTCCCTCTCCTCCAAACCCTAGCTTGGCGCCTACCACCATAGCCGCCGCCCCCTAGGGTTTTGCCCTAGCCGCCGACTTGGGGTGCCCCAAACCCTAGCCGCCGGCTCTAGCCTCTCCTCCTTGGTGTGTCTAAAACCTAGATCGCCGAGGAGCTCTTTCATACTCCACCATACTCGCTCCGGCTTAAGGCGAAGCCCTGCGAGATCTCCCCTCTACTTCCGGTACCACGCCGTTGTGCTGCCGGAATCGCGAGGAGAGTGCTACAACCTCCGCTGCCTGCTGGAACAAGGGAGAGGAAGGTCTTCGTAGAATACCGAACGTGTGACCGACTGCAGGAGCGCTGCCGGAACGCAGCACCGGAAGGATCGTCTACGCGATCTTGAGATCGGGAAGAGTACGACTACATCACCCACGAGAATCCGCTCTCGTTAAACACTTTGGAATCTTCGAGGGTAAGTTATTCCATCGACTCGTTGCTACAATTTAGTAGATAGATCTTGGCTTGTTTGTTTGTATGCGATAATTTTTTTTTGTTTTCCATGCTACGAAACCCTACAGTGGTATCAGAGCCGTGTCTATATGTAGATCTGTTGCACGAGTAGAACACAATGATCATTGTGGGCGTTGATGCTTTTATTGTCGATTGCTTCTTGTGTACTTTGCATCTTGCGGTATGTTGGGATGAAGCGGCCCGGGCTAACCTTACATGACATCGTTCATGAGACTTGCTCCACGCTTGACATGCAACTTGTATTGCATAAGTGGCTTTGCGGGTGCCTGTTTCTCCTAGCATAGTTAAGATCCAATTTACAACGGGTGATCAACAATACTAGTATCAATGTTGTGGTTCTTGTTCGTAAGTTAGAACGACACTTATTGAAAGCCCCAAACCACGTAAAATATGCAAAGAAAATAGAGGCGTCTAACTTTGTTTTGCAGGGGTGTGCAGTGATGTGATATGGCCATGATTGTGATTATATTTGATGTATGCAATGTTCCTTATTGTAAGTTGGCAACCGGCAGGAGCCATATGGTTGTCTTTAATTTATGTTAAGACCCGCGTGTCTATTATTCAAAGTAGTTGTAATAGTTGATGCTGGTGGACGACAACCATGGAGCGGCGCCATTGACCTTGATGCAATGCCGGTGATGATGGAGATCATGTTCGTGCTTGAAGATGGAGATCGGAAGCACAAAGAAGAAAGGCCATATCATATCACATATTATGAATTGCATGTGATGTTAATCCTATGCATCTTGTATTGCTTAGTAGACGACGGTAGCATTACAAGATGATCCCTCATGCACATCTTGTGTATGACTTGAAATTGATGTGCATGAGGGATCATCTTATAATGCTACCCTCGCGAACTAAGCAATACAAGATGCATAAAAGGATTAACATCACATGCAATTCAAAATATGTGATATGATATGGCATTTCTTCTTGTGCTTCCGATCTCCATCTTCAAGCACGGACATGATCTCCATCATCACCGGCGTGGTGTCAAGGTCAATGGCGCCGCTCCATGGTTGTCGTCCACCAGCATCAACTATTACAACTACTTTGAATAATAGACACGCAGGTCTAGACGAAATTAAAAGACAACCATATGGCTCCTGCCGGTTGCCGACTTCCAATAAGGAACATTGCATACATCATATATAATCACAATCATGGCCATATCACATCACAGCACACCCCTGCAAAACAAAGTTAGACGCCTCTAATTTTCTTTGCATGTTTTACGTGGTTTGGGGCTTTCAATAAGTGTCGTTCTAACTTATGAACAAGAACCACAACGTTGATGCTTGAACTATCAAGTGCCCGTTGTAAATTGAATCTTTACTGTGATGGGATTGACAGACACCCGCAAAGCCACTGATGCAATACAAGTTGCATGTCGAGCGTGGAGCAAGTCTCATGAATGATGTCATGTAAGGTTAGCCCGGGCCGCTTCATCCCACCATACCGCAAGATGCAAAGTATATAAGAAGCAATTGATAATAAAAGAACCACCGCCCATAATTACCATTGTGTTATACTCGTGCAACAGATCTACATATAGACACGGCTCTGATACCACTGTAGGGGTTCGTAGCATGGAAAACAAAAAATTTCTACCGCATGAACACACAATCAAGATCTAATCTATGATCAAGCCAAGATCTATCTACTAGATCGGTGCAACAAGTTGATAGAGTACTAACCCTCGAAGATCCAAAGCGGTTAACGAGAGCAGATTCTCGTGGGTGATGTAGTCGTTCACTTGCCGATCTCAAGATCGTGTAGACGATACTTCCGGCGCCACGTTCCGGCAGCGCTCCCGCAGTCGGTTACACGTACGGTACTCGATGAAGACCTTCCTCTCCCTTGTTCCATCAGGCAGCGGAGGTTGTAGCTCTCTCCTCGTGATTCCGGCAGCACGACGGCGTGGTGTCGGAAGTAGAGGGGAGATCCCGCAGGGCTTCGCCTAAGCCTAAGCGAGTATGGTGGAGTAGAGGGAGACCCGGTGATCTAGGCTTTAGAGGGCCGAGGTTTAGAGGTAGCTAGCAACTAGAGTTTAGCTAGTCGGTAGCGGTTTAGAGGAGATCTAGATTGGTCGCAACTAGAGAGGGAGGAGGCGGACAACCTAGGGTTTCTTGGGCGCCTAGGGCAAGGGGGGGTACCTTGGGGTGCACCCCTACCCCTCCTTATATAGGTGGGGGCGTCCAAGGGTGTTCCCAACCCAGGTGGAAACCCTCCCTAACTCGGAAACCATGTTGGGATTTGACTTTTTCAAACTGCCTTTTTGACTTCCAAATTAGAGTTTGATTTCTCTCTTCCAAGTGTCCAGCCAAGTGACCTAGGACATAATGCAACCATTACACTTTGTCATGACACATCCATGTACCCTTCCCCTTCCGTATCGGTGAACCTTCTAGACCCTTCTAGAACATTTCGGTGAAAACACCGAAATGATTCCCGAACTCCGAAATTGGACTTTACTTATATGAATCTTATTCTCCGGACCATTCCGGATCTCCTCGTGATATCCCGGATACCATCCGAGACTCCGAACAACATTCGGTCTCTTTACTCACATTCCATATCTACTAAACAACATCGAATCCTTAAGTGTGTCTCCCTACGGTTTTGTGAATTATGCAGACATGATCGAAACTCTTCTCCGATCAATAACCAATAGAGGAATCTAGAAATTCATATGGCTCCCACATATTTCTACGATTACTTCGTGATAGAATGAACCATTTACATATGATACCAATTTCCCTTTGTCTCACGATACTTTACTTATCCGAGGTTTGATCGTCGGTATCTCTGCATACCTAGATAAACCCCGTTACCAGTAAGTACTCTTTTCTCGTTCCCATGATATGTGATCCCTTGTGAGCCAGTCACATGCTTTCAAGCTAATTGGATGACATTCCACCGAGAGGGCCCAAAGTATATCTATCCGTCATATGGATGGACAAATCCCAATCTTGATTCATGTGCCTCAACACATACTTTTCGAACACTCAATTCCACCTTTATAGCCACCCAGTTACGGTGTGGTGTTTGATGTCATCAAAGAATCCTTCCGGTGATGGTGATTAGCATGATCTCATGGTCGAAGGAATTAGGTTACTATGTATCAGAAAGCTTATAACAAGTGAACTATATTAAATGACTTGATCTTTATGCTATGCTTAACTATAGGAGTATGTCCATCACATCATTCTCCTAATGATATGACCCTGTTGTTAATAACATCTCTATGTTCATGATCAGGAAACCATGATCATATATTAACCAACAAGCTAGTTTAACAAGAGTCTTTACTAGGGACTCTTTTATGTTTACAAATCACACAAGTATTAATGTTTCCGGTTAATACAATTATAGCATGGTATGTAAACATTTATCATAAGCATGAAGATATGATAATAACCACTTTATTATTACCTCTTGGGCATATCTCCAACAAGTCCCATAGGGGTAAGGCGCCATATGGAGGGAAAGGGGCCATGCGCCATGTAACACCCCGTCCACTGGGCCCGGGGGTGTCACTCCTAGTAGCTTAATAGGATATATAGATTGGCCCCGCAGACCAACACTAGTCTTTTCTGCACACTTTGTCCTCACTCATGCGCACCCGGTAACCACTTCCCGGTCGGTCACCCATTCTAGAATTGCTCTAGGCCAAGCACACTTAACCTTAGAGTTCTTTTCAAATGAGCTTTTGGAAAAGAAGTTGCAACTTGTTGGTATGAGTATCCTGTCAATCCTATTAATCCATGTGCTAGATCTCACATACACCCACCCTTTAGAAGATCGATGCCCTCATCGACCAAACACACCGTAGGAACATTCCCTCTTGGCCCGCGTATGTGCTTCCAGTGCCAGCACATGTGCCATGTCGTGTCCACTCTGGGCCACACGCTCCATGCTCCACATGTCCCGCCACTGACCCGCACACACCCGGAACGCGTATGTGCGTCTAGTGCCAGCACATGTGCCATTACGTGTTCACTCCGGGCCACACGCATCATGATCCACATGTCCCGCCACTGACCCACACACACCCGTTTAACCGTGAGGATCGGCTCTGATACCACTTGTAACACCCCGTCCACTGGGACTGGGGGGTGTCACTCCTGGTAGCTTAATAGGATATCTATATTGGCCCCACAGACCAACACTAGTATTTTTTTGCACACTTTTCCTCACTCATGCGCACCCGGTAACCAGTTCCTGGTCGGTCACCCATCCTAGATTGCTCTAGGCCAAACACGCTTAACCTTAGAATTATTTTCGAATGAGCTTCTAGAAAAGAAGTTGCAACTTGTTGGTATGAGTATACTATCAATCCTATTAATCCATGTGCTGGATCTCACACGCCAAACCCTAGGGGGAACCCCCTCCGCCTGGGTACCAACCTAGGGCCATCGGCGATAGCCCTAGTGGCAGCAGCGTGGGGAGCCCCCACCCCTGCCCTAGGGTTTACCCTTTCCTCTCCTCCTATAAATAGAGGGACCCCCTCCCCTCTATTTACACAACCATCTCTCCTCTCTCTATTACATAGAGCTCTATCCCCACCAAGATTGGAATAGGCTCTTAAGGAAATTAGTTCTCCACCTCCGCACTACCATTGTGTGAAGGACGGTCTGGCTTATTTCTTCTTTTGATGCTCGGCTGAATCGGAGCCCAGGAGACGTTGCCTACATTGAACGTTTGTAGATCTTCGAGGCGCCACACTTGGGGTGTTGCTTGTCTTCATCAATATACGCCTACTTGCGTAAGGCATGCCATGATCTTCAAGGGTATGCATACCGTTCCCCTCTCTGTTACTCATGTCTACATAGAATAGATCTTGGTTATCGTGTTCATGTAGTAGGAATTTTTGTTTTCTGCTACGAAACCCATCAGTGGTATCAGAGCCAATATATGGGTAGGCATGTCATACAGATAGAACACATAGTAATATATGGGCATTGATTCTCCAGTTGCGACCCTCTTTCATGTTCTTATTATATTGCGGTACTATTTGATGAAGGGCCCCCAACTGACATTATGCGGTGATTCATGAGACTGGTCCACAAGTATAAGTGGCTTTGGGGGTGTATGTCTCTCTATAGTAGTTAGTATGGCATCTACACTGGAGGGCCCTGAAAAGGGAGAAAAGAGGCAATTCTTGAATCCATGTTGTGGCTCAACGTTCATAGGTGGGAAGGGGTTCTACCATGAAAGCCCTAAATCTGCGTAAAACATGCAAGAGAGTAGAAGCATCTAACTTTATTTTGCAGGGGCGTGTGTCGTGACATGGTATTGATAATTTTATGAAACGTTTTCCAATGGAGCTCTCGATGGCGATCAAGGCGCTGCAACCATGTCAAGACACCATACTTTTGAAGTATATAATTATCATCATCGTGTGTGGCAAGTTGTAAGATATACTACGATAGCGTAAATAGGATGATCCCTCACATAATTCCAATGATAGTGTTCCCCTTGTGTGTGGACCACTAAGAAAGTTCTCTGTTATGAGGCACGCCGTGACAAGCGGGTGTCAGACATATTTGCGTTCGCATACGGTGGGTGTAAGCCACGTTGCGCTGCAATACACACAAGTTTGAGTTGGCGATCCTAGCATGTGTAGACATGGCCTCGGAACACAAGAGACCGAAAGGTCGAGCATGAGTCACATGTTGATGTGATCGACATTGGGAATGTCTACCTTTGGATCTATATCATCGACCATGACGACCGAGGGTGGTATAGTGAATTAGGATCGTGTGATCACTAAACGAATTGAGGGGTGTTTGTTTGAGTGGGAGATCTGTTAGGTTTTAATTTAGTGTAAATTTAAACTTGAGCTCGTCTATTATGAACATGGTCTAAACACTTTGCAAATCCATTATAGATGTCTCGCCCACCCACTTTCAACCTTAGGGCTTTCCTAGAGAAGGACAATCTAAAAACCGATGGGTCCAACTTCACCTCCTGGCACCATACCCTAAGAATCCTCCTGGTCCCCTACAAGCTCAACTATGTCATAGAGGTTGCGCTGCCCAAGCCCGACAAACCCTAGATTCTGCCTCCCAGGACAAAAAAGAATGTCTGGCAGTCCAAGGCGGATGATTTCTCCCTCATATAGAGTGGAATGCTCTATGCCATGGAGCCAGAGCTTCAAAAGCATTTTGAGAAGGTGAGAGATTTTGAGATCCTTGAGGATCTCAAAGCCGTCTTTGCTCCGTTGGCTCGGGCCGAGAGGTATGAGGCTTCCGAGCTCTTATTCTCGGCCAAGATGGAAGAGCATAGAAGTGTGAGTGAGCATGTGGTCAAGATGTTTGGCTACGTTCAATGCTTGAACGCCCTAGATTGCAAGATCTCGGACGAGCTCGTGATTGATAGGGTGTTGCACTCATTGCCTCCTAGCTACAAGGGCTTCATGATGAACTACAACATGCATGGAATGGTTAAGACCCTTGTTGAGGTGTTCGCCATGCTCAAAACTACTGAGGTAGAAATCAAGAAGGAGCACATGGTGTTGATGGTCAATAAGACCACCAACTTTAAGAAGTCGGGGCACAAGAAGGGCAAGAATCCTCAGAAATATGGAAAACCTGTTGACCTCTAAGGCTACAAGTCCTGATCCTAAGCCTGGCGTCACGTGCTACTACTGCAAGGGGGACGGGCACTATAAGCGCAACTGCCCCAAATACCTTGAGGACAAGAGAGTCGGCAAGTTTGCTGCAAAATACAAAGGTATATTTGATATACATTTTATAGATGTGTTCCTTACAAGCGCCATGAGTAACACCTGGGTATTTGATACCAGCTCTGTTGCTCACATTTGTAACTCCCAGCATGAGCTGCAGAATAAGAGGCGCCTGGGGAAGGACGAGGTGTCAATGCGTGTCGGCAATGGATAAAAAGTCAATGTGGTGGCCGTCGGCACTCTACCTCTGCGTCTATCATCTGGGTTGATTTTAGTTTTGAATAAGTGCTACTTTGTACCCTCACTAAGTATGAATATTTTGAGTGGATCTTGCTTGTTGCAAGATCGTTATTCGTTTAAATCTGGAACAAGTGGTTGTTCTATTTATATGAATGATGTATTCTATGTTCATGCGTGTGTATGCAAAGGTTTATTCTTACTATATCTTGATAATGTACAAACATCCATAATATTAATGCCAACTGTTGCAAGCACAATGAAGATAATACCATGTACCTATGGAATTGCCCTCTTGGTCATGTTGGTGTAAAGCGCATGAAGAAGCTCCATTTTGATGGACTTCTAAAATCATTGGATTTTGATTCCCTTTAGACATGCGAACCTTGCCTCATGGGCAAGATGACCAGGACGCCCTTCTCTGGTACAATTGTTAGACCCCTCCTTTATAAAGGAAAGGATCCCTGTGATTGCAATGCTAGTCCCTGGATCAATGCTAGCATCCACAGTTTAAGATGAAGTACACAGATACAAAGGTCGTTTATTACATTCATTCCAGAGATAAAACATAGTCTTTTACAACTCAGGGCCATAGGCCTAATACAAGAGTTTAAGGAATAAGTAAATAAACATAAGTCTTCATCTTCATGTGCCACAGGCAAGCATGTTGAGTGTAGACTCATGACTCCTACTCATCATCGGAGTAACCTGCAACATCACAAGTTACAGCCACAGAGGGTCAATACTTTGGAATAGTATTGGCAAGTGATACCTTAGTATATTTTAGGTGGACTATAATACTATATGCATTTTGGCTAAGTGTAGCTTGGCTTGCTTTGCTTGAAAATAGGTTTTTCCTATTAGTTGAAAACACTAAGTTCTTCTTTGTCAAAAAACATTCCCAAGGAACCACCAATAGACATTGAGGTCCTTCACCCTTGTTCACCCACAAATTTTATTTAGAAGTTGGAGTGATGAGATTCTTGTAGCTTCCATGTCTTGATGCTCAAAGTGTCCATTTCCTTGGACAAGGCTAAGTACTTAGGTTTTCCATCTGCAGAGGTTGTGCACTTTCCCCACCAGACTTGGTTTCCCAAGACAGGACCTTTCAGAAGCCTTTCCTTAGTCAAAATGGACGCGCTCCAACCTATCATCCCAACTACCACCAACTGTCCAAGTGACTAAGTTCTAGCAACCTATATGATCATGGCAGAGCCCATATTGCCAAGTGGTTGCACTGTAAGCTTTCTCAACACTTGGCCTCCAAATCCCTTTGTGCCTGGGTGGCATACCACAAGTGAGATACACAACCCAAGTCCATGGCCTTGTGTAACCACTCAACATAACCCAATCATTCCATTCCACCCAGGGGGTTCATTTGACTTAGTTGTTTTTATTAGAAAAGCATAATTCCCATGACTTAGAAATATTTTCATCATAGTGTGTATGGATTTCCACCAACCCTTGTTTGCTAAATAGCTAGGCTAAGCATGGTAAGATAACCTAACTTAGGAAAATTCCTTAGCAATTCTACAATTCTACACTACTTAGGATTTCCCAACTTAGCATTAGGCAAAATAACATGCAATACTTAGCAAAATATCTAATGCTAGAACAAAACATAGGATAGAAATATTCATGAAAATATCACTTGCCTTGGTAGTGGGGAGAGTAGCACTCTTCACAATCACAATCACTAGCAAAATCTACACAAGAAATTATAGCATACAATTACACACAATTATATACAACCAAAAATAATATGAATGCATGCATGCAAGCATTTACTAAGTGGTGATTTTTGGAAAATTCTACCAAGTATGCTCATGTCTACAGAAACTTAACATGTCACAAGTTTGCCAACTAAACTTATTTGGCACCAATATAATTTACCAAAATAAATCTCTACTTAAAATGGCCTTAAAACATGTTCTACAAATAAAATCATTTTAACTGTTACTATATGCTAAATAAATTGGATATTCAGAAAGGTCTTGTTTCACTGAATCCAACGGTATAAAATTTGCAAAAATCTAACGTGGCAATCAAAAGTTATAAGCATTTGAATTTGGATCAAATTTCTGGTTTTAAATCTATTTTTAGATCTAACCCTAGCCACGCGTCACGCTGTGATTGGCGCGTACCGCTTCGGTTGGATCGCGCTCTGCAGCCGCAGGATCTAAACAGATCGTATGCTCCAGATCGCGTACCGCTTCGGGGTTAAGTGGATCTATCCTAGCGCTTCGATACAGATCCAACGATCCAAAACAACGAGCCAAAATCTGGCGGCGCTTATCGGCTGTGCGCGGCGGCGACGACCAGACGGTGGCGGCGCCGGCGGTACAGATCGCTAGGTGGATGGGGGAGATGCTCACCGAGACCGCGAGGATGTGGGGATGCTCGACGTGTGATCAGCTCGGCAAGGGGCGCTCAGGGTTGCGGTAGATTTCTCGCCGGAGTTGGATCTGGCAACGGCGGTTCTGCTCGAGGTCGGAGGCGACGTTGTAGATCACTAGGATGCCAAAGGGAGGTGTGGTTAGATGCGGAAGATCACGGAGAACATGCGAGCGTGAACGACAAGGTTCGGGGCGGTCTGGACTTACCACTAGAGCTCGCCGGAGTTCGTGCAGAAGACGGTGGCGGCCAGTCGTCGACGTTGCCGAAGCTACGGGTCATGCGAAGGTAAACAGAGAGTGTCAGAAGGTGCACAGAGATTCACTGAACATGATAGCGTAAATGCGAGACCGAGGGAAACTCTAGGCTCACCGGAATTTGCCGGCGCAGTCGTCGGAGACGGCGAGGTTGCAGAGAGCAATGCGCGCAGCCTGGGGGCGTTCTGTGCTTGGGGTTTGGGGGAAAAGAGAGAGGGGGCAGAGGGGGTTTATATAGCCTGGTCGTGAGCGAGAATCACTCGGCCATTGATTCGAATTGACGCCGCGAATTAAACACAGAAAACGGCCGCGTTGATTGGGGATGAACTGGTCGTGCGGGTGGAGACGATGCTGGCGTGGAGGAGGCCCGCTTGTCAGCGATGTGTGCGAGGTGGAGGTGGGGTCTGCCTGTCAGCGGCTGAACGCGTGCGTTCGCGCGTGAGAGAAGTAAAGAAAGGTTCCCGGGTGGGCTTGCTGGGCTCGATTCGCTGCTGGGCCAGAAACCTGGCGCTCGGCCTTTTTCCTTTGTTTAAGTCTTTTTCTTTTCTAATTCTATTTTCTGGAATGATTTTTGATATGAATTCAAATCCTTTTGAATTCAAACAAAACTGGGGATCTTTGCAGGGTTCTGTGGTTTCAAATACAGTCATTTAACCAAGTGGTTACCTTGCAAGGGTCTGGTCAAGCTTGGGTTTTAAAACAAACAGAGACTTGTCTCTAGTTTGTGAATGATTGAAATAGGGTTTAGAAAATATTTCTAAATTGGAAACTTGGGTTAAAAATGCTACACCTAATCTTTCCAACAATGGAGGCAAGCAATCAAGTTCCTAAACAATCCATTCTCAAAGGGTGGTGGTCAATTGAGTTGAATTTGCACACATGAAATCATAGCTCAACTTTTGTCTCTAAATGATTTTTGAGAAAAACCCTAAATGGATGAATCATGCAAGAATGATATGAATGAGTTTTGGAATATGAATTTAGGGATGTTACAAATCTAACCCCCTTAAGATGAATCTCGCCCTCGAGATTCGGTTTGGCTAGCAAATAGGTGAGGGTGGTCTTTCCGAAGATCATCTTCTCTTTCCCATGTTGCTTCCTCTTCGGAGTGATGGTTCCATTGCACTTTACAAAACTTGATAGTCTTGGTCCTGGTAACTCTTTCTGCGGTCTCTAGAATCTTGACAGGCTTTTCCTTATAGGTGAGATCACTTTCTAGTTGGACTTCTTCCAAAGGTATGGTATCCTTCAAAGAATATTCTTCCATCTCTGGGTGACATTTCTTAAGCTGACTCGCATGGAACACATTATGGACAGCTGACAGAGATTCTGGCAGTTCAACTTCATATGCAACTTCTCCCTTGCGACTTAGAATCTTGAATGGCCCAACATATCTTGGTGCCAACTTCCCTTTGACTCCAAACCTTCTCACTCCATGAAGTGGTGATACTCTAAGATAAGCTCTATCCCCAACTTCGTAGGTGACATCTCTACGCTTAGAATCCGCGTAGCTTTTCTATCGGGACTGTGCTATCTTCAATCTGTCCTTAACCAGTTTGACTTTCTCTTCGGCGTCTTTGATAAGATCAGGTCCAAATAAGCTTCTTTCTCCCACACCATTCCATAACAATGGGGTGGTACACTTTCTTCCGTAGAGTAACTCAAATGGTGCCATTCCAATACTAGATTGATGACTATTGTTGTAAGAGAACTCTGCGTAAGGCAAGCTTTCATCCCAACTTGCTCCATAGTCTAGGGCACATGCCCTCAACATGTCTTCAAGAATTTGGTTAGTCCTTTCTGTTTGTCCATCAGTTTGAGGATGAAAAGCAGTGCTGAATTCCAACCTTGTTCCCAAAGATTCATGAAGCTGTCTCCAAAAATGAGAAGTAAACCGAGTTCCTCTATCAGACACTATACTCTTTGGCACACCGTGAAGGCATACAATTCTGCTCATGTAGATTTTAGCTAACTTGGCACTTGTATAGGTTGTCTTCACTGGTATAAAATGAGCCACTTTAGTTAGGCGATCCACTACCGCCCATATGGAATCATACCCTGACCTGGTCCTTGGTAATCCGGTAATGAAATCCATACCAATATTTTCCCACTTCCATTCAGGAATAGGCAGTGGTTGAAGCAAACCTGCTGGTTTCTGGTGCTCCGCTTTGACTCTGCTACACACATCACACAAAGCAATATGTTCGGCGATGTCCCTTTTGAGATTGTTCCACCAAAACCTTTCCTTCATGTCCATGTACATCTTGGTATTTCCCGGGTGAATAGAATACGGAGAGTTGTGACCTTCTTGTAAGATCAGTTTCCGCAACTCCGGGTCTTGTGGAACACATATACGTTTCCCGTGCCATAAAGTACCTTGTTCATCTATATGGAAACTCTTAGCTTTCCCTAGACTAATATTTTCCTTAATCTTTTCAATTTCTTTATCGGTCTTCTGGACTTCTCGGATCTTGTCCAATAGAGTGGGTTGAACATCTAAGGACATGAGATGTCCTTCTGGTACAATCTCCAATCTGAGTTCTTTGAATTGCTTACACAAGTCATCTGGCAATTCCCCCTTGGTAAGGCCATTTACAAACGTCTTACGACTTAGAGCATCGGCTACTACGTTCGCTTTACCGGGGTGGTATTGCAAACTTAAGTCGTAATCCTTGATAAGTTCTAACCATCTCCTTTGCCTCATGTTGATTTCTTTCTGGGTGAAGATATACTTCAAGCTCTTATGATCGGTGAACACTTCACACCGCTTACCCAAAAGGTAATGTCTCCATGTTTTGAGTGCATGGACGACAGAGGCTAACTCCAAATCATGAGTAGGATAATTTACTTCATGAGTTTTGAGTTGTCTCGAAGCATAGGCTACGACTTTACCGTCTTGCATAAGTACGGCACCCAAACCTTGATGTGACGCATCACAATATACTTGGAAATCCTTTTCCAAATCTGGCAGACATAGCACTGGTGCTGTCACAAGTCTCTTCTTCAACTCTTGGAAGCTGACTTCGCAACCTTCAGACCAAACAAATTTCTTGTCCTTCTTTAACAATTCTGTCATTGGCTTAGCAACCTTCGAGAAATTTTCAATGAACCTTCTGTAGTAACCTGCTAAGCCGAGGAAACTACGAACTTCCTTCACATTCTTGGGTGATTCCCATTCTGTCACAGCTGATACTTTAGCAGGATCAACTGCCACACCATCCTTTGTCATAACGTGACCAAGAAAACCAACTTCCTCTAACCAAAACTCACACTTGCTAAACTTGGCATAAAGTTTATGCTCCCTTAACTTTTCAAGTATCATGCGTAAGTGTCTTTCATGTTCTTCCTGTTGGGGTTCGTAGCATGGAAAACAAAAATTTTCTATCGCATACAAACAAACAAGCCAAGATCTATCTACTAGATTGTAGCAACGAGTCGATGGAATAACTCACCCTCGAAGATTCCAAAGTGTTTAACGAGAGCAGATTCTCGTGGGTGATGTAGTCGTACTCTTTCCGATCTCAAGATCGCGTAGACGATCCTTCCGGCGCCGCGTTCCCGCAGCGCTCCCGCAGTCGGTCACACGTTCGGTACTCGACGAAGACCTTCCTCTCCCTTGTTCCAGCAGGCAGCGGAGGTTGTAGCACTCTCCTCGCGATTCCGGCAGCACAACGGCGTGGTACCGGAGGTAGAGGGGAAATCCCGCAGGGCTTCGCCTTAAGCCGGTGCGAGTATGGTGGAGCTTATGAGAGAGGCTATTAGTGGTCTAGTAATTAGACACACCAATTAGAAGGCTCTAAACCAATTAGAAGGCTCTAAACCGAATAGCTCTAAACCGGGGTCTAGATCTAGGGTTTAGTTTAGAGGATAGGAAACTTGTGTGTCTAGGAGGGGAGCCCTGCCCCTCCTTATATAGGTGGGAGGGCTGGCCGGCCAAGGGGAGGAGTTCCTCCCCAACTCGGCCTAGGGAGGTGCGCCGGCCAAGGGGAGGAATTCCCCTCCAACTCGGCCTCCACCTCTCCTCCTCTTTTCCCACTTCCCAAAACTGCCGTTTGACTTTCAAACTAGCCGTTTGACTTTTCAATTTAGGATTTAAATAAATCCTTTATTTGGGACAGCAAGAATACTTAGTACATGATGCAATCATTCCAATATGTAATGACACATTCATGTACCCTTTCCCCTCCGGAGTGCCGGACATTCCGGGACCTTCTAGAATGTTCCCGATGAAAACACCGGAACCATTCCCCAACTCCGAAACGGAACTTTCCTTATATGAATCTTATTCTCCGGACCATTCCGGATCTCCTCGTGATATCCCGGATCCCATCCGAGACTCCGAACAACATTTGGTCTCTTTCTCATAATACCATAACTACTCAAACAACGTCGAATCCTTAAGTGTGTCTCCCTACGGTTCGTGAATTATGCGGACATGATCGAGACACTTCTTCGAACAATAACCAATAGAGGAATCTGGAAATTCATATGGCTCCCACATATTTCTACGATTACTTTGCGATCGAATGAACCACTTACATACGATACCAATTTCCCTTTGTCTCACGATATGTTACTTATCCGAGGTTATGATCGTCGGTATCTCTGCATACCTAGTTCATCCTCGTTACTGATAAGTACTCTTTTCTCGTTCCCGTGATATGTGATCCCTTGTGACCAAGTCACATGCTTGCAAGCTAATTGGATGACATTTCACCGAGAGGGCCCAGAGAATATCTATCCGTCATGTGGATGGACAAATCCCACTCTTGATCCATGTGTTTCAACCAATACTTTCCGAACACTCAATGCCACCTTTATAGCCACCCTGTTACGGTGTGGTGTTTGATGACATCAAAGCATCCATCCAGCAAAGGTGATATGCATGATCTCATGGTCGAAGGAATTAGGTTACTATGTATCAGAAAGCATATAGCAATTGAACTATTGAAATGACTTGATCTTTATGCTACGCTTGTCTATAGGAGTATGTCCACCATATCATTCTCCTAACGATATGATCTTGTTGTTGATAACATCTCAATGTTCATGACAAAGAAACCACATTATCAATCAACCAACAAGCTAGTGAAGTATAGAGGCTATACTAGGGACTTCAAATTAAGTTTACAAATCACACAAGTATTAATGGTTTCCTTGTTAATACTATTATAGCATGAATGCAAACATTTATCATAAACACAAAGATATATAATAATAACTATATTTATTATTGCCTCTAGGGCATATCTCCAACAGTCTCCCACTTGCACTAGAGTCATCTAATCTAGATTACATGGTAATATACCGAACACCCATGGCAGTTTGGTGTTGGTCATGTTTTGCCCTCGGGAGAGGTTTAGTCAACGGATCCGCCACATTCAGATCTGTGTGTACTTTGCAAATCTTTATATCCCCATCCTGGATATGTTCTCGAATAGCGTGAAAACGCAGCTTGATATGCTTCAGCTTCTTGTGTGACCTTGGTTCTTGCGCATTGGCTATGGCGCCCATGTTATCACAGTAGATAGACATTGGGTCCAGCGCACTAGGAACCACACCCAGCTCTGTAATGAACTCTTTCATCCATATCGCTTCTTGTGAAGCCTCCGAAGCAGCCATGTATTCCGATTCAGTTGAAGATCTCGCCACAACGCTTTGCTTTGCACTCCTCCAGCTAACTGCTGCACCATTCAAAATAAATACGTACCCAGATTGTGATTTAGAATCATCTGGATCGGTGTTCCAACTAGCATCGGTGTAACCATTAACAACGAGCTGTTCATCACCTCCATAAGAAAGAACCATATCCTTAGTTCTTCTCAAGTACTTAAGGATGTTTTTGACCGCTGTCCAATGATCCACTCCTGGATCACTTTGATATCTGCTAGTTAAACTAACAGCATATGCAATGTCGGGTCTAGTACATAGCATGGCATACATTAGAGATCCTATGGCTGATGCATAGGGAGTCTTACTCATCCTTTCTCTATCTTCTGCCGATGTCGGACTTTGAGTTTTACTCAAGGTCGTATTGGGCAACATGGGCAAGAACCCTTTCTTGCTTTCTTCCATTCCAAACCTCTTTAGAACTTTGTCCAAATATGTACTTTGTGACAATGATATTTGGCGTTTCGATCTATCTCTATAAATCTTTATGCCTAATATGTAAGCTGCTTCGCCAAGATCCTTCATTGAAAAACTATTATTCAAATACTCTTTGACACTATTAAGAAGGTCTACATCATTCCCAATCAACAATATGTCATCCACATACAGTATTAAGAATGCTACAGAGCTCCCACTCACTTTCTTGTAAATACAAGCTTCTCCATAAGTTTGTATAAAACCAAAACTTTTGATTACCTTATCAAAACGTTGATTCCAACTTCGGGATGCTTGCTTCAATCCATAGATGGACCGTTGAAGCTTGCATACCTTGTTAGCATCTTTAGGATCGACAAAACCTTTGGGTTGTATCATATACAACTCTTCATCAATGTCTCCATTGAGGAATGCTGTTTTGACATCCATCTGCCATATCTCATAATCATAATATGCAGCGATTGCTAACATAATCCTCACAGACTTTAGCTTCGCTACCGGTGAGAAAGTCTCATCGCAGTCAACTCCTTGAATTTGTCGAAACCCTTTTGCGACAAGTCGAGCTTTATAGACAGTAACATTACCATCAGCATCTGTTTTCTTCTTGAAAATCCATTTGTTCTTGACAGCCTTCCGGCCATCCGGTAAGTCCACCAAAGTCCATACTTGGTTTTCGTACATGGATCCAATCTTGGATTTCATGGCTTCTTGCCATTTATTGGAATCTGGGCTCATCATCGCTTCCTCATATGTCTCGGGGTCATCGGTGTTGTCCACCAACATGACATTCATAACGGAATCATACCAATCTGGAGTGGTACGAGTTCTCGTTGACCTCCGAGGCTCTGTAGCAACTTCAACCGAAGTTTCATGATCACTATCATTAGCTTCCTCTCTTATTGGTGCAGGCACCACAGGAACTTCTTCCGGTGCTGCGCTACTCGCAATTTCGAGAGAAGGTTCGACAACCTCGTCGAGTTCTACTTTCCTTCCAGTCACTACTTTCGAGAGAAATTCCTTCTCTAGAAAGGATCCATTCTTGGCAACGAAGATTTTGCCTTCGGATCTATGATAGAAGGTATACCCAATAGTTTCCTTCGGGTATCCTATGAAGACGCATTTTTCCGCTTTGGGTTCAAGCTTGTCCGGCTGTAACTTCTTTACATAGGCTTCGCATCCCCAAATTTTAAGGAACGACAATTTAGGTTTCTTCCCAAACCATAATTCATACGGTGTCGTTTCAACGGATTTAGATGGTGCCCTATTTAAAGTGAATGCGGCTGTTTCTAATGCATAACCCCAAAATGTTAGCGGTAAATCTGTAAGTGACATCATAGAACGAACCATATCTAAGAGAGTTCGATTACGACGTTCAGACACACCATTACGCTGTGGTGTTCCCGGCGGTGTCAACTGCGAAAGTATTCCACATTTCCTTAAATGCTCGCCAAACTCGTAACTTAGATATTCACCTCCACGATCAGAACGTAGAAATTTAATCTTCTTGTTACGTTGATTCTCTACCTCACTTTGAAACTCCTTAAACTTCTCGAAAGTTTCGGACTTATGTTTCATGAAATAGATATACCCATATCTACTCAAGTCATCCGTGAAGGTAAGAACATAACGATAACCACTGCGCGATGCTACACTCATTGGACCACACACATCGGTATGTATGATTTCCAATAAGTCTGTAGCTCGCTCCATCATACCAGAAAATGGAGTCTTAGTCATTTTACCCATCAGACATGCCTCGCATCTTTCAAGTGATTCAAAATCAAGTGATTCAAGAAGTCCATCGGAATGGAGTTTCTTCATACGCTTCACTCCAATGTGACCAAGACGACAGTGCCACATATAGGTCAAATTATCGCTTGATTTCAAACGTTTAGCCTCAATGTTATTAATATGTGTATTTCTACTATCGAGATTCAATATGAATAGACCATCTATCAAAGGTGCATGTGCATAAAACACATTACTCATATAAATCGAACAACCATTATTCTCGGATTTAAACAAGTAACTGTCTCGCAATAAACAAGATCCTGATATAATGTTCATGCTTAATGCAGGCACCAAATAACAATTATTTAAGTATAAAACTAATCCCGATGGTAGATGAAGAGGTAGCATGCCGACCGCGATCACATCAACCTTTGATCCGTTTCCTACGCGCATCGTCACCTCGTTCTTCACTAGCTTCCGTTTATTCTGCAGCTCCTGTTTCGAGTTACAAATATGAGCAACCGAACCAGTATCAAATACCCAGGCACTACTACGAGTACTAGTGAGATACACATCAATAACATGTATATCAGATATACCTTTCTTCTTGATGTTGCCGTTCTTCAAATCCGCCAAGTACCTTGGGCAATTCCGCTTCCAGTGACCTTCTCCCTTGCAGTAAAAGCACTCAGTTTCAGGTTTAGGTCCAGCCTTGGTCTTCTTCGTCGGCGTGGTAACTTTCTTACCACCCTTCTTGAAGTGTCCTTTTTGCTTAGACTTGCCTTTCTTGAATTTGGTGGTCTTATTGACCATCAACACTTGGTGCTCTTTCTTGATCTCCACTTCTGCAGATTTTAACATAGCAAATAGTTCTGGCAACTCTTTGTTCATGTTCTGCATGTTGTAGTTCATCACAAAGTTCTTGTAACTTGGTGGTAGTGATTGGAGGAT
Source organism: Avena sativa (assembly GCA_916181665.1). Classification (NCBI taxonomy): domain Eukaryota; kingdom Viridiplantae; phylum Streptophyta; class Magnoliopsida; order Poales; family Poaceae; genus Avena; species Avena sativa. The sequence continues at coordinate 342,221,341 of OV702283.1, forward strand.
GCGGTAAACTCCCAAAGTATTAGGAATCACTATACCCAAACTTTGAAGTTTATTTGCGTGCCCAGACATCTTAAGCACATGCTCACTGACGGAGCTACCCTCTTCCATCTTGCAGTTAAAGAACTTTTCAGAAGCTTCATAACTTTCAATTGCCGCATGAGTCTCAAAGATTAATTTGAGATCCTCGACAATATCATATGGGTCTGAATTCTCAAACCTTTTCTGAAGCTCCGATTCTAAACCATACAAGATAGCACACTGAACTATGGAGTACTGATTCTTCCGAGCGAGGTAAACATTCTTTACTTCATCGGGAGCATCAGCTGCAGGTGGGTCACCCAGCGGTGCATCTAGCACATAGGTCAAATTACCAGCTGTGAGGACAATCCTCAAATTGCGGAACCAATCCGCGAAGTTGCTTCCATTGTTTTTCAACTTTTCTTTCTCTAGGAACGCATTAAAATTGATGGTAGGGGCTGCCATTGATCTACAACATATTTGCAATAGTTTAGACTAAGTTTATGACAAATTGAGTTCAAATTAATCAATGAAATTAAACTAGGTGAACTCCCACTCAAAACAACATCCCTCACATTGTTTTAGTGATCACACGAACCAAATCCACTACATCAACACCGATCATCACGAGAGCTGATATAGTTTTAATGGCGAACAATCATCATGTTCATCATATCTACTATATGATTCATGCTTTGCCTTTCGGCGATCCGTGTTCCTGAGGCCATGTCTGTACATGCTAGGCTCGTCAAGATCAAACCTTAGCTACCGCATAAGCAAATCTGGCTTGCTTACGTTGTATTCACCCGCGGAATCAAAGACACCCGATCATCACGTGGTGCTTCGAAGCAGCAAGCTTTGGCAACGGTGCATACTAAGGGTGAACACTTTAGAACTTGAAATTTATGTGCATGAGGGATCATCTTATAATGCTACCGTCGTCTACTAAGCAATACAAGATGCATAAAGGATTAACATCACATGCAATTCATAATATGTGATATGATATGGCCTTTCTTCTTTGTGCTTCCGATCTCCATCTTCAAGCACGAATATGATCTCCATCATCACCGGCATAGCATCAAGGTCAATGACGCTTCTCTATGGTTGTCGTCCACCAGCTTCAACTATTACAACTATTTTGAATAGACACGCAGGTCTTAACAGAAATTAAAGACAACCATATGGCTCCTGCCGGTTGCCAACTTACAATAAGGAACATTGTATACATCAAATATAATCACAATCATGGCCATATCACATCACTGCACACCCCTGCAAAACAAAGTTAGACGCTTCTACTTTCTTTGCATATTTTACGTGGTTTGGGGCTTTCCATAAGTGTCGTTCTAACTTACGAACAATAACCACAACATTGATACTAGCATTGTTGATCACCCGTTGTAAATTGGATCTTTACTATGCTAGGAGAAACAGGCACCCGCAAAGCCACTTATGCAAAACGAGTTGCATGTCAAGCGTGGAGCAAGTCTCATGAACGATGTCATGTAAGGTTAGCCCGGGCCGCTTCATCCCAACATACCGCAAGATGCAAAGTACACAAAAAGCAATCTTCAATAAAAGCATCAATGCCCACAATGACCATTGTGTTCTACTCGTGCAACAGATCTACATATAGACACGGCTCTGATACCACTGTTGGGGTTCGTAGCATGGAAAACAAAAATTTTCTATCGCATACAAACAAACAAGCCAAGATCTATCTACTAGATTGTAGCAACGAGTCGATGGAATAACTCACCCTCGAAGATTCCAAAGTGTTTAACGAGAGCAGATTCTCGTGGGTGATGTAGTCGTACTCTTTCCGATCTCAAGATCGCGTAGACGATCCTTCCGGCGCCGCGTTCCCGCAGCGCTCCCGCAGTCGGTCACACGTTCGGTACTCGACGAAGACCTTCCTCTCCCTTGTTCCAGCAGGCAGCGGAGGTTGTAGCACTCTCCTCGCGATTCCGGCAGCACAACGGCGTGGTACCGGAGGTAGAGGGGAAATCCCGCAGGGCTTCGCCTTAAGCCGGTGCGAGTATGGTGGAGCTTATGAGAGAGGCTATTAGTGGTCTAGTAATTAGACACACCAATTAGAAGGCTCTAAACCAATTAGAAGGCTCTAAACCGAATAGCTCTAAACCGGGGTCTAGATCTAGGGTTTAGTTTAGAGGATAGGAAACTTGTGTGTCTAGGAGGGGAGCCCTGCCCCTCCTTATATAGGTGGGAGGGCTGGCCGGCCAAGGGGAGGAGTTCCTCCCCAACTCGGCCTAGGGAGGTGCGCCGGCCAAGGGGAGGAATTCCCCTCCAACTCGGCCTCCACCTCTCCTCCTCTTTTCCCACTTCCCAAAACTGCCGTTTGACTTTCAAACTAGCCGTTTGACTTTTCAATTTAGGATTTAAATAAATCCTTTATTTGGGACAGCAAGAATACTTAGTACATGATGCAATCATTCCAATATGTAATGACACATTCATGTACCCTTTCCCCTCCGGAGTGCCGGACATTCCGGGACCTTCTAGAATGTTCCCGATGAAAACACCGGAACCATTCCCCAACTCCGAAACGGAACTTTCCTTATATGAATCTTATTCTCCGGACCATTCCGGATCTCCTCGTGATATCCCGGATCCCATCCGAGACTCCGAACAACATTCGGTCTCTTTCTCATAATACCATAACTACTCAAACAACGTCGAATCCTTAAGTGTGTCTCCCTACGGTTCGTGAATTATGCGGACATGATCGAGACACTTCTTCGAACAATAACCAATAGAGGAATCTGGAAATTCATATGGCTCCCACATATTTCTACGATTACTTTGCGATCGAATGAACCACTTACATACGATACCAATTTCCCTTTGTCTCACGATATGTTACTTATCCGAGGTTATGATCGTCGGTATCTCTGCATACCTAGTTCATCCTCGTTACTGATAAGTACTCTTTTCTCGTTCCCGTGATATGTGATCCCTTGTGACCAAGTCACATGCTTGCAAGCTAATTGGATGACATTTCACTGAGAGGGCCCAGAGAATATCTATCCGTCATGTGGATGGACAAATCCCACTCTTGATCCATGTGTTTCAACCAATACTTTCCGAACACTCAATGCCACCTTTATAGCCACCCTGTTACGGTGTGGTGTTTGATGACATCAAAGCATCCATCCAGCAAAGGTGATATGCATGATCTCATGGTCGAAGGAATTAGGTTACTATGTATCAGAAAGCATATAGCAATTGAACTATTGAAATGACTTGATCTTTATGCTACGCTTGTCTATAGGAGTATGTCCACCATATCATTCTCCTAACGATATGATCTTGTTGTTGATAACATCTCAATGTTCATGACAAAGAAACCACATTATCAATCAACCAACAAGCTAGTGAAGTATAGAGGCTATACTAGGGACTTCAAATTAAGTTTACAAATCACACAAGTATTAATGGTTTCCTTGTTAATACTATTATAGCATGAATGCAAACATTTATCATAAACACAAAGATATATAATAATAACTATATTTATTATTGCCTCTAGGGCATATCTCCAACACTTCCTTTCTCTTGGAGTAGACCAAGATGTCATCGATGAAAACGACAACGAACTTGTTAAGAAATTCCATGAACACCTTGTTCATCATATTCATGAAGTATGCTGGAGCGTTGGTTAAACCAAAAGGCATCACAGTGTATTCATACAAGCCATACCTTGTTGTGAATGCTGTTTTAGGTATGTCTTGCTCTCTTATCTTGAGTTGAAAATAGCCTGACCGAAGATCAATCTTCGAGAACACACATGCTCCTTCTAACTGATCAAACAAGTCGTTGATTCTTGGCAAAGGATATTTATTCTTGATGGTCACCTCGTTGAGAGAACGGTAGTCAATACACAATCTTTGCGTTCTATCCTTTTTCTCCACGAACAATACTGGGGCTCCCCAAGATGAAGAACTTGGTTGAATAAACCCTTTCTGCAACTGTTCTCCTAGCTGTTTCTTGAGTTCCTTCAGTTCACCAACTGACATTTTGTACGGTCTCTTAGCTATTGGTCCAGAACCTGGTACCAAATCTATCAGAAACTCCACATCTCTATCTGGTGGCATTCCTGGTAACTCCTCCGGAAATACATCCGGATACTCACATACTATTGGCACACTGTCCAAGCTAACCCCCTTAAGAGAATTCAGCTTACTTCCCTTGGATTCAAAGTTTGACTTAAATTTTATTCTTTTTCCTTCAGGGGTTGTGAGTGTAACTGTACGATTGGCACAATCTAATACTCCTTCATACTTAGCCATCCAATCCATTCCCAAAATTACGTCTAATCCTTGGGAATCTAGGATTATCAGGCTTACTGGAAACTTATGCTTTCCAAACTCTATGATGAGATCCCGGCATCCAAGGCTTACTATCATATCTCCCCCCAGAGAACTAACCTTTATTGGACACCCAATGTTTTCTGATGCAAACCCATTTCTATCCACAAATGCCTTTGATATGAATGAATGAGATGCACCGGTATCAAAGAGTACAAATGCTGAAATTGAATTGAGTCTGAACTTACCAGCCACGGCATCAGGTTCCTCATAGACCTCCTCCACATTGATGTGGTTAACCTGTCCTTTCTGAAAAGGATTTGGCTTGTTAGGTCCTTCAACTTTCTTCTCAGGGCACTCATTAGCATAATGCCCCAACTTCTTGCATTTGAAGCACTCCACCTGACTGATGTCCTTTTTAGGAGGTTGGCCTCCACTTCCACTACTATTTCCACCATAGTGGTTCTTATGTCCACCCTTGTGGTTCTTGTACTTGTCCTTGTCATGACTGCGGTGATGCTTGTTGTCATGACGGTTGTGGTTGTGCTTGCTGAATTTCCCATGCTTATGGGATCCTGAGTTGCTACTGTCATCATGGTGAGATCGTTTGCGAGACGACCCCGAGTTGTGTTTGTCGGAGTGTTTCCTCTTCCTACTCTCGACTTGCTTCATTTTACTTTCCAAAATAGCAGCCTTGTCACACAACGACTGATAAGTTGGAACATATGCCACAGACAACTGTAGGTTCAGCTCATCATTCAAACCCTCCAAGAACTTTTCCTTTCTCTTGGCATCTGTATCAACCTCATCCGGTGCGTAGCGCGCCAGATTGTTGAACTCTTCTATGTATTCAGCCACGCTGCGGTGGCGCTGTTTCAGGTTGTGAAACTCCTTTTTCAGACTCATCATTCCTGATGAGATATGAGCAGTGCGAAAGCCATCTTCAAAGATAGCCCAAGTTACCTCATCCAAAGGAGTGGTGATTTGGAAGTTATCCCACCATGTGGCGGCTGGTCCTTCCAACATATGTGCTGCGAACCTGACCTTTTCAGCATCCGTGCAACCCACGGTCACTAAGTCCTTGTTCACAGAGCGTAGCCAGTCATTGGCTACCATGGGATCAGTTGTTCCCGAAAACTTAGCTGGCCTCAGACGCAGAAATCTGGTGAGCATATCAAAACCCGGAGGGTTGTTGTTGTTGTTGTTGTTGTTGGGGTTGTTGTTGTTGTTGTTGTTGTTATTCTGGTTTTGGATGAATGTTGTCATCATTTGCATAAGCTGTGTTTGCGCATTCATCATTTGTTGCATTTCTGGGGTGATGTTGTTGGGGTTGGGGTTTGCGCGACGGGGAGGCATCTGTGGTTTGTTCAAATAGATAAGAATGAGATACCCATAAATGTTTCATGCACAATACATCATAAGCAAACACAGAACAAGCAACATAAGAATAAAAGTTTAACAACCACATAACAAGCTCATGAAGTAAAACACACAAGTGGCAAGCCATCCACATGTCGGATGGTCCAATAATAAGTTCACAATAACAAGTATGAATATGAAAGGTAAACGAGTAGTCAAGTCTACTCATCAGCATCAATCTCCTCCTCGACGAAAGTAAGACCTGCGTTATCCATCGCGGTCTTGTTCTCCTCAATCGTAGTGGTCAAGGAATCGACCTTGGCCTTGAGAGCCCTCTTCTGGGAGCGAAGCCTCTCAATAACCATCTGCTGCTGCTCAAGCTCGAAGTCCTTGGACTTCAGTTCCTCGGTCATGTCCCGGATCTTCTTGTTCCTATCCTGGACGCGTTTCTCCTGACTCTTGAACTTGCGGTCTTGGGCCTCGAACTTTGTCTCCATTTCCTTGATCATCTCATCCTGCTGCGCAAAAAGCTTGTCCTTCTCGCATAGCTGTACCTGAAGTTTGTCATTGCCAAGCATGACGTTCGTCCTATCCGTGTCCACGTGCCTGAGAAGAGTCTCTAAGTCCTGAAGATAGAGACGTATCGGCTCTGCAGTGCTCCCCGAGTCGTCCTCAAAGTCGATGGAATCCCCATCAACATCACGCCTTCCGAAGACGTGGAAGTGAGTGCCCCTAACCTGTCGGGAGTGACGGCCTAACAAGCGTCCTATCAGGTCCTGCATGACTACCTCCATGCCTCTCTCCCTGTCGTCGTGCATCAGCTTGAAGACGATGGCCTCTGTGGTAGGCTCAGTCTGGCGTCCTGGCTGGTTCACCTTGAAGCCCCAAAGGTCCTTCCTCTCGAACTTGGTGAGTGGGTACACCGTGATGGTGGGAAGAGGGAGATCGAGCAAAGTGGTAAGCTCAATGATACGGGGTCCGAAACGAGTAACCTGGAACTCCTCAACAGTGCTGACGGCAATAGGCATCTATTTATAAAATTTAAAAGTTAGAACAACACTATTTAAGATGAACACAAAACAACCATCTCATACATAACCATGGAACACAAATATCAAACAAGTCATGCATACACAAATCCATTACATCAAACAAAGTCCATACATATTTAAAGTATCATTTTTGGAAATAAGGTGATAAGTGGTGGTCCAACTAACGAAGTGCCCTTACAATCCAATCTCACGGGATCTATTTGCAAACACAATGTTCCTAGAGGCAATCCACCAATCTTGCTCTCTTGACTCTATCACTAAGTCTATAACATCTCCCCTTATCTCTTGGTTGGTGGCTTCCAACTCTTGAGTAAGCTCCTTCTCTTTCTCTAAGTCCTTTTGGAGGTTGAGCATTCTGCACTTGACTCTAGCACTTAATTCTTTGATAGTCCTCCAAGCTGCATCCCTGGCTGACTCAAAGAATGTGGTGTGCATTGTAGTGTTGGTGTACATGCAGTATCCCCTTTCTTTGTGGTTGTCTTCCTTGTTCTTGTACAAGTGAAGTTGCACCCACCAATACTCCACTCCTTCATCCATCACTGGAAAGCCCTTGTACACAGCTCCACCATGTGCATCCATTGCCACCATAAGGTCCTTGAGAATATTGGGAAACTCAGTTTCACACTCCAAGGTCATGGTCATGAGTGGTCCTTTCTTCACGGCTTCGTTAATGGAGTTCATCTACAAAGGAAGTTGAAAGAGATTAGAAAAGTTTTACGAGAAGAATAGACAAGTGTAGAAGTAGTTGAAGAAAAACTTTTTCCTTAGTGGTTTTCCAATCCTAGGGTCATAATCCTACAGGCAACACAGTGCTCTGATACCATCTGTTAGACCCCTCCTTTATAAAGGAAAGGATCCCTGTGATTGCAATGCTAGTCCCTGGATCAATGCTAGCATCCACAGTTTAAGATGAAGTACACAGATACAAAGGTCGTTTATTACATTCATTCCAGAGATAAAACATAGTCTTTTACAACTCAGGGCCATAGGCCTAATACAAGAGTTTAAGGAATAAGTAAATAAACATAAGTCTTCATCTTCATGTGCCACAGGCAAGCATGTTGAGTGTAGACTCATGACTCCTACTCATCATCGGAGTAACCTGCAACATCACAAGTTACAGCCACAGAGGGTCAATACTTTGGAATAGTATTGGCAAGTGATACCTTAGTATATTTTAGGTGGACTATAATACTATATGCATTTTTGCTAAGTGTAGCTTGGCTTGCTTTGCTTGAAAATAGGTTTTTCCTATTAGTTGAAAACACTAAGTTCTTCTTTGTCAAAAAACATTCCCAAGGAACCACCAATAGACATTGAGGTCCTTCACCCATGTTCACCCACAAATTTTATTTAAAAGTTGGAGTGATGAGATTCTTGTAGCTTCCATGTCTTGATGCTCAAAGTGTCCATTTCCTTGGACAAGGCTAAGTACTTAGGTTTTCCATCTGCAGAGGTTGTGCACTTTCCCCACCAGACTTGGTTTCCCAAGACAGGACCTTTCAGAAGCCTTTCCTTAGTCAAAATGGACGCGCTCCAACCTATCATCCCAACTACCACCAACTGTCCAAGTGACTAAGTTCTAGCAACCTATATGATCATGGCAGAGCCCATATTGCCAAGTGGTTGCACTGTAAGCTTTCTCAACACTTGGCCTCCAAATCCCTTTGTGCCTGGGTGGCATACCACAAGTGAGATACACAACCCAAGTCCATGGCCTTGTGTAACCACTCAACATAACCCAATCATTCCATTCCACCCAGGGGGTTCATTTGACTTAGTTGTTTTTATTAGAAAAGCATAATTCCCATGACTTAGAAATATTTTCATCATAGTGTGTATGGATTTCCACCAACCCTTGTTTGCTAAATAGCTAGGCTAAGCATGGTAAGATAACCTAACTTAGGAAAATTCCTTAGCAATTCTACAATTCTACACTACTTAGGATTTCCCAACTTAGCATTAGGCAAAATAACATGCAATACTTAGCAAAATATCTAATGCTAGAACAAAACATAGGATAGAAATATTCATGAAAATATCACTTGCCTTGGTAGTGGGGAGAGTAGCACTCTTCACAATCACAATCACTAGCAAAATCTACACAAGAAATTATAGCATACAATTACACACAATTATATACAACCAAAAATAATATGAATGCATGCATGCAAGAATTTACTAAGTGGTGATTTTTGGAAAATTCTACCAAGTATGCTCATGTCTACAGAAACTTAACATGTCACAAGTTTGCCAACTAAACTTATTTGGCACCAATATAATTTACCAAAATAAATCTCTACTTAAAATGGCCTTAAAACATGTTCTACAAATAAAATCATTTTAACTGTTACTATATGCTAAATAAATTGGATATTCAGAAAGGTCTTGTTTCACTGAATCCAACGGTATAAAATTTGCAAAAATCTAACGTGGCAATCAAAAGTTATAAGCATTTGAATTTGGATCAAATTTCTGGTTTTAAATCTATTTTTAGATCTAACCCTAGCCACGCGTCACGCTGTGATTGGCGCGTACCGCTTCGGTTGGATCGCGCTCTGCAGCCGCAGGATCTAAACAGATCGTATGCTCCAGATCGCGTACCGCTTCGGGGTTAAGTGGATCTATCCTAGCGCTTCGATACAGATCCAACGATCCAAAACAACGAGCCAAAATCTGGCGGCGCTTATCGGCTGTGCGCGGCGGCGACGACCAGACGGTGGCGGCGCCGGCGGTACAGATCGCTAGGTGGATGGGGGAGATGCTCACCGAGACCGCGAGGATGTGGGGATGCTCGACGTGTGATCAGCTCGGCAAGGGGCGCTCAGGGTTGCGGTAGATTTCTCGCCGGAGTTGGATCTGGCAACGGCGGTTCTGCTCGAGGTCGGAGGCGACGTTGTAGATCACTAGGATGCCAAAGGGAGGTGTGGTTAGATGCGGAAGATCACGGAGAACATGCGAGCGTGAACGACAAGGTTCGGGGCGGTCTGGACTTACCACTAGAGCTCGCCGGAGTTCGTGCAGAAGACGGTGGCGGCCAGTCGTCGACGTTGCCGAAGCTACGGGTCATGCGAAGGTAAACAGAGAGTGTCAGAAGGTGCACAGAGATTCACTGAACATGATAGCGTAAATGCGAGACCGAGGGAAACTCTAGGCTCACCGGAATTTGCCGGCGCAGTCGTCGGAGACGGCGAGGTTGCAGAGAGCAATGCGCGCAGCCTGGGGGCGTTCTGTGCTTGGGGTTTGGGGGAAAAGAGAGAGGGGGCAGAGGGGGTTTATATAGCCTGGTCGTGAGCGAGAATCACTCGGCCATTGATTCGAATTGACGCCGCGAATTAAACACAGAAAACGGCCGCGTTGATTGGGGATGAACTGGTCGTGCGGGTGGAGACGATGCTGGCGTGGAGGAGGCCCGCTTGTCAGCGATGTGTGCGAGGTGGAGGTGGGGTCTGCCTGTCAGCGGCTGAACGCGTGCGTTCGCGCGTGAGAGAAGTAAAGAAAGGTTCCCGGGTGGGCTTGCTGGGCTCGATTCGCTGCTGGGCCAGAAACCTGGCACTCGGCCTTTTTCCTTTGTTTAAGTCTTTTTCTTTTCTAATTCTATTTTTCTGGAATGATTTTTGATAGGAATTCAAATCCTTTTGAATTCAAACAAAACTGGGGATCTTTGCAGGGTTCTGTGGTTTCAAATACAATCATTTAACCAAGTGGTTACCTTGCAAGGGTCTGGTCAAGCTTGGGTTTTAAAACAAACAGAGACTTGTCTCTAGTTTGTGAATGATTGAAATAGGGTTTAGAAAATATTTCTAAATTGGAAACTTGGGTTAAAAATGCTACACCTAATCTTTCCAACAATGGAGGCAAGCAATCAAGTTCCTAAACAATCCATTCTCAAAGGGTGGTGGTCAATTGAGTTGAATTTGCACACATGAAATCATAGCTCAACTTTTGTCTCTAAATGATTTTTGAGAAAAACCCTAAATGGATGAATGATGCAAGAATGATATGAATGAGTTTTGGAATATGAATTTAGGGATGTTACAACAATGGAGCGGGTAGTGGTCCTATTGGGAATCATACATGCGGATGTGTGTGGACCAATGAGTGTCTCAACACGCAACAAGTGTCGTTACTTTGTTACCTTTACTGGCAATTTGAGTAGATATTTGTATATCTACTTAATGAAGCACAAATATTAGACCTTTGAAAAGTTCAAAGAATTTCAGAAGGAAACAGAGAATCAACTTAACAATAAAATCAAGCATCTTCGATCAGATCGAGGAGGCGAATATTTGAGTTATGAGTTTGGCGTGTACTTGAAGGATTGTGGTATTGTACCACAACTTATGCCAGCCGGAACACCACAGCGTAACAACGTGTCGGAAAGCCGTGACCGTACCCTATTGGATAGTGTGTGGTCCATGATGTATTTAATTGATTTGTCCGTGTCATTTTGGGGTTATGCATTATAAACCGCCAGTTTCATTTTAAACTGAGCACCATCCAAATCTATGGAGATAACACTATATGAGATATGTCATGGCAAGAAACCATTGTTGTCGTTCTTGAAAGTTTGGGGATGTGAGGCTTACATTAAGAAACTACAGCCTGACAAACTTGAACCTAAAGCACAAAAGTGTATGTTTGTAGGATACCCAAAGGAGACTATTGGGTATACGTTATACAACAAGGCCAAGGATAAAACGATTGTCTCTAATAACGACACCTTTCTTGAGAAATAGTTTCTCGTGAGAGGAGTTACTGGAAGAAAGATTGAGCTTGATTAGGTCGTTGACCCTTCTCTCCAAATACCGAGTAGCGCAACAGAAACTGTTCCGGAACCTCCCTCTACAGTGGAAGAAGCATCAAATGATTTAGATCATAATGATAACATCGAAGCTCCTGTGGTTCAGAGATCTACAAGAACACGTACCAGTCCTGAATTGTATAGTAGTCTTGTGATGTAAGTCTTGTTAGATGAACAAGATGAACCTAGAACCTATGAAGAATCAATGGAGAGTGCTGAATCCGAGAAATGGATGGAAGCCATGAAATCCAAGATGGGATCCATGTATGAAAACCAAGTTTGGAACTTGGTAGATCTTCCTGAAGGTCGTAAGGTCATGGAAAATAAATGGATCTTCAAGAAGAAGACAAACGCTGATGGCAATGTGATTGTCCACAAGGCTCGACTTGTCGCAAAGGGTTTTTGACAAGTTCAAGGAATTGACTACAGTGAGACTTTCTCTCATGTAGCAATGTTGAAATCTATTCGGATTTTACTAGCAATTGTTGCATATCATGATTATGAAATATGGCAGATGGATGTCAAGACCGCATTACTCAATGGACACATTGATGAAGAGTTGTATATGATGCAACCGGAGGGTTTTGTAGATCCTAAGGATGCTGGAAAGGTATGCAAGCTTGAGCGTTCAATCTATGGACTAAAGCAAGCATCTCGGAGTTGGAACAAATGTTTTTATCAAGTGATCAAAAGTTTTGGATTTATCCAAAATAAACAAGAGTCTTGTGTTTATAAGAAAGTGAGTGGGAGCTTAGTGGAATTTCTAGTAGTATATGTGGATGCCATATTACTGATTGGGAATGATGTAGAACTATTAGGAAGCGTGAACGAATATCTGAGCAATCAGTTTTCCATGAAGGATTTAGGTGAAGCATCCTACATATTAGGCATCAAGATCTATAGAGATAGATCAAGGCACATGATTGCATTAGGTCAGGGTACATACATAGAGAAGATTTTGAAGAAGTTAAAAATGGAAGAGGCCAAAAGGGGTTTTATGCCTATGATGAAAGGTACCAAATTGAGTGTGACTCAACGTCCTACATCAGCTCCTGATAGAAATAGGATGGCTGACATCCCTTATGCCTCGGCCATAGGTTATATCATGTATGCTATGTACTCAACTGGATGTATTCCTGGCTCTTAATTGGATAGGTCGTTTCCAAAGTAATCCAGGAATGGAACATTGCGCAGCTGTGAAAAATATCCTCAAGTATCTTAAAAGAACAAGGATATGGTCCTAGTCTTTGGAGGTGGCGATGAAGCTCTACGTAACCGGTTACGTGGATGCGAGCTTGAACAGACTCCGATGACTCGAAGTCTCAAACAGGATATGTGTTTCTGGTGAATGGTGGCGAGGTAACCTAGAGAAGTGTGAAGTGGCCAGTGGTGGCATGGTCTTAAATGGAGTCGGAATACATCACATATAATACGGCCGCTAAAAGTGCAATGGACTTCTCCTAGAGGGAGTGAATAGGCTTTTAAAATTATTCTGTTTTAGGCTCAAATAAATGTGGAATAAAACCAACGTTTAATTTATTGAGCACAAAACCTAACCACTAGGTTCACCTAAGTGCGCCAACAACCTATGCTAAGCAATACAAGCAACAAGGTGATAGCAAGATGAAATACTTCAAGCATGATGGCTATCACAAAGTAGAGTGCATAGGTAAATGGCTTGGTTGAGAGATAACTGATGGACGCGGAGACGAATATTTTTATCCCGAAGTTCACTTCCAAATAAGCTACATCTCCATTGGAGAGGTGTGATGGTGCAATGCTCTCTGAACGCCACAAATGTCTCACCTCGGGTGTGGTGGCTCGATGCTCACCCAATATCACACAAGGCCTCACCCCGAATGCGAAGGCATGCAACTCATCGGCGCCACAGTCTCACCCTATTCTCCCATGAGCTCGCCACAAAGGCCTACTCATGATCCACTAAGAGACACTTGAGGGCGGTCACCAAAATCCATACAAGGTTGGGGCTATCTCCACAACTCAATTGGAGGCTCCCAACAAGAAAGCCACAAAAGGCTACAAAGCCACAACAGGCAATAAAGCCAGAACAGGTAACAAGGCCACAAGCTTGAGGCCACTCCACAATGGAGGCCAGAAGAAGTCAACACACCAACCACAACCGTCTAGGGTTCCAAGAACCCAAGAGAAACAAGCCCACAAGCTTGTACTCGCTAAATCTCCATGGAGAACTCAAACCTATGCAACAAATGCAAGGGCAAGTCCTTATCTCCCAAATTCCAATAAAGCTACAAAATCTATTGGGGGAATAAGGGAGGAAGAACACAAAACTCTCCAAGATCTAGATCCCAATGATTCCTTCACAAAGAAGGGATTTGGCTTGGGGGGGTGTAGATCTAGATATCCTCTCTCAAATACCTCAAAGATGCAAGAATCATAGGAGGGAAAATGGGAGAGGAAAAGCTCTTCAAGGTCAACAATGGAAGAGAGAGACAGAAAGCCAAGAACCAAGAACAGAGCCGGTCCCTACAAAGGGGAAGAGGAGCCCCTTTAAAGGGCTCCCAAATCTGACCATTTGGACATTTACGACCCTGGTCAGAACTGCCGGTGGGAGGCCGGAACTTCTGGTGGCACCCAGCGAAGAGTTAGAAAACAACGATTCGAAAGACTGAAGCACGAGCCTGGCTGGAACTTCCGCCAGTACACCGGAACTTCCGCTGAGACTGGTACTACCGGAAGAAATTGCGACTAAAGATCCGACAAATAGAGAACATAAACCTGAGAGGTTATAGTACGTGAGCAGAAGTGGAATCGGAAGTTTACCCGGTACTACCGGCGTTAATTTGGCCCGAACGGAATTTCCGGTGCAACTTCTGGTCCAGATTCCGCTAAATAGAACAAATAGATAGAGATGGTACAATACGTGAGCGGAAGAAGCACCAGAACTTTCACCGGAACTACCGGAGACAAAATTCCCTAGCGATACTACCAGTGGCTAGCCGGAACTTCCGGTCAGAAAAACTCCAGAAACAAAAACTGCAATAACTTTCGCATCCGAACTTCAAATGAGATGAAACTAATTTTTTTGGAAGATAACGACATGTAGAATCCAAGGTATAAAATACCATGAATATATATGTGATATATCCCAAGGCGTGGAGCCAGAAAAATCGCAATATTAACAACCACAATAAGATATGCAAGGGAAATCCTTGTTTTATGAACTATAGCTTGTTATGATGACAACCACAAGCCCTAGATCCTCTCATGGACAAGATCCAAATAACAACTAAGAAAGATTATGCCATGTATGCAAAGGTTTGAGCTCTCTCCTAAAGATGCGATTGAGTCACCAGCTTGAGAACCCCTCTTGATAGTATGACTATCAATCCTAAACCCGGCCTCTCAACTAACAACACGAGACCGACAAAAGATAAACCTTATCAAGAACATACCTTTTCCTTGATCATTCCACTTGAGCTTGATGTATACCATCTTGACCTTCTCAAGATGGAACACCTTTCTTGTTTTCTCTTGCTCGCTCTTGCTTGATGAAGACGTGCAAATTGCTCCCCCATACTTCATGGGGAACCTTTTATTTGGACTTATCTTCATCACTCTATGATCATCGAGGATGGCAACCTCCAAGCATGATATCTTCTAGAGAAGGCGCATCTTGAGCTTGCACTTCTTCATTCCTTCTTGAGTGTTGATCCATCGAGACAAGCTCCTTCTTTCTTCATGATTCCAAT
Organism: Avena sativa; assembly: GCA_916181665.1. NCBI lineage: Eukaryota > Viridiplantae > Streptophyta > Magnoliopsida > Poales > Poaceae > Avena > Avena sativa. The sequence goes on from OV702283.1 coordinate 342,236,636, forward strand.
CGGCACAAAGCCCTTGGACATTTCTACTTCTCCTTCTTCATTTATTCAACTTTCAACCTTGATACCAACACATGGCCCAAGCGAAGCCAATGGAAAAACCTACAAGTGAAACTCAATTTACACATTAGTCCAAAGAGATTGTCATCAATTACCAAAACCACACATGGGGGGCATACATGCCCTTCTAGCCATGAATGAGGCGGTTTGGCTAAGGAATTTTGTCATCGAACTGGGAGTTGTTCCAAGTGCCGATGACCCCATGATGATCTTTTGTGACAACACAGGTGCCATCGCAAATGCATTGGAACCGATAACTCATTCCATGGTTAAGCATATCAAGCAAAGATTCCATGCCATTAGACAAAATGTTGAGGATGGAGAAGTCAAGGTTGCAAAGTGCATACAGATCTGAATGCTACAGATCCATTTACCAAAAGTATTACACAAGCCAAGCATGAGCAGCACTAGGATCCTATTGGTGTTAGATCATTGCCTATTGTAAACTAGATTAATTTGTACTCTAGTGCAAGTGGGAGACTGAAGGACATATGCCCTAGAGGCAAATTATAAAGTGTATTATTTGATGTATCTTATGTATGTTCATAATATGTTTATAACTGTATTAATATGAAACATTGATACACGTGTGATACGTAAACAAACCATGCCTCTAGTTGCCTCTAGCGAACTAGCTCATTGGTCAAGTGATGATCTAAGGTTTTAGGATCATGGGTGGTAGGGCCAATTGACAATGAGGTCATATCATTGGTTGAATGATTCTATAGACAAACACCCAAAGTAATATCACAATGAGATCTAGTTGCTAACGTTCATCATTGATGATAACACCGAAACATTGCAACTTAATCCTTTGACTTACTAGAGTGAGACTTTGATGGTATCAAGTATCAAGACGTTAAATGGTAATGATAAAGGTTCCATTGGGTTTTCTGAGGGGACGGGTGGAGGAGTATTTATCAAGACCAGGATTTTCCAATCCAAATAATGGATAGATACACGTGGCCAACTCGATGACGTTGCATTAACGAAGCTTGCAAGTGTATGACTAGGTCATGGAATGCAACACCATGGGAACGAGTAAACGAGCTGTCACATCCCAAAATTTTCCAAATCTTGTTATGTGAAAAATAAATAAGCAAAAATAAATTTATTGTTGAAAATCAGGGTGAAAAGAAACTTTTGGTTTCTAAAAGGAAACTTAAAATCCCATCTTGAACAAACTTTGGTAAAAGTTTGAATCCAACAAAAATCCAAATCAAGAGAAATGCATTCCTCAGTGAATGTATCTGGAAATTTAAAACCCTTGGAAAATAAATCCAAACCCTAAACCCAAATGGAATAAAATCATTTCCAAGTTATCTCCAAATCCATGGATTTGATCCATATAAAAATTTGTCAACAAACATTCACAAATATCAAGAAATACAAATAGAAATATTATAAGACCATAGAAATTGGTTTCACTTAAATTGGAACCATGGATAAAATCTTATGAATATAATAAGATAAAGGAATTGAATTTCCAAAGCCAATAAAGCCCTTATCTAAAATCCAGACCAAGTGGTGAGCAAAGGATCCTAAAGATCTTTAAAAGGATAAAGAAATATCAAATAATAATTCACAAATTGGAATCACCAAGTTTGGATCTCTAAATAAAAAGATATAGATTTTATAAGATGAAGAAAGAAATATTAAATAAAGAATATTAAAGATCAAACCAAATCTTGGCCAAATCTTTAAACAAGTGGAATGAATTATAACCCAAATCCAAATAAAATATTGGATAAAGAAATTTCCAAAATAAAATAAATGGCATAAACCAAATCCTATTGGAATTAAAATAAATACCCAATCTTAAATGATTAATGAATCATCTTAAAAACCTTTCCAAATAATCCAAGATGAATTCCCAAATAATCAAATAAAAACCTACTGAAAATATTTGGGTGGTTTTGGAAAATCAAATGGTGTTTACAAATATTAATAAATCTTATGTGATTTAAAACTAAGCCTATTTTGAATAATTAAAAGACCCAAAAAGAATAAAGTTTTTATTCAAAAATTTGACATTTGGTTGTGCTACTAACCAGTTTTTAAACCTACCCAAAAGTTGACAAAGGTTTGAATTCAAATGAATGTTTGAATTGGCCAAACAAAACCAAATCAGAATAAAAGAAAAGGAAAAAGAGAAAAAGAAACAGAACAAAAAAAATACAAAAGGGAGCCAGCCCAGCCGGCCAGCCCAACTAGGCCCAGCAAGCCCACCTATCCCCCTACTCCGAAACGTTTTCCTCACTCGCGAATCGACCCACATAGACACTGGCAGATGGACCCCGCTCTCCCTCTCCTTTTCTCACTGACGCCAGACCGCACCACCGGCCCTCTTCTTCCTCACCCGCACGCAAACCTCGCCGGCGGTTTTCTGTCGTTAAGCGCTCGCGTGAATACGCGTTATTGCCCGCATTACTCCACCCTGCGACCACGCTGTCTTAAACGCCCTCGCCTCCTCTCTGATTCCCCTCAGTCCCCGCTTCGCCGGAGCCACCATGCTGCAACAATTTCACCTCGCTTTGCCACTGTCTCCGGCGAGTTCCGCAAACGATTCCGGCCAGTAGACGCCACCCCTCGCCTACTCGACCACACAATCATGTCCCACAGACTCTGGCGCATCCCCCAGTACTCCTAGCTTAGCCGCGCAAGCTCCCTAGCGTCGGCAACGACAACAGCCCGCAGCGCCACCGTCTGCTCCAACTCCGACGAGCTCTACTGGTAACGTCCGACCACGCCGCTCCCTCTCTTTGATGCACCCGTATTATCTACCCTTCTACGCGTCTAATAGCACCCTTTTTACCCTCTCCCGTGCGCTGTAGCAACATCCTCGACGACGCCAGTGCAAGCCTGACGCCAGGCAGAACTACGGCGAGGAATCCCGGTCGACTCCGTGCGCCCCTTCAGCAACGACAACCGCCTTGAGATTCCCCACGACATTGCGAACACGGTGAGCATCTCCTTTCCCTCTTCCGTTTCCTGCATCGCCGGCAACGCCACCGTGAGGCCGCTCCGCCGCCAGACGCCGCCGCCAGCGCCGCTAGCTTTTGGTCACATGCTAGGGACCGTAGGATCTTGATCTGACGCTCGCGATAGAAACTAACTGAAAGGGTACGCTAGCATCTGAGCCGTGTGATTCCACTTAAATCCTACGGTCTGTGTTAGTCGATCCACGCGAAACGTTTTCGACGAATAGGAATAAGACGCGTGGGCAGACTCTGATTTTAAAAACAGATTTGAATCTATTAGATATGTGATTTTGTAAATTGCATAACTTTTAATCTACACGTCCAAATTTTGCAAACTTTATATCAATGGATTCAGAAAAACAAGCCCTAGCCAACCATACACTTTGTTTAGTAAAAAGCTTCTGGTAAAATGTTGGTTTTTGCAGAAACTTATGTATGCCTGTTTAGATTATAAAAATTGTTCTAAAATGTTTTTGGGGATAAAATCTTTTGCAAATGGTGTGTTTTGAACCTACTGACCATAGGAATCACTTTGTGGTTTCAAAATTGTATTTGGTAAAATAAAAGAATGAATCTTTGATTTAAAACATTTCTAGTCAAATAAAAATATGGTTTAATTATTAAAAATGGTTTTGGAAGAAAACCTTTGAGAAATGTTTTGTAAATAAAATCTCTGACCCTAAACACAAGGTTATATGGTTTGAAAACATATTTTGTGAAACCTATAGAATTTTTCCTTATTAAAAGCATTTCTTCACCACATAAAATAATGACTTGATCTAAAAATGGTTTATGAAGTAAAATCTTATACAAATGATTTTGCCACTTTATAAAATGACCCTTAGGTGTTTTCAAATGTTTATGAACCATTAGAAACCACTTTTACAAATAAAACAATCTTTTGCATGCTTGCATGCATTGCTTTGTTTTTATCATTTTATGTGATGAATTGCTTGAATGTAGATTGAAATATTGCTTGCTTGATTGAATTGTAGTGACTTGAAGATTGTGATTGTTTCAAAGACAAGGAGTGAACTTATACTCTCTACCAAAAAGGCAAGTGATACTTCATACTTTGTCCCATTATTTTTACTATGCATTAGTAATATTTTCTAAGTAGGACTTGCATGGAATTTTGCTAAGTATAAACCATGCTATGGGAAATCCTAGTAGATGAAACCTTAGTAGAATTTTCCTAAGTTAAGATTCCTACTACTATCATGCTTAGCTTAGCTAGTAGAAAACAAGGGTGGAATGTATATTCACACTATGGAAAAAATTCTAAGTCTGAGGACTTGTGTTTTGTTTAATAAAACAACTAAGTGAATGAATCACCTGGGTGGAATGGAAGGAATGGTTTATGTTGAGTGGTTACACAAGGCCAGGGGACTGGTGAACCTTGTGTATCTCACTTGTGGATGGCCACCCAGGAACAAAGAGATTTGAGATGTCAAATGTTGAGAAGCTTCAAGTGCAGCCACTTGGCATTATGGGCTCTGCCTAGATCATATAGGTTGCAATAACTTAGCCAAATGGACAGTTGGTGGTAGGGGTTGGATAGGTTGGAGCACGTCCATTTTGGTCTAAGGGAAGGCTTCTGAAAGATCTTGTCTTGGTGAAACCAAGTCTTGTGGGGAAAGTGCACCACCTCTGCAGAGTGTAAAATCTAAGTACTTAGCCATGTCCCTGGCAAAGGACAATTTGAGCATCAAGACATGGAAGCTATCAAGAATCTCATCATCCAAATTTCTAAGTTAAAAACTTGTGGATTGAACAAGGGTTAAAGGATCTTCAATCTTTGATTGGTAGATGCCTTGGGTGATTTTTGCCAAACAAAAACTTAGTGTTTTCAACTGATAGGAAAATCTATTTTTGAGCAATGCAAGCCTAAGCTCCACTTAGCCAAATGCATATAGATGACAGATACTACTATTCTACCATAGTATCACTTGCCAATACAATTCAAATGTATTGACCCTTGTGGCTGTAACTTGTTATGTTGCAGGTTTGTTTGATATTAGTGAAGTTAAATGATTAGGATTACAAAGTCTACAACCAACATGTCTGCCTGTGGCACTTTGAAGATGAAGGACCCCATGTTTATAGATATTCTGCTGCAATGTAATGTAATAGCCAAATGAGCTATGTAAGATGTAATAACTTATTTTATTCCTGGTTATAAAGTTGTATTATGACCTTTGTTTCTTGATATTACATCTTAACTGTGGATGCTAGCTATTGATCCAGGGACTAGCATTGTAAACACAGGGATCTCTGCCTTATTAAAGGTTGGGAACCTTACAGATGGTATCAGAGCATTGTGTTGCCTGTAGGATTTGTAACCCTAGGATTGGACAAAAACCCCTTAGAAAAATAGGAGTTGTATTTGTTCCAAAACTTATTTACAAACAGTCTTGTAAACTCTTTCCCTCAACCATTTTTGTTTGATTCTACATCTCTTCTATTTCAAACTTGATGGATAAAGCCTACCCCATGGCCAAAGACTTCACCATGTGCAAAGGACTTCATCAACTCTAATGACTTCAACATCTTCAACTCTAATGACTTCAACATCTTCAACTCTAACGACTTCAACATCTTCAGCATTTTCACCAAGGACTCCAACCTTGGATATCACTAAGGACAAGTGAGACAAGAAATCTTGCTCAAGATTTGGAGACTAAGGAAACAACTTAGAAGGAGCCATCATCACCTTTGAAGTTTTGTGACCAAGAGTTTTCCCAAGGAAACCATGATCTCATGCAAGAAGAATCAACCAAGAAAGATGGAAAGATCTCAAGTGCACCATATAGATGGACCACCATATTTAGTTTAAGTCAAACCCACCAACTTATGTGGTGTAACAAAAATATTTTTGGTTGCCTAAAAATATGCTTGAAACTTGTTGTTTCAGTGGAATGTTTGATTGTGATTGCTTGCACATTTCTTGTGTGAATTGTGATGTGTGTGATTAGAATTATTTCCTTAGAAATCTTTTGCCTATTCTAATCCCAATCCAACCCAAACAGATGACTTCTCCAAGAGACTCCAACATCAAGGATGGTGACAACAACAACAACCAAGAGGACAACATGAGAGAACTTATAGCAACCCAAAACCAGCTGAGCCAAGTGACAACTCAGCTTTTAGCCAACAAAAATGGACTAGACCCAACCATACAAAGGATTTTGAAACTTCAAACCCAATTGTTGCAAGGATTGGTTACTCAAATGATCAACATGGGAGAATTTTTTTCCCAAAGAGCTAATGACAACAAGGATGACAAAGATGTTATTCTAGAAGGAACCCAAGCATGCAATATTTGTGGAGACAAGGATCATACATCCAAGGAGCATGGAGATCAATGCCCCAATTGTGAAAAGAAACATCCAACTAATAGAGGGCTCCCCTCCCCTCTATTCACACAACCATCTCTCTGTATTCCCTAGATCTCTCTCCACCAATATTGGAATAGGATCTTCAGGGAATTAGTTCTTCACCTCCGCACTACCGTCATAAGAAGGACGGTCCAACTTCTTCCTTCTTCCGCTGCTTGGCTGGATCAGAACCTGGGAGACGTCGCCTACACCGAACGTATGTAGATCTTCGAGGTGCCACACTTGGTGCGCTTCTTGTATTCATCAATATACGCCTACCTGTGTAATGCGTGCCATGGTATTCAAGAGTATGAATACCATTCCCCTTTGTGTTACTCATGTCTACATAGAATAGATCTTGGTTATCGTGTTCATGTAGTAGGATTTTTTTGTTTTCTGCTGTGGAACCCATCATGTTTCTCATACAGTAGTTGTTTTGTAACCTTACTAGGTCCAGTAGACCCAAATTTCTTCTTTAAATCCATGCTTAAATCCTTTGCATGCCTATCTCTCTCTCTGTGTGTATGATGAGGTGACATCAGCCTTCTTTTAAGCTTGCCATGTCGGATTTTTCTCAGACGGAGGAGAGAGAATTAGGAAAAACTGTTGTCTTCTCTTAGCTAAGAAATGGTCCATCTCCGGCATCTGTGCACAACACCGCAGCATGCCAGGACCAATTCCCTATGTGGCTGAAGAGCTATGTTGGAAAATTAACGTGGTGATGTTGGCCGGTAAGGGGACCCCACACGATGATCTCGCACCACGACGTGTTGATTAGGACAGCGAGGTCATGGTGACAATCAACTAAGTTCCAGCTCTGGTAGGTGCTTTAGCTGCACGGCAACGAGAAACGCGCAAACTAGATGCGGTCGGGCGGGTCTATGCGGGGAGCAAAGACGTGGTTTGTGGCATAGTAATCCCTATGAAGAAGCCGAGGATTGGGGGGCATCTGATGTTGTTTTTGGAAACATTGGAGGAATTGTGGATCAGAGAGGGTTCGGAGCCAAATCTTGCAGACAAGGGAGGCACGGAAGAGGGACGATGTCTTGGGAGGAGGCAGTGGAGGATCTCAAGGGGAGGTCCTCGTTGTCCAGCAGGGTTTCCGACACGACCGATGAGGTTCGGCGGCAGGTCATCTAAGCTAGGGTTGGCTTGGCTTGTCTACTTCAGCCTAGGGTTTCTAAAACCCAAGGGAGGAATAAAATCATTGAAAAATATGAATCAAATTGAGATTTGGAAGCAGGAGCTAGGAGAGAAGCAACATAAATTAGGGGCGCTCATCATTTTTCCCAGTCTCCAGGGCCCGATCAGAGCGCCACCGTCGGTCGCAGGGAAGAGTTTGGGCTGCGTGAATGAGCTTGGCGGAGGTAGGGCAGGACCGAACGACTGAGGTAGGGGAGACGCAGTGGAGAAAAGCGCAAGGAGGGAGGGACGACCGCGGGCATGAGGGGCGCCAACGCTGGGTGAACTTCAGAACTTCTATTTTTTTGATAGAGGTGAACTTCAGAACTTGTAAAGTCGCGACTCGCGAGAGAACCGCACGGGCCGACCAAGAGTTGATTTTTTCCATTTTTCCCTGAAACTTTTCAAAACAAACCTCGAACTCGTAGAGATGGTAGCTAAATTGAACCCTGAATTTTAAATCCTACAAATTGGCACTCCAAACTTTCTAATCTAGATCTATTTTAGACCCTAGACCTATTTGGAGTGCCACATCCCCTCTCCATGTTGCTTCTCTTTAAGGACTTGTTTACCTCTAGGGTATTTCCACCCCCTAAGGGTTTGGGCATGGGAGGGGATTTGGTGAATGATGACCCACAAGTGTAGGGGATCGTAACAGTCTTCGTGGGTAGTATTACCCAATTTATTGATTCGACACAAGGGGAGCCAAAGAATACTTGCAAGACTTAACAACTGAGTTGTCAATTCAGATGCACCTGGAAATAGTTCTTGCTCACAGAAGTTTATCAGTAGCAACAACAAAGCAACAACAACAGTGAAACAGGAGCAACAGTAACAGTAATAGTAAACAGTAGGATACGAGCGCGATAGGCATAGGGATGGATGGACGGGCATTGCATGAACGAGTCTAAACATGTAACTTCAAGATCTAGGGCATTGCAGATAAATAAGAATAAGCATCCAAGTACTAAACAATCCTAGGCATATGCTCCAAATATAGTCATACGTGCTCGCAATGAGAACTTGCACAACATCTTTTGTCCAGCCAGCCCGTGGCAGTGGGGCCTCTAGGGAACTACTGGAAATTAAGGTGCTCCTTTTAATAGAGCACCGGAGCAAAGCATTAACACTCTGTGAACACATGTGGTCCTCACACCACAGCCATCCCCTCCGGTTGTCCCAATTATTGTCACTTCGGGGCCTTTGGATCCGGACAATGATATGTGTTCACAACTTGCAGATAAGATCACAAACAATACTATCATAATGATTCAATAATAAGTTCAGATCTGAGATCATGGCACTCGGGCCCTAGTGACAAGCATTAAGCACAACAAGTTGCAACAAAGTCAAATAGCACTAATAGAGATACTAGGCACTATGCCCTAACAATCTTATTTGATTACATGATATAACTCATCCAATCCCTACCATCCCCAAGCCTACAACGGGGGATTACTCACTCATGGATGAGGGAAACATCGATGGTTGATGGAGAGGCGTTGGTGATGACGATGGCGATGATCCTCTCCAAATTCCCCGTCCCGGCAGGGTGCCAGAATGGAGTTTCTGGATCCGAATCTTGGGTTCTGATGGTGGCGGCGGATCGGAACTATTTATGGAAAAACAACAAACCCCGCTAGGTTTTTAGGTCAAGTGGTAACTTATAGGCGCAGAGGGATCCCGAGGGGGTGCGTGGGGGTGGCCGCACCCCCTAGGCGCGGGCCAGGGCCCACCCTCGCCTAACAGGGGTGTGGGACCCTAGGCCTCCACTCCGTTTCATCTTCTGGTGAAATATAATTTTTGCATATTTTTCAGGATTTTTCCTGATAGTTGATTTTCTGCACAAAAACTAGACACGAAGGTAATTCTGCTGAAAACAGCATCAGTTCGTGTTAGTTGTATCCAAATCACACAAGTTTAGAGGAGAAACAATAACAAAAGTGTTCGGGTAAGTAGATACATTTTGGACGTATCAACTCCCCCAAGCTTAGCTTATTGCTTGTCCTCAAGCAATTCAGTTGAAAACTGAGTGCGATAAAAGAACTTTCACGAACACATTTGCTTCATATGATGTATATATTCTCATCACAGGAGTAGATACTTAAACCATTCATAATAAGAAGTATGCAACCAAGTCTACTCAATAGTCATTGCAAGCTATGAAGAGAAACCAACTCAATAATAATAATAAGTAGCATGGAACATAAATATAAAAAACATTGCAATGCTCATACTAAGGTGTGATAGAGTGGTATCTCGCTTGCCTTTGTTTGTAGAGCACAATATAAATGCCAAGGCACCTCTGAAGTTCAAGTCATGACATAATTAACCAAGTTTTGGAACAAACACAAGAATGACAACTATGCTCTCAAGAAGGTGCCCATAGATAAGTGGTGACTCAACAAGGTTGTGAAAATGGTTTTGAAAAGTTTGAAAGGCTTCCTAATGCTGAAAGGAAGGTACTCAATAGCTTTGAGCTCTCATTGCCCCTATCATAGGCATCTTTATGTGGTTAAGGTGAAAGTGAGGTCCAGTATGAGTTATATGCTTGACAGACCATAAAATGGAAATCCCATGTCCCTTGAGTACGAGGGCCGCTCCGCATGCTACTCAACTTTGGTTACCTGTAACATCCCAAAACTATGGATCATGATCATCAAACTCTAATCACAAAAATTAGGGTTAACAAAAACTTTGATTAAATAAAAACCAAATGAATGCATGTGTGTATGTGATGATTTGATGAATGCATGAATGGACTTCTGTGATTAACCTAAATAGCAAGGACTAGTTTAAGGATGAAAATAACATCATCTAAAATATTTCCAAGCAGAAACAAATCAAGAGAAAATAAAAGACAAATCAAATAAGGCAAATGGTCATTTTTGCCAATCTTTCTCACTAGGTCACTTTGAGTGTTTCTAGTCCAAGATTTCAAACAGAAAACTTTCCAATTATTTTCACCCCTTGCAAGACCAAGTAAAAAAGTGAATCAAAGCCCACCTTTCAAACGATAGAAACATTTGGCAACCCCATTCAAATGAAAATTCAAAATTGAATCTTTAACATATGTGAAGATCACACCTTTTCAAAACCCAACCAAACCAGTGCCCCTTGATCAATCCAACTAACCCAATACTACCTAGTATGTGCCTAGCAAACCCACCAAGTTTGAATCCAAAATTCAAATTTTAATTTCTTTCGGCCATTTCATCAAACACCTTGTGATCAGCAAACAACAAAACATTAAACACTATTTGTAGCAGTGAATTTGGCCAACCTTGTTCCCTCTCTGGTTGCAACAAGCTCTTAGTAGATCATCTAGCCTCTTTAACAATCCTTAGCATCACTATGAGCAAGCCTAGCCATCAATGATGAGCATGCCGAGAGCAAACTTGCCATCCCCATGTCGCCAGTGAAAGGAAGTGAAGGAATCCCCTAGTGAAGACGTCCTTAGCCTCCCCGGCAACGGCGCCAGAAAACTTGTTGATGGCGCTTGACGAGGTGGAAGAGGTTGAAGTAGATTCCCCAGTAATGGCACCAGAAAGCTTGATGGCGCCTGGTGTTTGACGTGGAAGCGCTTCGTTGGAAACCCCAAGAGCAAGGTGTGAAGTAGAAAGCAGCAAGTTTTCCCTCAGTTGAGACCGAGGTTATCGAACCAGAAGGAGAAAGAAAACGTCACACAGGTGTTGCAAACAACATGGAGACCTGCACAACACAAACTCAAGACTTTGCCCAAACGAATCAGTGAGGTTGCCAAGCTCACCGGTTTGCTGTAAGAAAGGATTAAACGTATGGTGTGGAAGTTAATGATTTGCAGCAAGTAAACAAGTAACAGTGGAAGATGTATAAATGGTAAATATTGGACCGGGGTCCATAGTTCACTAGAGGTGCTCTGTCACATCCCAAGATTTTCCAAATCTTGTAATGTGAAAACCAAATAAAAAAAATAAATAATTGATGAAATTTAGGGTGAAAAGAAACTTTTGTTTCTAAATGGAAACTTAAAATCCCATATTGAACAAACATTGGTTAATGTTTGAATCCAAACTATATTCAAATCAAGTGAAATGCATTCTTCATAAATGCATCTGGAAATTTAAACACTTGGAAAATAAACCAAAACCCTAAAACCCTAATGGGATAAAACCATTTCCAAGATATCTCCAAGACTATGGATTTGATCCATATAAGAATTTTTCAACAAACATTTACAAATGATCAAGAATGACAAATAGAAAAATTATAAAACCATGGAAATTGGTTCCACTTAATTTGGAACCAAAGATAAATCTTATGAATTTAATAAGTTAAGGGAATTAAAATTTCCAAAGTTAATAAAGAACCTATCTAGAAATCCATACCAAATGGTGAGCAAATAATCCTAAAAAGATTTAAAAGGATAAACAAATATTAAATAAGATTTTACAAATTGGAATCACGAAGTTTGGATCTTTAAATAAAAAGATATGGATTTTATAAGATAGAGAAAGAAATATTAAATAAGAAATATTTAAAGACCAAATTAAATCTTGGCTTAATCCATAAGCAAATGGAATAAATATAATCCAAATCCAAATAAAATAAAAGTATAAAGAATTTTCCAAATAAAATAAATTGGCATTAACCAAATCTTATTCTATTTGAATAAAGATAAAATTCATATTAGAAATGATTAAATAAATCATGGGAAAATGATATTGGAATTTACCTAGGTGGAATAAAAGGGATTTAATTAACTTAAATAAGATCAAAAAAATCTTCCAAATATAATTTATGGAATTAAAATTATATTTAATTCCAAAGGAATAAAGACAAATACCCAATTTAAAATGATTAATAAACCATATTAAAAATATTCCAATGAATTCAAAGTGAATTATTTGACACCATATTAATGAATAAAACTTACTGAAAAGGTTTTATGGAAAAATGAAATTTAAATAAGGATTAAAAATATATTTAATCTTATTTGAATTTAAGACAAAGGCCTATTTTAAATAATTAAAAAAGACCCTAAAAAGAATAAAATATTTATTCTAAATTTGACTTCAGAATGTGTTAATAAACAGTGTTTGATTACACACAAAGTTTGAGAGAAATTTGAATTCAAATGAATGGTTGAATGGATAAATCAAAATCAAAACAGACTATTAGAAATAGAAAAGGAAAAACAATCAGAACAAAAAAAATGAAAAGGAGCAGCCCAGCTCGGCAAAGCCCACTAAGCCCAGCAGCCCACCTCTCCCTCTCACCCCTAGTGAACCGTTTTTCACCGCAGAAGGAACCCACACAGATGCTGACTAGCGGGCCCCATTCCTCCTCTCCCTCACTCGCTGTCAAACAGGCCCCACAGCCACGTCACCGTCTTCAACCGCGCGACCAGTTCTTCCTCCCTCTCTCTCTCCCGTTTCTGCCGATTGATTCGCATGTTAAATTCGCATCAATGGCGTGTGATTCCTGACCCCTGACCACGCACACTTAAGCGCCCGTTTCACCTCTCCATTTTTCCCCAATCCTCACACCACCAGAACCCCCAGGCTGCCTGTATTGCTTGCGACATCGCCTCTGTCTCCGACGGCTTTTCCGGCCGATTCCGGCAAACCCAAGCCGCGCCTCGCCTCCTCGACCACGCGAGCCTGCTCCCCTCTTCCATACGCATCTCCCAGTGGCCTCAGCTCGCTCGCGCATGCCCCCTATCGTCGGCAACCACCTCGACTGACCGCGCCACCGTCTGCACCAACTCCGACGAGCTCTACTGGTAACATCCGACCGCGCTGCCCCCTCTCTTTGATGCTCCCGTACTCACCACTCTCCTACGCGTCTAACCGCACCATTCGTTTGTCCCAGCATCCTCTGTAGCGACGTCCCCGACAACGGCCGAGCGAACCCGACGCCAGGCAGACCTCCGGCGAGCGATTGCCGTCACCACCGTGCGCCCCTCGACGAGCTACCACCACCTTGAGCATAACCACGACCCCGCGAACCCGGTGAGCCCCTCCATTCCTCTCCTCGCTTCCTAGATTCACCAAACCACCGCCACCAGACACGCCGCCGCCACCTGCCGCCGCCAGCGCCGCCACTCGATGGCAAGCGTGCTGTGCACCGTTCGATTTTGATCTAGTGGCTAGGATAGAATTTAACCCGAATGGGTAAGTTGGCATCTGAGCCACACGATCTGTTTAAAATCTAACGCCCCTCATTGCACGATCCGCACGAAGCGGTACAGACGAATAGCAACACGCCACGTGGCCCTGTCTGTTTGAATAAAAACCAGAAATGATCTATTTGATGTTCCAATTTGAAAAATTCATAACTTTCAAACCGCACGTCAAAATTTTGCAAATTTTATATAAATGGAATCAGCAAGACAAGTACTTTCTGACCATGCCCTTTGTTTAGTGAATTGCTTCTGATAAAATGATTGTTTTTGCAGAAACTTGTGTAGGCATGTTTGGAACATAAAATTCATTCTAAAATTATTTTAGGGATAAAATCTTTGGCAAATAGTTTGTTTTGAACCTACTGACCATAGAAATAAATTTGTGGTTTCAAAAATATATTTGGTGAAGCAAAAGAATAAATCTTTGAATAAAAGCATTTCTAGTCAAATAAAAATATTGATTATGGTTTAAAAATGATTTTGGAGGAAAACCTTTGGGAAATGTTTTGATTTAAACGCTCTGACCCCAAACACCAAGTTTTATGATCTAAAAATGTTTTTGGTGAACCCTATAAAGATTGTTACTTTGATAAAGGCATTTTCAACCACATAAAATAATGATTTGGTTTAAAAATGGTATATAAGTAAAATATTTTTGCAAATGGTTTTGCCACTTTTATAAAATGACCAATAGGTGTTTTAGAATGTTTATAACCCATTAGGAACCAATTTTCCAAATAAAACAATCTTTGGCATGCTTGCATGCATTGTTTTATTTCTATTATTTTATGTGATATTTGCTTGAATGGTAGATTGAAATTGTGCCTTGCTTGATTGAATTGTAGTGATTTGAAGAGTGTGAATATTGCAAGATCAAGGAGTGAACTTATATTCTCTACCAAAAGGCAAGTGATGCTTCATAATTTTGTCCCATTATTTTCACTATGCATTAGTGATATTTCTAAGTAGGACTTGCATGGATTTTTTTTGCTAAGTGTAAACTATGCCATGGGAAATCCTAGTAGATGAAACCTTAGTAGAATTCTCCTAAGTTAAGATTCCTACTACTATCATGCTTAGCTTAGCTAGTACAAAACAAGGGTGGATTATATTCATACTATGGAATCTTTCTAAGTCAAGGACTTGTGTTTTGTTTAATAAAACAACTAAGTGAATGAATCACCTGGTGGAATGGAAGGAATGGTTTGTGTTGATTGGTTACACAAGGCCCATTTCTATGGTTTACCTTGTGTATCACACTTGTGGATGGCCACCCAGGAACAAAGAGATTTGAGATGTCAAATGTTAAGAAGCTTCTAGTGCAGCCACTTGGTAATATGGGCTCTGCCTAGATCATATAGGTTGAAATAACTTAGCCATTTGGACAGTTGGTGGTAGTGGGATGATAGTTTGGAGCGCGTCCATTTGGTCTAAGGGAAGGCTTCTGAAAGGTCCTGTCTTGGTGAAAATCAAGTCTTGTGGGGAAAGTGCACAACCTCTACAGATGGAAGAATCTAAGTACTTAGCCATGTCCCTGGTAAAGGACAATTTGAGCATCAAGACATGGAAGCTATCAAGAATCTCCTCATCCCAATTTCTAAGTTAAAAACTTGTGGTTAAACAAGGGTTGAAGGATCACCAATTTCTATTGGGAGATGCCTTGGGTGATTTTGTCAAGAAAAAACTTAGTGTTTTCAAATGATAAGGAAAATATATTTTGATCAATGCAAGCCTAAGCTCCACTTAGCCAAATGCATATAGATGATAGACTCCACTATAATACCATAGTATCACTTCCCAATACAATTCAAATGTATTGACCCTTGTGGTTGTAACTTATTATGTTGCAGGTTTGTTTGATGTTAGTGAAGTTACTGATTAGGATTACAAGTCTACAACCAACATGACTGCCTGTGGCACTTTGAATATGAAGGACCCCATGCTATTGTTATATTCTGCTGCATTGTATTGAAATAGCCAAATGAGCTATGTAAGATGTAATAAATTATTTTATTCCTGGTTATAAAGTTGTATTATGACCTTTGTTTCTTGATATTACATCTTAACTGTGGATGCTAGCTATTGATCCAGGGACTAGCATTGTAAACACAGGGATTTCTACCTTATTGAAGGTTGGGAACCTTACATGCTCTCCTTAGATAAACAACATGGCATGAAGGGTAAAAAAATTACAACGGGGCAATTGACAAGAACTGAGCAAGGCATAACAATGCAATTACTAGCCAGAAAGATCCTATGAGGTTGATTGGGAAATACAACAATATACATAGACCGTCATCCAACTGCATCTATGACTAGAAGTCCACCTTCAGGTTATCATCTGAACCCCCTCCAGTATTAAGTTGCAAGCAACAGACAACTGCTTTAAGCAAAGTGTGTAAGGTAAACAGTCCACATGTTCCATGAACAAGAGACCGTTGTTTTCTCCCTAGTAGCAACAACACATCTACAATCGAAGAGATTATTGTCACTTCCCTTGGAAACTAGAGGCATGAACCCACTATCGAGCATAAATACTCCCTCTTGGAGTCACTAGCAACTACTTGGCCAAGATAACCACTAGCAACGGAGAGCATGCAAGATCACAAACAACACAGACATGATATAATCATAAAGATAAAACCATTAATCAAACCAACATAATAATCTCAATATCCATCGAATCCCCGCAAACACAACATGCGTGATTACAAATAGATTAGAGCTCATAAGATCTAGCTCACAAGATCTATACATGAAAGCACAAAGGAGGAGATACAACCATCTAGCTACTACATGGACCCATAGTCCAAGGTGGAACTACGCACGAATCATACCGGAGAGAAGGCCTTCGGGATGATCTCCCCTCCGGCAGGGTGCCAGGAAGAAATTCAGATCCCCCCGATCTAGGGACGATGGTGGCGGCGGCTACAAACGATTTCGTGGATTTCTGATCGGGTACTCAGGGTTTCTGCATCGGGGGCTTCTTATAGGCGAAGGGGCGAGACTGGGAGGCGGCCAGGGTGCCCAAACCCTAGACAGGCGCATGGCTGGTCCCACCCGCGCCTAGGGTGGGTTTGGCCCCCCTGGATGGCCTTCCGGGCTCCCCTCTGGACTTCTTGTTCCCCATGGAAAGTTATTGACTTTGTCCTTTGTCCCGTACAATTCCGAGAATATTTCTTTACTAACTTTTCTAAAACCAAAAATAGCAGAAAACAGGCATCTGACACTGTTGCAACTGGTTAATAGGTTAGTACCAGAAAACATGTAAAAAGCACCTCAAAGTGTGGACAAGTAAAGAAAAGTAGATACTAAACAAGCATGGAGCATAAAAAATTATATATACGTTTCCAACGTATCAGCATCCCCAAGCTTAACTCCTGCTCGTCCACGAGTAGGTAAGTGATAAAAGAATAATTTTTGAGGTGACATGCACCCTCACAATAAAGATCCAACCATTTCCAAGCATTGAAAGCTGGGATCAAAGGACTCTAAACATGTGCATGAAAGATGGAGTTCTAACAATAGGACATAGTAATTATGCATGCAACATGGCAAGCTACAAACAAAGATCATGAATAATATGCATTGAAAAATGTTTGTTTGTTTCACATGCAGAAAACATAGCATAGTGGCAATCAGCTTGTCCCTCATAGAGTAGCAATATAATGCATAGGATACCTTCAAAGTTCACAAGGGTGACTAGAAACAAATAGCACAAGAACAAGTAATAACACAATATGCATCAATTAATAAGCTTTGGAACATTGCACATAGAATGACAACTATGCTCTCTTAATGGTGCCTAGAGGTAGAAAGTGGAGACTCAATAATGGTGGAAGAAAGGCCTTTTTGTAAAGGAAGCAGGGATTACAAGTTTCAAAAAGAGCTTCCAAAAATTATGGTACTTGTTAGCTTGCAGCCCTCATTGCCCCTATCATAAGCATCTTGAAGTGGTTAAGGTTAAATTGGCAAAGCTGGAGTATATGCTTGACTAAGTATAAGTTGGCAATCTCATGCCCCTTGAATACGAGGGCCACACCTCATGCATAATCAACTTTGGGTCTAGGTAAGTTCTTGTCACTGTAAGTATTTGCATATCATTAAGAACCGCCAATGGGGTACCCCTTGCACATGGCACATGATCTTTCCCATAACCAAAATGATAAGGCAAGCAAACAATGAGCATCTCAACAATTCTTCTTATGTACCATGGGAATATGGTGCTTTTTTTCTCTCTTTGCTCTTTTCTCAATGTGTCTCTTTTTTTATAAGAAGAATGCTTCATAGATGTCACTATGGTGATGCTGCAAGTTTCCACCATGATTAGGCATGGCTTAGGCTAGCTGCCCAGGCGTTTCTCTAACACAGGATACAAACTCCATGGACTTACGAGTTCCCTCTTTATTTCACACCGATGACATCCATAGACAAAAGAACATGATATCAACTGAGTACAACAAGGTACAAGTGCAATGTTGAAAACGTTCCCTGTGACAACACAGTTCTGCTAATTCCAACTTATAAGTGCAAGCATATACAACAAAGTTGTCACAATGGTTCAAGTTTATTAGGGTCAAAGAATAAAGTGTGCCATCAAGTTCGTGAGGGCTTTAATCACTAAGTTTTCACATAACAAACTAGTTTTTAATTGGAAGATAGTTGAAAACAAGAATATACTTTGGAGTGGTGTAACACACCACGCATAGGAGTTTATAGTGGACACTTTGGAATAACTTGGTTTCTTGGGAGTTGGAAGCATGAGTATAACTTACTCATACAAGTGGAGGCTAGCAAAATACTGGGAGCAACCAACTAAGAGAGCAATAATGGCCAAAATTATGCAATGCAACAAAGCAAACTAATCAAAGCAAAGAGTGTTACTACAAGTCAAGGACTAAATGATCATAGAGGCTAATGGTGACTTTTCATAGTCATAACATGGTGTGAGCATGTGCCAAGTCAACCCAAGCAAAACATCAAAGCAGAATACCACAATACTATGCTTTTGCATGCTAAAACAACGCATAATTTCTTCAAGGCACACTAAGCAATCCCAATTGTTTGTAACAAGACATGCTACAACAATAATCACTAAGCATAATGCTAAAACAACACCTAGCATGTCATTCTAAAGTCTAAGTCACAGTCAATGCAAGCTCCTCTTGCACTTCAAGCAAGAACTTACTACTCCTTTCCAAACACCAAGCAAACTTATTTGCAAAACAACACAGCGAGAACGGGGGTCCAAACTACTAAAGCAAACTAAAGAAACTAATCAAAGCAAACGAAAACTAAGACGCTCCAAGAACAACACAACTGTGCATAAAACAATAAAAACGAAGTGTCTAGACAGACCTGAGATTTTTATTGATGAAGAAGGGGATGCCTTGGGCATCCCCAAGCTTTGACGCTTGTACTTATTGGATATTTCTTGGGGTTACAACATGGTGGCATCCCTAATCTTGAGATTTTGTCCATTCTTTATCTCATTGCATCATTCTCTCTCTACACCTGAAATTTTTCCTTCATACAAAACTTCACACAATCTTCATTAGCAACATTAGCGTATTCAAAAGATATTAGACCATTGGCAAAGCTTTGGAACAGCAAGGCTTTTCACTAAAAACACAAGCTACTGTAGTAACTCCTTCAAAGAAACTCAATTCACCTGAAGAGATCTCAAAAAGGAATCAATAAGAAGCAAATGCAAATAATGGCAGAAATCTGTCAAAACAGACCAGGAGGTAGAAACTATTTTTTCAAACATCTTCTGTTGCTCAAATCAAAAAGTGTTGAACTAACTAAAGTTATCCAACATACTGGGGGATTTATTCGTAAATTTTGAGATCAATCCGAGTTACAGAGCCTCCTCACGATTTTTTTGGTAGAGGACAGAAATCTGTTTTGGGACAACAACTCCCCAAATCTTACTTCCCTCTCATTAAAGGTCATTCTTTGCACAAAAAGCAAAAAAAAAGGATAATAAGTAGTCATTACATAAGTAATAACTTCCAAGACTCAAGGAAACTCTTGGGTTATCTCCCAACAAGTACTTTTCTTTAACGCATTTAAGTTAGGCACAAGAAGCAAGAAGAATCAAGTATTTTCAAATGAGGAAGCATTAACATCAAACCTTGCTTTCAAAGGAGGAGCAAAAAGCAACTTATCTCTTCTCATAGGGAAGTGTTCAATACCTTTCTTGAATGGAATTATATTTGATGGTGACTTCTTTCATATCAATGATGGCACCGACTGTTCTAAGAAAAGGTCTTCCCAAAGTAATAGGACAAGAAGCATTGTATTCAACATCCAAAACATAGAAATCAACAGGGGCATAAGCATTGTTAACCATAATGAGAACATCATTAATACTCCCCATGAGTTTCTTCTTAGCATTATCATTTAGTGGGACATCCAAATAACAATCTTCTAATGGTGGCAAATCAAGCATTTCATAAATCTTCCTAGGCATAATAGAGACACTAGAACCAAGATCACATGAAGCTTTGAAATCAAAGTCATTCACTTGCATATTAATAATGGGTTCCCAACTATCTTCTACTTTCCTAGGAATAGAAGCTTTGTGTTTTAGCTTCTCTTCCTTAATCTTAACAGGAGCATCTGTAATGTGTTTGGTAAAGGCAACATGCATATCACTAGCATCAGGGCTTTTAGCAAGCTTTTGCAGGAACATAATCACTTCAGAAATATTGCAACCATCAATATCAAAGTCAAACTTAGCATCACTAGTAGTAGGCTCACTAGGCTTAGGCATAGTAGGAGGAGGAATAGGGGCTACTTGTGGTTTAGTGGTGATAGTGCACACATTATTGTTTCTATTAATTTCAGCTTCCCTTTCCCACCTAGCATGAAGTTAAGCTAACAGACTAACATTTTCATCAATAGTAACTTGTATGGCATGAGCAGTAGCAAAGGTGTTTTCCATAGTTTCAAGTTTAGCAGCCATTTTATTAACCAAAGAAGTTTGAGCTTCAGACAGAGAGGATATATTTTTCTCAGCACTCAAAATTTTTGACTGTAAACTAGGAATTTATCTATTCAGATTCTCAAGCTGAAGACTAATATTTTTCAAGATAATAGATTGTTCCTCCATAGTTTTAGTGAAAATCTTGTTTTACTCATATTGCATTTGCATAAAAAATTTAGTGGATCTCTCAAGTTCTAGAATCCTCTCTTCACTAGGCATTTCGGATCTATCCTGATAAGCATTTCCACTAGGAGGATAAGGCCTATAATTATTGCTGCTACCAAAATTATTCCTATAGGCATTGTTGTTGAAATTATTGTTTCTAATGAAGTTCACATCAACTTGCTCTTCTTGAGCAACCAAAGAGGCTAAGGGAACACTATTAGGATCTAGAGGAGCTTTCCCATTAACAAGCATAGCCATAAAAACATCAATCTTTTCACTCAAAGAGGAAGTTTCCTCAACAGAATTTACCTTCTTACCATGTGGAGCTCTCTCAACATGCCATTCAGAGTAGTTAACCATCATATTATCAAGGAGCCTTGTTGCAGCACCCAAGGTGAGTCCCATAAAAGTACCTCCAGCAGCAGAATCCAACAGGTTTCTTGAGGAGAAGTTCAAACCTGCATAAAAATTCTGGATAATCATCCAAGCAGTGAGTCCATGAGTAGGGCAATTTTTAACCAAAGATTTCATTCTTTCCCAAGCAGGAGCAACATGTTCACTATCAAGTTGTTTAAATTTCATTATGTCACTTCTCATAGCAATAATCTTAGCAGGAGGATAGTACTTTCCAATAAAAGCATCTTTGCACTTAGTCCAAGAATCGATACTATTTTTAGGCAAAGATAGCAACCATTCTTTAGATTTTCCCCTTAAGGAGAAAGGAAAAAGCCTGAGCTTAATAATATCTCCATCTACATCCTTATACTTTTGCATCTCACAAAGTTCAACAAAGCTATTAAGATTGGCAGCAAGATCATCAGAACCAGCACCAGAAAATTGCTCTCTCATCACAAGATTCAACAAAGCAGGCTTAATTTCATAAAAGATAGCATCAGGAGCAGGTGGAGCAATAGGTGTGCTTAGGAAATCATTGTTGTTGGTGCTAGTGAAGTCACACAACTTGGTGTTCTCAGCAGAGTTCATTTTGGCAAAGGTGGGCAAGCCAAAAACAGCAGTGGCAGCTAGAGCAGAAACTAATTTTTTTTGTATTTTTGAATAAGGCAAGCAGACCAAACTAGACTATTTTTTTTGGGTTTTATGAAAAAGAGGCAAACAAAACCAAGCAAAAGAAACAAAGCAAACTAAAAACAAAGTGAAGAGAAAGGAAGTGAAGGACTCCCCTAGTGAAGACGTCCTTTGCGTCCCCGGCAACAGCGCCAGAAAACTTGTTGATGGCGCTTGACGAGGTGGAAGAGGTTGAAGTAGATTCCCCAGTAACAGCACCAGAAAGCTTGATGGCGCCTGGTGTTTGACGTGGAAGCGCTTCGTTAGAAACCCCAAGAGTAAGGTGTGAAGCAGCAAGCAGCAAGTTTTCCCTTAGTTGAGACCAAGGTTATCGAACCAGAAGGAGGAAGGAAACGTCACACAGTTGTTGCAAACAACATGGAGACCTGCACAACACAAACTCGAGACTTTGCCCCGATGAATCAGTGAGGTTGTCAAGCTCACCGGTTTGCTGTAATTAAACGTATGGTGTGGAAGGTAATGATTTGCAGCAAGTAAACAAGTAACAATGGAAGATGTATCAATGGTAAAGATTGGACCGGGGTCCATAGTTCACTAGAGGTGCTCTCCTTAGATAAACAACATGTCATGAAGGGTAAACAAATTACAGCGGGGCAATTGACAGGAACTGAGCAAGGCATAACAATGCAATTACTAGCCAGAAAGATCCTATGAGGTTGATTGGGCAATACAACAATATACATAGACCGTCATCCAACTGCATCTATGACTAGAATTCCACCTTCAGGTTATCATCCGAACCCCCTCCAGTATTAATTTGCAAGCAACATACAACTGCTTTAAGCAAAGTGTGTAAGGTAAACAGTCCACATGTTCCATGAACAAGAGACCGTTGTTTTCTCCCTAGTAGCAACAACACATCTACAACCAAAGAGATTATTGTCACTTCCCTTGGAAACTAGATGCATGAACCCACTATCGAGCATAAATACTCCCTCTTGGAGTCACTAGCAACTACTTGGCCAAGATAACCACTAGCAACGGAGAGCATGCAAGATCACAAACAACACAGACATGATAGAATCATAAAGATAAAACCATTAATCAAACCAACATAATAATCTCAATATCCATCGGATCCCCACAAGCACAACATGCATGATTACAAATAGATTAGATCTTGATCATGAATGGAGCTCACAAGATCTATACATGACAGCACAAAGGAGGAGATACAACCATCTAGCTACTACATGGACCCATAGTCCAAGGTGGAACTACTCACGAATCATACTGGAGAGGAGGCTTCCGGGATGATCTCCCCTATGGCAGGGTGCTGGGAAGAACTTCAGATCCCCCCGATCTAGGGACAATGGTGGCGGCGGCTATAGACGGTTTCATGGATTTCTGATCGGGTATTCAGGGTTTATGCATCGGGGGTTTCTTATTGGAGAAGGGGCAAGACTGGGAGGCGGCCAGGGAGCCCAAACCCTAGCCAGGCGCGGGGCTGGGCCCACCCGCGCCTGTGGTGGGTCTGGCCCCTCTGGCTAGCCTTCTAGTCTCCCCTCTGGACTTCTTGTTCTCCACGGAAAGTTATTGACTTTGTACTTCGTCCCGTCCAATTCCGAGAATATTTATTTACTAACTTTTCTGAAACCAAAAACAGCAGAAAACAGGCATCTGGCACTGCTGCAACTTGTTAATAGGTTAGTATCAGAAAACATGTAAAAATCACCTCAAAGTGTGGACAAGTAAAGCAAAGTAGATACTAAACAAGCATGTAGCATCAAAAATTATTGATACGTTTCCAACGTATCAGGCGCTGCCAGACGTGGACGATGAACCGTAGCCGTTGGATTAGAGTTAGATCGTGCGGCCCTAATCGCCCCGTATCGCTTCGCCCCTTATTGTCTCACTGACGAGTGGGGTCGCTCACTTAACTAGCCCGTGCGCGTGCTGTGCATAGTAGGCCGGCCAGTTAAACATCCCGCGCAACCCAACAATTCAAACTTAGGTTTATTCATTTAATTTCAAACTCAGTTCTGTACCTAGATTCAAAAATCAACCCAGCTCGATTCACTGAACCAAATTGTATGAAACCAAGTTTGTTAGAAAGGTACTGGAGTGCTTAATCCAAGCCCGTTGGATTCAAACCATTTAGATTTGTAGATCACCAATGGTAAAAATAACAAGGCAGAAGCTTTTCTGCATTCAAACATTTTTTAAACTTCAACCAAAAAGCTTTTGAGTCGATTCCAACTCTCAAAAATCACATTTAACCATACCTTTCAGAATATATAAAAATATATAGGGTTACTTGCAGAAAGAATGATCAAGTAATAAAAGAATGCCTCATAGGCCATTCTAGTCATTTTAGTTAATTAAAATAAAAAGGGTTAAACCTTATTAAATTGTGACACCACTTTAAATCACATTCTCATGTACTGAAATATGTGGTGATGACATGTGTCAACATGATCCCATGTTTGAGTTGGAGAATATTAAATCTTAAGTAGTTTTTCAATGAGTAGAAATTACTTTTCTAAAATAAAATAAATAAGACAAGTGCTTTAATCTTTGTGATAATAGTGATGATGCTAGATCATATAGTGTGAACCTTTGTGTCATAAATAGAAGTAGTTAAGTATTGTTTGGTGTTTGTGTACCTTGTATTTATTTATAGACGCTAGTACCAACCAAGGATACAAGGAGGAAGGAGGATACTATGAGGAAGAAGCCGGGGAGAACTTCAACCACTGCTCTGCACAAGGCAAGCCTAATACTACTAGTTGAATTAGCAAGCTACTATCTGAGCAAGCTAACACTTGCAACTTAGCAAGCTTATACTACTATCTTAGCAAGCTAAACCATGCAAGTTTTACTTGTAAGCTTACACCACTTGATAACCAATCCTAGTTTTACTTGCAAGCTTAATTCTTTTATTTTGTTATCAAAGCTTTCTATCAAAAGCTTATTTAGTGACTTGTAGATATTAGAAAGATATTTAAAGGTAGCATAAAGAGCATAAAATTTGACCTAGGTTAGATAATCTTGATGTCATCCTAAGTCATGAGATTGAACTTAGCTAATTCCCACTTGTTTATTACCCATCATTAGTATTTACCCCCACCTGTAGATGCTAGTGCTAAGCATAAAACTTGATCAACTTTAGATGGGAACACTTGATGAAAATGGTTATGAAAACCTTAGAATGATGAGTCATTCTACTGAAATGTTTTGACATGTGTTCTCGAACACTAGATGATTTTTATGATGAAAATGTTAAGGCATGAGCCTTATCCCTTTACAAAACGGATGGTTGTCTGGATGCGATACCATTATAATTTTACCGTACAACCACACTACCTAAAATTTGGGTAGGGCTTGACTGGAAATTTATATACCTTAGTATGGGTTCCCTTGCAACCAAGGTCTGAGCTGAGGCTACCTTGTGAAGATTGTCCACCTGTGCAGTACCCAAGATGACAGTTGGTCATGGTTGGGAGGCCAAACTCACAGGAGAGGTGCCTATACTAGGGCGTGTAATTGAAAGGTTAGGATTGATTATCCGCATACTGAGTATGGTGAATTCAGGATTTGTTCCTGACGGATGTATCGAATGTTGTGGTGAAAGTGTACGATCTCTACAGAGTGTCAAACTATTCAAATAGCCGCGTCTGCGGTTATGGATAGTTGGAGTGGCCATACCGTTTCGTCGTCAGATGTTCTCAAAATGACTTATGAAATGATTTATGATTTGACTTGACCACAACAGAGTTGTTACATGAAATTAAAGTTCCCACTTAGGTGTTATAAAACTTTCAACTAGCTCTCTTTTCTTCTGAACTTAGTAGAGGTAAATCTGGATTTTTGCAAACAAACCATAGATCTTAGTATATCCTATTCAAAACCACTCCACTTGTTAGTATTAGTTTGTGAGTACTTAAAGAGTACTCATGGATTTGTCCTTGGCTATTCCCGTGGCCAGACTAAAAAACCGACATCTAGGATTAAAAAACCGGGTGTTGACAAGTTGGTATGAGAGCCATCCTGACCATAGGAGACCCTAGTTTAGAATGGACGTTTGAATCAAAAATTAGTTTCAAAACCAAGGAAGTGAGTATTTATGAAAACTTATTCTCATTCTTATCACTTAGACTCTCTCATGAAAATTCATGTTCCTCAAAAATTCTTGCAAACTTACATAAAATTTGACACACTTGATCACTCTACTAACTTACTCATCCTATATTCTTATAGATGGACGTGAAGTACAACAAGTTTTATCAGTTGGGGAATGGAGGAGACCTCATCTATGAGCGTGACTTGGACCAGCTGGCAGAGATGCTGGAGCGTCCACACCCCAAGTTCTTAGGAGCTTAGCTCAATGATTAGGAAGGAGAGGATTTGCAGTGGCTAGTTGTTGCAAGTCTTCGGGGAAAGATTGAACCCCCCACCATAGAGGGAATTCAGTTCACCTTGAGAGAGAACAACTGGCTCGATGGACTTGCTAGGGCCATGCAGGAAGCTCTTGCCCGTTTGTGTGGGCAGAGTATCAATCAGATCAAGGGTACCCGTTTTGAGTTCTACCCAAGGCATGATGTTATGGGAGAGTCACTGGAGGCCCCATATCACCATGAGTTGAAGACTCAATTGGACCACCTCAGCTTCATGATGTATGCCCGTCAGAAGGAGTTGGACAATGCCCGCTCCTACGCCAACCACAAGTACGCCATCGCTGCCAAGAAGGATCAGACCATCGCCATGCTAGTAAAGGATCGCTAGTCTCGTCGCCATCAGCTCGACAAGAAGGAGCGCATCATTGCCCGTCTTCGCCACCGGATCACGAATTTGTAGGAGACCATCCACGAGAGAGATATGCAGTTGGAGGAGAGTGAGAATGCAGGGGAAGACCTTCGTGGAGACCCCTACTCCTATCTCAGTGACGATGATGACTTTCTGGAGGATCAAGCCATGGACTTCTTCATCGATGAGGATGACTTCGCCTTCATCGATGATGATGAGGATGATGAGGACACTGACTCCGAGGAGTAGTAGCACTTGAGCACTAGCGTTAGTGAGTTGTATTCGGTCCCACTATATCGTAGTTCCCTAGAATGGTTCTTAAAAACATTTGTTTTCCTTTGTTGTGGTGTGTGTTTGTATCGTGTGCTATGAATGAATGAAAAGCAAGTTGCTAGAAAAATCTGAGTCAAACTTTAAAAACTTTCCAAATACCCTGAATCTTAGAAATTTCCCTCTTTTCTCATGATCTATCTCAATCTTCAGATGCCTCGCGGAGGAAGCACTTCAGCCCCAGACCCAATGCTGCAACTCTTGCAAATGTTGGTTTATGACCGCGAAGCTGAAAGAGCCGAACGTCAAGCCAGCTTAGCCACTCTTCAACAGATAGCTCAGATGGCCAACAACAATCAAGGCCATGGAAATCAGGACAACCATGGATCCAAGCTCAAGAATTTCCAGAACACCAATCCACCCGTTTTCACTAAGTCAGAAGAGCCCCTAGATGCAGATGATTGGCTGCAAACCATGGAGAACAATTTGTAAGTTGCAGGAGTAGAAGCTAATGAGAAAGTTCTGTTCTCCACCCACTACCTGGCAGGAGATGCAAGAGCATGGTGGAACAGTGTTCGCGCAATGACTGCAAGACAGATGATGACTTGGGAAGAGTTCAAAGTCAAGTTCAGCAGAACCCATGTGCCACCAGGTTTGATCAAGAGGATGAGAGATGAATTCAGGGAATTGAAGAAGGGGAGGATGAGCGTAGTGGAATACCGTGACAAATTATTGCCATTGGCTAGGTATGCACCAGATGAGATAGACACTGAAGCCAAGAAGAAGGAGATATTCCTGAATGGTCTGCATGATGAGATGCAGACAATGTTAGTCAATATCCCCTTTGCTGATATTGAAGCCTTAGTGGACTCTGCCATTCAGATGGAAGGAAAGATCAACCAAGCTAATGAGAACCGCAAGCGTCGCATGCTGCATCAACCAGGAACCCACCATACACCCAAGTATCGCCCCAGCCCATCTCTAGGATTTTCCCCAAGAAACAACAGACCCCTGATGAACCGTCCCACCTATCTCAATCATGGAGGAGGAAACCCAAGGCCCGGAGGAAACCACAACAACCCCGGCAACCCCAACAATTTCAACCGTGCACCACCTAAGTTCAAAAACAATGTCGCCACCAACACCAACACTGCCCCAAGGACTGGAAGCAATGTTGTGCCTATTGCAGCAAAGGACAAGTCACAAGTGACATGTTATGAATGTGGAACCAAGGGTCACTAATCCAATGAGTGCCCCAATAAGATTGCCGCAGCCCCCAATGCAAATTCCCTAGCTCAGCAACAGCGTCGTGTTCAGGCCGGAAGAAGGTTTACCCCCGGGAATTCGCTCAACCACAACGGTCGTCTCTTTCTCATGCATGCTGAAGAAGCCCAAGAAGCGCCAGATGTTGTGTTGGGTATGTTTTCTGTTAACTCAATACTTGCAAGAGTGTTGTTTGATTCTGGAACATCGCACTTGTTTTTTACTGAAGAATTTGCATGCACTAGTAAGATTCAACCAACCAAATTGAAGCATGTTATGATTGTTCAAATACCTGGTTCAACCACCAAAACTAGACAGATTTGCAAAGCCGTCCCTATCCGAATCCATGGCATAGATTTTTATGCTAATCTAATAGTACTCGGAACTAAAGGTTTGGAAGTAGTACTAGGAATGGATTGGATGTCCAAACACAAAGGATTAATCGACTGTGCCAAGAAAGCCATAACAATGACCAGTACAGCTGGAATATCAGTCGAGCATGTATCTGAAACCTTGCCCCGTCAATTCAAGTGCAACAAGAGCATAGCCCAGCCAACCATTGACCAAGTCCGGATAGTCTGTGAATACCCTGATGTATTTCTAGATGTTTTGCCCGGTATTCCCCTAGATCGGGATATCGAGTTTATCATTGAACTAATCCCTAGAACTGGACCCATAGCCCAGAGACCATATAGTATGAACCCGTCTGAACTAGTGGAGCTGAAGAAGCAACTGGATGCTATGCTGGAAATTGGATTGATTCAACCAAGCGTGTTGCCATGGAGATCACCTGTTCTATTTGTGGACAAGAAGGATGAAGGTAACCGTCTGTGTACGGATTATCGGAAGTTGAATGATGTCTCCATCAAGAACAAGTACCCATTGCCAAAGATAGAAGATTTGTTTGACCAGTTGACTGGTGCCAAAGTGTTCTCTAAGATTGATCTTATAACTGGCTATCATCAACTCAAGATTCGCGCTGAGGATATTCCAAAGACTGCCTTTACCACCAGATATGGATTATACGAGTATACTGTCATGTCTTTTGGATTAACCAATGCCCCCGCTTATTTCATGAACCTCATGAATAAGATTTTTATGGACTTCCTGGATAAGTTTGTCGTTGTTTTAATCGATGACATTCTGATTTATTCCAAATCAGAAGAAGAACATGCGCTACAACTAAGGACCATTCTTGGAACCCTTAGAGAGCATCAGTTGTATGCCAAGTTTAGCAAATGTGAATTCTGGTTACAGGAGGTAGGATTCCTCGGACACATTGTATCATCCGGAGGAATTGCCATTGACCCTGCAAAGGTGAAGGATATTGAAGATTGGCAAGCCCCAACCACTCAAACCCAAGTTCATGCATTTCTCGGATTAGCGGGATACTACCGCAAGTTTGTAGAAGGATTCTTGAGTATCGCTAGACCCATGACCCAATTGCTGAAGAAGGACAAGAAGTTTGAATGGACGGACAAATGTGACGCAAGTTTTCAAGAACTCAAGAGAATATTGATTTCAGCCCCAATCTTGATCATGTCGGATATAACGAAGCCCTTTGATGTGTATTGTGACGCATCCAAGATCGGTCTCGGGTGTGTGTTAATGCAAGAAGGCAAAGTTATATCTTATCTATCCCGACAACTGAAACAACATGAACAGAACTATCCTATCCATGACCTTGAACTAGCAGCCGTAGTTCTAGCCCTGAAGACATGGAGGCATTATCTGATGGGAAACCGTTATGAGATTTATTCGGATCACAAGAGCTTGAAGTATATATTCACTCAGAAGGAGCTGGATATGAGGCAGAGAAGATGGATTGAGCTAATCAAGGACTATGAGCTGGACATTCACTATCACCCCGGTAAAGCCAATGTGGTAGCAGATGACCTTAGCAGATTGCCGTGTCGCTTGAACTCCATGATTCTGAAGGAGCAACCAAGTTTGCACAAGGAGATGGAAGATTTTAGAATGGAATTAGTAAGTGAAGGATTTTTGGCTAGCATAGAACTTTAACCAACTTTGATCAATCAGATCAAGGAGGCTCAGAAAAGGAAATGCTAGTATCGACGGAATCAAACGTCGTATCGGTACAGGCAAGGTACCCAGATTTACCGAGGACGAAGAAGGAGTTTTGTGGTACAAAGGACGTCTTTGTGTACCAGCAGATTCAGAGTTGAAAGAAGTTATTTTGAAAGAGGCTCATGATACCCTTTGTTCTATCCACCCCGGAGGAACAAAGATGTATCAGGACTTGAAGGAACAATTTTGGTGGCATAAGATGAAGAGAGAAATCAGAAGCTATATCACCAAATGTGATATTTGTCAGAGAGTCAAGGCGGGACATCAGAGACCCGCATGACTGTTGCAACCATTGCAGATTCCAGAATGGAAATGGGATTCGGTTGGAATGGACTTTATCACCGGATTACCTACTTCTAGTAGGGGAAATGACTCTATTTGGGTCATAGTTGACAAATTGTCCAAGGTAGCCCATTTCTTACCAGTCAATACCACCTACCAGAGTTTGAAGCTAGCATAGTTATACATCGCTAGAATCGTCAGTTTGCACGGAGTCCCCAAGAACATCGTATCGGATCGAGGAACTTAGTTTACCTCGAGATTCTGGAAGAAAGTACAAGAAGGATTAGGAACCCGACTGGTTTTCAGCTCAGCGTATCACCCTCAGACTAATGGACAAATGGAGCGAGTAAATCAAATACTCGAAGATATGTTGAGAGCATGTGTGCTAGAGTATGGATCTGAATGGGAAGACTGTCTGCTGTTCGCAGAATTTTCTTACAACAACAACAGTTATCAAGCTAGTTTGCAAATGGCCCCATTTGAGTTCATGTATGGAAGGAAGTGCCGTACCCCTTTGAATTGGTCGAAAGTAGGAGAGAGTCAGATTTTTGGACCCGACATCCTACGAGAAGCAGAAGAGAAAGTTCACAAGATTCGTGAGCACCTCAAGACCGCCCAGTCAAGACAGAAGAGTTACGTCGACAAGAGATGTCGAGACCTCGCTTTTAATATTAGAGACTTTGTGTATCTCAAAGTGTCTCCTTTGAAGGGAATGCAGCGTTTCCAGCTCAAAGGAAAGTTAGCCCCTAGATATATCGGACCCTTCAAGATTATGAATCGTCAAGGAGAAGTATCATATCAATTGGAACTGCCAGAGGAAATGTCAGTAGTTCACAATGTGTTTCATATATCGTTACTTTGCAAATGCCTTGAAGTTCCAGAGAAGACTGAAGTTTTCAAGAACATCGATCACCGGACCATAGAGATCAACGATGACCTAACGTATCCCGAAGTACCCATACATATTTTGGAGGAAGCTTTCAGAACCACCGGAACCCGAAGCATCAAGTTTCTCAAGATTCAGTGGAGCAACCACACTGAAGAAGAAGCTACCTGGGAGCAAGAAGATCACATCAGGATGGAGTTTCTCGATCTCTTTAAATCCTAGGTAATCTTTTTTTCTTCCTTTTCAAATCTCGGGATGAGATTTTGTTTAAGGAGGGGAGGTTTGTAACATCACAAAACTATGGATCATGATCATCAAACTCTAATCACAAAAATTAGGGTTAAAAAAACCTTTGATTAAATAAAAACCAAATGAATGCATGTGTGTATGTGATGATTTGATGAATACATGAATGGACTTGTGTGATTAACCTAAATAGCAAGGAATGGTTTACGGATGAAAATAACATCATCTAAAACATTTCCAAGCAGAAACAAATCAAGAGAAAATAAAAAACAAATCAAATAAGGCAAATGGTCATTTTTACCAATCTTGCTCACTAGGTCACTTTGAGTGTTTCTAGTCCAAGATTTCAAACAGAAACCTTTCCAATTCTTTTCACCCCTTGCAAGACCAAGTAAAAGTGAATCAAAGCCCACCTTTCAAACTTACAGAAACATTTGGCAACCCCATTCAAATGACAATTCAAAATTGAATCTTTAACATATGTGAAGATCACACCTTTTCAAAACCCAACCAAACCAGTGCCCCTTGACCAATCCAACTAACCCAATACTCCCTAGTATGTGCCTATCAAACCCACCAAGTTTGAATCCAAAATTCAATTTTGAATTTCTTTCGGCCATTTCATCAAACACCTTGTGATCAGCAAACAACAAAACATTAAACACTATTTGCAGCAGTGAATTTGGCCAACCTTGTTCCCTCTCTGGTTGCAACAAGCTCTTAGTAGATCATCTAGCCTCTTTAACAATCCTTAGCACCACTGTGAGCAAGCCTAGCCATCAATGGTGAGCATGCCGAGAGCAAACTAGAGGAAGCACTAGCCTCGCCAACCTTGTCTGGAGTACTGAACACCGTCCACCGCCACCCTCTGTCCCAGCCCCGAGCATTGCCAGCCCCTAGACCACATGGCAAGCTCATGCCAAGCTTCGATGCGTGCGAGCCGAGAGAACGCCAGTGCGCCACACGCGACACGAGCCCACAGACCATGCGCCGCCCATGCCGCTTGCATACGTGATCGCCAGCACCCCAGCACCCTGCCAGACAACCCCGTTTGCCGCTGCACGACCCACGCATGTTGTGAGCCATTAAACTTGTCGTCGGACCCGCCTAGAGCGCCCCGACGTTCCGACCGTTCAACACCGCCACACGCCGCGTTACCGTGTCGATGAGCTTCGCTAGGGAGAACAGCACCACCCCCTACCTTTGCCCATGCCAATAGCACGTTGTGCCGACGACCACAATGAGCTGCACGCGCGACCGTCGGTCCCCTTCAGCCACTATAAAAGGAGGCCACCCCCGCTCGATTTGAGCACACCATCTCACTCCCCACCTCTCACTGATCACACCCACTCACTCCCGGAGCAAGGCGAGCACCAGGTGGCCGGAATTTCACCGGAGTCCGCCGTTATAGAGGATGAGAGGCGTCGTCGATTGGAGCCGCCCCAGGAGGAGCTGCCGGTACCAGGAGGATCACCGTCATTGACTTCGTCGTTCGCCCCCATAGCCGACTATCGCCGGAGCCCCGATGAGCCCCCGTCGACCCCCACTGGCTGCGCTAGGGTTCTGTCTCACCGGCGCTGTCTGACATGGACGATGAACCGTAGCCGTTGGATTAGAGTTAGATCGTGCGACCCTAATTGCCCCGTATCGCTTCGCCCCTCGTTGTCTCACTGACGAGTGGGGTCGCTCACTTAACCAGCCCGCGCGCGTGCTGTGTGTAGTGGACCGGCCCAGTTAAACATCCCGCGCGACCCAACAATTCAAACTTAGGTTTATTCATTTAATTTCAAACTCAGTTCTGTACCTAGATTCAAAAATCAACCCAGCTCGATTCACTAAACCAAATTGCATGAATCCAATTTTGTTAGAAAGGTACTTGAATGCTTAATCCAAGCCCGTTGGATTCAAACCATTTAGATTTGTAGATCACCAATGGTAAAAATAACAAGGCAGAAGCTTTTCTGCATTCAAACATTTTTCAGAATTCAACCATAAAAGCTTTTGAGTTGATTCCAACTCTCAAAAATCTCATTTAACCATACCTTTCAGAATATATAAAAATATATAGGTTTACTTGCAGAAATAATGATCAAGTAATAAAAGAATGCCTCATAGGCCATTCTAGTCATTTTAGTTAATTAAAATAAAAAGGGTTAAACCTTATTAAATTGTGACACCACTTTAAATCACATTCTCATGTACTGAAATATGTGGTGATGACATGTGTTAATATGATCCCATGTCTGAGTTGGAGAATATTAAATCTTAAGTAGTTTTTCAATGAGTAGAAATTAATTTTCTAAAATAAAATAAATAAGACAAGTTCTTTAATCTTTGTGATAATAGTGATGATGCTAGATCATCTAGTGTGAACCTTTGTGTGATAAATATAAATAGTTAAGTATTGTTTGGTGATTGTGTACCTCGTATTCATTTATAGACACTAGTACCGACCAAGGATACGAGGAGGAAGGAGGATACTACGAGGAAGAAGCCGAGGAGAACTTCAACCACTGCTCTGCACAAGGCAAGCCTAATACTACTAGTTGAATTAGCAAGCTACTATCTGAGCAAGCTAACACTTGCAACTTAGCAAGCTTATACTACTATCTTAGCAAGCTAAACCATGCAAGTTTTACTTCCAAGCTTACACCACTTGATACCCAATCCTAGTTTTACTTGCAAGCTTAATTCTTTTATTTCGTTATCAAAGCTTTCTATCAAAAGCTTATTTAGTGACTTGTAGATATTAGAAAGATATTTGAAGGTAGCATAAAGCGCATAAAACTTGACCTAGGTTAGATAATCTTGATGTCATCCTAAGTCATGAGATTGATCTTAGCTAATTCCCACTTGTTTATTACCCATCATTAGTATTTACCCCCACCTGTAGATTCTAGTACTAAGCATAAAACTTGATCAACTTTAGATGGGAACACTTGATGAAAATGGTTATGAAAACCTTAGAATGATGAGTCATTCTACTGAAATGTTTTGACATGTGTTCTCGAACACTAGATGATTTTTATGATGAAAATGTTAAGGCATGAGCCTTAGCCCTTTACAAAACTGATGGTTGTCTGGATGCGATACCATTCCAATTTTACCGTACAACCACAATACTCGTAATTTGGGTAGGGCTTGACTGGAAATTTATATACCTTAGTATGGGTTCCCTTGCGGCCAAGGTCTGAGCTGAGGCTACCTTGTGAAGATTGTCCACCTGTGCAGTACCCAAGATGACAGTTGGTCATGGTTGGGAGGCCAAACTCACAGGAGAGGTGCCTATACTAGGGCGTGTAATTGAAAGGTTAGGATTGATTATCCGCATACTGAGTATGGTGAATTCAGGATTTGTTCCTGACGGATGTATCAAATGTTGTGGTGAAAGTGTAAAATCTCTGCAGAGTGTCAAACTATTCGAATAGCCGTGTCCGCGGTTATGGACAGTTGGAGTGGCCATACTGTTCTGTCTTCAGATGTTTTCAAAATGACTTATGAAATGATTTATGATTTGACTTAACCACAACAGAGTTGTGACATGAAATTCAAGTTCCCACTTAGGTGTTATAAAACTTTCAACTAGCTCTCTTTGCTTCTAAACTTAGTAGAGGTAAATCTGGCTTTTGCAAACCAACCCTAGAGCTTAGTATATCCTATTCAAAACCACTCCACTTGTTAGTATTAGTTTGCGAGTACTTCAAGAGTACTCATGGCTTTGTCCCTGGCTATTCCGTGGCCAGACTATGAAGAGGAGTATTAGGAGGATGGACAACAGGAAGGTTACGACCACTAGGATCATCTCCCATCGTCAGCATTGCCTGTGACCATGAAGATGGAGCTTCACCCATGCTATCTTTATATTTACGTTATTCCGCTGCTTGAATTGTATCAAGACTAGATCATGAGATCCTTATTTGTGTAAGACCTTATGTATGGTTTGTAATGTATGATGTACTGTGATATCCAATCTGTTATGTCTCACAAAAATGGTAATACTGGGATTGCGATGTATGGCATAACAGGCATTTGGGATTAAAAAACCGGGTGTTGATATTACCTATAAGTTCTTGTCATTGTACATACATGCATATCATAGAGAACCGCCAACGAAGTACCCCTTGCACATGATACAGGATCTATCCCGTGATCAAAATGACAAGGCAAGCTGACAATGAGCATATCAGCGATCTTTTTATTTACTATGTGCATAGCTTTTTATTGAGGATGCTTCACAGAATGCTCATTATGGTGATGCTGCAAGTTTCCACCATGATTAGGCATGCTTAGGCTAGCGGCCCAGGTGTTTATCTAACACAATGTATAGACTCCATGAACTCACAAGCTCCCCTTTTATTTCACACTGTCGACATCTGCAAACAAAAGAGCAAAGTATCAACTGGATGGGTATCCATAAAGTGTTGATAGCGTTCCTCGTGTCAGCACGGTTCTGCTGACTCCCAGCATATAATTTGCAAGCATATAACTTTCATGGACAGGTCACAATGGATCAGGATTATTAAGTGCAAGTAATGAACTGTGCCATAAAATTCGTGAGAGCTTTACTAACTAACTTTCTCAAAATAGACAAACATTTTATTTGGAAGAAAACAAGGCATATAGAATATGCACTGAAATATCAAACGATGCTAATAGGTAGGTATGATGGACACAGTTGGCAATATTGGTTTTTGGGGAGTTGGAAACACAGGTAGAGCTCATACTCAATGCAAGTGAAGGCTAGCAAAAGAGAGAGAGAGAGACAAACGAGAGAGCAATAATTGTCATAATCATGCTTGCAACAAAATAGGACTAGTTATGGCATGAAAGTGATACAAGAACTCCTAGGCAAAATAAATCATCGAGGCTTACTGACTATTGTTTAGTCATATGCATGCGTGAGCATGTGCCAAATCGATTCAGATGAAACTTTTAGAGGAGGATACCACAATTTCATACCAAAATATGAATAAAACAATGCAAGCAAATATTCATATGACATGCTACAAACTATTAGCAAGCTGGATCTAATCATAGACAAGCAAGAACTACTAAGCATCCATCAGTAACATACTACTTACAATGAACAGACTAAGCATGCTCACCATGATGAGTATATGTACAAAAATGAAAACAAATAGAGTTTGTTACCAGCCTCTTACCACACCTCAAGTTGTCTTAATCTTCATTATTGCCCTTCACTTGTGTGACTTGAATAATAACATGAAACCCAAAATCCACTGAGGACGGCTGAACCCTGCAAAGAACTCACAAAACCAAAGAAGAACACCAAATATTTTTGGTGTTTGATTTTTCAAAGCAAGCAAACAAAGCAAAAACAAGCAAATAAAAAACAAACCAAGCAAAGCAAAATCTTTGGATTTTTCTTTTAAGGCAAACCAAAGCAAAGAAACAAACCAAGAGAAACAACTAAAATATTTTTGGTATTTTTGTGTTTTTGAGAAAGAAGCAACAAGAACCAAAAAGAAAGCGAAACAATGGATATAGAAAGAACCGACCAAACATGATATATAGATGAGTGCGATGTCGGTATACCTCCCCCCAAGCTTAGGCTTTTGGCCTAAGTGGGGCTCAATCCCATGGTGCCCAAGTAGGTGCACCTCTGTAGTATGACGACGAGGTTCCCTTGTCCTGATACAAGCTCGAGGACTCCCCTGTGTAGTGTACAACGGGGTCATACGAGGGTGCTTCCTCCTGATAGTGTCCATATAAGCTAAGAGAGCGCAGCTTGTCATCCATCTCCTCCTTGGAGCGTGATAAAGGTCCCTGTGAAATACTGAACAAAGTGGTTTGGGGTAGAGGGATCTCTCTCTCTTCCCCGTCAATAAACAACATTTTATAAACCAAGTTATCAAGGGTAGAGCCATTAGTGATAAAGTGATGTGCCTTCATGGCAACAATATCAAGCCTCTGAGGAACCAAAACTGTATCATTTGGATCAACAGCAATGTCCAAGGCAGTAGCAACACACATAGCAATATTCCCCCATAAATGGGTCCCTTAGCAGTTAAGCGACGAGCAATGAGAGAACCAAGATTGTACTTAGTATCATTGTTGAGCGCAGCGGCTAAGAAAGCCAAATGATAGCTGGAAATATTACTAGTGTTCTCCCTACCAAGAACACTGGTGGCAAGATAGTAAGTGAAGTACCTGATGGCTGGAAGCTAAATGTTTCTTATCTTTCCCCGTTGAGATCTACGGTTATCATCATTGGTTATTCCACGGTAAAGCTCCAATAAATCAGCGGGTTGAGCTGGAATCTTATTTGCTGACCCGGCTGTACCAAGTCCTAGAGCCTCACAAAATTTCTTCAACGTCATATGGTAAGACCTGCCATAAATTTTGAAGGAAACATCTAGATTGAACATGCTGTTAGTAAAGGAGAATCTCTCCACAAATGTTTTAGTGAGCGTAGCATATTGCACGCTCTCATCCTGCATAAGGCTTGTTAGTCCAGCCCTCCGAACCAAGGTCATAAAATCATCAAGAATCCCAGCAGCCCGCAAGAAGGTTTGGCAAGGAAAGGCGAAGGGGTGCGCATCCCCCTCATCTCCCTCATCGCCGAATCGCAGAGTGATGAGATCCTCATTGTATGAGGGCCTAGCACGGGAGGATGATCTTGGAGGCCTTTCCCTTCTAGGTGCATCACTCTCAAATATCTCTCCAAATGTGTGGTTGTCCATGACCACTCTTTTCTGAAATTTTTAGACAAACATCAAACCAAGTGATTTCCAAGTTGATAAATGATAAGAAACTACTATAGGAACTTGCTAGAGGGATACACATGCATCAAAATGAAATCTCTAAGCATAGAACAAGCATGCAAGCTCACACAACCTGTCACCTATAGCAGCAAAATAATCAAGATACAATCTACCAATCACAAATCTAATTTTACAAGTGGAGGAGGCACATACCAAGGAGCAATCCCTCCAAAAATCAGTAGCAAAGATGGGCTGATAAAGGAGATCGAAAATCATGAGCAAGTATAGCAAGAACTCGAGCTTGAGCAAGATTTCCGTTGTTTTTCGGGAGAGAGAAAGAAGATGGTTGTGAGGGAGCACCTTGAAGGGGCCCGGGTGGGCCAGACCCCCCCTAGGCGCCACCAATATGCAGGCCGCGCCTACATGGGGTTTGGGTGCCTGGGGTGGCCCCCTAGGTCACTCCAGGTACCCTTCTGCCCCTTTTTTCAAGGAAAAATTTATTTTGAATTTTCTGGGATTTTTCGGGAAACTTTATTTTTGGCCAATTTTCAGGGTATGAAAATTGATTTTCTCGCAGAAACAGTTATTTTCAAAAGAAGCAAAAGCAAACCAAAACCAAACTACAGAAGCTCTAAGACACTCTAACAAACAAGCAACTAACAAAACCAAAGCTAGCAAAAGAAAGGCAAAGACTAGGAAGGAGAAAAGTAAAATAAAGCAAGTATAACCATAGTGAAAACATTATTTTGTTCATTAAAATCCTTTTGTTAACAAGGTTGATCAAGTCTTGTTACCAAAAAAATCTTATATGAAACAAAACTTTGTATTCCACAAGGTGATTATGTTACCTCATACTTGATAGCAATGGTCCCAATCATAATAGTTTCAAAATTTTCTTGTGGAATGGGACAATATATTTCTCCAACCTTGATGCTCTCAATATTTTCAATGGAATTCAGGCAATAGCTCTTAGCAACCTTATTGGGGAAATAGACAGTATGCTCTTTGTCATTAATATTCAATGTTACTTTTCCTTGATTGCAATTACTAACAGCACCTGCAGTATTAATAAAAGGTCTCCCAAGAATAATAGACATATTATCATCTTCAGGCATCTCAAACACAACAAAATCAGTCAAAACCAAGAAATTATGAGCCACTTGAACGGGAGCATCCTCACATATACCAACATGAATAGTAGTTGACTTATTAGCCATTTGCAAAGATATATCAGTTGGTATCAACTTTTCTAGCTGGAGTCTCTTATAGAGAGAAAAAGGCATAATGCTAACTCCAGCTCCCAAATCACATAAAGCAGTTCTAACATAATTATTCTTAATAGAGCAAGGAATAGTTGGTATACCTGGATCACCAAGTTTCTTTGGAACCTTACCATTGAAGGAATAATTAGTAAGCAAAGTAGAAATCTCCTCATTAGGAATCTTCCTTTTATTAGAGACAAAATCCTTCATATACTTTGAATAAGGAGGCAACTTAATAGCATCAGTCAAAGGAATTTGCAAAAATAAAGGTTTCGTCATCTCACAAAACTTGTTGTAGTGTTCTTCCTCCTTTGACTTGTGTTTCTTACCTGGAAAAGGCATAGGTTTCTGCACCCAAGGTTCTCTCTCACTACCATGTTTCTTAGCAATAAAATCTTCCTTAGTGTACCTAGTGTTCTTAGTGTGCTTCTCAGGTTCTTCCTCAACTTCCTCCTTATTAGGAGCATCATTTTTATCATTACCACTCTCAATTTCAGCATCAGAGACAAATATACTATTAGGATCTACAGCAGGTTCAAGTGGTTCCTCAACTACCTTATGTTTCTTTTTATTTCTCTTACAAGGACTACCACTACTTTCACCTTGTTGAGAATCCTACTCAATTCTTTTAGGGTGTCCTTCAGGATATAAAGGATCTTGAGTAGCTATACCACTCCTAGTTCTAATTCCATAAGCATGTTTATCTCCCGAGGCATTAACTAGCATATCTTTTTGTACCTTAGCAAGTTGATCAAGTTGGGTTTGAACCATTTGAAAGTGTTTACAAAGAATTTTAATATCATTAGAAGTTCTTTCCACAATATATTTCAACTCATTGATAGCTCTAGAGTTTTCCAATAAATGATTCTGAACTTATTTATTAAAATTACCTTGTTTATCAATAAATGTGTCAAGTTCCTCTAAGCATTGATCAGGAGGCTTACCATAAGGAATATCACCTTCATTAAAGTGGAGAGAGTGTACCTCAATAGTAGATGAGTGGGGAATTGGCTTACATAATTCTTCTATAGGAGGTACATTCTTCACATCTTCAGCTCTAATACCTTTCTCCTTTAGACACTTCTTGGCTTCCTTCATCACTTCATCATTTAATGCAATAACTCCCCTCTTCTTTGGTGTTGGTGTTGGAACTGGTTCAAGCACAATTCGTTCAGGAGTAATAGGCTCAGGTGTATTTAACTTAGTTGAAGTCCAATCATCATAATTCTTGCTTATCTTAGCCATTAATTATTCAGCATCTGTAGGAGTTCTTTTCCTGAAAACACAATCAGCAAAGCTATCTAGGTAGGTCCTAGAATCATCAGTTAGTCCATTATAATAAATATCAAGAAGCTCATTCTTAGGCAATGGACATCCAGGATGTGCATGAATCAAGGCACAGAACCTTGTCCATGACTCAGGCAATTTCTCTTCTTCTCCCTGTTTAAAATCAAAAAGTCTTTGCAAAGCAGCATGTCTATCACTGGGAGGAAAATATTTATGGAAGAAAGAAGCAATCAAGCAATCAGGGCTATCAATGGAACCAGGAGGTAATATATTAAACCAAGCCCTAGCTTCTCCTTTTAGTGAAAAACAGAAGATCTTAGTAACAAAATACTTGCGCATCTTAAAATCATCATAGAACAAAGCACTCATAGTAGAAAGCTCATTCATGCGAGCCACAACACTCTCAATTTCTATCCCACAAAAGGTTCTTTCTCAACAATATCCAAATAGGATAAATCAAGAGAGAAATCATAATCTTTATCTTTAATATCTATGGGAGAGGTGCAAACTTAGGATCAGAGGACATTTTAGGAATAATAGTATGTCTAGCAAGGAGACTCTTAATAGTGCTAGTACCATGTGTGTTTCGGCACTCTTCAACAAATTCATCAGTGAACTCAATGTAACCATCATTAGTATCATAACTCTCTCTAGACTTAGGTGAGCTAACAGGTGTAACAGTGTCTTCACTAGGAGTTTCAATATTTCCTAGACTAGCCATAGTAGCATCTAGGAAAGGACCTAATGAACCACTCGCATCAAGCACAGTAGAAGTAACATCATGAGCATCAAAAGCAGTTTCAGATTCAGCAGTAGTAGCAGTGTGTGTAGCATGAGTATGTGGTGGTGGTGTAACAAGCTTACTTATAACAGACGGTGAATCAAGAGCAACAGAGGTGTTTAGGACTGTACCTCTTCTTGTAGTGGATGGTAAAATAGGGAACTTTCCATCACGAGACTTACCAGTGATGAACGTAGTAGCAGTGAACAATAGTACATCCAAGTGAACTTACAAATAAAGCTATGCTCCCTGGCAACGGCGCTAGAAAATAGTCTTGATGACCCACAAGTGTAGGGGATCGCAACAGTCTTCGCGGGTAGTATTACCCAATTTACTGATTCGACACAAGGGGAGCCAAAGAATACTTGCAAGCCTTAACAACTGAGTTGTCAATTCAGCTGCACCTGGAAATAGTTCTTGCTCACAGAAGTTTATTAGTAGCAACAGTTTGTAGTAGAAACAACAAAGGAACATCAACAATGAAACAGGAGCAACGGTAACAGTAACAGTAAACAATAGGATACGAGCGTTGTAGGCATAGGGATGGATGGATGGGCGTTGCATGAACGAGTCTAAATATGTAACTTCAAGATCTATGGCATTGCAGATAAATAAGAATAAGCATCCAAGTACTAAACAATCCTAGGCATGTGCTCCAAATATAGTCATACGTGCTCGCAGTGAGAACTTGCACAACATCTTCTGTCTAGCCGGCCCGTGGCAGCGAGGCCTCTAGGGAACTACTGTCAATTAAGGTGCTCCTTTTAATAGAGCACCGGAGCAAAGCATTAGCACTCCGTGAACACATGTGATCCTCACACCACAGCCATCCCCTCCGGTTGTCCCAATTATTGTCTCTTCGGGGCCTTTGGATCCGGACAATGATATGTATACACAACTTGCAGATAAGATCACAAACAATACTATCATAATGATTCAATAATAAGTTCAGATCTGAGATCATGGCACTAGGGCCCTAGTAACAAGCATTAAGCACAACAAGTTGCTACAAAGTCAAATAGCTGTTGGAGATATGCCCAAGAGGAAATAATAAAGTGGTTATTATCATATCTTCACACTTGTGATAAATGTTTACATACCATGCTATAATTGTATTAACCGGAAACATTAATACTTGTGTGATTTGTAAACTAAAATAAGAGTCCCTGGTAAAGCCTCTTGTTAAACTAGCTTGTTGGTTAATATATGATCATGGTTTCCTGATCATGAACATAGAGATGTTATTAACAACAGGATCATATCATTAGGAGAATGATGTGATGGACATACTCCTATAGATAAGCGTAGCATAAAGATCAAGTCATTTCAAATAGTTCAATTGCTATATGCTTTCTGATACATAGTAACCTAATTCCTTCGACCATGAGATCATGCATATCACCTTTACCGGATGGATGCTTTGATGACATCAAACACCACACCGTAACTGGGTGGCTATAAAGGTGGCATTGAGTGTTCGGAAAGTATTGGTTGAAACACATGGATCAAGAGTGGGATTTGTCCATCCATATGACGGATAGATATACTCTGGGCCCTCTCGGTGGAATGTCATCCAATTAGCTTGAAAGCATGTGACTAGGTCACAAGGGATCACATATCACGGGAACGAGAAAAGAGTACTTATCGGTAACGAGGTTGAACTAGGTATGCAGAGATACCGACGATCATAACCTCGGATAAGTAAACTATCGTGAGACAAAGGGAAATTGGTATCGTATGTAAGTGGTTCATTCGATCGCAAAGTAATCGTAGAAATATGTGGGAGCCATATGAATTTCCAGATTCCTCTATTGGTTATTGTTCGGAGAAGTGTCTCGATCATGTCCGCATAATTCACGAACCGTAGGGAGACACACTTAAGGATTCGACGTTGTTTGAGTAGTTATGGTATTATGAGAAAGAGACTGAATGTTGTTCGGAGTCTCGGATGGGATCCGGGATATCACGAGGTGATCCGAAATGATCCGGAGAATAAGATTCATATAAGGAAAGTCCCGTTTCGGAGTTCGGGAATGATTCCGGTGTTTTCATCGGGAATGTTCTAGAAGGTTCCGGATTGTCCGGCACTCCGGGGGGGGAGGGGTACATGAATGTGTCATTACATATTGGAATGATTGCATCATGTACTAAGTGTTCTTGCTGTCCCAAATAAAGGATTAAATTGAATCCTAAAACAGAAAAGTCAAATGTCCAGTTTGAAAGTCAAACGGCTAAAACAAGAAACTGTGGGAAACAAGCAAGAGGAGTTTGAAACCAACTTGGAGGAGGAGTTCCTCTCCTCCAAGCCGGCGGCCAGCCCTAGGCCGAGTTGGGGAGGGACTCCCTCCCTCCCTGGCGCACCATGGCCCCTCCACCCATAAAAGGAGGGGCAGGCCTCCTCCTCTAGACACACAAGTTTCTACCTCTAATCTCCGGTTTAGAGCCGTTCTGGTTTAGAGCTTCTAATTGCTTTAGCCTGCGGTTTAGAGCCTTCTAATTGGTGTGTCTAATCTCTAGACCACTAATAGCCCTCTCTCATACTCCACCATACTCGCTCCGGC
The DNA here is from genome assembly GCA_916181665.1 of Avena sativa. Lineage (NCBI taxonomy): Eukaryota > Viridiplantae > Streptophyta > Magnoliopsida > Poales > Poaceae > Avena > Avena sativa. Next base: position 342,281,038 of record OV702283.1, read on the forward strand.
TTAAGGCGAAGCCCTGCGGGATTTCCCCTCTACTTCCGGTACCACGCCGTTGTGCTGCCGGAATCTCGAGGAGAGTTCTACAACCTCCGCTGCCTGCTGGAACAAGGGAGAGGAAGGTCTTCGTCGAGTACCGAACGTGTGACCGACTGCGGGAGCGCTGCCGGAATGTGGCGCCGGAAGGATCGTCTACGCGATCTTGAGATCGGAAAGAGTACGACTACATCACCCACGAGAATCTGCTCTCGTTAACCGCTTTGGAATCTTCTAGGGTAAGTTATTCCATCGACTCGTTGCTACAATCTAGTAGATAGATCTTGGCTTGTTTGTTTGTATGCGATAGAAAATTTTTGTTTTCCATGCTACGAACCCCTACAGTGGTATCAGAGCCGTGTCTATATGTAGATCTGTTGCACGAGTAGAACACAATGGTCATTGTGGGCGTTGATGCTTTTATTGTCGATTGCTTCTTGTGTACTTTGCATCTTGCAGTATGTTGGGATGAAGCGGCCCGGGCTAACCTTACATGACATCGTTCATGAGACTTGCTCCACGCTTGACATGTAACTTGTATTGCATAAGTGGCTTTGCGGGTGCCTGTTTCTCCTAGCATAGTTAAGATTCAATTTACAACGGGTGATTGACAATACTAGTATCAATGTTGTGGTTCTTGTTCGTAAGTTAGAACGACACTTATTGAAAGCCCCAAACCACATAAAACATGCAAAGGAAATTAGAGGCGTCTAACTTTGTTTTGCAGGGGTGTGCAGTGATGTGATATGGCCATGATTGTGATTATATATGATGTATGCAATGTTCCTTATTGTAAGTTGGCAACCGGCAGGAGCCATATGGTTGTCTTTAAATTCTGTTAAGACCCGCGTGTCTATTCAAAGTAGTTGTAATAGTTGAAGCCGATGGACGACAACCATGGAGAAGCATCATTGACCTTGATGCAATGTCGGTGATGATGGAGATCATGTTCGTGCTAGAAGATGGAGATCGGAAGCACAAAGAAGAAAAGGCCATATCATATCACATATTATGAATTGCATGTGATGTTTATCCTTTATGCATCTTGTATTGCTTAGTAGACGACGGTAGCATTATAAGATGATCCCTCATGCACATGAATTTCAAGTCATAAAGTGTTCACCCTTAGTTAGCACCGTTGCTAAAGCTTGTTGTTTCGAAGCACCACGTGATGATCGGGTGTGTTAGATTCTGCAAGTGTATACAACGTGAGCAAGCCAGATTTGCTCATGCGGAAACTAAGGTTTGATCTTGACGAGCCTAGCATGTACAGACATGGCCTCAGGAACACGGATTACCGAAAGGTAGAGCATGAGTCATATAGTAGATATGATGAACATGTTGATTGTTCGCCATTGAAGCTATATCAACTCTCGTGATGATCGGTTTTGATGTGGTGGATTTGGTTCGTGTGATCACTAAAACAATGTGAGGGATATTGTTTTGAGTGGGAGTTCACCTAGATTAATTTAATTATTAATTAGAACTCAATTTATCATAAACTAAATCAAAGTGAATTTGCATAGTTGTTGTAGTCATTGGCATCCGTTTACCACCTTGCGCTTAGTTATAATTGAGATGATAGAACTATAGAATTCTGGTTAGTTACTTTACGAACTAGTATCATATTGTTTTTGAAGTGTTAATCTAAAGTTTAAAATTCCTATTGCAAACTTTCAGTAAGTTCCGGTTACTCCATGAAGTTTAATAATTGGTATTAAAACAAGAGTGACAATTCCAAGTGTTAGTGTATGAGTATCATGTTTGTCTCCATGATTCTTGATATTCAAAGAATTGTCTTAATATCAAGGTTATCTAGGATCTGAAAAAGTTGTTTCAGAAACCATGATGTGTGGAAGATATTGTGATATCTGAAACGAAGTTTTGGTTGCAACATGATAGAGTATAATATGGCAAAGTTCATGTTCTCATATTTTGATGAGAATTTGCAAAAGGTTGGAGACACTTGTTGTCCTAATCCTCCAAAAGGTTTTGGATAGCAACATTATACTCATAATTCACCGTTACAAACTAAAAGTATCTTGATCATGGATAAATCCATGATGAGGGTGAATTTTTGATGTAGGTGAAATGTTTACTACACCAAGAGATTACTAAAGAAAGGAATTTGAAAGAACACCAAACATTTGATGATGGTGATCTACTTCAAAGTGCAAGTCCAAAGACATTGGTATTTAACTATACACGCTTTGGATTATATGTCATATGTATGACTCCACTATTGATATTGATAGATTCTTTCAAACAGAAAAGGAAATATTGAAAGAGAATCTCATAAATATATGGCAGAAAAGAAAAGACTAGAATTGTTCAGTTTAAGTATATAGATGATATACATGTTATGGCTATATTCTTTGCTTATTAAACAATGTGGTTCTCAAGTATTTGATACTGAATTTGTTGGTGTGAATCGTCATACGAAACAACACAATTCATGAACTACAATGGCCTAAGTAACTAGCAAAAGAATATATGATGATGTTCATCGAGAACAAATAAAGGGTTATTGTGTTGCTCGTTAAACATCAAAGCTTGCCTTCAAGATTTGTTTTATCAGGTATTATGAGAACAAAAGGGTTGTTCAAATAATTGCTGTAATCCATAAAAGATGGATGATTCACAAATCTCGTTGGAGAAATCACATCCATAAAACTAGTGCTAAAGATGTCGAAAGACAAATTGATTGAAATATCACTTAGGAAGTGATATCGCCGTTTAAATTATATTGGAAAGAAAACATGAAGAAACTCCATGTGGATGGAATTTTGGAGTCTTTTGATTTTTGATCAAATGACGCTTGTGAAACTTTCCTAGATATAATTAAAACTTCGTTCATAGGCCAAAAGGGAACGAAAGACTAGCTTATTGGAATTTGTACATATTGTTGTACGAAGTCCATTATGTGTAGTCAAGAGCGGTGGATTTCAACTTCATATGCCTTCTCCGAAAATTTGAGTGAATATATGAATATTTACTTAATAAGGATGAAGTGTGAAATATTTGAAAAAGTTCAAAGACTTTCGAGATGAAGTGCAAAATCATTGTAACAAGAATATAAATAGTTTATGATAAGATCATAAAAGAAGATATTTGAGTTACAGAGTTTAGCATAATACCTAAGATTTAAGGAATCGTTCCGTGGATTTGCATTTACCGAAACACCATAAGGGTATGGAGCGTTCGAGATATGTAATTAAACCTTGTTTGACATGGTAAGATCAAAGGTATAATTCATAAAACTGCCATTATATTTTAAAGATTAAAAGCTTTAGTGATTACCGTTTTTCCACTGAAAAGAGCTCCATCATAATCCGTTGAAATGACACCATATAAAGTTATGGTTTGGGATAAAACCCAAGTTGTCCTTTCTTAAACATTGGTATGCTATGCATAAGAAAGATGTTTGCAACCAAAATCGGATGAACCTGTCTTTGTATAAACTGTTAAGTATTCCTCCATAAACACCGGAGACAAAAGTGTTTGTTGCTTAGAACGTCAAGTTTCTTTGAGAAGGAATTTTTCGTGAAAAGTTAAGTGGGAGGACAATAGAACTTTGATAAGGTTAAAAGAACCTTAGTTATATGTGCAGAGTTGCGCAGCGCCGAAAAGTGTTCCGGAGGCAGCAACAATGCTCATGGCTCACGTACCTCAAAGGTTGTGGTCACGGAGATCTAAGTTCCTATTGAAATAAGTAGGTCGGATGAACAATCAAATACCAAGATTTGAAGAGTTAAATCATTATTTGACAATAATGATCCGACTACGTGCAAAGAAGCGATGATGAGCCCTGACTCCGTCAAATGGCTTGAAGCCATAAAATCCGTGATAGTTCCATACACAAGAAATCAAGTTTTGAACTTGAAGGACCCTCGAGAAAGGTGTAAGACCTTACAGTTGTGTCTGGATCTATAAAGAAATAGACATGGATGTTTTACATCTATGAAATAGTCGACATGTTGGGAAAGAGTTCACAACAATGTTCAAAGGTTGACTATGACAAGATTTGATCTTTCATAGTGATATTTAGTCTAGACGGATTAATGTAGCAACCACTACATATAATTTGTTATATGGTAGTTGAATAAACAAAACAAGTTCTTCTAATAGAATCGTTACCTAGGACATGTGCATAACACGGTCCATAGGGTTTTGTTAATTCAAAGGATGCTAAAAGCATATGCAAACTTCAATGGTTAAAGTGAGCATCGTGGAGTTGGAATCTTCACTATGATGAAACTGTTAAAGGAGTTTAAAAGTTCATTAGAGACAATGAAGATGCTTGCATTTGCAAGAAATTAAGTGGGAGCGCTAAGACATGTTTCTAATACATTATCTGGAAGACATATTGTTGATTGGAAATAATGTATCTTTTATTAACACATATTAAGAATTTCATCCCGATGAAAGACTTAGGCAAAACCCAAATATTTGGCATCAATAGACGCTAATATGGTTGTGCTAGAAGTACATAGACAAGATATTGAATGAGTTCAATATAGAAACTACAAGAGAGGTTCTTGTCGCACAGAAAGGATTGAATGAGTTCAATGTTGATGATATATTCAAGTGTATTGACATTTGGTAAAGTGAAACAAATAATCAAGTATAGATTGATACTTGATGTATGAAATCACAAAGAGTAATTATATCAATCATACTGTGATATGTACAAATACAGATATGTCCTATGCTCTAAATGTTGTGAGCATATACCAGAATGATTCGTAAGATGATCATTGGACAATAGTAAGGATATTCTTATGATCTTTTGGAAGAACTAAGAGTATAATATTTGTAGAAGTGACAAATAGATGGTTAGTTCATTGTAATAGTACTACATTGATACTAGTTTTGTCACAAAGTACAAATTAAGTTTATCTCAATCTAAACTAAGGGTGGCACAATATAATGGAAAGTGAGTTCCATAATGGATTTGGATGAGTTCTAAAGTTAAGACATTGTGACAGATACTACAACAAAAGGCTAAGTATATGACTGCTATTTTTAGCAGCAAAAGAGGGCATTTGTGTCAAGTAGTTTGTTATCAAACTAGGTGTAGTTCACAGTGGGATAATACTATGAAGATATATTGTGCGACAATATTATCAACATGTTTTAACCCCAAAGAGCTAAAGGTCACACCGAAAGACCAAATTTATACAAAGCCATCTCATTAGAGAATGAGTGATGCGTAGAGACGCAAAGACATGCAATTACACACGGACCTGGAAGTGTCAGATCCGGAGATCAGTTGACCACTAGCAATCGTGTACATACAACACCGGAAAGCCATAGGTGTTGAATACACAAAGGTTTGAAACTAGATTATTGACTCTAGTGCAAGTGGGAGACTGTTGGAGATATGCCCAAGAGGCAATAATAAAGTGGTTATTATCATATCTTCACACTTGTGATAAATGTTTACATACCATGCTATAATTGTATTAACCGGAAACATTAATACTTGTGTGATTTGTAAACTAAAATAAGAGTCCCTGGTAAAGCCTCTTGTTAAACTAGCTTGTTGGTTAATATATGATCATGGTTTCCTGATCATGAACATAGAGATGTTATTAACAACAGGATCATATCATTAGGAGAATGATGTGATGGACATACTCCTATAGATAAGCGTAGCATAAAGATCAAGTCATTTCAAATAGTTCAATTGCTATATGCTTTCTGATACATAGTAACCTAATTCCTTCGACCATGAGATCATGCATATCACCTTTACCGGATGGATGCTTTGATGACATCAAACACCACACCGTAACTGGGTGGCTATAAAGGTGGCATTGAGTGTTCGGAAAGTATTGGTTGAAACACATGGATCAAGAGTGGGATTTGTCCATCCATATGACGGATAGATATGCTCTAGGCCCTCTCGGTGGAATGTCATCCAATTAGCTTGCAAGCATGTGACTAGGTCACAAGGGATCACATATCACGGGAACGAGAAAAGAGTACTTATCGGTAACGAGGTTGAACTAGGTATGCAGAGATACCGACGATCATAACCTCGGATAAGTAAACTATCGTGAGACAAAGGGAAATTGGTATCGTATGTAAGTGGTTCATTCGATCGCAAAGTAATCGTAGAAATATGTGGGAGCCATATGAATTTCCAGATTCCTCTATTGGTTATTGTTCGGAGAAGTGTCTCGATCATGTCCGCATAATTCACGAACCGTAGGGAGACACACTTAAGGATTCGACGTTGTTTGAGTAGTTATGGTATTATGAGAAAGAGACCGAATGTTGTTCGGAGTCTCGGATGGGATCCGGGATATCACGAGGTGATCTGGAATGGTCCGGAGAATAAGATTCATATAAGGAAAGTCCCGTTTCGGAGTTCGGGAATGATTCCGGTGTTTTCATCGGGAATGTTCTAGAAGGTTCCGGATTGTCCGGCACTCCGGGGGGGAGGGGTACATGAATGTGTCATTACATATTGGAATGATTGCATCATGTACTAAGTGTTCTTGCTGTCCCAAATAAAGTATTAAATTGAATCCTAAAACAGAAAAGTCAAATGTCCAGTTTGAAAGTCAAACGGCTAAAACAAGAAACTATGGGAAACAAGCAAGAGGAGTTTGAAACCAACTTGGAGGAGGAGTTCCTCTCCTCCAAGCCGGCGGCCAGCCCTAGGCCGAGTTGGGGAGGGACTCCCTCCCTCCCTGGCGCACCATGGCCCCTCCACCCATAAAAGGAGGGGCAGGCCTCCTCCTCTAGACACACAAGTTTCTACCTCTAATCTCCGGTTTAGAGCCGTTCTGGTTTAGAGCTTCTAATTGCTTTAGCCTGCGGTTTAGAGCCTTCTAATTGGTGTGTCTAATCTCTAGACCACTAATAGCCCTCTCTCATACTCCACCATACTCGCTCCGGCTTAAGGCGAAGCCCTGTGGGATTTCCCCTCTACTTCCGGTACCACGCCGTTGTGCTGCCGGAATCTCGAGGAGAGTGCTACAACCTCCGCTGCCTGCTGGAACAAGGGAGAGGAAGGTCTTCGTCGAGTACCGAACGTGTGACCGACTGCGGGAGCGCTGCCGGAACGTGGCGCCGGAAGGATCGTCTACGCGATCTTGAGATCGGAAAGAGTACGACTACATCACCCACGAGAATCTGCTCTCGTTAACCGCTTTGGAATCTTCGAGGGTAAGTTATTCCATCGACTCATTACTACAATCTAGTAGATAGATCTTGGCTTGTTTGTTTGTATGCGATAGAAATTTTTTGTTTTCCATGCTACGAACCCCTACAATAGCACTAATAGAGATACTAGGCACTATGCCCTAACAATCTTATTTGATTACATGATAGAACTCATCCAATCCCTACCATCCCCAAGCCTACAACAGGGGATTACTCACTCATGGATGAGGGAAACATCGATGGTTGGTGGAGAGGCGTTGGCGATGACGATGGCAACGATCCTCTCCAAATTCCCTGTCCCAGCAGGGTGCCAGAACGGAGTTTCTGGATCTGAATCTTGGTTTCTGATGGTGGCGGTGGAGCGGAACTCTTTCTATAAAAACTACGAACCCCTTAGGTTTTTAGGTCAAGAGGTAACTTATAGGCGCGGAGGGAGCCCGAGGGGGTGCGTGGGGGTGGTCGCACCCCCTAGGCGCAGGGCAGGGCCCACCCACGCCTGGCAGGGGTGTGGGCCCCTAGGCCTCCACTCCATTTCGTCTTCTGGCTCCGTGGGTCTTCTGGTGAAATATAATTTTTGGCATATTTTCTGGGATTTTTCCTGATAGTTGATTTTCTGCACAAAAACTAGACACCAAGGTAATTCTGCCGAATACAACATCAGTCCGTGTTAGTTGTATCCAAATCACACAAGTTTAGAGAAGAAACAATAGCAAAAGTGTTCGGGAAAGTAGATACGTTTTGGACGTATCAGTGAATCCCAACATTTCACCAAATCCCCACATTTCCCCATTTCCCCATTTCCCCTCATTTTCCTAAACCCACGTGGTAACTAGGTGAAACAGCATGTGGGCCCCATGTGTTTTTTGGTAATTAATGACATTATTTATGTACTAATGTTTGCATTAAGTTGCACTTGAAGGAATTGTCCATTGGCATCGCTTGGAGCATGTGTTGGCTTCAAGGTAGAAGAAATGAAGAATAAGAAGCAACGTCCAAGGGCTTTGGGCCTTTTGGAATCATTCAAAAGAATAAGAATAAAGAAAATAAGATCAAGAGTGTCTTGAAGAATAATATGGAGTTCCTCATGTGTATCTTCAAGACATCATCCAAATGAAGTTAGAAGAAAGAAGTGCAAGCTCAAGATGCTCCATCCATATAACATCTCATGCTTAAAGCTTGCCATCCTCCGTGATCATGGATTTATGAATACAAGTTCAACGAATTGGTTTCCCCATGGTGTATGGGGGAGAAATTCGCAAGTCTTCATCAAGCAAGCGCAAGCAAGAGAAATCAAGAAAGAAGTTCCATCTTAAGGAAAAGGTATGATCTTGATAGGTTTTACCTTTTTTTGGTCTCATGTTGTTAGTTGGGAGACCGGTCTATAGGATAGATAACCGTACTATCAAAAGGGGCTCTCGCGTGAGTAACTTGATCATATCTTTAAGAGAGAGCTCAAACCTTTGCATACTTGGCATCATCTTTCTTGGTTCTTATTGTAGGGATTCGTAGCATGGAAAACAAAATTTTCTACCGCATACAAACAAACAAGCCAAGATCTATCTACTAGATTGTAGCAACGAGTCGATAGAGGAACTCACCCTCGAAGATTCCAAAGCGGTTAACGAGAGCATATTCTCGTGGGTGATGTAGTCGTACACTTGCCGATCTCAAGATCGCGTAGACGATCCTTCCAGCGCTGCGTTCCAGCAGTGCTTCCGCAGTCGGTCACACGTTCGGTACTTGATGAAGACCTTCCTCTCCCTTGTTCCAGCAGGCAGCGGAGGTTGTAGCACTCTCCTCGCGATTCCGGCAGCACGACGGCGTGGTACCGGAAGTAGAGGGGAGATCTCACAGGGCTTCACCTTAAGCCGGAGCCAGTATGGTGGACTATGAGAGAGCCTTGGTGATCTAGGGTTTAGACACACCAATTAGAAGGGGCTAAACCAGCGGCTAGGGCAATTAGAAGCTCTAACTCGGCGGCTTGGGAGAAATCCCTAGGCTGTGGCTAGGGTTTAGGTTTAGAGGGAGGCAACTTGTGTGTCTAGGAGGGGAGCCCTGCCCCTCCTTATATAGGTGGAGGGAGGCGCCGGCCAAGGGGAGGGAGTCCCTCCCCAACTCGGATCCCTAGTGGGCCGGTGGTGGAGGAGGAACTCCTCCCCAACTCGGTTTCCCACTTCTTCTCCACTTTCCAAAATAGGCGTTTGACTTTTCAAATTGGCGTTTGACTTTTCAAACTAGGATTTGATTAAACCCTTTATTTTGTACAGCGATGCCACCTAGTACATGATGCAATCATTCCAACTTGGTATGGCACATTCATGTACCCTTCCCCTTCGGAGTGCCGGACATTCCGGAACCTTCTAGAACATTCCCGATGAAAACACCGGAACCATTCCCCAACTCCGAAACAGGACTTTCCTTATATGAATCTTATTCTCCGGACCATTCCGGATCTCCTCCTGATATCCCGGATCCCATCCGAGACTCCGAACAACATTCGGTCTCTTACTCATCATTCCATAACTACTCAACAACATTGAATCCTTAAGTGTGTCTCCCTACGGTTCGTGAATTATGCGGACATGATCGAGACACTTCTCCGAACAATAACCAATAGAGGAATCTGGAAATTCATATGGCTCCCACATATTTCAACGATTACTTTGCGATCGAATGAACCACTTACATACGATACCAATTTCCCTTTGTCTCACGATAGTTTACTTATCCGAGGTTTTGATCGTCGGTATCTCTGCATACCTAGTTCAACCTCGTTACTGATAAGTACTCTTTTCTCGTTCCCCTGATATGTGATCCCTTGTGAGCCAGTCACATGCTTGCAAGCTAATTGGATGACATTCCACCGAGAGGGCCCAGAGTATATCTATCCGTCATATGGATGGACAAATCCCACTCTTGATCCATGTGCCTCAACCCATACTTTCCAAACACTCAATGCCACCTTTATAGCCACCCAGTTACGGTGTGGTGTTTGTTGTCATCAAAGCATCCTTCCGGTGATGGTGATTAACATGATCTCATGGTCGAAGGAATTAGGTTACTATGTATCAGAAAGCTTATAGCAAATGAACTATATTAAATGACTTGATCTTTATGCTACGCTTAACTATAGGAGTATGTCCATCACATCATTCTCCTAATGATATGACCCTGTTGTTAATAACATCTCTATGTTCATGATCAGGAAACCATGATCATATATTAACCAACAAGCTAGTTTAACAAGAGACTTTTCTAGGGACTCTTTTATGTTTACAAATCACACAAGTATTAATGTTTCCTGTTAATACAATTATAGCATGGTATGTAAACATTTATCATAAGTATGAAGATATGATAATAACAGTCTCCCACTTGCACTAGAGTCAATAATCTAGTTTCAAACCTTTGTGTATTCAACACCTATGGCTTTCCGGTGTTGTATGTACACGATTGCTAGTGGTCAACTGATCTCCGGATCTGACACTTCCAGGTCCGTGTGTAATTGCATGTCTTTGCGTCTCTATGCATCACTCATTCTCTAATGAGATGGCTTTGTATAATTTTGGTCCTTTGGTGAGACCTTTAGTTCTTTGGGGTTAAAACATGTTGATAATATTGTCGTACAATATATCTTCATAGTATTATCCCGCTGTGAACTACACCTAGTTTGATAACAAACTACTTGACACAAATGCCCTCTTTAGCTGCTATTATAGCAGTCATATACTTAGCCTTTTGTTGTAGTATCTGTCACAATGTCTTAACTTTGGAACTCATACAAATCCATTATGGAACTTACTTTCCATTTTATTGTGCCACCCTTAGTTTAGATTGAGATAAACTTAATTTGTACTTTGTGATAAAACTAGTATCAATGTAGTACTTTTACAATGAACCATCTATTTGTCACTTCTACAAATAATATACTCTTAGTTCTTCCAAAAGATCATAAGAATATCCTTACTATTGTACAATGATCAACTTATGAATCATTCTGGTATATGCTCATAACATTTAGAGTATAGGACATATCTGGATTTGTACATATCACAGTATGATTGATATAAATACTCTTTGTGATTTCATACATCAAGTATCAATCTATACTTGAATCTTTGTTTCACTTACCCAGTGTCAATACACTTGAAAATATCATCAATATTGAACTCATTCAATCCTTTTTCTGTGACAAGAACCTTTCTTGTAGTTTCTATATTGAACTCATTCAACACATCATCTATGTACTTTCGGCACAACCATATTAGCTTCTATTGATGCCAAATATTTGGGTTTTGCCTAAGTCTTTCATCGGGATGAAATTCTTAATATGTGTTAATAAAAGATACATCTTTTCCTAATCAACAATATGTCCTCCACATAATGTATTAGAAATATGTCTTAGCGCTCCCACTTAATTTCTTGCAAATGAAAGCATCTTCATTGTCTCTGATGAAATTAAACTCTTTTAACAGTTTCATCATAGTGAAGATTCCAACTCCGCTATGCTTACTTCAACTATTGAAGTTTGCATATGTTTTTAGCATCCTTTGAATTAACAAAAACCCTTTGGACCGGGTCATGCACACGTCCTAGGTAACCCTTCTATTAGAAGAACTTGTTTTTGTTTACCAAACACATAACAAAATTATATGTCGTGGTTGCTACATTAATCCGTCTAGACTAAATATCGCTATGAAAGATCAAATCTTGTCATGGTCAACCCTTGAACATTGTTGTGAACTCTTTCCCAACATGTCGACCATTTCATAGATGCGAAACATCCATGTCTGTTTCTTTATAGATCCAAACATAACTGTAAGGTCTTACACCTTTCTCGAGGGTCCTTCAAGTTCAAAACTTGATTTCTCGTGTATGGAACTATCACGGATTTTATGGCTTCAAGCCATTTTACGGAGTCAGGGCCCATCATCGCTTCTTTGCATGTAGTCCGTTCATTATTCTCAAATAATGATTCAACCCTCAAATCTTAGTATTTGATTGTTTACTCGACCTACTTGGTTCAATAGGAACTTAGATCTCCGTGACCACAACCTTTGAGGCACGTGAGCCATGAGCATTGTCGCTGCCTCCGGAACACTTTTCGGCACTGCGCAACTTTGCACATATAGCTAAGGTTCTTTTAACCTTATCAAAGTTCTATTGTCCTTCCACTTAACTTTTCACGAAAAATTCCTTCTCAAAGAAACTTGACGTTCTAAGCGACAAACACTTTTGTCTCCGGTGTTATGGAGGAATACTTAACAAAGACAGGTTCATCCGACTTTGGTTGCAAACATCTTTCTTATGCATAGCATACCAATTTTTAAGAAAGGACTACTTGGGTTTTATCCCAAACCATAACTTTATATGGTGTCAATTCAACGGATTATGATGGAGCTCTTTTCAGTGGAAAAACGGTAGTCTCTATAGCTTTTAATCTTTAAAATATAATGGCAGTTTTATGATTTACACCTTCGATCTTACCATGTCAAACAAGGTTTAATTACATATCTCGAACGCTCCATACTCTTATGGTGTTTCGGGAAAAATGCAAATCCACGGAACGATTCCTTAAATCTTAGGTATTATGCTAAACTTGTAGCTCAAATATCTTCCTTTATGATCTTATCATAAACTATTTATATTCTTGTTACAATGATTTTGCACTTCATCTTGAAAGTCTTTGAACTTTTCAAATGTTTCATACTTCATCCTTATTAAGTAAATATTCATATATTCACTCAAATTTTTGGAGAAAGCATATGAAGTTGAAATCCATCGCTTTTGACTACACATGATGGAATTTGTACAACAATATGTACAATTTCCAATAAGCTAGTCATTCGTTCCCTTTTGGCCTATGAACGAAGTTTTAATTATCTCTAGGAAAGTTTCACAAGCGTCATTTGATCAAAATCAAATAGACTCCAAAATTCCATCCATATGGAGTTTCTTCATGTTTTCTTTCCAATATAATTTAAACGGCGATGTCACCTAAGTGATCTTTCAATCAATTTGTCTTTCGACATTTTTAGCACTAGTTTTATGGATGTGATTTCTCCAACGAGATTTGTGAATCATCCATCTTTTATGGATTACGGCAATTATTTGAACAATCCTTTTGTTCTCATAATACCTGATAAAACAAATCTTGAAGGCAAGCTTTGATGTTTAACGAGCAACACAATAACCCTTTATTTGTTCTCGATGAACATCATCACATATTCTTTTGCTAGTTACTTAGGCCATTGTAGTTCATGAATTGTGTTCTTTCGTATGACGATTCACACCAACAAATTTAGTATCAAATACTTAAGAACCACATTGTTTAATAAGCAAAGAATATATACATAACATGTATATCATCTATATACTTAAACTGAACAATTCTAGTCTTTTCTTTTCTGCCATATATTTATGAGATTCTCTTTCAGTATTTCCTTTTCTGTTTGAAAGAATCTATCAACATCAATAGTGGAGTCATACATATGACACATAGTCCAAAGCGTGTATATTTAAATACCAATGTCTTTGGACTTGCACTTTGAAGTAGATCACCATCATCAAATGTTTGGTGTGCTTTCAAATTCCATTCTTTAGTAATCTCTTGGTGTAGTAAATTTTTTTTTTACCTACATCAAATATTCACCCTTATCATGGAATTATCCATGATCAAGCTACTTTTAGCTTGTAACGGTGAATCGCGAGTATAATGTTGCTCTCCAAAACCTTTTGGAGGTTTAGGACAACTAGTGTCTCCAACCTTTTGCAAATTCTCATCAAATATGAGAACATGTATTTTACCATATTATACTCTATCATGTTGCAACCAAAATTTCGTTTCAGATATCACAATATCTTCCACACATCATGGTTTTGAACAAATCTTTCAGATCCTAGATAACCTTGATATTAAGACAATCCTTTGAATATCAAGAATCATGGAGACAAACATGATACTCATACACTAACTCTTGGAATTGTCACTCTTGTTTTAATACCAATTATTAAACTTCATGGAGTAACCGGAACTTACTGAAAGTTTGCAATAGGACTTTTAAACTTTAGATTAACACTTCAAAACAATACGATACCAGTTCGTAAAGTAACTAACCAGAATTCTATAGTTCTATCATCTCAATTAAAACTAAGCGCAAGGTGGTAAACGGATGCCAATGACTACAACAACTATGCAAATTCACTTTGATTTAATTTATGATAAATAGTGTTCAACTTTTAATCATATTTCCGTTGAACTCCCACTCAAAACAATATCCCTCACATTGTTTTAGTGATCACACAAACCAAATCCACCACATCAAAACCGATCATCACGAGAGTTGATGTAGCTTCAATGGCGAACAATCATCATGTTCATCATATCTACTATATGACTCATGCTTTACCTTTCGGTGATCCGTGTTCCGAGACCATGTCTGTACATGCTAGGCTCGTCAAGATCAAACCTTAGCTTCCGCATGAGCAAATCTGGCTTGCTCACATTGTATACACTCGCAGAATCTAACACACCCGATCATCACGTGGTGCTTCGAAACAACGAGCTTTAGCAACGGTGCTTACTAAGGATGAACACTTTAAGACTTGAAATTGTGAGCTTGAGGGATCATCTTATAATGCTACCATTGTGAACTAAGCAATACAAGATGCATAAAAGGATTAACATCACATGCAATTCATAATATGTGATATGATATGGCCTTTCTTCTTGTGCTTCCGATCTCCATCTTCAAGCATGAACATGATCTCCATCATCACCGGTGTGGCGTCAAGGTCAATGGCGCCGCTTCATGGTTGTCTTCCACCAGCATCAACTATTACAACTACTTTGAATAGACACGCGGGTCTTAACAGAATTTAAAGACAACAATATGGCTCCTGCCGGTTGCCAACTTACAATAAGGAACATTGCATACATCAAATATAATCACAATCATGGCCATATCACATCACAGCACACCCCTGCAAAACAAAGTTAGACGCCTCTAATTTTCTTTGCATGTTTTACGTGGTTTGGGGCTTTCAGTAAGTGTCGTTCTAACTTACGAACAAGAACCACAACATTGATACTAGTATTGTCAATCACCCGTTGTAAATTGAATCTTAACTATGTTGGGAGAAACAGACACCCGCAAAGCCACTTATGCAATACAAGTTGCATGTCAAGCGTGGAGCAAGTCTCATGAACGATGTCATGTAAGGTTAGCCCGGGCCGCTTCATCCCACCATCCCGCAAGATGCAAAGTACACAAGAAGCAATCGACAACAAAAGCATCAACGCCCACAATGACCATTGTGTTCTACTCGTGCAACAGATCTACATATAGACACGGCTCTGATACCACTGTAGGGGTTCGTAGCATGGAAAACAAAATTTTCTACCGCATACAAACAAACAAGCCAAGATCTATCTACTAGATTGTAGCAACGAGTCGATAGAGGAACTCACCCTCGAAGATTCCAAAGCGGTTAACGAGAGCAGATTCTCGTGGGTGATGTAGTCGTACACTTGCCGATCTCAAGATCGCGTAGACGATCCTTCCAGCGCTGCGTTCCAGCAGTGCTTCCACAGTCCGTCACACGTTCAGTACTCGATGAAGACCTTCCTCTCCCTTGTTCCAGCAGGCAGCGGAGGTTGTAGCACTCTCCTCGCGATTCCGGCAGCACGACGGCGTGGTACCGGAAGTAGAGGGGAGATCTCGCAGGGCTTCGCCTTAAGCCGGAGCGAGTAAGGTGGACTATGAGAGAGCCTTGGTGATCTAGGGTTTAGACACACCAATTAGAAGGGGCTAAACCAGCGGCTAGGGCAATTAGAAGCTCTAACTCGGCGGCTTGGGAGAAATCCCTAGGCTGTGGCTAGGGTTTAGGTTTAGAGGGAGGCAACTTGTGTGTCTAGGAGGGGAGCCCTGCCCCTCCTTATATAGGTGGAGGGAGGCGCCGGCCAAGGGGAGGGAGTCCCTCCCCAACTCGGATCCCTAGTGGGCCGGTGGTGGAGGAGGAACTCCTCCCCAACTCGGTTTCCCACTTCTTCTCCACTTTCCAAAATAGGCGTTTGACTTTTCAAATTGGCGTTTGACTTTTCAAACTAGGATTTGATTAAACCCTTTATTTTGTACAGCGATGACACCTAGTACATGATGCAGTCATTCCAACTTGGTATGACACATTCATGTACCCTTCCCCTTCGGAGTGCCGGACATTCCGGAACCTTCTAGAACATTCCCGATGAAAACACCGGAACCATTCCCCAACTCCGAAACAGGACTTTCCTTATATGAATCTTATTCTCCGGACCATTCCGGATCTCCTCGTGATATCCCGGATCCCATCCGAGACTCCGAACAACATTCGGTCTCTTACTCATCATTCCATAACTACTCAACAACATCGAATCCTTAAGTGTGTCTCCCTACAGTTCGTGAATTATGCGGACATGATCGAGACACTTCTCCGAACAATAACCAATAGAGGAATCTGGAAATTCATATGGCTCCCACATATTTCAACGATTACTTTGCGATCGAATGAACCACTTACATACGATACCAATTTCCCTTTGTCTCACGATAGTTTACTTATCCGAGGTTTTGATCGTCGGTATCTCTGCATACCTAGTTCAACCTCGTTACTGATAAGTACTCTTTTCTCGTTCCCGTGATATGTGATCCCTTGTGAGCCAGTCACATGCTTGCAAGCTAATTGGATGACATTCCACCGAGAGGGCCCAGAGTATATCTATCCGTCATATGGATGGACAAATCCCACTCTTGATCCATGTGCCTCAACCCATACTTTCCAAACACTCAATGCCACCTTTATAGCCACCCAGTTACGGTGTGGTGTTTGATGTCATCAAAGCATCCTTCCGGTGATGGTGATTAACATGATCTCATGGTCGAAGGAATTAGGTTACTATGTATCAGAAAGCTTATAGCAAATGAACTATATTAAATGACTTGATCTTTATGCTACGCTTAACTATAGGAGTATGTCCATCACATCATTCTCCTAATGATATGACCCTGTTGTTAATAACATCTCTATGTTCATGATCAGGAAACCATGATCATATATTAACCAACAAGCTAGTTTAACAAGAGACTTTTCTAGGGACTCTTTTATGTTTACAAATCACACAAGTATTAATGTTTCCTGTTAATACAATTATAGCATGGTATGTAAACATTTATCATAAGTATGAAGATATGATAATAACAGTCTCCCACTTGCACTAGAGTCAATAATCTAGTTTCAAACCTTTGTGTATTCAACACCTATGGCTTTCCGGTGTTGTATGTACACGATTGCTAGTGGTCAACTGATCTCCGGATCTGACACTTCCAGGTCCGTGTGTAATTGCATGTCTTTGCGTCTCTATGCATCACTCATTCTCTAATGAGATGACTTTGTATAATTTTGGTCCTTTGGTGAGACCTTTAGTTCTTTGGGGTTAAAACATGTTGATAATATTGTCGTACAATATATCTTCATAGTATTATCCCGCTGTGAACTACACCTAGTTTGATAACAAACTACTTGAAACAAATGCCCTCTTTAGCTGCTATTATAGCAGTCATATACTTAGCCTTTTGTTGTAGTATCTGTCACAATGTCTTAACTTTGGAACTCATACAAATCCATTATGGAACTTACTTTCCATTTTATTGTGCCACCCTTAGTTTAGATTGAGATAAACTTAATTTGTACTTTGTGATAAAACTAGTATCAATGTAGTACTTTTACAATGAACCATCTATTTGTCACTTCTACAAATAATATACTCTTAGTTCTTCCAAAAGATCATAAGAATATCCTTACTATTGTACAATGATCAACTTATGAATCATTCTGGTATATGCTCATAACATTTAGAGTATAGGACATATCTGGATTTGTACATATCACAGTATGATTGATATAAATACTCTTTGTGATTTCATACATCAAGTATCAATCTATACTTGAATCTTTGTTTCACTTACCCAGTGTCAATACACTTGAAAATATCATCAATATTGAACTCATTCAATCCTTTTTCTGTGACAAGAACCTTTCTTGTAGTTTCTATATTGAACTCATTCAACACATCATCTATGTACTTTCGGCACAACCATATTAGCTTCTATTGATGCCAAATATTTGGGTTTTGCCTAAGTCTTTCATCGGGATGAAATTCTTAATATGTGTTAATAAAAGATACATCTTTTCCTAATCAAAAATATGTCCTCCACATAATGTATTAGAAATATGTCTTAGCGCTCCCACTTAATTTCTTGCAAATGAAAGCATCTTCATTGTCTCTGATGAAATTAAACTCTTTTAACAGTTTCATCATAGTGAAGATTCCAACTCCGCTATGCTTACTTCAACTATTGAAGTTTGCATATGTTTTTAGCATCCTTTGAATTAACAAAAACCCTTTGGACCGGGTCATGCACACGTCCTAGGTAACCCTTCTATTAGAAGAACTTGTTTTTGTTTACCAAACACATAACAAAATTATATGTCGTGGTTGCTACATTAATCCGTCTAGACTAAATATCGCTATGAAAGATCAAATCTTGTCATGGTCAACCCTTGAACATTGTTGTGAACTCTTTCCCAACATGTCGACCATTTCATAGATGCGAAACATCCATGTCTGTTTCTTTATAGATCCAAACATAACTGTAAGGTCTTACACCTTTCTCGAGGGTCCTTCAAGTTCAAAACTTGATTTCTCGTGTATGGAACTATCACGGATTTTATGGCTTCAAGCCATTTTACGGAGTCAGGGCCCATCATCGCTTCTTTGCATGTAGTCCGTTCATTATTCTCAAATAATGATTCAACCCTCAAATCTTAGTATTTGATTGTTTACTCGACCTACTTGGTTCAATAGGAACTTAGATCTCCGTGACCACAACCTTTGAGGCACGTGAGCCATGAGCATTGTCGCTGCCTCCGGAACACTTTTCGGCACTGCGCAACTTTGCACATATAGCTAAGGTTCTTTTAACCTTATCAAAGTTCTATTGTCCTTCCACTTAACTTTTCACGAAAAATTCCTTCTCAAAGAAACTTGACGTTCTAAGCGACAAACACTTTTGTCTCCGGTGTTATGGAGGAATACTTAACAAAGACAGGTTCATCCGACTTTGGTTGCAAACATCTTTCTTATGCATAGCATACCAATTTTTAAGAAAGGACTACTTGGGTTTTATCCCAAACCATAACTTTATATGGTGTCAATTCAACGGATTATGATGGAGCTCTTTTCAGTGGAAAAACGGTAGTCTCTATAGCTTTTAATCTTTAAAATATAATGGCAGTTTTATGATTTACACCTTCGATCTTACCATGTCAAACAAGGTTTAATTACATATCTCGAACGCTCCATACTCTTATGGTGTTTCGGGAAAAATGCAAATCCACGGAACGATTCCTTAAATCTTAGGTATTATGCTAAACTTGTAGCTCAAATATCTTCCTTTATGATCTTATCATAAACTATTTATATTCTTGTTACAATGATTTTGCACTTCATCTTGAAAGTCTTTGAACTTTTCAAATGTTTCATACTTCATCCTTATTAAGTAAATATTCATATAATCACTCAAATTTTTGGAGAAAGCATATGAAGTTGAAATCCATCGCTTTTGACTACACATGATGGAATTTGTACAACAATATGTACAATTTCCAATAAGCTAGTCATTCGTTCCCTTTTGGTCTATGAACGAAGTTTTAATTATCTCTAGGAAAGTTTCACAAGCGTCATTTGATCAAAATCAAATAGACTCCAAAATTCCATCCATATGGAGTTTCTTCATGTTTTCTTTCCAATATAATTTAAACGGCGATGTCACCTAAGTGATCTTTCAATCAATTTGTCTTTCGACATTTTTAGCACTAGTTTTATGGATGTGATTTCTTCAACGAGATTTGTGAATCATCCATCTTTTATGGATTACGGCAATTATTTGAACAATCCTTTTGTTCTCATAATACCTGATAAAACAAATCTTGAAGGCAAGCTTTGATGTTTAACGAGCAACACAATAACCCTTTATTTGTTCTCGATGAACATCATCACATATTCTTTTGCTAGTTACTTAGGCCATTGTAGTTCATGAATTGTGTTCTTTCGTATGACGATTCACACCAACAAATTTAGTATCAAATACTTAAGAACCACATTGTTTAATAAGCAAAGAATATATACATAACATGTATATCATCTATATACTTAAACTGAACAATTCTAGTCTTTTCTTTTCTGCCATATATTTACGAGATTCTCTTTCAGTATTTCCTTTTCTGTTTGAAAGAATCTATCAACATAAATAGTGGAGTCATACATATGACACATAGTCCAAAGCGTGTATATTTAAATACCAATGTCTTTGGACTTGCACTTTGAAGTAGATCACCATCATCAAATGTTTGGTGTGCTTTCAAATTCCATTCTTTAGTAATCTCTTGGTGTAGTAAAATTTTTTTTTACCTACATCAAATATTCACCCTTATCATGGAATTATCCATGATCAAGCTACTTTTAGCTTGTAACGGTGAATCGCGAGTATAATGTTGCTCTCCAAAACCTTTTGGAGGTTTAGGACAACTAGTGTCTCCAACCTTTTGCAAATTCTCATCAAATATGAGAACATGTCTTTTACCATATTATACTCTATCATGTTGCAACCAAAATTTCGTTTCAGATATCACAATATCTTCCACACATCATGGTTTTGAACAAATCTTTCAGATCCTAGATAACCTTGATATTAAGACAATCCTTTGAATATCAAGAATCATGGAGACAAACATGATACTCATACACTAACTCTTGGAATTGTCACTCTTGTTTTAATACCAATTATTAAACTTCATGGAGTAACCGGAACTTACTGAAAGTTTGCAATAGGACTTTTAAACTTTAGATTAACACTTCAAAACAATACGATACCAGTTCGTAAAGTAACTAACCAGAATTCTATAGTTCTATCATCTCAATTAAAACTAAGCGCAAGGTGGTAAACGGATGCCAATGACTACAACAACTATGCAAATTCACTTTGATTTAATTTATGATAAATAGTGTTCAACTTTTAATCATATTTCCGTTGAACTCCCACTCAAAACAATATCCCTCACATTGTTTTAGTGATCACACAAACCAAATCCACCACATCAAAACCGATCATCACGAGAGTTGATGTAGCTTCAATGGCGAACAATCATCATGTTCATCATATCTACTATATGACTCATGCTTTACCTTTCGGTGATCCGTGTTCCGAGACCATGTCTGTACATGCTAGGCTCGTCAAGATCAAACCTTAGCTTCCGCATGAGCAAATCTGGCTTGCTCACATTGTATACACTCGCAGAATCTAACACACCCGATCATCACGTGGTGCTTCGAAACAACGAGCTTTAGCAACGGTGCTTACTAAGGATGAACACTTTAAGACTTGAAATTGTGAGCTTGAGGGATCATCTTATAATGCTACCATCGTGAACTAAGCAATACAAGATGCATAAAAGGATTAACATCACATGCAATTCATAATATGTGATATGATATGGCCTTTCTTCTTGTGCTTCCGATCTCCATCTTCAAGCATGAACATGATCTCCATCATCACCGGTGTGGCGTCAAGGTCAATGGCGCCGCTTCATGGTTGTCTTCCACCAGCATCAACTATTACAACTACTTTGAATAGACACGCGGGTCTTAACAGAATTTAAAGACAACAATATGGCTCCTGCCGGTTGCCAACTTACAATAAGGAACATTGCATACATCAAATATAATCACAATCATGGCCATATCACATCACAGCACACCCCTGCAAAACAAAGTTAGACGCCTCTAATTTTCTTTGCATGTTTTACGTGGTTTGGGGCTTTCAGTAAGTGTCGTTCTAACTTACGAACAAGAACCACAACATTGATACTAGTATTGTCAATCACCCGTTGTAAATTGAATCTTAACTATGTTGGGAGAAACAGACACCCGCAAAGCCACTTATGCAATACAAGTTGCATGTCAAGCGTGGAGCAAGTCTCATGAACGATGTCATGTAAGGTTAGCCCGGGCCGCTTCATCCCACCATCCCGCAAGATGCAAAGTACACAAGAAGCAATCGACAACAAAAGCATCAACGCCCACAATGACCATTGTGTTCTACTCGTGCAACAGATCTACATATAGACACGGCTCTGATACCACTGTAGGGGTTCGTAGCATGGAAAACAAAATTTTCTACCGCATACAAACAAACAAGCCAAGATCTATCTACTAGATTGTAGCAACGAGTCGATAGAGGAACTCACCCTCGAAGATTCCAAAGCGGTTAACGAGAGCAGATTCTCGTGGGTGATGTAGTCGTACACTTGCCGATCTCAAGATCGCGTAGACGATCCTTCCAGCGCTGCGTTCCAGCAGTGCTTCCGCAGTCGGTCACACGTTCAGTACTCGATGAAGACCTTCCTCTCCCTTGTTCCAGCAGGCAGCGGAGGTTGTAGCACTCTCCTCGCGATTCCGGCAGCACGACGGCGTGGTACCGGAAGTAGAGGGGAGATCTCGCAGGGCTTCGCCTTAAGCCGGAGCGAGTAAGGTGGACTATGAGAGAGCCTTGGTGATCTAGGGTTTAGACACACCAATTAGAAGGGGCTAAACCAGCGGCTAGGGCAATTAGAAGCTCTAACTCGGCGGCTTGGGAGAAATCCCTAGGCTGTGGCTAGGGTTTAGGTTTAGAGGGAGGCAACTTGTGTGTCTAGGAGGGGAGCCCTGCCCCTCCTTATATAGGTGGAGGGAGGCGCCGGCCAAGGGGAGGGAGTCCCTCCCCAACTCGGATCCCTAGTGGGCCGGTGGTGGAGGAGGAACTCCTCCCCAACTCGGTTTCCCACTTCTTCTCCACTTTCCAAAATAGGCGTTTGACTTTTCAAATTGGCGTTTGACTTTTCAAACTAGGATTTGATTAAACCCTTTATTTTGTACAGCGATGACACCTAGTACATGATGCAGTCATTCCAACTTGGTATGACACATTCATGTACCCTTCCCCTTCGGAGTGCCGGACATTCCGGAACCTTCTAGAATATTCCCGATGAAAACACTGGATCCATTCCCCAACTCCGAAACAGGACTTTCCTTATATGAATCTTATTCTCCGGACCATTCCGGATCTCCTCGTGATATCCCGGATCCCATCCGAGACTCCGAACAACATTCGGTCTCTTACTCATCATTCCATAACTACTCAACAACATCGAATCCTTAAGTGTATCTCCCTACGGTTCGTGAATTATGCGGACATGATCGAGACACTTCTCCGAACAATAACCAATAGAGGAATCTGGAAATTCATATGGCTCCCACATATTTCAACGATTACTTTGCGATCGAATGAACCACTTATATACGATACCAATTTCCCTTTGTCTCACGATAGTTTACTTATCCGAGGTTTTGATCGTCGGTATCTCTGCATACCTAGTTCAACCTCGTTACTGATAAGTACTCTTTTCTCGTTCCCGTGATATGTGATCCCTTGTGAGCCAGTCACATGCTTGCAAGCTAATTGGATGACATTCCACCGAGAGGGCCCAGAGTATATCTATCCGTCATATGGATGGACAAATCCCACTCTTGATCCATGTGCCTCAACCCATACTTTCCAAACACTCAATGCCACCTTTATAGCCACCCAGTTACGGTGTGGTGTTTGATGTCATCAAAGCATCCTTCCGGTGATGGTGATTAACATGATCTCATGGTCGAAGGAATTAGGTTACTATGTATCAGAAAGCTTATAGCAAATGAACTATATTAAATGACTTGATCTTTATGCTAAGCTTAACTATAGGAGTATGTCCATCACATCATTCTCCTAATGATATGACCCTGTTGTTAATAACATCTCTATGTTCATGATCAGGAAACCATGATAATATATTAACCAACAAGCTAGTTTAACAAGAGACTTTTCTAGGGACTCTTTTATGTTTACAAATCACACAAGTATTAATGTTTCCTGTTAATACAATTATAGCATGGTATGTAAACATTTATCATAAGTATGAAGATATGATAATAACCACTTTATTATTGCCTCTTGGGCATATCTCCAACACTTATTTGGTTCTTATCCATGAGAGGATTTAGATCTTATATTAATCTCCATGAAAATACCTAGTTCATTGAAAACGGATTTCATATGCATTCTCTATTGCGTTTTCGATGTTGGAGGTTTTACCGGTTTGTATTTTACAGATAGGTTAAACCTTTAATCATTTGGTTCTACCCTACCTTTTTTGACTATGATGGTTCCTTGTATAATCTTGTATATCCTTTTGTCCTCTTCAAAACGAGCCCAAGATCATCGAAATCGGATCCCGGATGCAAAAGTTGTGATTGTTTTGGTATTGATGTTTCTATCAGTTTTCGGGGAGGCAGAGACCCCGGTCTCCACGGAGCAGAATATCTAGCCCGGACAAAGTTTCTGACCCAAAAAGTCTCCGAACAGATACCAGGAGGTTGCAACTTTGTCTCCCCTCGATCTGGATGTTCTAGGGGCGGAGACTCCGGGGGTTGGACCCTGGAGACTCTGGGTTAAGTGCCTAGCAACGGCTAGTTGACATGGGGGGCCTATAAAAGGCCCCCTTCTTCCCCAAGGGGCTTATTGCTTGCTCTCCCTCTCTCCTCTATTGTTTCTACCTTCAAGAGCTTGCAAATACTCTCGATCCCTCCCATATTTCTTGTATCTTTTGGGGGGATTTAAAAGGGGAGATCTAGATATACAACTCCACCAATCCATATCTCCTCTATGTGAGGGGAATATATTGGGATCTAGATCTTGGGATTTCTTTTGTGGATTTCCTCTTGTGTTGATCCTCTCTTATTCCCCCAATAGCTTTTGTAGCTTTGTTGGAATTTGATAGTGAAGGAATTGCCATTGTATTAGGTGCATCGATTTGAGTTCTCTATAGAGGATTTGGTTGGTGAAATCAAGAAGCTTGTTACTCTTGGGTTCTTGGAACCCTATAAAGTGTAGTGGACTTTGTGGTGAGTTCTTGGGGCCTCCAATTAAGTTGTGGAGCTCTCCCCAAGTTAGTGGCCTCGGTGGTGATTATTGGGAGCCTCCAATTAAATTGTGGAGATTGCTCCAATCTTGTACGGGTTTGGTGACCGCCCTCAAGTGTCCTATAGTGGACCGGGTGCTTGCCGTGTGGAGGGTGCTCGAGAGAATAGGGTGAGGCCTCTTGTGGCGCCGGTGGTCTTAGTACCTTCCACCCCTCCAACGAGACGTACTCCCTTGTAGGGAGGAACTCGGTAAAACATTGTCGTCCCGCCGTGACTCGGTTATCTCTATACCCGAGCTCTTTACTTATGCACTTTACATTGTGATAGCCTTCGTGCTTGAAGTAATCTATATTGCTATCACTTTTTTTCTTGTCTTGCTTAGCATAAGTTGTTGGTGCACATAGTTGAACCATAGTATATATAGGAGTAAATGGCGTCGCGGGTCACTGAAATTGTTCTGTACGTGCGCTTAAGTCACACTTCTTATAAACTGAATTAACCGGTTACATAACTTGTATTTAGGTGCGCCCGAGGTCACAAAATGGTCAGCCGGCCGGTTTTTGTCAACCGGTACACATCTGGTCGTTATGCACTGGTTTTACCCCTGCTAAGATGATGTGGCACTGAATCCTACATGTCAGCCTAAAATAAAAAATAAAAAATAGCTCAAAGAAATGAAAATCCTATCTTTGTCTCCGTGAGGCACCACCGAGAGAGTTGACGCCATGGCCTCATTGGCCCACCCAGCCTCGCCGCACTCCGGCGAGCCATGTCGCCCGCCGCCCTACGCTCCCTCTCTTCTCGTCCCACCTCCCGCCCCTACTCTCCTCCCATGCTCTGCCTGTGGAGGGCATGCTCACCGGTGCCGCCCCTATGCGTGCTCCTGCAAGTCGAGAACGGCGGTCGGGAGCTTGCACAGTCACGAAGGAGCTCTTTGTCCTCACTGGCAGCATCCTCCTCCACCCAGCGGGCGTCTCTGGAATCTGAGAAGAACGGCGGCGCATGGCTCGGCCTTGAGGATGATGTCGGCGAACGTCGCCGGAATCGGAGAAGAACAGCGGAGCATAGCTCGGCCTCGAGGAGGTGTTGCTCCGGTGGACTCCGGTCTCGCTAGAGCAACATGGGAGAATCAACACGTCTATCTAGTTTTCCGCAGACTCCGGACTCGCTAGAGCAATTGCTCGCCGGAGAAATCACGGTGGCGGCGCTCACGCACACGATTACTTATTCCGCGGGCAGGGAGAGCAGGCTGGCTGCCGGTGCGCGGGTTGAGGGGGTGAAGGGGAGGGTTCTGACCGACAGATGGCCACGAGTTCACGACGGACGGGGGTATGGCGGTGCTGCCATGGCCATGGGGGTTGGGTACCGGAGGTGCAGCTCTGTCGAGTTCTCTAGGAAGGAGACGACCTCCCAGGCTCCACTCCTTTTTTTAGGAAATAAAAAGATTATTTCTTTGAGATATTTTTTAATTGTTTAACTTAGGCTGATACGTGGGACCTAGTGGCACGTCATCTTAGGGGCTAAACTGAAAAATACTAAAACGATCACACATGCGACCGTGTATTTTTTCCAAAAAACCGTCTGATTGACCGTTTTGTGACCACGGGTGCACATGTATACAAGTTGTGTGACCGGTTAGTTCATTTTATAAGAAATGTGATTTAAGTGCACATACAAAACAAGTTTAGTGACTCACAACGCCATTTACTCGTATATATAGGTTTTGTGCTTGACAAAGTAAACGCTTGTTTTATTCCGCCTTTGTTAAGCATATCTCGTAAAAGTTTTTAACCGCCTATTCACCCCCCTCTAGGCGGCATCTGATCTTTCACTAGGATTTATGGAATGTATGAGGGTTGAGATCAAGCAATAAAAAATAACTTTACACCTACAACATTCTAATGTACATAGCCACTCAAGTAAATATTCAACATTTTCACTAAATAAAAAAATATAGACACATCAACTGACTATCTTGCATGATAATGGACAGTACAGTAACTCTAATAAATGTTTAATCTTTACAAGCATGTCCATAGAGATTAAATATGTACTTCTAGTGAGCTTAACTACATCCTACTAGCAAGACAGGTTATGAATTTAAAACATGATTACAATACGGTAATGGACATATTTGTAACTTCAAGATCTTGAACATTGATACACTTCACTACCTTGACATGACAAGACCAGCTCTAAACTTCCTTGCCTTGCCCTTGGAGTTCATCTTGGGGAGCTGAAGAGGGTATAAAACAATGGTAACAATACATTTAGTACACGCTAAATGGGGATCATGCTTAACAGTTACAATAGCACGGTATGTATGCATGCAAGAACATGCATATGACGGCTCGGGATAGGGTGCATGAATTACTCCTAGAAATAAATAAATGAACTACGGAATATTTGATAGACTTATGTAGGGTAGCATGATAAATAATGGCAATTTCAATAGAGAAACATGACCTACATACCTAGGCTCCCTCTTGATGTATGCAGTGTACTAATAGAGAAAATTCATGATCATACATAAAAATTAGTACATAATATACATGATACACTACTTCAGTTTGCTTACCACACAAATAGTTAGTGCATCTACATGATCTGTTCTCCAGAGCATAAGAGTACCATATATTAGCTACTGCAAGCCTATTTGATATGAACAAATCGGACACAATTATTACATAAACAGATCGGAGAACTTAGCAAGTACATCTCAAATAGTCCCAGTTGTCAATGACCAACCTAACATTCTAGAGTAAGAAATTAGTTTTAGTATCAGTTGACTTGAGAACAACACCAGACTACAAAATTAATGGACAACGATCAAAGGAGCATAGCCATTGATATCAAGAAAGTATTATGGTTGCAGAAACTTAATGTTGACTTCATTTAAAATACTAATCAAGAAATCGGCTACACAAAGTTTAGATGAAGAAAACTTGGTCAAACAGGGTCACAGGCTATTTAAAGAACTTGGCAAAAAAGTTTCAGGGCACACATTGAGATGACCCAAGATCCATATATGTTGTACTTATTAACAAATAAAAGATTCATGATACGCATTAAGATACTTTCTTTCCTTTTCCCACGAGAGGGATCAGATGCTTGTGCTCTTGGATGACCACAAGCGGATATCAAGATACCCAGACTAGTAAAAACAGTACCAGAATTATTAGAATGTAATCTCAAAACATGTATAGTATCTCTCAGTTTCTCGTATCATCTACGAGTGTATCACAAACCAATACTACCACCATACTTAATAAGCACTGAAAAAGACAATCAAATAGAGAACTTGGATAGGAACAAATCTTTTACTTTTGAAACAACTAATAAACTAAGGCTTAATCAATCAAGTTAGCATACATGGCAACTTAGACACTATTGTATAACCACCTATTATTGTGATAGTACTTAGAGATATCTAATCTCCCCCCCCCCCCCCCCCCCCCCCCCACCCACCCACTACGTCACATCTTGACAATGAATCAAGGTCAAGAGGCAATTAGCAAAGAGAATCATAAGGCACAGTTCATACACTGAGAAAATCTACAACATGATCTGCTCCACGTTGATTTTAATTCAGAGAATAATATTAATGTAGTTTAGATCAAGAAACTGTACTTTAGAGATGGATGGATTCTCACGGGAAGGTGGTAGATGGAGATGAAGCGGTCTAGGTAGTTGAGGGCCAAGCAGGCAGTGATAGGGCCGAAGCCGTAGTACGTGTGAACCTGTCGAGACATCAAGGTCAGGACATGGAGAATTACTCACTGGATCGTGCCAACAGAACAAGAACATAGGAGGAAAAATAGCTTGTATACGCAGTAATCGTCAAAGAGCAAAAACCCATCTTCCAAATCTAGTCAACGACGTCGGTCTGCAAGAGGATGTCGATCTTGGCCAGCAAGATCTTGGCTACGGATATCGTGATGCTCCAGCTAGGAGCTTAGCCGGCCCAGGTCCCTCCGATCCACCTTCACCAATCACCCCGCCGTTTTTCTTTGGTACCTCTCTCCTCTCTCTCTCTCTCTCTATTGCTCTACCCAACATACAAAGAACCAGATCGAGTACTCAGCAGACAACAGGATTGAAGGGAGGAGAAAACCTAGGGAGGGGAGGGAATGAGATGGCAGGTAACTGGCCTTAGAGGTCCACGACGTAGCCAGAGGAGGTGTCGATTGGTGGAGTCCCTAGGTCGTCGTCCGCACCGTCGCCTTGGTCCCTGCCACCGCCTCCGCCCTCCACATGCACGAGCTAGCTTCGTTCCTCGACAATACACGAGGTAGGGCTCATGTGTGAGAATACACGACAGCGGCGTGGGGGTGAAATTTCCGGGATGAGCCGGGATTAAACTTAGAAATACATGAGAGGTATACGGGCTAAACTTTCGGTATTGCAGGGTGGGCCAAAAAAACTCGCCAAACCTAGCAAAAACCATAGAAGTAAACGAGGACTAATGAATTTCCACGCGGGTACCATGGCATTTTCCACCTTGTGTGGTAATCTTCTAAAAAGTAATATTCCACTATGGTATTTTTAAGGTATGTAAATGCTACTATATGTTTTAACAAGGCACCAAACTAAAAATCTATATTTTAATCGAGGGTATCTTTAACAAAAGTTTTAAGCAACAATATCTCGAGAATGTTTTTACAAAATCAATTTGTTTTGAAAATCACTTTCTAGTGATATCATTTTTCGATCAAAAAATAATTCTCATATACTTGGACTAATTCTTATTCAAAGGTAAATCTTGGAAAACGCATGCACCATATTCATGGAATTGAGAGCTCGTGATAACAAACATACAAAGTGGTTTAAAGCTTACGCTAATACTTCCTCCATTTAAAATATAAAATATTTTAGATTTGTAAAGAAAATAAATCTAGACTTATTTTAGTGTATAGATTTAATTTAAATATGAATGAATCTACATACTAAAATAAGTCTAGATACATTTGCTTCATAAAGCTAAAACATCTCTTATATTTTAAAACAGGAAGAGTACTTCATTCCCCAATACACCATATTCATGGAATTGAGAGCGTAGTATCGTGATGACAAACATACAAAGTGTTCTAAAGTCTACGCAAATACTACTTCATTACCAAATGTTGGTCGACAAGAGAGACCAACTATATAAATGTTATGCAATTGGAACACATTAATCGAAAAAAAGGGGCACGCCATGCTTCTTCGGTACTTCCCCTACCATGCCAGCTCATGCTCTTGTATAAACCACCATCGGAGTTTTGATGTCTGAACTTACATCAATGTTGCATTTTCTTTTTATCTTTTTTTTTGCGAAAATTTCACCGATCTATTAATAATCATCAACAGAAGTACAAAAAGACCTAAAATTAATAAAAATTACAAATAGATTCATGTCCAACTAGCGATGACTATAAACACTAACACGAGCCAAAGGCGCGCCGTCGTCTTTGCCCCTCCATCATCAGAACCGGCCAAAGCTTGTCGTCCTAGAGCTTGTTGTAGTAGACAAACGGAAAGTCGTTATGCTAAGGCCCAAAAGGACCAACGCACCAGAGCAGCAATCCTCGCCAACGATGAGAATCATAGATCGAAAGAGATTAACCCGAAACTACACCAAAGAACACAAAAACCGATCGGATCTTTGGAGATCCGTCGGACGAGTGACTCCACGTGCTCTCCGCCAGCGATAGACGCACCACCGTAGCGAGAATAGGACAGAGAGAATTTTATTCTGACTCCAAGATACAGACGTCATCGCAACATCCCAAAAAAGACACGAAAAAAGGTCTAAGAAAAGGAAACGGAGAACCCCACCTTCCGGCAAGAGACCGTGGTCTGCCACACCTCCGGGGATCCAAGGCCACCAGAGACGGAGCGGATCGACGACGTCACGGCGAGAGGAACGAGAAACCATATATGGGCATGTAGTCAGCTGCCGCCACGATTAAGAAACACATCACGCTCAAAAAAGATAGAGAAGACGTTGTAATGCAAAAAAAATAAAAATAATAATACTCCCTCCAACCCATATTAATTGACCCATATAGTTAAGTATCTAGTCTAAATGCATCCGTATCTAGATAAAATTGAGTTAACTAATATGAATCGGAGGGAGTAGTAATATAAGAAGCGGATAAGTGGGCTGAATAACATAATCATGAAAAAAAAGCAAAAGATTGTGTCAGAAGTGGGGTTTGAACCCACGCCCTCGTAAGAGGACCAGAACTTGAGTCTGGCGCCTTAGACCACTCGGCCATCCTGACTTTGATGCATATTTCTATTTGAAATGCTTATATATTCCGTACGCTCTGATTGCCTTTATGTCGGCATTTAGGGTCCATCTCATTCTTTTTTTTTGCGGGTCCATCTCATTCAGAGATACTAGTTTGAAAAATGTAGGAATAGTATAAACGCAGGATTGCAAAGTCAGCCATCTTTTTGCATCCTGCAATACTGAACATAGCATGAATCTTCGCAGGATTTAAAATCTTCCTATGAAATGCGGTGCTGAGGAATTAGGAGAAGTTTCTACAAAGAGAAATTCTACGAACTTAAGACATCCAGAGTTTATTTTCATATAATCCTGTTAATTGAAGAGGCCCTAATAATGCAAAAGCATCCAAAGTGACAAGAGTTGTTATTCTTGTGTAGAACAACACAAGTATTTACAACAAACAGAAACAAGAATTTACAGTCTGATGTCTAGCCATTCCTCCCTGTCACCGACATGCGTGGTTTTATTATCCACACAACATGCAACACCATAAAAACTTTAACAGTTTCCCAGCAAAAACCATGTACTGTACTAATCATCATAGCTTCCTAAAAATCAGAGGCACGCCATCCCCGGGCTCCACGGTCAACCTGAATGCCGGGCGGTGCACGTAGTTTGGCGACAGCTCGAACTCAAATCTGGACAGCACGAGCGACAGCACGATCTTGAGCTCAACCATCGCCAGGTTCTGGCCTGCACATGTCCGGGGACCGACACCGAAGGGCATGTACATGTGGTGGGGCTTGCAGGCCCGCGCTATGCCGCCGGCGAACCTGCCCGGGTCGAACCTGTCGCAGTCAACGCCCCAAACAGAAGGATCCCGGTGAGCCAGAGCAATGGGAACTCTGATGTTGGTGCCCTTTGGGATGTCCATGCCACCGAGGTTGATATCGTTCAGAGCTTCCCGGGTGACGAAGGAGGCTGGTGGGTAGAGGCGGAGGGTCTCCTGGATCACCATTGTTAACTGTAAAAAGCATGATTGGATTAGCACTGCTCTACGGGTCAGGAGGTAAGCAAAAGCTATGCAGTCAGAGAGTAATCAAAGCTCTACCCAGTAATTATCATTCTGTTCTGATAAAACATGCTATTGATCTTGTCAATAACACACAAAAAAAAACCCTCTCGTTTAGGGAAGAGCAGGAATTATCGTACCGTTTTCAGCTTCCGTAGCACGTCAAAGTCTAGTGATTCCCCATGGCAAACTTCAAGGACTTCCACCCGAGCACGGGACTGCCATTCAGGGTGCGATGCAAGAAGCATCAGGCACCATGCAGCAGTGCTCGAGGTAGTCTCATGCCCCGCAAAGTAGATGTTCTTGCAGTTGTCGACGATGAAATCCTCAGGCGTGCATGACGAAAAAGAAGCGGCTTTAGAACCCTCAATGATGGACTGCAGGAGAAACTTATCTGGAGAGGTTGCTGAATCATGCTCATGCTTCTTCGCTATGTTCAAAATGAGGGTACGGATGCTGCTCTCCAGATTCCAAATCTCTCTATTGCTCTTTGTTGGTAAATATCTGGATGAAAAACACACATTGAAGAAGCACAGCATTTTTGTTTTGGAAATGGGCGCTTTATTATGAAGAACATTGCATAGATTCCTTTTAAAAATTATATTTCATGTAGCGGTAAGAAAAATACAGTTTTGACGCTCAACTTTCATATACTACAGTACTCCTATATGATAACTAGATCAAAATATCCATCCTCTACCTTGCACTGAACATACATAATACATGCATTTACATGAAAATTGTGAAACATTGCACGTAGACCCGATCAACATGAGATGTACCCAAATTAATCCATTACTCTCTGAATTCCCAACATTTGAGACGAGAACTTGTTAGCTTAAGTACTTGTGCATATTGTTAGTGTTAGATACATTTGAGACGCGAACTAGCTGTTGTTAGTTCAAGCAGAGCATTTCTTTTCGATGTTACAGGCTTTCAGGTACTCCGAATTTTTATTATGACTGCCACTGGCCACTGCTATCATAATATGCCAATCCTAAAAGAAATGGCTTCTAGGGATGAAGTTATAACACCATAAATTATAATATAAATATAAATGCATAGACAATACCTGCTTCCAGGAACACCAATAATCTGCTTTGCCATTGCTTTTTGAAGTTGACGAATCTTGTAGAATATTTCTTTGCCTTCAGTGAAACTGCTTCCAAAAGAAGTCCTTGATATGACATCAGCTGAGAAGTTTCTCAAGAACTCATCAACCACAATCTCTGCCCTGCCTCCTTGGCTCACAACTTCGTCTTCCCATGAATTCAACATTGACCCTGCAGCATCCATCATCAAATTCACCATTCCCTGTGGACATTTTCCACAAACAATTTTAGTCTAATGGTCCGCATATATTATTGTTGAACAGCTTCATGAAACAGCATTTATTGTCTAAAAATTCAAAAAAAATAATCTGAAACAAGTGTCTGAAGCATGAAACGTCATCGCAAAGGTGAAATTACCTTAACCTTGTCCATGAAGAACTCGGGTGCAATAACCTTTCTTTGGTGCACCCATAGTTCACCGTTTGCCGTCAGAATTCCCATACCAAGAAGAGCTCCACGCTCTTTCCGCAAAAAGGAAGGCTTTCCAAGATCCAAGGCCTTGTAGTTGGCCAGTGCCTTCACCATGTCTGAATCTGTTACATTTAGAATTTGTATGCTTCCAGTGGCATAGAAGTAGATGGAACCTGACACACAATCAAATTTACAAAGCAAAGTTCACATTAAGTCAATACCACAAAGTGAGGGCATAAAAGAAAGATTGCAAACATGATGAGGCTAGAAAGTATAAAGTACATCATTTGAACGACTACAAATTCTAGGAATGCTATGAACTATCTATAACGAATCGTAATAACAGAATATGCCATTTTAGTGGTTTCAGAGTATATAATCATGTATGTATCTGAAACAACAAGAGAACTCAAAAAAATTCTGATTACATGTTGGCATTCCCCACAGAAAACCACAGATTCTGCTGTGCAAAAAAACGAATCTCCCTTTTTACAGATATAAGTGCCTCTTTGATTCGTAGGAAAATTCAAAGAAAAGCATAGGGATAGGAAATCTCCATTGGCGACGCTATTCATCCATGTGGTTCAAAATAGAGGAAACTTTCCTTTGTTCTCAATTTAAAAGGAAAGATGCAGGGATTTTACAATCCACTTGACCTCCTCTCCA
Source organism: Avena sativa (assembly GCA_916181665.1). Taxonomy (NCBI): domain Eukaryota; kingdom Viridiplantae; phylum Streptophyta; class Magnoliopsida; order Poales; family Poaceae; genus Avena; species Avena sativa. The sequence continues at coordinate 342,315,816 of OV702283.1, forward strand.
GTCCTGTGTTTTCCCTATTACTACCATTTAAGAATCCTACGAACCAAAGAGGCCACAAGTCAATAAAACAGTTCTCTGTATAAAATCTACAAAAAAAGATACTGAACATAGAATACACTAGAATTCAACAACTAATCAATTTAAAGTGAAATCTCTTCATTACTAAAACTAGTTACAAATTTCTCAACATACCGTAAACTCTGCTCCAGTGGAGTAAGTAAGGGAATAGAGTAGCTACAAAATTTGAGGAGAAGCGGTCAGTAGACCGCGCTGCTTCATGTTCACGATCAGAGGTGGAAAGTTTCTGGATTCTCTTCATCTCTGATATGTTTCCGAAAAGGAAAGAAGGCTTGGGCCCCTTCACTCCTTGGCTTCTCAGCTTCTGCCTGAGCCGCTCCGGCCTTAGCCATAGAATGGTGTACAAGTAGGAGAAGAGAAGAACAGAGAGGGACACCGGAGGTAGGAGTAGTAACCATGGTGATGATGAGAGAATTATCTCCATGCCGAGTCGGAGAGAATGAGGGAGAGAGAGGTCATGCTTATATGCCTATTGCTGGGTGGTCCATTCGGAGCTGGAGCAGGACAGATGCCAAGCAACAAATTAGTCACACACTCTGAAAGCTGCTAGCAGAAAAGACACAGTCAGTTTCAATCATATGAAGATACAACAAAACGCAAAAGACTAAAGGACATAATTTTAACATACTTCGATGGACAAGTTTTGTCTGCTTGCTATGTCTAAAGCACACCCAGCACAATAATGTAATTGGGATATAAAGTTAGTAAATCTTGGGCAGGTGATGTGGAGTTGGTACAGCCTCGGTTGGGCAATATGCTAGTAATAAACTTTGCAAGTTTTCTGATAATATAATAAGTATAAACAAGGCCAGGCTAAATCTGCAAGAACGTGTATGTACTTTCACATAGAGAAATTTTAAGGTGCACCCAAAACAATGTGGACCATTGGTTCTAGTATGTGATCCAATGGCTAATAATGCTATTACCTCTTACCAGGCCAGGCTAAACCGCTAAATCTAGCAACGTCAAGTAACGTTTTATTTCCATGCCGAGGATGAAATAGGCAGAATTGTTTCCACAACTCAAAACTGAGCTCATGTTTTCTACTACATTCGTTCCCCAGCCAGCCAATTTCCGACTCAAACAGGTAGTTTAACTCATCATGCGAATTTAGCATATGCCAAACCGAAGTGAGGATGGAGACGGGAGCAGAAACAGAGCACGAGTCATACGCACCGCTGGTATTTCGGGGTGGACCGCCGCCGCCGCCCGCCGCACGGCCAAGGGCCTAGCTCATCGGGAAATGGATTCCCGGCGGGATGTGTGATTCTTGTCCGCGCGGCTGAGGAGCGCCGCCATGAGCTAGGGTTTGGGGAGAACTGGGATGAAGAAACACAGAAGGAGATGAGAGACTAGATTTCCATTCAATTTCAGCGCCCGATAGTTTTGATCCTTGGTTACAGAGGTTTATAACGACACCTCACTCACGCCCTACACACAACAGCTGACGAGATTTTATCACTCAACACCACTTGTTGGTGTCTTTTTTTCACAAAACCACAACTAAAGCATTTTGTTTCACAAAACACCAACTTTTGTGATAGTTGTTTTCATAGAACACATAAACCTCATTGATAGCCTATTAGTGAATTCAGGCTCACTATCAGACAGGTCCAGCATGGCACTTGTCCTCCATATTAAAGGTATAATTTCAATAAATATTTCAATAAATATTGTCTCCTGGTATTATGTCTACTGTATGTATTGTAGCCATTGCAAAATTGGAGGTGATGTAGGCAAAAATACAGCGGTGAACCTGGGTACGCCCGCATCCTATATTGCAAAACAAAATAGTAATTTAAAAAAGGTTCAAAAAAGTTCAAAAAATTTCGACACGTTTTCTGATTTCTATATTTTCTTTACGCATATAGGGTGCGTGCACCCTATACTACAATACATGATTATCTTTGATTCCTAAAAATTTCAGAATTTTTTGACATGTTTTTTAATTTATATATTATTTTACGCATATAGGGTGCGTGCGCACCCTATACTACAATACATGATTATCTTTGATCCCAAAAAAATTCAGAATTTTTTGTCAGATTTTCTAATTTCTATAAAAAAAATTACGCATATAAGGTACATGCTGCACCAAATGGGGGCTAGTGATGTAGGCTGGTTCTTGAAGATTGCTGCAGAGCCGACGTTACAGGACCAGGCAGGGAGGTCCCGTCCATCCCCTGACGGTGCTAATTACTAGTCAAACATGTTAATGACACGTTATGTGTTCTGTGAAAATGATTACCGCAAAAGTTGATGTTTTGTGAAACAAAATATAGAAGTTGTGGTTCTGTGAAAAAAAGCACCAACAAATGGTGTTAAGTGATAAAATCTCACAGCTGACAGCAGCTAAAAGAAATGCACCGTCGACGACGAAGGCAAGAACAGGTCCAGCATCGTGGTCGTTGACCCGTATCCGGCCATCCAAAGCGAAAGCTGTAACACAAAGATCTGTGTCCTCCAGTCGAAAACGTACTCACTGTTGCAAAGGTGTAAGAGTATTTTACCTTAACCCTTTTTTAAAATAATGACATCGGAGTTAGTTATGGACTAATGGTCTTACACAGGTTTTAGTCTGATGATGTGTTTGAAGATCGTTAGAACACCCCCTCCCCATTTGCTAAAAGAAGACAAGTGACGAAGTTTAGCTTTTTTACTTTATTTGAGTCAATAGGAAACGTCACACTATTAAGAGGAGTGTTCTAGCTTGATGGGATATTCTCTAAACCAATACATATCCTATCACATATTTTTTCCATCACACATAAATAAAGGAGAAAAAGAAATCTGCATTTGAGCTCTTTTATTCGATCCCTAGACCAGTCTATCCGGCCGCTAGACCGGATGTCTCGGTGGGGAGCACCGGTGCACCAGATTGTACACCGACTAACCTGATTTAACTTCCGAGTCTCTACCAACTGGTATATAGTGTTGTTTCGGTCTGGAGCCCGATGGACCGGTTTGGAAATCGGAGCATCCGGTATGTGAGCCGGTTGGACCGACTTAAGACCGGAATGCTCACAGAATTGCTCTAAATGGCTAGATTTTTTCGTGGGCTATAAATACCTCTTCTCCCACCTTGAGGAGCTTTAAGTCAATCATTCATATTATGCTTTGGGAGCTCTCTCACTCCATTGTTGAAACAATAAAGCTTGAGTATCCCCCATTCTAACCAACCAAATCCAAATCCTTTTGGAAGAAAGTAAGAGGAGGTCCCAATCTACGTTTTCACCAAGCCATATTTCATTTCCCCTTGAGTTCATCGAGTTTTCTTGTTACTCTTAGGTTCATGGGAAACCTAGTCGGCTAGGGTCCTCCGGAGGCTTTCGGCTTATGATTTGCCCTGTGAAAAGTGTGTGAGAGTTTGGGGACTACCGTAAAGTCTACCACGAGTAAGTAGCTATTCCTTCAACGGGGTAGCCTTGGAGAATAAGGTGCCCTTCGTGGTTTGAAGAAATCCTTTGTGAGATCTCACAACTCTCCAACGCGACGTGCCTTTTCCTCAAGGAAGAGAATATGGGTCTGCATCTTCGTCTCTGCGTGCTTCGATTATTTCTAACCGATCTCCTTACTTGTGTTGTTTATTTTGTGATAGCCTTCGTGCTTGAAGGATCTTATCATCATATAGGTTGCTTCGCCTAGTTTGCATTTAGGCACACTTAAATTCCACAAATCCTAAAACTTGGAAAAGATTATAAATAATTTTGTAGAAACCTATTCACCCCCTCTAGGTTAATCATCTCTATCCTTTCAAAAGGAGAATCGACAATTTTGAAAAGAGCATTTCAAGCGGTCCCGTATCCCGCTCGACCTTATACCGTGGATAAAGTCCGTCAAAATAGCGATTTGCAGTCTTAGATTTTATCGCGCAGAGCTGAACCCGTAGAATGAACTGTAAATTTTAAAAATATGAGATCGTGGCAAAATTAAGAGAACCAAACTGCTTGTTCATCATTGATTCCATAGCAAAATTCCACGATTCGATTAAAGATCCCATCTAGTCCGTTGATTTAAACTATATATGATCTAAAGTATATACTACGCATGATGACCTAACCCTAACCCTATACAACCAAAATTTGGCTCACTAGAGCCTAGGTGTGTGGCGGGGATATGGCAGCGACGCGCAACTTAGTCGGAATAGAGGTCGACGATCTCTTGCTTCACGACGCATGTCGTCATCTCCTTCTCCTTCGCTTCACGCGACGCCACCAGAATGATGCCCCAGTGCTTCTCCTCCTCCTCGCCGCTTGAGCTCCTCCACGCGGGTGAGCTCTGAGGCACGAACCATGATGTCCATGGCATCATGCTCGGCATCATCGTTGTCGACATAGTCCATCGGTACCACCACGATGGCATGCTCGTCCTCGTTGTCTCCGTCGGGGAAGTCGTGTTTGTCGGAGACGAAACCGTCGAAGTCCGAGGAAGGTAGGGGTGCTAGAGCACACAGTGCCACGCGGCTCGAGCTTCCTGCCTCCGTGTCCATGTGGGTCCACCAGCGGAGGGATGGCACCGAAATATCACCCCTGTTGGTCCACTTGTGCGATCCGCACCCCTAGAGACGTCGTCTGTTTCTTCCGCTCCTCGTCGGAGTCGGTGGGGGGTCTATAATACTCCGGCCACCCCAGGATGGACGGTTGTTACCCCTGGCAGCTTTCTATGATTTCTAGAGTGGCCCCACCTACCAACACAAGTCTTTTCTATGCACTTTGTCCTCACTCATGCTCACCCTAAAACAATTTCACGACCAGTCACCCATTCTCAAATTTCTCTAGACCAAGCATGTTTAACCTAGAGTTCCTTTAACGATGAGCCCCGGAAAATAAGTTGAAACTTCTTGGTATGAGTATTCTATCAATCATATTAAGCCATGCGCCAGGATCTCACATACACCCACCCTTAGAAGATCGACGTCATCGTCGATTAACCCCAATCCAGGAACGTTCCCTCTTGGCACATGTCTATGCATCCAGTGATGTAACATGTGTCATGCCGTGTGCTACTACGGGCCTGAAAGGGCATGTATGCCCCCATGTGTGGTTTTGGTGCCATAATGACAATATCTATGGACTAATGTGTAAATTGAGTTTCATTTGTAGGTTTGTCCATTACCATCGCTTGGGCCATGTGTTGGTCTCAAGGTTGAAAGTTGAAGAAATTTCCAAGGTCTTTGTGCCCATTGGAATCATGAAGAAAGAAGGAGCTTGAAGGTTTATCAAGACAAGTGCAAAGAGTTGCATCAAGATGGATCAACATCAAGAAGGGATGAAGAAGGGAAAGCTCAATATACGCCATCTCTAGAAGATCTCATGATTGAAGCTTGCCATCCCTCATGATCATGGAGTGATGAAGACAAGTTCAAAGAAGAGGTTTCCCCAATGGAGTATGGGGAGCAATTTGCAAGTATTCATCTTCATCAAGTAAGAGCAAACAAGAAAGGTGTTCCCACTATAGAAGAACAAGACGGTCCACATCAAGTTCAAGTGGGATGCTCAAGGCAAAGGTATGTTCTTGATATGGCTTCTCTTTTGCCGGTCTCGTGTTGTTAGTTGGAGACCGTGTTTAGGATAGATAGCCGTACTATCAAGAGGGTCTCTCAAGCGGGTGTCTCGATCGCATCGTTTAGAGAGAGCTCAAACCTTTGCATTCATAACATAATATTTCTTGGTTGTTATTTGGTTCTTCTCCATGAGAGGATATAGAGATTGTATTTATCATCATAACAATCTCTAGTTCATCAAATAAGGATTTTCCTTGCATATCTTATTGCATTCTTGATCGTGCGGGTTTTTCCGGCTCCACACTTTAGAAGACATCTCACATATATATACTTGATATTTTATCCCTTGGTGGTATCCAATATTTAACATTTTGTTGGGTTCTACTTGGTTTTATCTTCCCAACAAAATTGGTTTCATCCCAATCGGAGTTTCCAAGCTCAACTTCTTGTGTTTTGGGTTTTGGAGGTTTTACCGGTTCATCGCTTATAGAGAGGTCATATATTTCTCAATTTGGTTATATCCTTCCATGTTGTACTATGATGTTTCTATGCATAATCTTGTAGAGCTTTTCGTTCTCTTCAAAACGAGCCCAAGGTCATCAAAAATGGATTCCGGGATCAAAAGTTATTGAAGTTTTCGTGCAATGCTATCCTGCGTTTTTGCTTGAGAGAAAGTTCTGACCTGTAGCATCCCTTTTGTCTAACAATTTTAATGCTACTTGGTCTAGTAATAAAATGGCTACTTCATATATGCAATTGTTGCATCATCATTATATCATGCTCATGTCATCATGCCACCTTGCATTTGAGCATCATATAAAACCCTTTTTGGTTTGGATCTTCTCTCATATGCATTGTGAATTGTATTTGCCTCTTGATATTGTATTTGGTTCTTGATATAATGCTTAAATGCCGAAGTTGAGTTGGGGGCATATCTTTTATTCTACTCCACCACCCTTTCTTTCACCACCTTAAAATTCCACCATCCCTTTATCCATGAGCTGTTATTATATTTTCTTTTGGTATTTGATCTAGCTCATGGGAGATAGGATGGAACTACTTCTACAAATTCTTTTGCTTGGCCTTTATTCCACTTCTTGGGAATGCATAAGGATAATGCCATGCTATTATTTTGTTTTCACAAGAATTAATCATGGCATTTATTAAAGTGCATGGGCCATGCAAGAGTACCTTCACCTTTAGCCATTTGTTTCTCTCTTGGTTTTAATGGGTGTTCTCTTTTGGGATCATCCCCATCCCTCACCACCATCTCTCTCTCTACCCCCTCATCTTGAACTTGTGTTGGATCATGTTAACACCTCACCACCTTTTACCTCACCCTCTCTTTTCTTGTCTAGTTCTTGCTTGCTCTTTGCTTGATCTTGCTTGAGCTTGACAAAACAATAAACCTCACCCCTCATCTCTCTCTCCCCTCTCTCTTTACCTTTCTCTCTAACACCCCGCCCCATCTAACCCTAACCCGAGCCCTCTAGCTAACCCTAGTCCCACCCTCTCTCTCTTGGCCTTCCTCCTCTCTCTGCCCTGCAGGCCCCACCTGACCACCTGGACCCACCTAGCTGCCTCTCTCCAAACCCTAACCCGAGCCACCTCCTTCTCTCTTTTGCATAAAGGTGGCCACCACCCCATGTGCCTCTCCCCTCTCTCCCTTATCACCTCAACCACCCCAGGCATTCCAGATCAAGATCTGGAGGAACCTGACCCCTCTCCATCCTCCCTTCTTCTTCCCCCTCCCCACCATGATCACCACCATGCCCCAAAACCCTAGCCTCGGCCACTTCTTCCTCTAGACGAGTTGGAGAGAGCCAAGCCGTACCAGGAGCACCAGGACCTCCCTCGGCTTCCTCTTCGACGCCCAGGACGCGGGGTAGCTGCAGGACCTCGCCGGAGCAGCCTGACGCCGCCGTGCACCGCCAAGGTCAGGAGCTCCAGAGCCCCAGCTACGCGCCAGATCGCGACCGCCCCGAGCTCCTCCGACCACACCAACGAGCTCCTGGTGAGCCCCTCTACCCCCCAGACAAGGTCCCCTTCCCTCTCGTGTACCATAGCGCCGCCACCTTTCGTCGAGCACTCCGCGTGCGCCGCCGCGCGCCACGCTCTGGCAACAGCAGCAACTGCTGCAGCTCCTGCCTCTGTTCCTCGTCGAAGCCCGCGCGTTGTAGTCCTCCCCCGTAGATACTCTCTGAACGGAAGTTGTAGCCCTTCGTCGTGCCTGTATTTTTCGTTTCTAGGGCTTAGCCAAATTCTCGCTAGATGCGTCGCCATCGTCGCCGGAAGTCGCCAGTATCTCGCCGCCGGCAGCACCGCGTCTGTCAGCGCGCAGCAGCAGTTCCGACAGCAGCTGGACGTTTTGCGCAGAGGTCCCTGCAGTTTTTCCCACCTCAACCTGCAGTACCTGGATCCACCACGTGTCAGCGCCCGATAGCCGCGCGCGTGCGTGGCCCCTGTTCTGTCCCTGGCCCACATGTCATCCTCTACGGCTAGGTGAACCTGCGGTGTAAATAGAATTGCCGCGCGCTGCGTTGCTGAGTCAGCATCGACCCCACCTGTCTGTGACTAGGGCTAGGATTGCCTGAGTATTAAAATGATTTCTGTTTTCTGAATTCAAATTCAAACTTTTTCAAATCAATTCAAATTCAAATTTCAAATCTGTTTAAATTCAAACTAATTCATAACTTTCAAATGGTTTGGAATTTGAATTCAAACCTTATATGAAAAATGTTTTGTTTTTGAATGACAATTCAAATCTTTAGTCAAATATTTTCAAAACTAATTCAAACTAGTCAAACCTTTGACTTTGACTCCATTTGACCAATTTTGACTTAAAAATAAATTTAAATTCATAAATCCAAATAATACAAATAATATATGTTTTCAAATCAGAAAAATGTGAGGAATTCAAATATGCCCTCCAAAATATATTTTGAACACTTTAAATTCCAAGTTGGCTAAAATTACAAGAAAATGCCCTTCTCCATTAATTAATTAATAACTTTTGTTTTATAACTCCAAATTTAACAAATGATATGTCTAAAATGATCAGCTCGACGAGACCTTTCTGTTTATGCATTCCATGTTCTGTTTTGCAGCATGCATCATATAAATATAAAGAGTACAGCAATTTATTTGGGTATAAAATGTGACCAAAACTCAATAAAATGTTTATTTCTTGTAATCTACACCTCACCCATGCCATGCTACTTTATTGCCATGCAAATTATGCATCATTCATCATGGCATGATTTTTTGCTTGTCGCATTTTATTCTTATGCTTGTGCACTTTATTTATGTTGGCCCTTGTTTGTTTGGTTCTTCTTCGAATAGACGCTGAGCAGGGGATATATCAAGAAACCCAGGAGCACTACCCAGATCCTTCTCTCGCTTCAACTGAGCTGCCAGGCAAGCACTACCACATGCTTGCATACATATAGTACCTATTGCCTCTATCTTATTCTTGCATCATTGAGTCGCGATTGCATTAAATTGAATCCCAAGTATTGCATAGCCTTTACTTTTAAACCCCACCGAAGCTTGTTCCTCCATCCTATGAGCCATTACTACAGGAGTTGTTTGAGCCATGCGAGTCGTAGAACAGCATGTGTAGGGTATGTGAGTGTCTGATGGATAACGAGGTACCTAAACAACTTAACCTGAGTAGTAATGGGATAACTAATGAAAGTGGCACCGGTGAGCAATATCTGCTATTTGGTTTTTCATGCTCACTTGTGTCCCGTAGGACCCCGAGTACTTGATTCCTGTTCCTTGAATATTCGCGCTATCCACATCCGGGACGCTTATGGGACCCCCCTGAGCCAGAGCTTGATTCATTCTTATTTCTTGGGGCCACAAACTAGTTTGAGGTTTTATTTACTATCATGTACTTATGCCATGCTTTACTGCTTTATTTACGATTGTGCGAGGAGCACCTGTACTGTTTAGGATCGTGACCCGTTTTCGCGGTATCGACAAGCCCAGTCACACTTTCGGGTTCCCAGTCGTTTACAGCCGGCCCCACAAACCTTGAGTCCGTCTCGAAGTCAGCTAACTTCGTTGCGGGTATACTTAATGGGGTGGCCCCCTGAAATATTTTTGAATCTTGTGATTGCTTTGTCGTGAATGCCTCGTTGGGTTTTGATTTGGTTTTTCCGAGGTTGATCGAGTGTGTGTTGCTATTTGTGCACCCCTGCAGGGTAAAACTTTCTGAAAGCCGTGTCCGCGGTTATGGACGATTTGGAGCACAGTTTATTGATCATAGACAAGCATAACTAAAGTACCGCTTTTAATGTGACTAAGTAACTGACTAGTAAATAGTGCAACACTCATGGAATGGATAATAAAACTACCAACGGATGGGGGTTGTTCGTCCGCTTCCTCGTTGGTAAGCGAGGAGGAGGATGGATCTGTTGATATTACTGTTATAACTGTTGTCATTAATTCACGGACATCCGTCTATCTTTGGTTAGGCGGATGGTTAGCGAGTATCTATAGAATTGTTAGGGTTTATCTTTTGCTGCAATTGCGTCACCCCAGGTTGTGTCCCCTTTAGAGGCATAAAGACTTGCTGAGTACCCCTAGGGTCTCACACGATAAATTGTTTGGTTCAGATGGACAGGTACACTCACAAGAGGGATACTGGGTGGAGGAGGCGGACGATGTGGGCAACGATCATTCGGTGTAGAGATTCCGGGAACGGGGATCCGTGAGATCTGTGGGCGGGATGTGTTTATTTATGGGGCATCTTATGCCGATTTGCTTCTTATCCGTACTCGGATCTTGTTGCCGCTTCCGCCTGATACTCTGATGTTTGATGTATGAGGAGATATCCTAAACTATTATATCTATCTAGGACATTTGGATCTTGCCGTATGGCGTTGCTATATTTCCTTTCTTTTTAGATGGAATGGATCTGATGTACTGTTGTATGGTGGCTTGCATACATACTCATTTGTGTATGTAGTTGATCCCTTCGCCTGCCGATTACGCCGCCCGTTCTTGTCCCGATGTTTGGAAATGGTTGGGACGGCCGAAAGGTCTACCTATGAGTGGCATTTGGGCCCCACCGTACTATTTCAACCATTTCCACTCATCCAGGCTTGTAACTAGGATCGTAATTCACCGAGGTAGTTACAATTGGTATCAGAGCCATCCCGCCCTTCAGGGTCTCAGCCAAATGGTCGTTCTCAGTCTAGCAAATATTTTGGTAGTTATGTATACTAGGGAAAAACAAAACGTGAGAGTAGGACTGCTTCCACTTTTCTTCTTACCCACCCACCCACCCTTTTCTGGTAAGGAAGTGTAACGTTTTCAATCCTCTTCTTAAAAGTTCAAACTAGGATTCACGTGTTCTGGGTTTCCGTAGTACCATAGGTTGTGTGTGTGTGCGTGTGTGTGTGTAATTCCTTGTCTATCTGTTGCATCCAAGTTGTTATCACAATCGGCCTTTTGGTTATCAACTGTTGGTACATTCCATACCGACAGGCTTTTGCAAACCGACGCGGTCTATCTGATTCGTTGTATACCGCCGCGATCTGTCTTACTCTTTGTTATCCGACGTTATCTTGTTTGGGGTGTTCGTTTCCGTAGTTACTAATCTTTAGGTTCATCTTGAGAAGAAGGTGTTGGGATATGTGTTTTACTTATTCATGTGCGGAGTAATGATTTGAGTGCGGGATGGAGTCGCGACCATACCACTACTCTTGTCATTCGCTCTTGTATATTGATTTGGTAGAGTCACTAATCTTGATTCGTTAAGTGATTTTGCGCATCTACTGGTATTTTAATGCCGAAAATTGCGGAAAATTTTTCTTTGATATATCTGTGTACCACACTCCTATTCAGTCGTGTGCGATATGCTTAATATCTTCTAGGTGCTTTGAACTTTGTTGATATTTTAATATCATCTTAGTAAATTGTATCCTTTAATCTTGGGTAATTCCATCTTGGTACTATTTTGGATTATTATTATTCTCCATTATAGTACTGACTTGTGTTTTATATCAATCACAGGATGGCACCACCACGCCGTTCTGATGAGGACATACCACCTGAACTGGGGTCCGCGTTGTCAAACATCGCCAATGCCTTGGCAGCAATGCAGCAGAACCAGCAGCGTTTTGAAGAGAGTGTTCGGAGGAATGAGTTTGCTCCGCTACCTCCACCTCCCAAGCGAGGAGACATCAAAAGCTTCCTGAAGTTCAACCCACGCCAATTTGATGTTTCTGATCAACCACTTGATGCTGATGATTGGTTGCGTGAGATGTCAAGGATACTGGAGACTACTGATGTTCCTGAGCAAGAATGGGTAAAATGTTGTGGCATCCCGCAAAAACCACTACTAGAAAATCGTGTTGTTTTTGCGCATTGCATCGTCATGACCGCATGCTCATGTCATCATGCCACATTGCATTTGAGCATCGTCATCATCATGCATATTATTTTACTTGAAACTATGTTGCGAAAGTCTACTGTTTTCTGAAACTAGCCCTCCTTCCATTTCAAATTAAACCCCGGATGCTTCCAGATATTTTGTTTGTCTAAAAACTGTTTACAAAAGTTTATTGCAAATTAAATAAAAGTTATATTATTTTAGGGGGCAGCCGAACCGGGCCGATCCGACCCAGTCGACCACCCCCAGAATAAAACGGTCCACCCCAAAATCCCTAACCTACCTAGTCCTAGTCTACCCACCCTTCCAGCCACCTCACCCCACCCAATAAGCTGCCGCCACCTCATCACCTCCCCTTCTCTACCCAACCCCAACCCGCCACCTGGCCACCCTCTCTCACCCCCCACTCCCCACTCAACCAGCACACACACGCAACACACACGCGCGCGCGCCCCTGCCCACCACACACACACCGCCTCCTCCTGCTCGCGTCCGGCCCCACCCTGAACCCCACCACCCCGCGTCGCTCCCTCCCTCCTCTCTGCTTGCTCCCTCCCCCTCCCATGGCGTCGCCGCCAGGCCCCTTCGCCACCGCCTCGCCTCCTCCGTTCCCCTCCGCGCCTCCTCGCCGGTCCACCTTCCTCTTCCCCCACGGCGCCGGCCTCATCCTCCTCCCCGCCTCCGGCCGGTTCCGCGCCACCGCCTCCTTCCGCCGCTCTGCCCCTCCCCGACGCGCGGCCGCGCCCGCCCGCGTCCGTTCCCCTCTTCCTCCCCTCCGGCGCTCCGCTCGCTCCCTCCTCCGGCCGAGCCCGGCCTCGCTCACCCTCTCCTCAACCGCCACCGCCCCGACCTCTCCCGCGTCCGCCTGCGTGCGGCTCGCCCTCATCTCCTCCGGCCGCTGCCTCCCTCCTCCGCGCTCCGCCTCGCCGGTCCCGCCTCCCGGTCGTCGCTGCCGCCTGCACGCGAGGCCAGAACCGCTCCTTCTCTGTTTTCGGGCCAAGCCCTTGTCGCTGGCCGCTGTCCTCCGGTCGCCCTCCTCCCAAGCGCAGCAACCGCCGCCCACCTCGCGTCCCCTGTGCTCGGCCGAGCTGACCCGAAGCACCATCGGAGTACCATTCCAAGACCCCCTCGACAAGATCTCCGATCCGACACATCGACAAGTTCGCCACGAGGAACCGCACGAACCCGAGGGTCCGTCGACAAGACCGTCTCGTCACAAGAGCCCCGATGCCCTTTTGTCGCCAAGATCTGCATCGCTACGTGCTTCGTCGACCAATGTGCGAGGTGGAACCCGATGGCGCCGGTACCCCAAGATCGACCACACGGACGCACCACGGACTCAGAGAAACCCTCGGACGCCAAGATCGCCCACATGGAACCGAAGGTGTCGAGACCCTGAAGACCGACCCGAAGCGCCAGGACCCGAACCTGAAGAACGCCAAGATCGCCGACGCGGATACGCCAAGTTCCTCGCCCGAATGCCAAGACCGACTCGATGGCGCGGATCCGACAAGTTCTTCACGACGACAAGAACGGCACCGACCAGAACGAATCCGATGCGCCCCGACACCGACCCAAGTCCTTCTTCCCGGAACGCCAAGTTCTCCGTCTTGTATCCGCCCCCGTCGCTTTCATCGAACCCTGAACCCTGAGACCGACCCCGAACCCCGGAACCTCAAGTTCGCCGAACCCTAATGTGTGACCCTTATCCGAGAACCCTATTTTTATAAATGCCCTCTATATAATTTGTGCATAATAATTGTTCATGCATGCATATTTGTGTGGTTTGGGGGCCTTATGCCGATTCACCATATAATTAAATATGGGGCCCATATGCGGGCAACTCTAGTCTCATATCGGCCTCATTTAAATTGATGTAGCGAACTGGTGCTATATTGGGCCATGTTAATACAACATTTAAAATGCAGGGTAGCTAAATAATTTGAACCATATAACTAATTGTCGGGACCCCGGTTCCACTTAATATGACCTAATTGCATTGCACCTTTGCCATGCCATACATCATACATGCATCATGCCCGATCTTTTTCCGTAGTATTAAATATTGCATCCGGTGTTTATTCTAGTGTTTTGCTTCTTCGCGGATAAGGCTGTTGAGTTGATGCGAGTGTCGACCCGATCTTCGGATGAACCTTCGGCAATGTTATCAGGCGAGCATCTCCCCCTTTGTACCTATCTTACTTTTATAGTATTTATTTTCCTCCTGTTGATCTATTGCTATCTGTGTCGCGATGCTCTCGTTTCCGTACCCGTGAAATCCCTTGCAGCCGTATATTGCCTTGGACACATCCTATTACCCGTTGTTTGGTAGATAGTTGGACTTGCGCGTCGTAGTCGCTTGCTCAAGTGCTGTTGCGTGTCGTCAAGTACCACAGTTGTTGGTGAATTGCCGCCTGTTTAATGTTGGAGGAGACCATGGCTTTATTTATTTTTCACTTTAATTATTGTGTAAACAACTAAAATTGAAGTAGGTAAGCAGAGGCACAGGTGGGCAATAGATGTTATTTGGTTGTTAACCGTCCACTTGTGTCCCGTAGGACCCCGAGTACGTGATACCTGTTCCTTGAATATTCGCGCTATCCACATCCGGGAGGCTTATGGGACCCCCCTGAGCCAGAGCTTGATTCCGACTTATTTCTTGGGGCCACAAACTAGTTTGAGGTTTTATTTACTATCCTGTACCTATGCCATGCTTTACTGCTTTATTTACGATTGTGCGAGGAGCACACTTTACTGTTTAGGTAAGCGTAATGTTTTCGCGGTATCGACAAGCCCAGTTTTGGGTTCCCAGTCGTTTACAGCCATTGTCGCAAACCTTGAGTCCGTCTCGGAGTCAGCTAGCTTCGTTGTGGGTGTACTCCAAGGGGTGGCCCCCTGAAATATTTCTGAATCCTGTGATTGCTTTGTCGTGAAAGCCTCGTTGGGTTTTGATTTGGTTTTTCCGAGGTTGATCGAGTGTGTGTTGCTATTTGTGCACCCCGGCCGGGTAAAAATTTTTGAAAGCCGTGTCCGCGGTTATGGACGACTTGGAGCACTGTATCTCGATCATAGATAACTATAACTAAAGTAGTGCTATAAATTTGACTTTATAATGACTAGTAATCAGCTTCACTATAATGGAATGGCTAAACAAAACTGCCAACAATTGCTGGTTTGGGTGTCGCTTGCGACCATTGTATCTGACTAGTAAGTATTGCAACTACAACGGAATGGCTAAATAAAAGTACCAACAACTGCTGGGTTTTGGGATATCTCATGCTAATTGTATCTGACTAGTAAGTGTCGCAACTACAACGGAATGGTTAACTAAAACGGCCCACTGCTTATTTTATCAGAATGATTACCTATACCTGACTAGTAATTGCTGCAACGATAACTGAATAAATAAAACTGCCAACTGTGTGAGTTCCTCGGTGGACTTCCTCGATTGGTCTCGAGGGGAAAATACCAGGATGGGATTGTTTGGTGTAAGATTCAGGTTGGATCTGGATAGGTCTTCCTTACCCCTCTCCAATAGCCGCCAGTTGTATCGAGTCTCTATAGGGTGTTCAGTGCATGCTGCCGCTGCCGCTCAGTCCACCATACCTATGTAGGCGAGGACCGCCGAATTCTAGCCTCGCCGTGTACTGGCCTCAGTACTGACGCTCCTCTTTTTCCTTTGCCCTTTGTCGGCACCCCTTTTGTTTAAGCAGGTTTTGAGATCGACGTCGTTAGCAGGGTTACCCTTCCGGCTTGGCCTGGGCAGGGTTATGGACGCCATTGGTTATTCTTCAGGGCTCTTAGCCCCATTTGCATCTTGTCCGTAGTTGGACGCTCTATCGTTTTCAAGGTGATTTGGAACTTTGTATAGTATATCTGTATTCTTGACTCATTGAGTCGCTGTTGTATATATATCTGTTCTGTGGGTCCCATCGAGGACTGTTGTGTAATGTTATTACTTCGTTTTCCACCCGCACGAAAGTGCCTGGTGGGCACCTTTGAATCGTTTCTATGCGGGTTTGGCGGGTTTCGCTAAAACTTGCATAGGGCCGATTCTGAGGGTGTTACAAATGTGCTACTCACCTTCTGAAGGGAGATGCAGCTCTCTGGTGGGAGAATTACCTGAAGGCAAACTGCATTGGTTTTCAGCCTACTTGGGAACAGTTCACTGGAGCCTTCAAAGAGCAGTATCTGTCAGAAATTTTCATGGAGAGGATGAAGGAAGTGTTTCTCAACCTCAAGCAGGGCAATGATAATGTCAATACCTACATCAGGAACTTCATGAACCTTTCTCGTTATGGTGGCGATGAGATCTCTGATGACAAGAAGAAGCAAAAGAGGTTCCGGCAAGGGCTCAATGCATCGATTAAATATGCAATCACACATGCAAGGCCGGCGTCTTTTCTGGAACTTCAGCATACAGCTCTGCAGGAAGAAGCAAGTAAGCAAGTGTTTGAGGAGTCAAAGAAACACAACCGCGAGGCAGCAAGCTCTTCAGCTATGTCAACTCCTTCTAAGCGTCGTGTCTGGGTTCCTAACACCCCACCGTCGCTCCCGGCTCCACCAAGACCTTCAAGCTTCGCGGCAAGGCCACCAAACTTCCTCACTGCTGCTCCTAGGGGCTACAACCACCACTACCCTGGAGCGCCTGGCGGAGTCCCTGGCTACGTTGCTCCACGTCCACCTGGTGCTTGTTTCACGTGTGGAGACTCTGGGCATCAAAACTGGAACTGTCCGATGAAAAACAAAGCTCTTCCTCCACCACCTCCAAGATCTGCGGCAAGCTCTCCTATGGTTCGTGCACCACCACCTCGGGCTCTCAACATCAACACCAAGCCCGGGTCTACTGTTGCTCGTGCCAACTGTGTCAACGCCGCTCAAGCTGAGCATACACCTGGAGTTGTGATGGGTATGCTTCCCGTTAACTCAGTCCCTGCACGAGTTTTGTTTGATTCTGGTGCTTCGCATTCTTTTGTTTCGCATAAGTTTGCGCAAGAGCATGATCTGGATAGGGTTCCTTTATCACGTCGTCTGGTGGTACAATCGCCTGGTTCAAACATGAGGGCTGCTCATATCAGCCATGGCAATCAAATTGAGATTGGTGGCTCTTCGTTCTCGGCATCCTTAATTCTTCTGGGCAATTCTGACATTGATGTCATCTTGGGCATGGATTGGTTGACAGCAAATGCAGCTGTGATTGATTGTGCTGAACGCTCGGTTTCTCTGAAGATTCCTGAAGGCCATATAGTCTATTCTCCAAGTCTGACTCCTGCTATCCAGCTTTTCTCTTTGGCGGCTCTGAATGATGATGCTATGGAAGCTATTCAGAGTGTTCCGGTGGTCTGTGAGTTCCCAGATGTCTTTCCTGAAGAGTTGCCGGGTATGCCTCCGGATCGTGAGGTTGAGTTTGTAATTGAGCTTGAACCTGGAACGGCTCCTATCTCCAAGCGGCCTTATAAAATGGGTCCTGCTGAGTTGGCTGGACTCAAACGTCAGCTTGATGAACAAGAGAAGTTGGGTTTCATTCAACACAGTACCTCTTCTTGGGGTAGCCCAACAATCTTTGTGAAGAAGCGAAACAGGACTGATAGACTTTGTGTTGACTATCGGGCTCTCAATGCTAAAACCATCAAGAATAAATATCCCCTTCCGCGGATTAATGATCTCTTCGATCAGCTAGATGGAGCTGTGGTGTTCTCTAAGCTTGACTTGAGAAGTGGTTATCACCAAATCAAGATTCGCAAGGAAGATGTTCCTAAAACAGCTTTCACCACCCGCTATGGCCTGTATGAGTACACGGTCATGTCTTTCGGTCTCACCAACGCACCTGCCACCTTCTCGAGGCTCATGAACTCGGTTTTCATGGAGTATCTTGATAAGTTCGTTGTGGTCTATCTGGACGACATCCTAGTCTATTCTAAGTCAAAGTAAGAGCATGAAGAACACCTTCGGTGTGTCCTAAACAAGCTTCGTGAGAACCGCTTGTATGCAAAGTTCTCCAAGTGTGAGTTTTGGCTGCCTCAAGTAACCTATCTTGGTCACGTCATCTCTGCCAAGGGCATTGCAGTCAACCCGGAAACTGTAAAGACAATTGTTGAATGGCTTCCTCCTGTAAATGTCAAAGAAGTTTGGAGTTTCCTTGGTTTGGCTAGTTATTGCCGTCGCTTCGTTCAGAACTTTTTGAAGATAGCAAAGCCTCTTACCGATCTCCTCAAGAAAGGCAAGAAATACCTTTGGACTCCTGCATGTCAAGCAAGCTTTGAGACACTCAAAGAGAAGCTCACTTCCACACCAGTCTTGGTTCCTCCGGATACATCTAAGCCTTTCCAGATATTCTGTGACGCCTCTTTGCAAGGATTGGGTGCGGTCCTTATGCAAGAAAAACAAGTTGTTGCTTATGCCTCTCGACAGTTGAAGACGCATGAGATCAACTATCCTACACATGACCTCGAGCTCGCAGCAGTTGTCTTTGCTTTGAAACTATGGAGGCATTACTTGCTGGGCAACCGTTGTGAAATCTTTTCTGATCACAAGAGTCTGAAGTATATCTTCACTCAGCCTGATCTCAACCTTCGGCAGAGGAGGTGGATTGAAGCAATCAATGATTTTGATTTGACCATCAACTACACTCCGGGCAAAGCTAATGTCATGGCCGATGCTCTCAGCCGCAAAGCTTATGTCAATAACCTCATGATGGAAGAACAACAGCCTCTCTTGTGCGAGGAATTCCGTCAGCTCAACCTTCAAATTGTGGAACAAGGGTATCTCCTGAACCTTCTAGCAACCCCTCTCTTGGAAGAAAAGGTTCGCTCTCGTCAGCTTGGTGACCCGCACACCAGAAAGATCATCTCAAAACTTCAGCTTCCGAAGTATGAGTCCTTCCACGTCGATGATCAAGGCACGCTTTTCTTTGAACACCGGATGTTTGTTCCGAACTACCCGGGTTTGAGAGAGCAAGTTCTCAAGGAGGCGCATGATTCTGTTCTTTCTATCCACCCCGGCAGCACAAAGATGTACATGGCCTTGAAAACACAATATTGGTGGCCGGGATTGAAACGATATTGTGCCAAGTATGTCTCGGAGTGTGATGTCTGCCGCAGAGTGAAAGCTGTCCATCAGAAACCTTACGGTCTTCTACAGCCATTGAAACCCCCGGAATGGAAATGGGAGAAAGTAGAGATGGACTTCATCACTGGTTTTCCAAGGTCGCAGAAGGGCAACAATGCAATCTTTGTTGTCATTGACAGGCTTTCTAAAGTGGCTCACTTCTTCCCCGTCAAGGAAACAATTTCTGGAATTCAGTTGGCTGAGCTCTATATCAACAGAATTATCTCTCTGTATGGGGTTCCGCTTGAGATCAGTTCAGACCGTGGGAGCATCTTCACTTCCAAGTTCTGGGAGAGTTTCCAAAATGCTTTGGGAACAAAATTGAACTTCAGCACAGCTTACCACCCTCAGTCGCAAGGACAAGTTGAAAGGATCAATCAGATTCTGGAGGATATGCTTCGTGCTTGCGTCATCTCTTTTGGCATGAAGTGGGAGGAATGTCTTCCTTATGCTGAATTCTCTTACAACAACAGCTTCCAGAAAAGTCTAAAGATGGCACCATTTGAGGCTCTCTATGGCCGCAAATGCAGAACTCCGATTGGTTGGTCGGGTGCAGGAGAAAGAATTTGGTTTGGCCCTGACATTGTAACTCAAGCGGAGGAGAAGGTGCACATCATTCTTGAAAATTTGAAGATTGCTCAAAGTCGCCAGAAGAGCAATTATGACAGAAAGCACACGGACATGGTGTATGTCCCTGGTGATCTCGTTTACCTTCGTGTCACTCCCATGAAAGGCACGCACCGTTTTGGTATCAAAGGAAAGCTGTCTCCTAGATACATCGGTCCTTTCAAAATTCGTGGAAGAAGAGGAGAAGTTGCTTATGCTCTTGAGCTCCCGGAAAAACTCAAGGTCCATGATGTTTTCCACACCTCTCAACTCAAGAAGTGCTTCAAGGATCCCGGTAGGACCGTGGATCATGAGCTAATCGATCTCCAAGAAGATCTGTCTTATCAAGAACACCCCACAAAAATCCTTGAGACCGCAGAAAGAAGGACTCGCAACAAGTCCATCAAGTTCTGCAAGGTGCAGTGGTCGCACCATTCCGTTGATGAAGCCACTTGGGAGCGTGAGGATGAGCTCCGTGCCAACTATCCTACCCTCTTTGAGTGTTCTTCTTCTTCCTAGAATCTCGGGGCGAGATTCCTATTTAGTGGGGGAGAGTTGTAGCATCCCTTTTGTCTAACAATTGTAATGCTACTTGGTCTAGTAATAAAATGGCTACTTCATATATGCAATTGTTGCATCATCATTATATCATGCTCATGTCATCATGCCACCTTGCATTTGAGCATCATATAAAACCCTTTTTGGTTAGGATCTTCTCTCATATGCATTGTGAATTGTATTTGCCTCTTGATATTGTATTTGGTTCTTGATATAATGCTTAAATGCCCAAGTTGAGTTGGGGGCATATCTTTTATTCTACTCCACCACCCTTTCTTTCACCACCTTAAAATTCCACCATCCCTTTATCCATGAGCTGTTATTATATTTTCTTTTGGTATTTGATCTAGCTCATGGGAGATAGGATGGAACTACTTCTACAAATTCTTTTGCTTGGCCTTTATTCCACTTCTTGGGAATGCATAAGGATAATGCCATGCTATTATTTTGTTTTCACAAGAATTAATCATGGCATTTATTAAAGTGCATGGGCCATGCAAGAGTACCTTCACCTTTAGCCATTTGTTTCTCTCTTGGTTTTAATGGGTGTTCTCTTTTGGGATCATCCCCATCCCTCACCACCATCTCTCTCTCTAACCCCTCATCTTGAACTTGTGTTGGATCATGTTAACACCTCACCACCTTTTACCTCACCCTCTCTTTTCTTGTCTAGTTCTTGCTTGCTCTTTGCTTGATCTTGCTTGAGCTTGACAAAACAATAAACCTCACCCCTCATCTCTCTCTCCCCTCTCTCTTTACCTTTCTCTCTAACACCCCGCCCCATCTAACCCTAACCCGATCCCTCTAGCTAACCCTAGTCCCACCCTCTCTCTCTCGGCCTTCCTCCTCTCTCTGCCTGTAGGCCCCACCTGACCACCTGGACCCACCTAGCTGCCTCTCTCCAAACCCTAACCCGAGCCACCTCCTTCTCTCTTTTGCATAAAGGTGGTCACCACCCCATGTGCCTCTCCCCTCTCTCCCTTATCACCTCAACCACCCCAGGCATTCCAGATCAAGATCTGGAGGAACCCTGACCCCTCTCCATCCTCCCTTCTTCTTCCCCCTCCCCACCATGATCACCACCATGCCCCAAAACCCTAGCCTCGGCCACTTCTTCCTCTAGACGAGCTGGAGCGAGCCAAGCCGTACCAGGAGCACCAGGACCTCCCTCGGCTTCCTCTTCGACGCCCAGGACACGGGGTAGCTGCAGGACCTCGCCGGAGCAGCCTGACGCCGCCGTGCACCGCCAAGGTCAGGAGCTCCAGAGCCCCAGCTACGCGCCAGATCGCGACCGCCCCGAGCTCCTCCGACCACACCAACGAGCACCTGGTGAGCCCCTCTACCCCCCAGACAAGGTCCCCTTCCCTCTCGTGCACCATAGCGCCGCCACCTTCCGTCGAGCACTCCGCGTGCGCCGCCGCGCGCCACGCTCTGGCAACAGCAGCAACTGCTGCAGCTCCTGCCTCTGTTCCTCGTCGAAGCCCGCGCGTTGTAGTCCTCCCCCGTAGATACTCTCTGAACGGAAGTTGTAGCCCTTCGTCGTGCCTGTATTTTTCGTTTCTAGGGCTTAGCCAAATTCTCGCTAGATGCGTCGCCATCGTCGCCGGAAGTCGCCAGTATCTCGCCGCCGGCAGCACCGCGTCTGTCAGCGCGCAGCAGCAGTTCCGACAGCAGCTGGCCGTTTTGCGCAGAGGTCCCTGCAGTTTTTCCCACCTCAACCCGCAGTACCTGGATCCACCACGTGTCAGCGCCCGATAGCCGCGCGCGTGCGTGGCCCCTGTTCTATCCCTGGCCCACATGTCATCCTCTACGGCTAGGTGAACCTGCGGTGTAAATAGAATTGTCGCGCGCTGAGTTGCTGAGTCAGCATCGACCCCACCTGTCTGTGACTAGGGCTAGGATTGCCTGAGTATTAAAATGATTTCTGTTTTCTGAATTCAAATTCAAACTTTTTCAAATCAATTCAAATTCAAATTTCAAATCTGTTTAAATTCAAACTAATTCATAACTTTCAAATGGTTTGGAATTTGAATTCAAACCTTATATGAAAAATGTTTTGTTTTTGAATGACAATTCAAATCTTTAGTCAAATATTTTCAAAACTAATTCAAACTAGTCAAACCTTTGACTTTGACTCCATTTGACCAATTTTGACTTAAAAATAAATTTAAATTCATAAATCCAAATAATACAAATAATATATGTTTTCAAATCAGAAAAATGTGAGGAATTCAAACATGCCCTCCAAAATATATTTTGAACACTTTAAATTCCAAGTTGGCTAAAATTACAAGAAAATGCCCTTCTCCATTAATTAATTAATAACTTTTGTTTTATAACTCCAAATTTAACAAATGATATGTCTAAAATGATCAGCTCGACGAGACCTTTCTGTTTATGCATTCCATGTTCTGTTTTGCAGCATGCATCATATAAATATAAAGAGTACAGCAATTTATTTGGGTATAAAATGTGACCAAAACTCAATAAAATGTTTATTTCTTGTA
The DNA here is from genome assembly GCA_916181665.1 of Avena sativa. Lineage (NCBI taxonomy): Eukaryota > Viridiplantae > Streptophyta > Magnoliopsida > Poales > Poaceae > Avena > Avena sativa. Next base: position 342,338,578 of record OV702283.1, read on the forward strand.
ATCTACACCTCACCCATGCCATGCTACTTTATTGCCATGCAAATTGTGCATCATTCATCATGGCATGATTTTTTGCTTGTCGCATTTTATTCTTATGCTTGTGCACTTTATTTATGTTGGCCCTTGTTTGTTTGGTTCTTCTTCGAATAGACGCTGAGCAGGGGATATATCAAGAAACCCAGGAGCACTACCCAGATCCTTCTCTCGCTTCAACTGAGCTGCCAGGCAAGCACTACCACATGCTTGCATACATATAGTACCTATTGCCTCTATCTTATTCTTGCATCATTGAGTCGCGATTGCATTAAATTGAATCCCAAGTATTGCATAGCCTTTACTTTTAAACCCCACCGAAGCTTGTTCCTCCATCCTATGAGCCATTACTACAGGAGTTGTTTGAGCCATGCGAGTCGTAGAACAGCATGTGTAGGGTATGTGAGTGTCTGATGGATAACGAGGTACCTAAACAACTTAACCTGAGTAGTAATGGGATAACTAATGAAAGTGGCACCGGTGAGCAATATCTGCTATTTGGTTTTTCATGCTCACTTGTGTCCCGTAGGACCCCGAGTACTTGATTCCTGTTCCTTGAATATTCGCGCTATCCACATCCGGGACGCTTATGGGACCCCCCTGAGCCAGAGCTTGATTCATTCTTATTTCTTGGGGCCACAAACTAGTTTGAGGTTTTATTTACTATCATGTACTTATGCCATGCTTTACTGCTTTATTTACGATTGTGCGAGGAGCACCTGTACTGTTTAGGATCGTGACCCGTTTTCGCGGTATCGACAAGCCCAGTCACACTTTCGGGTTCCCAGTCGTTTACAGCCGGCCCCACAAACCTTGAGTCCGTTTCGAAGTCAGCTAACTTCGTTGCGGGTATACTTAATGGGGTGGCCCCCTGAAATATTTTTGAATCTTGTGATTGCTTTGTCGTGAATGCCTCGTTGGGTTTTGATTTGGTTTTTCCGAGGTTGATCGAGTGTGTGTTGCTATTTGTGCACCCCTGCAGGGTAAAACTTTCTGAAAGCCGTGTCCGCGGTTATGGACGACTTGGAGCACAGTTTATTGATCATAGACAAGCATAACTAAAGTACCGCTTTTAATGTGACTAAGTAACTGACTAGTAAATAGTGCAACACTCATGGAATGGATAATAAAACTACCAACGGATGGGGGTTGTTCGTCCGCTTCCTCGTTGGTAAGCGAGGAGGAGGATGGATCTGTTGATATTACTGTTATAACTGTTGTCATTAATTCACGGACATCCGTCTATCTTTGGTTAGGCGGATGGTTAGCGAGTATCTATAGAATTGTTAGGGTTTATCTTTTGCTGCAATTGCGTCACCCCAGGTTGTGTCCCCTTTAGAGGCATAAAGACTTGCTGAGTACCCCTAGGGTCTCACACGATAAATTGTTTGGTTCAGATGGACAGGTACACTCACAAGAGGGATACTGGGTGGAGGAGGCGGACGATGTGGGCAACGATCATTCGGTGTAGAGATTCCGGGAACGGGGATCCGTGAGATCTGTGGGCGGGATGTGTTTATTTATGGGGCATCTTATGCCGATTTGCTTCTTATCCGTACTCGGATCTTGTTGCCGCTTCCGCCTGATACTCTGATGTTTGATGTATGAGGAGATATCCTAAACTATTATATCTATCTAGGACATTTGGATCTTTCTGTATGGCGTTGCTATATTTCCTTTCTTTTTAGATGGAATGGCTCTGATGTACTGTTGTATGGTGGCTTGCATACATACTCATTTGTGTATGTAGTTGATCCCTTCGCCTGCCGATTACGCCGCCCGTTCTTGTCCTGATGTTTGGAAATGGTTGGGACGGCCGAAAGGTCTACCTGTGAGTGGCATTTGGGCCCCACCGTACTATTTCAACCATTTCCGCTCATCCAGGCTTGTAACTAGGAGCGTAATTCACCGAGGTAGTTACATGACCCAAGTTCCGGTCAGGTTCAGTAACTTGTATTTCTATTTGCCGGAAGTTCCGGTGGGGGGCCGGAAGTTCCGGTGGTGCACGAATCTGGCCCAAACAGTCAGTTTTTCCTTGTCCTATTTAAGGGGGGCTTCTTCCCCAATGGTTCCCCATCTTTTGAGCTCGTTTTTTCCCACCATTGTTGACCTATTTGAGCTTTCTTACTCCCTCTCCCTCCCATGATTATTACATCTTTTTGAGGGAAAAGTGAGAGGAGATCTAGATCTACAACCCCCCCAAGTCAAATCCCTTCTTTGTGAAGGAATCATTGAGATCTAGATCTTGGAGAGTTTTGTGTTCTCCTCTTGTGTTCTTCCTCCCTTATTCCCTCAATAGCTTTTGTAGCTTTGTTGGAATTTGGGAGAGAAGGACTTGCCCTTTCATTTGGAGCATAGGTTTGAGTTCTCCTCGGAGATTCGGTGACTTCAAGCTTGTGGGCTTGTTTCTCTTGGGTTCTTGGAACCCTAGACGGTTGTGTGGTTGGGTTGTTAACCTTTTGTGGTCTTGTTGACCTTTTGTGGTGCGCACTCGGGAGAATAGGGTGAGACTTTTGCGGCGTCGGTGAGTTGCGTGCTTCCGCATCCAAGGTGAGGCCTTGTGTGGCGTTGGGTGAGCATCGAGCCACCACACCTTGAGGTGAGCCATTTGTGGCGTTCAGAGAGCATTGCGCCATTGCACCTCTCCAACAGAGACGTAGCTTCTTTGGAAGTGAACTTCGGGAAACAAATCTTCCTCTCCGCTTCCATCGATTATCTCTCAACCGAGCCCTTTACTTATGCACTTTACTTTGTGATAGCCATCATGCTTGAAGTATTTATCTTGCTATCACCTTGTTGCTTGTATTGCTTAGCATAGGTTGTTGGTGCACATAGGTGAACCTAGTGGTTAGGTTTTGTGCTCTATAAATTAAACCTTAGTTTTTATTCCGCATTTATTAGAGCCTAAACCGTAATATTTTTAAAAGCCTATTCATCCCCCTCTAGGCGACGTCCATTGCACTTTCAATTGGTGTCAGAGCAAGGTCTCTCGCTTTTAGGCTTCATCGCCTCGAGAGTAAAGATGTCTCCTAGGGGTTTAGTGCACTATCACACATTTACATTTGTTGGCACTCATTATGATGTTTGGCGTACTCGCATTCTTAGTCATTTCCGGGCCATTGACCCAAATATTGAGTGAATTCTAGATATGGGCTTGTCTCCTCCTAAGGATCCCCAAAATCTATCTTTGGAGGAGGAGACAAACTCTTATCTCGAAGCTCAAACATCTAATGTGCTTGTTAATGTTGTGATCTTTGTAGTTCTTTCCTCAATCATGCCTTTCCGAAACGCTCATGATATATGGACCAAGCTTCAAGAAAAATATGATGTGTCCAAGCTTAATGAGGATGATTGTGTTCCCTCCACCTCCGGCCGCGATGAGTTCTCATCTTATTCCACTACACCAACATGTGATTTGTCACAAGATAATGATATGGTGAGTGGTGATAGAACTTGCAATGTAGATAGTGATATTTCCATTCATGATCCTTTGTCTCTATCTTATTGCAATGTTGTATCTTTGGGCATGAACACGTGTAGGACCATATGTGATTCACATCCTAGTGTTGATTGCCCTTGCATATCATGTATAAATGCCTTGAATATGTCTCATGATTATATACTTGCTTTTCCTTGTTGCCATGATAAATGTGCTTCTATTTCCTCTAGTACTTGTGTTGCTAACCATGTAGAGAAATTTGAAGAATGTGTGGGCCAAGGCAAGGTTGCGATTGGAGCTTCATGTGTTCCCCCATCATCACATTCTCCCAATGTTCACTTGTGCCTCATGGCTAAGGGTTCAAAGGTAACCTCTCCTTTGGATCCTAATATATCTCATGATGATGTGAATGTTGATCATGTAGAAGTATATGATGATGTTGCTTCTTTAAAAGAGAAGGGGGGCAAGTCCTTTGTGCTCTTCATCCAAATAAAAATGCTTACTCTACTTTCATTGAAATATTGACTTGTGTTATTGAAAGTAAGCAACTAATATATGAGAATGAGGACACAATAGATAAAATAAGTAGTCTTGAGCGTGAGTATGCTAATGAAATTGCAAATCTAAATGAATCTCTTGAAGAGGAATAAACCACTAAGGAATCTATTGAGGAGACCTTTGCTCTAGAACTATCTAGAGTAAAGAAATCTCATGATAGAGAGTTTGAGGTGACAAGTGCCCTTCAAATTAAAAATGATGAACTTGAAGTTGCTTATGATAAACTCCTTGAGGATTTTGAGCACCTCAACAATGGATCTAGGGTCATCAAGGTGGAGCTCAGCAAACTCACCGAGTCACATGAGCAACTTAAAGCTTCATATTCTAAAGAGCTTTCCAAGTTGCCCTCACCTCTTGCATTAAATGATGATGCTTGGGCTACTAACTCTATTTCTTGTGAAGCATCTATCTTGAAGGAGAATGTTGAGCTAAAGGCTCAACTTGCTTTGCTAACTAGTAACTATGGGAAATTAGAAGAAAGTCATGCCAAGCTCTCAAGCTCGCATGAGGGTCTTCTAGTCTCCCATGGTAGGCTAAGGTTAGATCATGAGGCCATTGTGTCAAAGGTAACATCTAGTGGGCCTCATGTGGACATTAGCACTATATCTACTCCAAATGTTATATTGCCATGTGCTAGTCCTTGTAATTCATCCTCTCACAACCATGCTATATCTTGTGATGAATTGCATTCCTTGCCTTGTTGCTCTAACAATGAAGCATCTACTTCCTCTAGTATTTTTGTTGATACTAACCATGTAGAGGAAATCAAAGAGCTCATGGCTCAAGTCACTTCTTTGAAGAATGACTTGAAAAGGTGTCATGAAGGAAAGACCACACTCAAGAACATGTTGAGTGTGCGACGACCCCCAAATGACAAGAGTGGGCTTGGATTAAACTCCAACATCAATAACATGCCCACTAACGTGTTGAAGCACAAGGGCAACAAGAAGAAGGGACAAGGACAAGTGAAGAATCCGGCCAACATTGTGTGCTTCAAGTGCAAGTAAGAAGGGCATCATGTGAGGGATTTCCCATTGAAGAATAAGCCTCTTAGTGAGAAGCAACGAGGGAAGCGGCCTCAAGCTCCTCCACAAGCTCAAGATGGGACACTTCCCAAGAAGCCTCAAGCTCTTCTTCATGGTGCAGCTCCTCCCAAGAAGAAAGATGGCAAGAGAAGAACTTGCTACATATGTCGTGAGAAGGGGCACCTTTCTTCCTCATGCACCATGGGTAAATCCTCATCCCATCCTATCTTGATTGATGATGCTTATTCACTTCGTAAGGATGAGGGTGGCAATGTGTTTGCCAAATTTGTTGGTGCCCAAAGTGGTGTCAAGAAAAGAACCATTTGGGGTGGCCAAGCCTATTGTGACTAACTTCTTAGGACCCAACTTGGTTGGGGACCAACAAGCTAAAACTTGATCAATAGGTGTTTTGGAGGGCATTGAAGACTTGGATACCTTATGAAGAATTGAGGGATCTTCATCATATTCTTGTTACCAAAGTCAAGTCATTGGTTATCATGCTTCTATTCCTTATCCAATGTTCCTCCTTATGGTAACTTGTGCTAAACTCCTTTACATTTATAGTTACTTTCACCCTTGTGCATGTGTTGGTGTTGTACCTTGCATGTGTTTGTACATGTTGTGCTTCCCACTTACTTATTGACCTATGATGTATATTTGTGTATGTTGGTTGGCACACCATGTATTTGTGTTTCTTGGTTTGGAGCCTTTATTGTTTCTAGTAGGTATCTTATTTGGCTCTTGTGAGGGATTAATGGGCTATTCCGTTTTGGGGGAGTGTCATGCTTGGGAATTCCACAATCCTAAAATGTGTGTACATGAGGAAAACCACTTAGTAGTTTTATTGCATATTTATCTAGTCTCTATGTGGTATGTCTCTCTCATGAGAAACTCAAGTTCCATAATGTCCATTAATACCTCTATTTTGATATTTTTTCCTCTTGTTGAGATTTCTTGGTTTATCACATTATGGGGGAGTTGTATGCTTTGTGCATACTAAAACCTATAAAATGTGAACATTTGAGGTAGTGCCACTTAGAATTGATATTGAGAATTATCTAGCTCCTATGTGGCACATTTGCTCATACAAGTTCCAATTTGCTTGGATGTTTTATTGCTCATTTCTTGGATCTTGTGTGTGAGATTGATTCTTGGTATGTGTTTCCTCATATTTGGATCTATATATCCTCATGGGAACCACTTGCTTCTATTTAATCTAATCACTAGTGATTGTGTGACTATTTGAAGCAATCAAAAATCTCTCTCGAAGCATCCAGCTCATTTCTCATGCTTTTTTATATGCTTCTTGGTGTTAATATGATCGTGATATCCTTGCAAACTACCTCGGGAAAATTTCCCTTATATTTCTTGTATTTGGACAATTGGTACTCCATATATGGTAGATTTTATTGATCATATTCACTTTGGCCTTTTCTTATTTTCCTATCCTTTGCCAAGAAAATGTTTTTCTTTTTGCTCCTAAGATTTCTTTGCATCTTGTGGATCTTTTTTTGGTATACCCTTGTATTTTATTTAGTGTAGGTGGTAGTGATGATATCATTTGTGGGCATCTTGCATTCAAAGTCAAAATTATATAATGCTCTACTTATGGGGGAGCTCTCCTATATTATCTAGGACATTGTATTACGCTTCTTGTTTTGATCCATTTTTTGCTTGGAAGCTCGATCCTTTTTGTGTTGGTACTTTGTGTGTCATCATGAAAAGTGTGAAGAGTTTGTTTTGGTTGTTGGAACCTTGCTCTCTTTAGGAGTTGGTTTTATCTCATTCTTTGTCACTTGTTTTGATCTTTTAGGATGAGATAAATCCTTGAGCATTGGTATTTTTGTCTATCTTTTATCTCTTTTGCTCTTTAGAGTTCATTTGTTGAACTTGTGTTCTTTCATGTGTTGATTTGGTTCTTTGATACAATTTGGACACCTTTTGTCGAGTCATACCTTGTTGTGTGTCTTATTGGTTTACTTGGTATTTTTGTTCAAATTTTATCTCCTTTTGGTTCTTGAAAGTCTTATGCATGCATATTTACTTCTTGTATATACTATGGCATGCTTTCTTTTTTTGATCCAATATATAGGGGAAACTCCACCAAATCCTAATGCGCTAAGATGTGCATGAAATTCAATTTCATTCAATATGCACATATTTTTGTGGAGGCTCTCCTATGTATTGTAGTTGCACTAACTACTTCGGACCCAATTTGTTTGGGGACCATAGTGTACTTATTTGTGTTTTAGGTACATTGGGGGTATATATTGGGTGCTTGTATCTTGAACAAGGAGGAAGTGGCGTCTACATGTCAATTGGATGCAAGCTAGGATAATCAAATAATTCATATCTTCTTCATCCTACCAATTATATCTCGATAACAAGTATCTCTCTCATGCATACATATCTTGTTCCCAACCTTTTGTAGGTTGCTTGTTGGCATGAATTTGTGTACTTGCATATGTTGGATTTCTTGCTTTGGCTTTGAATAAGTTCTCTCTATTGCAAATGTGTGTATGTTGAGATGAGTGAATATAATGGGGACTATACTAAATCATGCTCATGATTCGCCAATCCCAATATGTCAATCTAGAAATTTTATTGCATATCGTTTCCTCAATATCTCTCATGTGTAATAGTGAGTATTTTTACAAAGTTGATTTTTTATACTTGTTGCCTTTCTCCATATATTCCTTCTATCCCTTCTTCCCTTGGTTATAGTAGTAATGTATGGAGTTTGTTGGTGTTTGAAGCTCATCGATGTATAATAAGATATAGTTGAGCCCTTGGGCATGCTTTCAAGAAAAACATCTTATTGGTATATTCTATGACTTCCGTTTTTTCCTTTCATATGCTTTCTTGTGTATCTATTTTGTTTGAGCACATTTCTTTGTGGACATTTGTCTTTGTGATATTTTCCACTTAGAAATTTACACAAACAAGAGAAGATCATTCTTTGGTTGTTTTTGCATTTCTTGGAATCACCTCTTTTTCCTTTGTGATTCTTCGGTGGCTTCCAAATTTATTGAACTTTGAGTGCATTGTTAGATGAGTTTGGAGGAGTGAGGAGTCCATGGTTGTGCACGTTGTTGAAGGGAATATGCCATGAGAGGCAATAATAAAGTGTTTATTATGTGTATTCCAAGTATATGATAGATGTTTATTTTGCATGCTATAATTGTATTAATACGGAAACATTAATACATGCGTGTTTAATAAACAAACAGAAAGTTCCTAGTTATGCCTCTCTCATAAACTAGCTCGTTGATTAACAAGATGATCAAGGTTTCCTGATCATGGACATTGGATGTTGTTAATAACGGGATCACAGCATTAGTGTAATGGTGTGATGAACATTCATCCGAAGTATAGCATTACGATCAAAGTCATTGAGTTTATATTGCTAACAACTTACGAAGTGATCCTAATCCTTAGACCATGAGATCATGTCAATCACTAACACCGGAAGAGTTTCTTGATAACATCAAACGTCACACCGTAACAGGGTGATTATAAAGATGGGCTCAGAACTAATAAAGTGTTATGTTGAGGACCATGGATCGAGAGTGGAATTTTTCATCCCGATGACGGATAGATATACTCTGGGCCCTCTCGGTGATATCACATTGGTTAGCTTGCAAGAAAGTGATTTGATCACTAGAATGTTATATCACGAGAACAAGAAAAGAGTGCATGTCAGTAACGAGATCAAACTAGGTATGGAGATACCGATGATCGAATCTCGGACATGTAATATATATCACGAAACAAAGGGATTAAGATACTAGCGTAAAAGGTTCCGACGATCACAAGAAAGTCATCGTTGAATGTGTGGGAGTCAGTATGGGTCTCTAGATCCTGCTTCTGATTATTGATCCTAGAGGGGTCTCGATCATGTCCGCAGTATTCACGAACTGTAGGGTGACACACTTAAGAGACACCGACATCCAATTGGAGCAAAACTTTCATGCTGGAAAGAATAACAAGCGCATGAATTTATTTCACTAGATACCAAAACATGTTTTCGGGTGAAATTGCATAAAGTGGTTATGCATGTGAAATAGAATTCTAGTAAGGGGTTATATGTGAATGTTTGTCATTAAAGTAATTGACAAAATTCTGAATAAATAAAAGAGTTTTATTTAATGAGAGTTTGCATTAAGTTTGGTGGAAATTTAATTGCAAGTTTGAGTGGGATTTTGAGTGGAGTGAAATGAAGAGGTTTTTGTGAGTGGAGTGTACACCCACATGAATGAAGGAGGGGGATTGTCATCAATTACCAAAATGGGGGAGATTGAAAGAGCATGTATGCCCCCATGTGTGGTTTTGGTAATTAATGACAATATCTATGGACTAATGTGTAAATTGATTTTCACTTATAGGTTTGTCCATTACCATCGCTTGGGCCATGTGTTGGTCTCAAGGTTGAAAGTTGAAGAAATTTCCAAGGTCTTTGTGCCCATTGGAATCATGAAGAAAGAAGGAGCTTGAAGGTTGATCAAGACAAGTGCAAAGAGTTGCATCAAGATGGATCAACCTCAAGAAGGGATGAAGAAGGGAAAGCTCAATATGCGCCATCTCTAGAATATCTCATGCTTGAAGCTTGCCATCATTATGATCATGGAGTGATGAAGACAAGTTCAAAGAAGAGGTTTCCCCATGGAGTATGGGGAAGCAATTTGCAAGTATTCATCTTCATTGAGTAAGAGCAAACAAGAAAGGTGTTCCCACTAGAAGAACAAGACGGTCCACATCAAGTTCAAGTGGGATGCTCAAGGCAAAGGTATGTTCTTGATATGGCTTCTCTTTTGCCGGTCTCGTGTTGTTAATTGGGAGACCGGGTTTAGAATAGATAGTCGTACTATCAAGAGGGGCTCTTAAGCGGGTGTCTCGATCGCATCGTTTGGAGAGAGCTCAAACCTTTGCATTAATAACATAATATTTCTTGGTTGTTATTTGGTTCTTCTCCATGAGAGGATATAGAGATTGTGGTTATCATCATAACAATCTCTAGTTCATCAAATAAGAATTTTCCTTGCATATCTTATTGCATTCTTGATCGTGCGGGTTTTTCCGGCTCCACGCCTTAGGAGATATCTCACATATATATACTTGATATTTTCTCTCTTGGTGGTATCCAATATTTAATATTTTGTTGGGTTCTATTTGGTTTTATCTTCCTAATAAATTTGGTTTGATCCCAATCGGAGTTTCCAATCTCAACTTCTTGTCTTTTGGGTTTTGGAGGTTTTACCTGTAACACCCCAAGCCAACAAGCACTTGAGATGTTACCACATACATTACACATATAAAATAACTAATACTTTTTATGAAAAAAATCGGCAGAGTCTCCTCTGTTTAAAAGAAAATCCACAACAGGAAGATTATAAGAATGCTAAAATTCAGGAATATATCACCAAATAGAACATGTTCATCACTCAAATAATTTACCAAACCTCTGAGCCACTAGGAATTAAAAAAAACCATCCACACGCAATAAGATAACCAAAGTTGTTTTAAGGAACTATTCAATGGACTCCTAAACTGAACCAAACAATGTAATCTTATTATTTAGAAAGACATAGTTTCAAGATAATGTGAGGTCGTGATGTGTAGAAGGTGGTAGCTCTACTCCCATATTCCCCATGCATGACGTCGTCAATGTTTACCTAAAAACATGAAATCAACAAGGGTGAGTACAAAGACTCAACAAGTTCACAAACAAATAGTAACTTTACATCAATCAAAAACACTAGGACATCATTAAACATCATTCATCCATTAGAATATAGTATTATGTCCTACATGCCTATATGCTCATCTCATCTCATCGCGAATACCGGTATCGCTCGAGTGGACACCCGTCGGCATCCACTCGCTCCAACTCATGGAGGGTGCCTCCAAAGTGGGTCGCAGCCCATCAATGAAGGTCGCACCGTGCCCACCGAAGTAGGTCTCATTATCATCATGGTATGCAAAATCATAATATGCACATGACATCATCATCTTTAATATTATCATCATTGTCATAATATAAACATTAAATAAAACCGAGTAAAGAGATATATGCAAAATTCACTATCCGTCGTGAACTTGCCTTAACCGTGTAAATTGTAAAATTGTAGGAGTCCGGACCATTAGTACCAACACCTGTTATTAAAACAGATAACACGCTCAATACACATCCTCACTTCACCAACATAAATGCAGAAAATATCATCGCTCCTACGCGACCGACACTAGCCTTCAGATAAATATGCGATAACATCTAAATACTTTGAAAGGCATAAAATTGAACCACACATGACTAGCTACCTGCTATACCATAGCCAGAACAAACACTCTCTTTCTTCTTTTCTTGTTCTAGAAAAGACCAATAGTATGTATCTTCAGCTAGTTTTTAAACATAAATAGATTTGCAGTTAATACATGTGTAAAACATAAACATTTATTTAGCCACAATTTACTAGTCGTGCTAACTTACATGTGCAAAACCTCATAAAACATCTACCTAATCAGACTTGGAGCTAGCAAAAAGCACAAGCAACTTGGTATATCACATCCACGAGACTCACGGACGGCTCCAGGTAAAAACTAGCAGTATATTAAGCTGATTGCTAACTGTTTTGTAGCCTTTTACCTCTTCCCTCCATACCTCAAAACTAGTGGGATTGCCGTACAAATATCCCAAGATGGCCACCGATGGATTCCATCAAGCCCACGGACAGAAAAGTAATTAACTATATCTACTAGTAGTTATCATCTATCTAATAAAGTAGTTGCGACCTTGCAAGAATAATTCAACTAAAACAGGTAAAGTTCACAAAACTACAGGAAGAAGCCAATAATCGTCAAGCCCATATGAACCTCGTCTAAATCCCAAGCTTGGCAAGAACTACCGATAGCAATCTAGAAGTCGTACCAACTAGGGACATCTATTCATGTGCAGAATTAAGTTACCGAATACCTATGGGGAAAAACCAGCTTGCTGTCGATGATAAGGATAGGGCTATGTACCACTGAAGACGACTGTGACGGCATGACCGACGGGGCAGCATCTAGCGCGTGGTGCCGCAGCACCAAGGCGGTGGCAGAACGGCCGCAAACTACAGCTTGTCGGAGACTATCCAAACAACATCTATGCTGTCCCGTAACGACGACGTAGCAAATCAGGAGGGAGCGTTGGCGGGGGCGGCATGGAGCACTAGTGCTGGATATTATTTAGGGCAGAGAGGTAGTATACGGGATGAGGGCTCAAGAACCAGAAGCCCAGCCCATTTCCTTCTTTCCTATCGTGCTAGCCCAGGTTACAAAGAGGCATTCCCACAACGTTCTAGCAATACTAGAAAAACAATAGGTTGCTAGGTTCCATTTATTTCCAACGACAGATCAAGTGTTCAAACTTGGCTCACGGTATTGACTTTTAAATCATAATTTTCCTATTGCCAGATCATACTTAAATAGTATCATGATCCTATTATATATTCTATTAAAAAATAAGTATAAATAATTGTCATTAAAATATGGGGTATTACATTACCGGTTCATTGCTTATAGAGAGGTCATATCTTTCTTAATTTGGTTATATCCTTCCATGCTGGACTATGATGTTTCTATGCATAATCTTGTAAAGCTTTTCGTTCTCTTCAAAACGAGCCCAAGATCATCAAAAAACGGAGTCCGGAATGAAAAGTTATTAAAGTTTTTGTGCAATGCTATTCTGCGTTTTTGCTTGAGTGGAAGTTCCGGCCCAAGTTCTGACCCAAGTTCCGGTCAGGTTCAGTAACTTGTGTTTCTATTTGCCAAAATGAAAGAACATTTTACGTGTCGTGTATAAAAAAGACAAAAAATATCACGTGAGTACGACTATTTACAATACATTTTTTGTCTTTTTTTTTGCATGGACAAGAATGTTATTTGATCCTGAAAACTTATGAATGAAGATAAAATGTTTTAATGTGTATGTAGACATTTTTTTCAATTTTTAACATTTAGAAATATGATTTCTTATAACACCTCCGGCCGAAACTACAAATTCAAGGGTTGCACGTCCGAACTGAAGTGCCATATATACCCCGGTTCGTTTGGCAGGAGGAAAGTTCGCTATAGTGTTTTCGCCGCTGGACCTCCGCCGAATTGAGCACCGCAAACTCGCTTTGTAGGGCAGGCCACCCGCGAACTTGACAGAGTAGGGACGCTTTGGTGGTGCAGTTGGCGACGCCCAAGATTGGAGGCGGACGTGGAAATTTGACGGATAATTCGCAGACGGTAGGTGGGAAAAGGAAAAAAAAATGATTTTTTTTGCAGGCGTCATATGAATATTCTATTTTAATGTTCATTTTTTAGAAGTATGTCCGGCCGTAGGCCGCACAGGACCTAAAAACGCAATTTCACAACCTTTATCCGCGTTTTAAAGCCCACGGGATAAGTAGTCTGTAGAGATGCTCTTAGACAAAAATAGCCGCCGAAAAAATAAAGTTTGCCCTTTTAAGGGGACTGCTAGAGATTGCTAGAGACGCTCTTGCAAAAATGAGACTGATCATTGTCGTGTCTAAAGTTCAGGGCATACACGCCTCGTCGAAAAGGAAAAAGGTTCAGACCCCTACACATGGCGATGAGGTATCACAGCCTTGTCACCATCAGCGGCATGCCGAACCCGGGCTCAATGGTCAGCCGGAACACCGGCTCGTGCCGGTACCTCGGCGACGGCGAGAAGGCGAACCTGCTCAGCAGACGCGCCAGCACCACCTTCAGCTCCGTCATCGCCAGGTTCTGCCCGATGCAGGTCCTTGCCCCGATCCCGAACGGCGCGTACATGTGCGCCGGCTTGCACGCGGCGGCCACGCCATTCGCGAACCGGCTCGGGCGGAACTCGTCGGCATCAAGGCCCCAGGCCTCCTTGTCAAGGTGCAGCATCGATCTGGTCACTTGGACGATCGTCCCGCGGGGCACGTCCAGGTCGCCGATCCTGATGTCCGTCAGAGCTTCGCGCATCATCAGCGACGCCGGTGGGTACAGACGGAGAGTCTCTTGGATCACCATCGTCAGCTGCATTTTGATGCCAGGTGCAAGTGCAACGCATGCATGAATAAAAAGGGACGATGTCTACTTACAAGATCATGGAAGGATGTTGACTGCTCACCGTTTTGAGACGTTGGAGGCCATCGGCGTCCAATGCTCTCCTCCCATGGCAAACCTCCAGTGCCTCAACACGGGCGCGATCCTGCCACTCCGGGTGCGTCGCCAGTAACATCAGGCACCAAATGGCGGTAACAGCCGTGCTCTCGTGCCCCGCAAAGTACATGGTCTTGCAGTTGCTGACGATGAAGTCCTCGGCGGTGCCACCATGGCCAGGGCCGTGCGCACCGTTGATGATGGCACGCAGAAGACCATTACAAGTGCCCGAATGCTCAGCTCCTTTCTCATTCGTGTTGGCCTTTGCCAGCTCCAGGATCAGTAGCCTAACTTCCTCAACCAGATTCCGTATCTCTCGGTTGCTCTTTGTGGGCAGGTGCTTCCTGCAACAGCATGAAAGAACTAGTGTCATTGAACCCTGGGTAGTTGTTTCACGTTTAAAAGCAACCTAATTGCAGTTCTGTGCTTGTTTCAAAATTATTTTTTTGCAGTTCTGTGCGGACTCCTGTCTACTGAAATAAAGTACCAGATGAAACACACAGAAAGACACCAGAATAAGTAGATTAAGTACGGATATGATTGGTAGTACCGTTTACTTACCACGGTGCAGAGAGTCCTACAAATGAATCATGTTGGGAAACTGCCGTTTGAAGCTTCCTAAGCCTGCAGAATATCTCCTCTCCTTTCGCGAAGCTACTGCCGAAGCAAGCCCTGGAGATTACATCTGCTGAGATGTTCCGCACATACTCATCGACAACTATCTCCTTGCTCCCTCCTGCACTGTCGAGAATGCTCTCCCATGCTCCGAACAACGGAGCAGTTGAATCCTCAATCAGCTGTATCATACCCTGCATATATACACCACACCTACAGCCATGATACTGTTCCAGATTTTGACACCATGTTAACTGTAAGTAAATTGTGTGTCTATTACCTTAATCTTGTCCATGAAGAACTCTGGAGCCATGGTCTTCCTCTGATAGACCCATTCATCGCCATTCACTGTAAATATGCCTCCTCCAAGGAGAGCTTTACGAGATTTTTTCAAATAATTAGGCTTCCCGAGCTCTGATGGTGTCCAGTGGCCTATGTCCTTTACCATATCTGGCTGAGAAACATGCAATATTTCCCGGCCTCCTGTTGAGTACAGGAATACAGAGCCTGTTCCAGATTCATATTTTCAGTTACCTTATTCTCAGAAGAAGTGGCACAAACGAATACATACAACAGATTACTAATTTATTCTTAGATGGATTTAGATCAAACTGACACCAAATATTAGTATAACTACGGATAAACCTGATCATCGCTGTGGTTCTAAAATACCTGTCAAAGCATAAATTGCATAGTATTTAAGTAGTTATCAAGTCATGTAAAAAAAGTAGTTGGCAAGTGAAGTCCTCCAGAAACAAGGTACAAGAATAAATGTATGGAATCACTATATAGAAATGTTATCAGATATCCATTATTGATGGCATTGGCATCATCCATGTGACTTAAGAATAGAACATCTACAGAGTGACAGAGAAGTTAAGAGAATGCTTCAGGTTCTTAGTTGGGCGCACACATGTGTTTAAAGCAAATTCAATTGTCAACACATAGTTAAGGTTTTCGGTAGTTTAAACTTAAAAAATCTCATAATATGAAAGTTACAACACCGCTTGAAAGCAATGTATTGATGGAAGTGTTGCGCATAAATTAGTTGGCACGTTATCTATGAGACTGTCTATGTACTAACCTAAGGTGAATTCAAGGCAAAAGTGTAATACTACAGATAAGGGATTAAGCAATTTCATGGCTGTAGCTGTAGACTGTAGTTCTATTTTGTGGAAAATACGTTAGCCCAAGTAATCTCTACTGTGAATGCTGCAAGAAAACTGTACAGTGAAAGAGAATAACAGGGATAAATATATGACAGTATTTAAGTCCTGTGACCCTGAATACAAAAAGTTAATTTCTCATGACACAAGTCATGACAACACAAGTTCTAATATTTTGTGCCCCTTCGGCAGCTTCTGCCCAGATTCACCATTGGTTTGCTAATGTTTTAAGACTCTGACAAATATTTTTAAAAAACTGATCTGCAGCAATTAAGAGTTCTATAACATGGAGTAGGTTTTACTTACTCTTGAAAAGGACAAAAAAAAATCACTAGAAAAATGGTTGGTACCATTTCTCTGACAACCGTTAATAAAAGAAGGTGATGGTACTGACACTTCGCTTGTGTTGATCCATTCACCACATCAACTATCAGAGTACAAATCAATTAATAACTCGGACATCTTTGGAACTACTTTGTGATGGTAATTGCCTTGCAAAAGTTAAATGTGACTAGAAATATCTACCAAATAAGGATCAAGATCACGGCTTCAGTCCGAAATATTCAGATAAAAACATAGCAAGATCATAGTATCAAGAAGCACTTGCATACATACCATAAGTTTTCCTCCAGATAAGGAGGTGAGGGAAGAGGGTGGAGATGTAATTGTTGCTATCTTGCTTCTTCATAGGCTTGAGCTCATGTCGGATACGCTTCATCTCTCTGGTGTTCCCATCAAGCAAAGTAGGCTTGGGACCCTTCACACCTTGCCTTCTCAACCTCTTCCTTATCTTCCCCGGTCTCAGCCATAGGATGTTAGACAAGTAAAACAGAGCTAAGCCAAGAAGAATAAGAACTAGCGTAAGTAAGTTCTCCATGAGAAGGAGCATGGAACTGGAGATGGGGAAGTGTTCCTGTCAAACATTCAGATACAAGACAATGCCAGAACCAGCTTTATATTTGCTTGAGACTTCCGAGTAGACTCTGGTGTATAATTGTTTATTGGTAGGCTGCTCTCAGATGCAGTCACCCAATATAAATTACTCCCTCCGATCCATATTACTTGTCGTTGAAATAGATGTATTTAGCACTAAAACATGTCTAGATATATCCATCTTAATGACAAGTAATATGGATCGGAGGGAGTAGTTTATTGTTAGATGATCTATGCCACCTGCAGCACCAGTTAACGAGGTAAGAGTTGTAGCAACTAATAGATGTACTTTGAGATGTCATGGCATCCAAGGCAACAAACAAATAGATTTTACATGTATAACAATCTTATTCATTATCAGGCGCATCACGTTCTTGCTCGGCATACAACTGATAAAGTGGCATGCACAGTACCTCAGTGATGGCAAGAAGGCAAGCTTAGTCAGCTGGCACGCACGGAGGAGCTTCAGATTTGCAGTTACGCTCGCTTGCATGCCGCGGCAGCGCCATTGGTAAACAGGAACTAGTCAGTGTCTGGCCTCCAAGCTTGAGGCTCCTTGCCGAGGTGTATGCGTGCAGCATTGAGTGAGACCTGGATGATGATGCCATGAGGCATATACAGACCACAAGTAGTACGATCGGATCACGTGAGGAAATAAGTGTGCTCCAGTAAGCAGAACATACAATATGGTTTTCAAGTCCGAATATGTGGTTGAGTAATCACCCGCCTTTTCTCTAGTAAAATTTACTAATTATGGAAGCAATTTAAGCCTTCAACAACAGAAGAAACTGTACCATGAAAGACTGACAGGGACAACTGTAAACTTCACAGGGAAGGATAGATAAGATTGTAAAGAATTCAACGTGGCTCGCAATCCTGAAACATGACGGTATAATATTCACACAGGCAAAGACTTCATGCTCTTCGGTGAATTTCTGGTCACTTTCACCAACGATTTTCTGGATAGGAAACGCATGCTCACATAAGATCAGAATAATGCAAGTGGAACCTAATGTACACTAAAGCTACCATCTAACATATGCTACACATGGAATAGTTGTTGACCACCCTTTCAAAATTGGAAAATGATCTTTTACCAGAACATGAATGGTAAACAATAAGGATCTGGAGAAAGTCAAATTGCGCTTTCACTCGTATATCAAAGGTCATGTACAACTTAAATTAAGGCATGCTTAGTGACTAGCTGTTTAAGCAATGATATGATTGGAGCTTTGTTTACCAAAGTTGTATGGACCAGATGTAGCTTCCAGATTTGTTATCACTAAACCAAAGAGGTTTCAAAATGTGGTAACTGATCACCAGCATATCATCAGTCTGAGTGTAAACATACATGCACATAAAATTGCAAATGCATGGATCAAACTTCTCTATACATACCATAATCCTACAAGTCTTCTAGAGAAGGAAATGAGGCAAGAGAATGGAAATGTAGCTGGAACAAGCTCCTGTTGGATCATCTTCATCTCCTGCCTCCTGGTACCGTCGTAGTCAAGTAGGCTTAGGACCTTTTATTCCTTGCCTTACATGTCTTCATTATCCTCTCGAGATAATAGCATATAAGTCAACAACTATTGAGGTGGGAGGTAGTGTATATAGTGTTTTAGTTTAAAATGCACGCCTAGATTTTTCTGACGTGAATAATCACTTCTCCTTTCCTATTAGATTGATTTATCATTGTTTGAGATCATGCTAGGGATCGACAAGGCCACAAGAAGTAAGCAGACTTTACTAATCTTCAATGGTGTCTATTCATCAGTAGGATTTGGGCATATTGGTTTCTCCCTTTTTATCGCATAATTTTACCTCATGAAAAAAAAATGATGAGGCTACCATACCTCCGCAGAAGTCATAAACTCATGCTGCAAGCTGCTAGTTTAGCTAGGAAAAAGAAAATAAACTTCAGGAAAAACAAAAGAAAAATCTGTACATGAGAAATAACTAACAGCAGAAGAATTACCTCACCACCAGGCACTGGCTAAATTTCTAACAGAATGCAAACTGGAGGCATCTTGAATCTTCAGACTGCTGATTATTAACACATGGACTGAACCTTGAAGCAGAGATCTAATTACAGTTACACAAAATGAAGTACATGACATCCAATCACAAGTACCAGTTGAATAACAGCAAGCAAAAAATACACGCTTTACTGAACTAGTGGAAAATTAATGGTTTTGAGCTCTGTTACAAGGACAACTCAATGGATCACCTCACTGATCGCATTGACCGAAACTTCAAACCAAACTTTTATGGGGCACTGCCAACACACAGTAAATTTGGTATCAGCATACATGTATTAGATATCTAGAACATGGACCACCAACTTCTTTTTGTATCTACATGTGCTGCAGATGAACTCTGAGATCCGCGGCACAGTCGCCTTCTACCACTGCTAGCAGGGTTTGCAAAGCACAAAACTAGAGCTAAACCAACAAAGCTTACTACTGGAGCAGCTGCCATGAACAGCCACCTACTGCGGTCACGTGCTCTGTTTGTCTGCTCTGCGACATGAACACCATGTTCACTTGTATTACTCACTTCCACTGCACCATCAGACATATAGTGAGTTTCCTCAGCCTCTGGTTCATCAACAATTTCCTGCATATGGGTGTGTTCCTCCACCCCATGGACATCTCTTTCATTGGTTGCGGCTCGCTTGGACCTCTCAAATTCTGGGTCATCCGTAGGAAGTTCATATCGGCAAACTGGACATGTATTCCTAGAACTAAGCCATGGTAAGATGCACGAAGAATGATACAGATGCATGCATGGTAGCTGTGTTGCTCTAGTTTTGACAGGCATCAAGTCTTTGCAGACGGGACAGATGACACCACCATCTGCCTCATGCCTTGTGGATATAACCAGATATGGAAGATTCCCAACAAAGGATGTCGCTGCAGGTGGAGCTCCTCTTCTGGAATTGTTGTCCTCAGCAAATTGTTGAAGAATCATCTCAAACTGTCTTGCATCAGCGTAATCACCAGGATTCCCTACAAAAGGTGTCGTCACATCTGGCCCTTCCATTTCTGTCATCAAGTTGATCATATTTGCTCTCCGATTAACATTCATTCTCCAAGTCCATACCCCATCTTCAGATTCCCACCCGGTCAACTCACTTGGGCCAATGCCACGTGATTGCTGCTGGTGCTGCTGCATGGTGTCAACTACATCAAAATCAGACTCTTCCAGTTGCAGATCTCCATCTTCTTGGCCGTCTGATTCCCACTGATCCATTCCAGCATTCATAGGATCAATATCAGTATCTGTGTTCATGTAGCTCTCGTTGTCAAGTTGAACAGCAATCTCCCTTCCCATCATGCTATGTTGATCTAGAGAGACATCTGACTCCCCACCATAGTCACCAAAACTGATGTTCGATTCAAGCTCGTCAAACACAGAATCAGCATAATTGAGGCCATCACTCTCATCATCTGAAGCATGCCACCTTTGGGAGTGGTTCGGTGTAGAAGTATAGGATGCCAGCTGCCGCAGAACTGTTGGAGAATCAATATCTGCTTCATGGCCTTGTCTAGCTAAGTTGATCACTTGGGAGAACTGCTGTGAGAATACATCCTCACTAGAATCAACGCTTGAAGTCCTCGACCTCCGCCTTGTTTGTCGTCTTTGGTGATTACTGCTGGTTGTTACATCTCTTTCAGTCTCATTAATCACAGTGGCCTTGCACTCCCTGCATATGGCTAAAGCTTCAAAGCTATTGGTCACCTCAGTATCCAAAGTAAAAGGTCTTGTGCAAACTAGGCATTGAGCATCTGATAGCTCATAGTTGCTCGACTGCGTCTGATTGCCACGCATAGGCATCTTGTACTAGTAAATCCGACAGTGCAAGCACTGAACCGCTGAAAAGAATAAGGGGCTAGATGATAAATGGCCTGAAGGGAAACAGAAGTATGCCCTGCTCAATTCCTGGAGTAGGTGTTCATACATACGGTCATTGAGAACGTTACACAAGTTTTGCCCGGACGTCGACCTGCAAAAGAAAAGTGAGCGGTGTTCCAGTTATATTACGCAATGAAATGAGGACATATAATTTGCTTATGCAGCATAACCAGATGGCTATGAGAATTAAAGAGACTCGATCAAAATGGATATGCAATTAAGCACATATGCAAACAAAATGTAACGGCACCACGGGAGCAAACTGACCATAAAAACTTTTTACTAGCTCGGTTGATCCTAGAAGAAGGCACTCAGGCGATCGTCGGAGGGTTTTCGTTCCTTTTTTAGTCTTTTTTCAATGTCTTTCGCGACGGCTACATCTTGAAGTCAGAATAATGTCCTCCCCACCCTATCCTCGCTCCAGTGGTGCGTCTAGTGCTGGCGGAGAGCGCGTGGAGTCGTGTGTCCGACGGATCTCTTGGGACCCTCTCGTTTTTTGTATTCGTCGGTGTGGTTTGAGGTCAGTTTCTTCAGATCTATGGTTATTATCTTCAGCGATGGTTGCCGCTCTGGTGCGCTGGTCCTTAGGCCTTAGCAAGACGACTTCCCGTCTGTCTACTACAACAAGCTTTGCCTGGCTCCTGCGATGGAGGGGCGAGGACGGCGGCGCGCCTTCAGCTCATGCTATTTGTAATTTTTATTATTTTTGGGACTCTTTGTACTGCTATTGATGATTATTAATAGATTGATGGAATTTCGCAAAAAAAGGAGATCACAAGCAACAAGCCAATCAAATTTATCTCCAGAGACCCCTGAGTTTTTCTTCGTTAACGATATCCTCTAGATAGGAATTGTGGATTCAATCCCTATCACAGCCAGATTATTTCTACAGCAAATACATGGATCAAAGCGATGCTCACAGAGGCCCAATCCCGCGCGACAAAGAGAAGCAACCCCAAAATCGGGTCAGAAACTGCCGCAAGAGATCCACACGGACCAATTAAATAAGAAGGACATGCAGCGCTAGCTCCGCAACAGGGGCACCAAGATTGTACTCGCTTCACAAAAGTAATGGCTAACTCCCCGGCTTCCACTGCAGCGAAAATCAACCGCGGGCGGAAATACTTTGAGCGGATTTGGAGAAGAGCCGCAGACATTTGCGATGTTAAGAGCAAACAAACGGTTGTTCAGGGGAAGATGGTTGGACGGAAAAATACCTCGAGAATTTAGGGCTGGAGGCGAAGAAGGACCTTCGCTGGCAGGAACGGCGATCTATATGGGGCAAATAGCAGATCAACTCCGGCGACCTGGTGCTCTCGGCTGGAGGAAGAAAAGCGACCTGGGGCTCTCGGAATGGGGATTGGACAATGGAGATTGAGGAGGAGGAGAGAGGTTGGTGTTTTCCTTTTTTTTTTAAACAGTTGCAGGTAGATATAATTTCTGGTAGGCCGGCCTGTTTGAGTAGACCCATGAGAAAAATCCGGCCCACTTAGAACCACACACACAGATGCCCGTTCGGTCGTCGTCGCCATCACCAACGTTCATTGGAGAAGAAAAAAAACTCCACTGGCGCCTACCAGCACCCGCAGTCCGCGGAGCTCCACCACCACTCACTCCCTCACGCTCTCCATGGCCGCCGGCGTGGGCAGGCTTCCGCCGCGCCTCACCACGCTCGCGGTCTTCTCCTCGCCGACACCGAACCCCTTCAGCCCCAACAGGCGCGTCGCCAGGCCCAGACCCAGGACCCCTCCGATCTCCATCTCCATGGACCCGGCCCTCGTCGACCCGGCCCACCTCCAGGCCCTCATGCTCGCCTGCGCGCACTCCTGCGCCATCCGCCTGTCCGCGCCGGACGCCGCCGCGAGGCCGGAGCCCGTCGACATCCGCAAGCTCCGCATCGCCGTGGCGCACAGCTTCCTGGTCGTGTCCGTCTTCTGCGGCGCCAGGTTCTTGGAGGAGGACGATGGAGGGGATGAACGGCGGTTCCTGGGCCTGGACCTGGACCTCGGGCTCGGCCGGCGCGGGGAGCAGCGGCTCGTCGGGTTCGGACGGGCCGTCTCCGACGTGGGGCTCACCGCCTCAGTCCATGACATCGTGGTGAGCTTCTATTCTCTTCTTGTTCCTACAATTGCTGAGTGAGGCGCTCCTTAATTTTTCAATGTTGAAATAGTTCCTTAACTGAATGAATAACCAAGCGAATACTCCTATTAGAAATAGGTCATTGTTGCAAGAAACAAAGCACTGTCACAATGTCTATCAGACGGCAATCTTAATTCCTAAGTGCAGTACAGGCCGTGCATATCCTTTTCAAAGCTGGATTTATCACTATTGTGCTATGTTTTCCAAATGAAATCAAGGAGCATGTATTGGCAAAATGAAACTGGTCAACTATGAACTATGTCTTTGTGCACTGATTATTGCTCATTCGTTGGATACTTTTATATATCATTAGGCGTGAATCTTTGAACTGATTAGTGAAAGGGAGTTTAGCCACATAAGTATATATAAGGTTTACATCACTGAACTGAGAATGGTCTGGGCGATAGTCGATAAATATTCTTTCATGTCTCCTCTTACTCCTCAACAGTTAACCAAAGATCGTTGGCCCATCATGTGTTCATATGACTATCTTCAGTGACTTACAGGTTCATCCGTCACTGCAGAGGAGAGGAATTGGCAGAAAAATAGTTGAGAAAATTACAAGGTAGGTTACTATGATGGGTTTTTCTGGTGGATTTTAAAGGACTTATTGAGTCAATTATTGTATCAAGGAAGAATAATGTGCGTGATCTTTTCTGCAAAGTAGTTGAGCTAGGGGTACCAGAGCAATAAATCATTTGTGTTACTTAATTAGACAAAATGAACAGAGTTCTTGCATTGAATAAAAAAGTTGTACACAAATCATCAGCAACCAAGTAATAGAAAAAGAAAGGAACAAAATATAACAGTAGATCTTTCCTTTTATCTACTTTGTAGTTGATGAGTTCTTCACAGGACATTTTTTCTGATTGATAATATATACTCTGGGAGTTCATAGGTAGCAAGTCATACTTGACCTGCAGTTGTTTAAAAAGAAGTAAATGACCTACAGATTATTTAGTGATTTTAACTGTTTCAAAATTTGGTGTATAGAATTCACATAATTCTTGCATTTACTTGACAGCATAAGCGAACCCCAGATATTAATGTCTCCCTGAATCAGCTAATCTTTAGAACAACATGCTAATATGCAACCTGAACTTCTTGAGTAGAGATCCCTGTTACCTCTACAGCTGGCTAGTAGGGCTGTCAACGAGCCGAACTCGAGCGAATATAGGCAGGCTCGGCTCGAGCTCGGTTTGCAACTCACGCCACTTAACAAGCTCGAGCTCGGCTCGCGAGCTGATGAACAAACTCAGGCTCGGCTCGTCTAACACTCACGAGCTCCAAAAGCTCGTTATTTATTATATATAATATTTAATTTAATTTAGTTGACTAGCGCCTCTGGTCTCTCGGCCAAGAAGCCACCATTCTAAATGTGTGACCTGCTCCCACGAGCCCCTATTTGTAGCAGTAGTTCCAGCCGCATTCTCCATCGGCGATCGAGGTGGGACTAAAAAAGTGCACGGCAAATCACACTAGGCCGTACTACTACCGCACATTTTTTCCTTGGAGTTGGGCTAGTTTCTCTCTTTGCTGGAAGAGCATGCGTACGTGAGGTTAGACAAATGATATGTAGTTGGGCCGAGTGAAGATAGAATGACCATGTACATATCGTATATGAAATAGTATATTCCCTTAAAATAATATGGATCATGCATTCAACACATACTAACGAGCTTTGACGAACTGTTTGAGCTCGAGCTCGTCCAGCTCGCGAGCTTTAGATGAGGTTTGAGTTTGGCTTGTCTAGCTGTCGAGCCAAACTCGAGTCAAGCTTATAACGAATCGAATTCAAACTGTTTGTCGAGCTCGAATATTTTTGACAGCCCTACTGGCTAGTTGATTTCCTGTCCAAAGTTCAAGCTTCATCTAATACTTCTGTTACTGGAACAAATTTTTTAGGGTACTCCATAGCAGAGGAATTTATGACATTTCCACGTTATGTACAGGAAAGGAGAGGTATGGCCTTCTTATCTAATTTGGTAGACCTCATGGATGCTAGTTTTTTGTGTGTACCATGTACTACCTGTTATCTGTAAACATGGATGCGTGGATCTACTCTTGCACATGGCTTGCAATAGAATCTTACGATGGTATATGATGATTTCTATTAATTTTATGGAACCACTTGCAGGCCATTTTTTGAATCATGTGGATTTGGTGATGACGCAATGGGTTCCACGACAATGATGTACACTAAAAGCATGCAGAAATAGTATTCCTGCTGATGATTGCAAATTCACACCACGATGAGATTGGCGGCTCCATTGACATGTTTACTGCTACTACTTCAGAATGCTGACAGTGAACGAAGTTATGAGATCTAGCAGTAATTAGTTACCTCCTCTAATTGGATATAATGTCCATGGTATCCAAGGCTTTTCTGGCTTCATAATAGAGGAAAACACCCGAAGAAACTAGATATACTCGTGTATACGGTATACTGTATTAATACATGTGGGAGATGGCGTTGCCAGGCATGTTTCAGAATCCAGACCAGCATTCCTAAATTTTACCAATTTTACCACTGACTGTAAAAGATTGCTGTGTTTAGAGATATGAATGATCGTACACATGTTTTCTGTCATGTATGTCAGCACATGTACTTGAACTAGTGGATCATAGGAAGAGAACCTTGATATACAAAAAATATAGATTTGTGGAAAGTTAGGGCTGACAAAATTTTATTTGAAATATTCCTTATATCAAGTAATGTTGCAAGATAAATGAGTCAAGGGAGATATCTGTAAGGTTTTCAAATTCCAACTATATACTCCCTCCATCCTCAAATTTTATTGGTAAAATTCCTTTATCTAAGACAACTAATTTGAGACTGATGGAGTACTAAAGATTACACATAAACGCCCTTTGATTTACTACTTAAAACAACGAGAAGCTTTAGTTACAGAAAAGTGCCGACTTCGGGGTTGGACGGCACCAACCAATCCAATGAATTCTTATTGGCATCTGAATATTTGTGCGTAAGACTCTCTTATCCAGTTTTGCACACCAATGTTTGACTTCATTGATACAAACATCCATGGATCTTAGATGACCAATCTCTAGTTGTTTCGCTGTCATTGCCCATGCTGAGATAGGGCTGTGGCTCCAATGTTTTCTGCATGTGCATTTAAAACCATGGATCATCATACAGCTGCTTGGAATACTTGCTCATGTGAAGTTCCAAAAGCTCTCTGAAGGAACCGTTCGACGACTGAAAGGAATTCTTCGGCTCGTTCCTCCTGCGGCAAGTGCCCGCAATTCTTGATCACCTCAAACGTCGCGCCAGGAATGGCGCGTGCTAAGCGTTCAGCATTCGAAGCTGGAACAAGGCGGTCAGTGTCACCAGTCACCACTAACACTGCAAAGGTAAGACAATTGAAATTGTTTAGCAAGTAATATTTTTTATGAATCGCATGTTAGAGTATTCAACACTTCACCCCCAGAACACAATTAGTTCAGTAGCAACAGTTCTATAAGAAGACCATTAGAAGAAGCATATAGTTGAACCTGGGCATGAGATTTCAGAGAGCCTCTTTGAGGCTGGCACTTTTGACTTGGGTGTATCTGTGATCATGGATATAATGTACTCCAAGAGAGCCTTCTCCCAGCCCCTGGATCTTAGTGGCTGAAATAATGTTCATGAACATCAATATTAGTGGGTATTTCTCACTTGCAAATTTGTTTTTTTTTTCTGAAATTATGTCACAGAGACCTGACCTCACCTTGGTGTAGCCTTGAACAACATGGTCGGTTACTTTGCTTGGGTCATACCATGCATTACGGACACCTGTTACGCCAAATTTATCCATGATCAATCTCACCTATATACATGTCACCACCATACCAATCAAGAAAGGGGAAAGGAAGGGATCCACAAAATTTGCAGCAACAAAAGTACTATACCTTATTTTGATAATTTAATTAGTGAAATTCAAGATATTTGCATCTAGTCAGTTGTGAGTCAGGGAACAGCATCTTACCAGACTCGCCGCCAGTGAAGTTCGAAGAAAAGCGACAAGAACTTTACAGGACAAATCTCTGACCACATCCTGTACAGCCATTGCCACCTTCAGAACAAGCCCTGCTAGCCACATGCACATGCCCAGAAATCCTCCCCAGATCCTAGCAAATAGATTTGGTGGTGCATTGCTATCATCAAAATCCTTCTCCGGCCCTTGCTGCTCCCCCACGCCGTTATCTGGGTCGGCCTTCCTTGCCGGCGCGAAAATTGCCGGTGCAACCAGCACAAGCGCCGCCACCCGTTCCGGCGCCTCGAAGTAGGCTTCCACGGCGACAGGGCAACCGGCAGAGTGCCTGGGATGACCCAAACCGGGACATTAATTTCAGTATCCTGCAATGCACTGATAGAGAAGAAGGCAGTGCAGACTGGAGAGTGCAGAGTGTGCTCTGTACCCAACAAGGACGGCCTTCCCTGCGCCGAGTTGGTCTATGAATGCCAATGTGGCCATGACCGAGAAGGCCGTGGAGTAGGGGCTGAGGGGCTTGGTGTCATCGCCGGACCAGCCCGTCCGGGAAGTCAGACCAAACGCCGGCCGGTCGAAGGCGAGGACCTTGGCACCGCTGATGCGGGCGAGCGGCCGCATGACGCGGCTCCAGGAGAACACCGACGCGCCGAAGCCGTGCAGCAGCACTACGGGAAGCCTGATCTGAGCCCTTGCAACGGCGTGGTCCGAGGACTCCTCGACGTCGTCGTCGTGGGCGCAGACCTTGTGGTGGACCCTGACGCCGTTGATCTCGTAGAAGCTGCTGTCCGGGTCGGCGAGCGCTTCCGGGTCGAGGAGGTCGTCCTGGTCGATGCCGGCCACGGTCCGGCGGCGGCGCGGCGGCATCTGCGCACCAGCACCCGGAACAGATCCTGCGTTTGCTTCGGGGGTTAGTGTGGTGCTTGTGTTTGGGGGGGAAGTTTGAGGACGAAATACAAAATCTTTCACTTGAAATGCAAGAAAGGGAAGTACCAGCCGGGAACTCGGCGGCGGCGGCTGATGGCGGGGGAAGACGGGCCGTGCGGGGCCGGCGGGAGCGGAACAGCGCAGGATGGCTCCGTGCGGCCGCGGGGAGGAGCTTTCTGTCGGCGGGTGGCGGCGGTCGGAGGGGGAGGGGCAGGAGCATCCGCATCTGATCAAGCCCCAGCCGACGCGGGAAGCCGACGGGCGGATGGGCGTTGCCCGCAGGGCGCAGGCGTAGAGATTCGCCGGAAGCTAGCGTGGATTGCGTGGGACCCACGGGCAGTGGCAGTACAGCCGAGGGTGAAATCCGGGAGCTAGCGACGTGTCACTATGCTATGCTGCTTGCTCCCATTTCAAAATTTGGATCATCTGCCGACCAAGCTTAGCGGCAGCTCGTTGCAAGAGAGACCTGACAACAATGTTACTCCTACATATAATTGAGGAAGCCTAATACTCCCTCCTTTCAAATTATAAGATATTTTAGTTTATATGAAGCGAATATATCTAGACACCTTTTGATATGTAGGTTCGATGTTTTAGTTTTTGTGAAGCAAATATATCTAAACATAATATGTAGGAAAAGATCTTATATTTTAAAATAGAGGGAGAATGTCCATGCCCCCTAATCATTGTCCTATCAATCTTAGAGATCCATACCTACGCTTTGTAAGGCAATTTTTTTTTATTGAGAAACACAGTATAATTATAGACGTTTACAACACGTACATGCATTCACCCATATGAACGCGCGCACACACACCCTATCCCTATGAGCATCTCTGAAAGACTGATCCGGCAGATCGGGTCTTGAGATTGACAAAATCACCACAGACGCCTCGCTGTCAACGGGAACGTCGCTCTCACTGAAAGAATATTCCGTCTTTTTATGCAACACACAGTGTCAAACCTGGGTTTAAACTCTGGTAGGCTAGGGATACAACCACCCTCCTAGCCACGTAAAACTAGAAATTCTAATGCATGTAAAGTTGTACACAAATTTACATTAAAATTCTACAAATCATTAAATATTGTAGTACTATGATACTACCATATAATATCATACATTATAAAAATAGTATCATACGATTAGTATCATATCCATGACAATCGCACTATGACCAGACTCATGCTAGTAGGTCATATAGAATGTGGGTTGCAGTAGAGGTGGTAGTCTGACCAATCATGAAAAACAGTCGAAGCTGCAGGTGCCACATTCAGTGTGGCCACTAACCACTCATATTTCTTACTTTTGGACGTCGAGTGCGCACCAGCGACCATACCAAGTATAAGGGCGTCTCCAATGTTTAAGTCATATGCAGGCCATAAGCTGGGACCCACATACATGTGCCATAGTGAATCAAAACTGCCACAATGCTTATGGACTAGTCGGATCATAAGCTGGGGCCCTCTTGCCATGCATGGTACGGTGAGGACTAGTCAAAACAAAAACTGACATTGCTAGGAATGAGTAGACAGAGAAAATAGTTTTTTACTGCTTGTGGCCGGGTCATACCGGTAAGATCGACCGCAAGGTTTTTCTACCTATGATCGATGCTCACAATGCTTAAATCTGCATACGGTCGACCACAAGCTCCTTATGGCCGGGCTTATTTCAACATTGGAGACGCCCTAAATCTTCATACATGCATTGAATGATGCAGCTTTTTAATGTTTGGTTGATGTTTACATCCACCGTTAATAGGTGTGAAACTCCATATTTAGGGTCATACAAGTAGCTGATGTCGAAAACATAAATCCAGATTTGCACAAACGTGACCAACCGTTTCATTTTTGCACAGGTCATAGTAGTTTCAATTATTATATGCAAAGGTATCATATCGGCAGACACTTAGATTGCTACACATGTGTGAATATTTTGGGAAATAACAGAACTGAAAGAAAAATGTCAACAAGAGCATTGTTGGCCTAGATACAAAGTGGGACTTGATAGTATGGCACTAGCACAAGTGATATTGTATTGTTATAGCTAGATCATGTAGTAGAGTTATTTGGTACGAGACCATAAGGTGCCATATTTGACACTGAGCTTGCGTCAAATGTTGAGTGGCAGCAGCAGCAGCAACCAATTTATTGTGATAGCAGGGATTGAGCCAGAAAGATGTAGAGGGACCACAGTTGGCCACGTCAGGACCACATGTAACATATTTTCAGTCATGCCACCGCGAACAACTGCATGACTAACTCTTTTTACTGACATATCAACGCGAAATTAGCATCATAAACAAAGTTTATAGCGAAATTAGCATCATAAACAAAGTTTATAGCGCACCGACCCAATTTGCAACAACACACCTGACATCGGGTATGAATATCAGAGCCGATCGTTACTAATTCATTCATCTTTTTTACAGGCAAATGTCGGTGACAATGTATTGAATTGGCAGGTTTACTTGATGAAGAAGCTAGGAACCTAGGAGGGAGAAAGACGATGTACGTGACACGGGATCCTCGTAGTAGGCTCGGACAAAATCTAGCATGGAGAGGGCAATCTTTAGAAGCAACATGCTAGGATCTCACCAATACCCCAACCTGTTGCTTCTAAAGGCTGCCCTCTCTTGGCTGGATTTTGGTCTAGGAAGAATTTATTCTAGGGTTTTTTATAATCTATGATTCAGGATTGAAATGAATGATTGTAAGAGGGAAATTGTGAAGAATATGTGTGCTAAGGAAACTCGCAAGGAAAGTACCAGACCTCGGGGTTTTGTTAGTAGCTTGCGTGACTCTGAATTGTATTCACACTAGCGCACTCCCACACTCGTGCATGCACGTCCATGCTAGATTAGGGTAAAAAGGTTTATGATGAATCTATTAATATCGATTTGGTATTATAGATGTTTGTGGTTTTATCTATAAATTGAACAATATTTGAAGATGTTGATTTTAATTTTATGCTTTATTTTTTAAAACGGAAAGAATAAGACACATCTTACTGGACCACAATTAAAATGCATCACAGAATACATATGCTGCCGATCGAACATAAGTAGTATGATAGAGAATGGAAAATAGACAATTAATGAAAAATTTCCATCATGGCATATTGACATGTCTTCACGTTGTATTGGTGATTTGGACGATACCTCTCCTGGTGGCATAGCTTAGGGAAACGATAAGGAGGGGTCAAGACACATCGCCGAGGGTTACGTGAGCCGTCTCCTCCGGCAAAGAAACAGAAGCGGCGGTCTAGGGTCCCACCCTAGACGTCGTCACCATCTTCCTGCTTCTCGTCATCTACGATCGAAATCGACGGGTCTCCTTCTCCTCTGCTTACCTTCCCGGCGGTGGGGACCTCGGACCTGCGCTCAGCGTTGTTGAAGGGTCCCTAAAGTTAGAGTTTGGTCAACTGACATCGATGTTATGGTGGCTACGACGGCATTGTGCGGGAAAAAAATAAGGTATACCCGTCTCCTCTTCCACCTCGTCGGCGACGATCTTGCCACTGGCGTTGAGGAGGGCGGGGATTCGTATGGTCGCCAGTTTGATGGAGTGGTAGATCTCGTTCAGTCTACGTGTGTTTTAGGTTTGGTGTTACAAGTTTCAGATCAATTCAAGGGTTCAATAGCGGCGGCTTCAGCTCTGAGTCATTGGTCCTTAGGGAGACGTGCACGAAGACTTCCCGACTGTCATCAACAACGTCAGGCCGGCTCCAACAAGGAAGTGGCAACAGCAGCGCGTCGGTGGCTCGCTCTAGCGACAGTAGTGGTTGTTAGGTGGTCCAAGGATCTCGATGTAATTTTTATTATGTTTGGATGGTGTGTACTTCTTGTGAACTCATGAAATAGATCCGGATCTTTTCTCGAAAAAAAATAAGAAAGGGCCAAGACATATGATTTTCCATTTAAAAGCTATTAGTACAATTTTTAACCACCGTTATATTTGTCTAGACAACTCTACATTAAAGAAAATTGTACAAATGAAGCTTTGCCACCGAGCTCACCATACTATTAAATTATAGAATATTGGAGCAGAATCTAATTAAAATTAAACATTCACTTGTTGTCTAGTCAATAGTTGAGAGAAGTTTTGGAAGTGTTTTTGACACATGGTCACCAATCCTTCCTTACTTTCAGATTTTTAAATTTTTTAAAACCTCACACTCCTATGTTTCCAAAAATTATGGCGTTAAATATATGAAAAGATATATATATATATATAGAAGGAGTATATGCAAAAAAAAGTTTTGTTAAATAATATTTACTATTAATTTCAAAAGCGTGGTGAATGCCTGGTGTCACACATGCAAAAATTACAGAAAATGCTACCGCTAACAAATTGCCTAAGATCCATAAAAAGACTAACAAATCTTATCTAACAAGACTAACAAACTTTATCTTATCTACCTCTATTATCTAAAAAGAAGGTGTTTTGTTTTCTGCCATTCCGCACTATGTTGATTTCTTTGTCGCGTGATACGCCCAATTTACATCACCTTTCTATATCATAATTTACCTCTATTCATTGATATTTGTCTTATTATGAGGTATTACTTATGGTTTTTTCATCTGTTTATACATGTTGGATGATTCCTGAAGGATGGACTACCGGAGTCTGGATTCTGATGGAAAAGAAGGCGTTTTGGTGCAATTTCACGAAGATCAGAAAAATACCAGAAAAATATGGAAACATATTATTTTACCAGAAGACGAAGGAATCCAGAAGGAGGGACTAAGTGGGGCCTCAGGGGGCCCACACCCCCCTAGGCGCGGGCCCACCTGACCCCGCGCCTAGGGCATGTGTGGCCCACCTGCCTGGCCTCCGACTCCGCCCCTTCGCCTATATCTTTCCTACGAAACCCTAATACCAGGGGGGCGACCACAGATAGATTTCCGCCGCATCTTGGGGCGGAAAACACCGAGAGAGAAAGATCTCTCCGGCAGACAGATTTCTGCCAGGGGAATTCCTTCCCGGAGAGGGAAGACAATCGCCATCAACACCGTCATCAAGCTAGGCTTCATCGGGATCATCATCATCATCCACACCATCATCTCCACCAGCATCATCATCACCACTCCGTCCCGCTGTAACAATTGTGTTGGATATTGCTTTAGTTTTTAGGGGAAACTTTCCCGGTATTGATTACTATTGCAGTTGATGCTTGTGAGTGGAACCATTGGATTATTGTTTATGTTCAGATTGTTATCCATTATCATATCATCTTTGATCTTGATCCATATGGTGTCTTGTGAGTAGTTTGTCTAGTTCTTGAGGACATGGGAGAAGTCATGTTGTTAGTAGTGAATCTGTGATGAGTTATTATTCAATGGTTTAGTATTTAAGTTGTGGTGCTATTCTTCTAGTGGTGTCATGTGAATGTCGACTACATGACACTTCACCATTTATGGGCCTAGGGAGATGCATTGTGTATTTGGCTACTAATCGTGGGGTTGTCGGAGTGACAGAAACCTGAACCCCCGTTAGGACACCTTTGCACAAGGGAGTGTAGGATCTCGGAGTTTAAGGCTGTGGTTAGATTTATATCTTAATTACTTTCTTGTAGTTACGGATATTTACAGGGGGTTTAATCACAAGTATGTATTAGTCCTAGGAAGAGCGGTATGTTAGCACAGGTTCACCCACACAACACTTACAAACACTAAAGAAGAGTATTCAGCTATTTAAAGTGAAAGCACTTGACAGAATTCCCATGTATCCTCGAGAACGTTTGGTCCTTGTAAGTATTTCCACCGGCTTGTCCTTTGCTAAGAAAGGATTGGGTCACTTGCTCCGTTTGTTCGTTATTCTTGTTACTTGATCCTTGTTTTGTTGCCTTGTCACAAAACCACTAAAAATCCGTTTGCTAAGTATTCACAGGGATTTCCT
Organism: Avena sativa; assembly: GCA_916181665.1. NCBI lineage: Eukaryota > Viridiplantae > Streptophyta > Magnoliopsida > Poales > Poaceae > Avena > Avena sativa. The sequence goes on from OV702283.1 coordinate 342,372,395, forward strand.
GCTCCATACCACTATTCAGCACCTTCTGCTCCTCGTTGGGATCGACACTCCTATTTATCGAAAGTACTATGATACACCCCCTATACTTGTGGGTCATCATCGCGCGCCGCTCCGCTCGCCCCACACGCACCTAATGGCTAAGCCCAACATCAGGCACCCTGTCCGGTCCATCCGATCTTCCACCCCACCCACTCCTCCCCACCTCTACCGCCGCAGAGGGGATCTCTCCTTTCGTGGGCGCCGGTTTCCCTTCATCGTCGAGATGTCGAGCGTCTCCACAACAATGGAGTTCGGCTTCACCCGCATATCAGGCGCGATCCACGCCCTTGTTGTCCTGGTTGCGGTCTCTATCGAGCTCCAAGACGCGCGACCGCTCCAGGATCAGAACACCAATGGAGTGCCGGCGGGAGGTGCACGATTTCAGGCGACTTCTCCACGCCCTTGCTGTCATGAGGCGCGGTCTCCGTCGAGCTCCAGGACGCGCGGCTGCCCCATAATCAGAGTGCCAATGGAGTGCCAGCGGGAGGTGCGCGATTTTGGGCGACTTCTCCACGCCCTCGCAGTCCTCCCGCTGTCTCCGTCAAGCTCCAGGAGGCGCGTCGCCCCAGGATCACAACGCCAATGGAGTGCGAGCGGGTGGTGCACAAGAACCTCTAGCAACGATAAGATCAAGACCATCATTGTGGTGGTCGTCGTGTTGGAGGCGATTATCTCTATAGGCGGAAGCCACAGGTGTGCAACCAAGGTTTGCGGCGACGAGATCGATACAACAATCGTCGCCTCTGTTGAATGCCGATGAGGGTGGTTGACATCGCACCCTTACTCCCTTCGATCCAAATTAATGTTATCATATTTGTCTAGATTCAGATGTATGTAGAGATACATTCGAATCTAGACAAATCTAAGAACATTAATATGGATATGAGGGAGTAATAAAGCTGGGTCTGATGACCTCATTTCTAAAAAAACATATTCTCAGCTGGATTCTGAAGGAGAAGATCTCCCAGTGTTGTGAATGACACTTGATTTTATCATAGTTATACTTATTTTCTATTTTACCTTGGAAATAAAATAAATCCTTCACCTCCCTGAGACCTGACACTAAACCACATAGGCTTTTGTCCGTGCTAACTTGATTTGTTATCTCAACAAGTCAACATGGAGTTCTAATGTATGTACAGTACTGTGAAGGCAATTTTTTGTAAGATTGATTTGTGATTGAAATAATGTGTTCTATAAAATAAATTTATACATCTACAAGCAGTGTAATTTATTGGAGATCGTGTTTTTTTTGCGATTTAGACCCTAGGTCTATTAAGGAGGACAAGTGGTACACAACACCACACTAATAAATAAAATACTACTCCCAAGTCCCTGGGATACAACTCAACACGAGGTCCACCGTGCTGCCATGTCGCTGCCACTCCCACCTGGAGTCGTCGTGAACTTTGTATCTATAGAGGTCCACTGTACCGCTTTCGCTTGCCACTTCCACTTCGAGTCTCCGTGAACTTTGTATCTGCAGATGGGATCTCCATTGTCACAAAGTTTTCGACTTCTGTATCTTCATACCAACACTAGAAAGCAACATCAAGTTGAAGAACCACCTACGCCAAGGTCCTCCCCTCCCACTCCTACATCATAGAAAGGAGGGAAAGTGGCGCCTTGTGACTACCTCATGTACAAGGCCTCAGACACTCCATGACACCGGAGGATGCGCCGTCGCCACGAAGGAGTTGGAGAAAAAAGTTGTTGTGTGGGTGACATCATAACCGCGACACCCACACCTAGCGCACCAAATCTTGTTCCCTCCAAGAGAAAGCATGAAGACGCTACTGCCAGGTACTTAACATAGCCGTCAAAATGGGGCTGGAGCTGCAATAGATTATTCCTCACCGTCATTGTCACCACCACCCAAAAATGACAGCCAGAACCCTAACCCTACCACTACCTAACGCAGGAGACATGATATGTGGTCCCTCTACTCTCCCACCAATGAAGTGGATGATGGAGAGGGAGGGACCGACGGTCTGGCTAGCTACGGAGTGGGGGAAGTGGAGTTCCTCCCTTTTGCCTCTCTTCCACTATAACAAAGGGGAAGAGACAAAGAATGGTAACATCTTGTGTTGTCGGTTTAACCAAAGGGTGAATTTGAAAAAAATAGCAAGTGAACCATATCGGAGATATTTGACAAATTGAAAGATGAAAATGCACCATGACAACTAAATAGAGCGTGACATGGAAATTTAAATACTCGTGGCAACGCACGGGCATTCAACTAGTACGTTGTATTTTGGGAAATAAAAAAACAAAATTTTGACAGTAAATAGTAGTAAAATAGTATATCTTTTTGTCATATTTTTTTTGTATTTCCCAAAATGTAAAGCATTTTTAACGGATTTTTTTTGCGTACACTCCTCATTTATATATACATCTATATATTTAAAGCCATAATTTTTGAAGACATGAACGTATGAGATTTTAAAATTTAAAAAAATCTAAAAGTGAAGGGAGCACTCGTGCCCATGTATACCAAATCCTTTCTGAGAAATTTTTATGTCAAAAAAAAGTTGAGAAGGTTTGAACATGGAAAATCACATGAGAAACATACACACACCTAAGAGCATCTCTAGCCGATGCTCAAAATTCTGTTTTGTGTATGCTCAAACACTATTTTCAGTACAAAACAGTGATCCCACATTACATATAAGGTAAGAATCGATACTGAAAACAATCTAGATGTGGAGCCTACTTGTAGTGGGTTTTCTTTTCTCTCTTTTATGTCCCTTTCTTCTATCACGTGTCCTCCTAGTCCTAGTCGCACCGTCACCGATCCTGACCGTCGTCGCCTCCCACTCTCGGCTGCATAATCCCTGATACGACTAGAGGGGGGTGAATAGGCGTCTACCAATTTTAATTTGTTTCTCACTTTTAGGCTTAACGAGAAAGGAAGTTATCTAGAGGTGCAACTAAGTGGACAACCTAAATGCAAGAAAACAAGCACCAACCACAAGAACAGTAAATAGCAAGGAGTAAAGGAGGGGAACGAAGTAACCGGCGAGGAGACACGGAGATGTAATTCCCGTAGTTCACTCCCAAGGAGCTACGTCTACGTTGGAGAGGTGTCGGGGCCACACAAGGTCACCCGAGCGCCACAAAAGCCTCACCTTCTTCTCCGGTGAGCTCCCCCGCAAAGGAGGCCTCACAATCCACTAACCGATGACCTTGAAGGCGCCAACCGAAACCTTTACACCAAGGTTGAGGGGGAGGCTCCACAACTCAATTGGAGGCCCTCAACGAGACCTCGAAGCTTTACAACACATGCCTCAGCTCCGGGGATGCCCTACACCGTCTAGGGTTCCAAGAAACCCAAGAGCAACAAGATCCACAAAGGATGGGTGGGGGAAATCAATTCTTCTTTGGTGGAAGTGTAGATCTAGGTCACCTCCCTCACCTCTCAAAAGATCAGGTCATTTGAGTGGCTAGAGAGAGAGATCTAGTGAGGTGAAGCTCAAGCATTAATGGAGGAGAGAGAAAAATTCGAGAGAGAGTGGGAGGAAGAAGAGGGGTGCCTTAAATAGGCCCCCCACGCTGAACCGTTACAGCCTCCCCGCGACCTCACCGGAAGTTCCGGTGAGGGGCCGGAAGTTCCGCCCAGCCTGGCTCCAACGGTCATCAGACCGTTGACGCCCGCTCTAGAAGCGCGACCGGAAGTTCCGATCAAAACGGACCGGAAGTTCCGGTGAACTTCCGACCAAGTTCCGATCAAGTTCCGGCTAAATAGCACACTTCTACACAGAAGGTTACCGAGCCTTCACCGGAACTTGGGCGGAACAAGGGCGGAACTTTTGGGTCGCGAAGCGAGTCTGACCGGAAGTTCCGGCCTCCAGGCGGAAGTTCCGCTCAAGAACTTTTGCCAGGACAAGTTCCGATGCAAGTTCCGGCCAAGTTCCGGCAATTAGCACACTTCAAAACAGAAGGTTACTGAACCGCCACCGGAACTTGGGCGGAACTAGCGTCGGAACAAACGGTAGAACAACCCGCAGAAAAAAGTTTGAGCGGAACTTCCGGTCTAGACCGGAAGTTCCGGTGAGACACAAAAGGCCCCAACAGAACAGGAAAATGCTCTCTCTCACGGAATAATGGGATGGCTGTGGCGGCGCATATAGGTTTGTGCAAGAACAAGTGATTTCCCACAGCCTTCCAACATGGACCTCCTCTTAATAGTACGGTGACCTAAAAACAACAACCGGAAAGAAACTAGGAGAAGACTAAAAAAGGCCACCGTCTTCAAAAGATCACAAGAGAGCATCCATCACACTAAAAAGAAACATCAATGACGTCTCCCCTGAAACTCAAGAGCACAGTTAAAAACACGGTTGGGATTGTCATTTAACACCAAAAACATCATGAGAAGATATAGTCCTTTCAATCTCCCCCTTTTTGGTGTTAGATGACAATCCCACAGATTTGCATAGAAACAAAGCAATCCTTACAATGGACGGGGCAAGCTCCCCCTGTATGTGTGCAAGGTAGAGAGAAGACCTCTAAGGACAGGACTAGCACACATACACGGAGGCTCCCCCCTAACAATTGCAAAGATAGCACAAGAGCAAGGTACAAAAAGGGATAGAGATCATACCAGTACCAACTAGAAGTGGTGGAGACAAACGGAGTAATAATAACAATAAGAGCAATGAGGCTCCACCACCATAGCAATAGCTCAAAAGACGACAACAAGATACCACACTCATGGCAAAGTATAAGATAAAACATAGTCTCAAACATAACATGACACAAGGTCCACAAGCACACATAAGTTCACGGACATAAAACCACAAGCACACAAATAAACTAAAGAGTTCGCGAGGAAGAAAAGAAACTAAAGAGTTCGCGAGTAAGAAAAGATCAAAGACAAGAACAGGCTCGCGACTCATCCCATGCAAATCCCGTTGACAACCTAATAGACATCTTTCTCCCCCTTTGGCATCGAGACACCAAAAATGAAGAAGAGATCAATCTACTCGTCCTAGCCACGAGAAGGGGGAGGAGGAGAAGACTCAGGCGGGCCAGTGACCTCCTCCTGACTCATCATCGGACCAGTTGCAGTTGTTGCGAACCCAATCCTCCTTTGGAGCAGTGACAGAGCTAGAGACCGGTGAGCAAGGAATGTTGAGGGCTGCCATGATGGCCTTTTGGCGCTGAACATTGTGACGCTGATCTGATACTCGCGGTCCTGCAGAAAGCAGAAAGTTTTCTTCACTTTCCCAAGCAGCTTCTTTGCCCAAGATGGCTGCCTCTGGAGAGAAGGACCACCAGCACTAGAGCCACCAGGAGCAGAGGAGGGACCACTAGCAACATCTTGAGTCTTCTTGAGAGCAGCTTCCTTTTCTTCCTGAGTACGAGGCTTCTGGTGCTTACTCACTCGGAACTTCTTCTCTTCATGAATGGTGATGTTGTCTTGAGGGAAGGGGTTGCCAGTCTTCTCGAGCCACTTGTGATTGATGAGAGTCTGAATGTAGGGAGCATAGATGCAGGAGCGCTTTTCAATGAGAGCCGCCCACATCTCTGAGTAGATGAAGTGCATAACATCCATTGACTTGTCAGTGTCTCGGCGAAGATGAGTCTGATGCATGAGGTCAACCTGATATCCATGAAACTGATCAAAGTTGCCAGCCTTGGGAGAGATGGTGTTCAAGTACACCCTACGCATGATGTCATAGACTGGTAGCAGATGATTCACAAACCCAACAGACCCCCACCCTTCAATGTAGAGAGGCTCCAGGACCTCAGGATCAGCAGCTATAGGACCATGAACACGCCAACCATTTGCCCCGCGGCCAGGCTGAATGGGATACCCAAGAAGCTCAGCAAACTCAGCCCAAGTAGCGGTAAGAAGCACGTCTCTGGTCATCCACTTCATCTCACCTTCAGTAGAGGACTGCATGTGAAGATACAGAGTAGAGTAGAACTGAGCAATGGCAGTCACATCAAAGTTCTGACGGTGCTCCATGAGGGGAATCAGCCCAAACTTCTTGCAGATATCAAGAGCCTCCCCAAAGTAAACTTGCTTCTCTTCCATGTGAGGCACATTGATGTACTTCTGAGGAGCAACCACGAACTTCTTCTTTGATGCATAAATTTCCTCATAAATCTGTTCCTGACGGCAGGTGTGAAAATGAGGGTCCAAGCAAAGACGATCACGAAGCACAAGGTAGGGATCCGTAGCCCTGAATGCAGAGTAAGCCTTCTGAGACCACTTGGAAATCTTGGCTTTGGTCATGTCTGGCCCAGCAGCAGTGGCCTTCTGAGCAAGAGCAGGCCTCTTCCCTGCAGCAGCAGCACGACGAGCAGCAGCAGCCTTCTGGCGAGAAGTCTGAGCGGTCGGACGCACAACCTCAGCATCGTCCTCATCAATCTCAGGAGGAATGTCAGCGGATGGTCGACGGGCACGCTTGCCTTGGCGAGTCTCTCCTTCCCCTGAGAATAAAGCACAAGAATAGGGAGGGAAGGTGGGATAAGTGCACAAGTTCGGAAGAGGAAACAAAAGAATTAGATTGGAAAAATACAAACAGGAAGAAAATTGCATTGTAGCCGGAACTTCCGCTGAAATGTCGGAACTTCCGGTGAAAAATGGTCCACCGGAAGTTCCGGTCGTGGCTCACCGGAAGTTCCGGTGAGGACACGAACTGACAGTTTCAACAGGAGTTCCCTAGATCTCGATCTAAAGACCACAAATGCACAAATTTTTCCAAGGATGTATTGGACCAATCTACTCTAGCATGATACCTAGGACTACCAAGATCTCCCAACAAGTTCTAGCCAAAGAACTAGCCTAGACAAGGTGTGCCCTAACTCAAGCCATGGTGAGAGCAAGATCTCCATGAATGGAGGGAGTTAAGGGCAAATACCGGAGTCCATGGCGGGAGATCGAGGTGGGGAAGGATCCCACAGAGCAGATCTGCGGAGGAGCGGTTGGAGAAGAAGGGGCCGGAGCACCTTCTTGGAGAAGTCCTGGCCGGCGGCGCTCCAAATAGAAGATGGGTCTTGGGGGGAAAAGGAAGAAGATCCCGTTTTCCCCTAGGGCCCACCTTATATAGGATAGGGAGCACCACCGGAAGTTCCGGTTAGGGACCGGAAGTTCCGGTGGACCGGAACTTCCGGGTCAGACTGACCGGAAGTTCCGCTGACGCCAGGAGGACCATCTCAGGATAGGATAACAAGGAAGAACTTGTGCAGGGAATAGAGAGGCTTGAGGTAAGGAAAGGCTTAGGATAGATAGCTCAAACTGTGAAGAACCAAAAACAACAAAAAAAAACAAGAAAAACACAAATAAAAACGAACCAAATAAAACGAGTCGGTGGCCGAAGCCACCTTATATAAGAGTAAATGGCTTGACACCGCGAAGATATATCTTGGGTTCATTACCAACACTCATCATGAAGCTCAAATGGTCTCCTTTAGAGACGATAGAGTATGAAAACTTTAATGTGCGCGTAATAGGGATAGTGTTTGTTCATAAGAGGAACTACACTCCCCCTAAATCCATGCCTACATCCAAACAAGATACACATTGAGACACGGGTAGGTGTGCAAGGGCTCAAGCAACATTGCTCGAATCAATGATATTTAGCTCATGCCTTAACTCTCGGAACCTTGCTTCATCAAGAGGCTTCGTGAAAAGATCCGCAAGATTTGCCTTGGTGGGAACATACTCCAAAGAAATGTCTCCTCTAGCAACATGGTCCCGAATGAAATGACGACGAATCTCAATGTGCTTGGTCCGGTTGTGTTGCACGGGATTGTGAGCAATAGAAATTGCACTCTCATTGTCGCAAAGAAGAGGCACCTTGTCAAAAGATAGTCCAAGATCCTTCAAGGTTTGCTTCATCCATAGCAATTGAGCACATCAGCTTGCGGCAGAGATATACTCAGCTTCGGCAGTAGACATAGACACACAGTTTTACTTCTTCGAGGACCAACAAACCAAAGATCTTCCGAGAAACTGACAAGCTCTGGAGGTTGACTTTCTTCCCACTTTGTCACCAGCCCAGTCCGAGTCCGTGTAACCAATGAGATCAAAGCTGGCTCCCTTGGGGTACCACAACCCAAAGTTTGGGGTATGAACTAAATATCGAAAGATCCTCTTGACCGCCACCATGTGACTTTCCTTTGGTGCGGCTTGAAATCTTGCACACATACCCACACTCAACATAATATCCGGCCGGGATGCACAAAGATAGAGCAAAGAACCAATCATCGAACGATAGATTTTTTGATCCACCCCCTTACCCTTGGGATCGAGATCAAGATTAACCTTAGTTGGCATGGGAGTCTTGGCACCTTTGACTTGATCAAACTTGAACTTCTTGAGCATGTCTTGGATGTACTTGGCTTGGTTGATGAAAGTCCCTTTCCTCAATTGTTTGACTTCAAATCCAAGAAAAAACTTCAACTCCCCCATCATGGACATCTCGAAGCGGTCGATCATGAGCTTGGCAAAATCCTCATTAAAAGTTTTGTTAATAGACCCAAAGATAATGTCATCTACATAGATTTGGCATACGAACAAGTGGCCTCCAACTTTCTTAGTAAAAAGAGTGGGATCAATGAGGCCCACTTCGAAGCCACGGTCTAACAAGAGCTCCCTAAGGCAATCATACCATGCACGTGGGGCTTGCTTAAGGCCATAGAGTGCCTTATTGAGCTTGTAGTGTGATAACCCAAAATTTTGGATAATAAATTAATTTGAGTTAAGTTGAAATTGTCTTAACTAATCACCACTAATTTAGATGTTAATCTTTAATTACAACAAAAAAATTAGGGGTGCTGATTATAGTGACCAGATGTACTAATACATGCATCCATCGATGGAACATATTAGAAAAAAAACTAGCTAGTGTATACTTGTATGTTACAACAAATAGAGAAGTTAATCATCATAGTGTAACTAAAACATGATTGTGTTTGAGCATGTAAGCTAGTACATGTGCCGATTGAGATAAAGAGTACTATTAGTAACAGCCGTGGATATAAAAGTGGAGTAGTAGCTAGCTAAGCTAGTTGTGCATAAAGCCTAGTAGATATTTTTGCATGGGAGTGAAACGTGGCTTCATATTAGAGAAGCTTGGGTGTGTTGGTTTTGTATCTAGTAGCTGAGTCAGCAAGGACGTGGAGGCGTTGCATGTGTTCCAGGTTCAAACTTCAAAGGCCAGTTGCTTTTGCTCACTTACATGGCCATCGATTCCTTAGCAGGGTTACAGATATTTAGTAGCTTTAAGCGGCAGGCGTTTTAGATATTTTGTTGGCACCGCCTACCAGCTCCTATAAATAGAGTAGCGCTGCCGATGTCTCTCACACACCCCAGCTTAGTAAACTGAGAGAACCGTGAGACCAGATTAGATAGAGAGAACGAGGCTTGGAAAGAATTAGAGAGCTCATGTTAGCTAGATACATGGAGGTGCCGATGGAAATTTATATGGCATGCATGGGAGGAAATACATACGACGGGGGTGGTGCTGAAATGTTGAACAGAGCCGATCCATAGAAGGGTGCTCATAGTGTTGGGATTTATTTTGATGGCTGGTTTTCTCTTGGAACTCATATAGATATGGTTATATTGCCAAGACATATATCTTAAATTCAGGCAAGCTTCTTATACAACTCTAGTATATTTTGTAAAGTATATTTTATTATTAAAACAATGATATACTATTTGAGATATGAGAGTTGTGGATATTCCTTGAAATATTTATGGCTGATGCACTGGTGTTGTGATACCGTGATGGATCCGTTTGGAGCCACCGATATGAACCGGGCATTTAGCATGAATATGGATCTGGGGAATGACATGAAAATTAATATGAATGTTTTCTGAAGTAAAACTTGGTGCTACGAAGGTAATCATATTGTACCGGTCACAGTCCAGGTATGGGACTGGCTGAGTTCTCCGCTAGAGACGGCCCTGGAACGGAATGTGTCGATGATGGATCCGTAGGAGCCATCGGCATTAGTAAATTCAGGTATTCGGGTTCTAGTGGGTAAAAAGGGCTCTGCTCTTCTAGAGTCCTGTGTGGTTCTAGTTGAGGCTGTCGATGTCGGGTACCCCTCTGCAGAGTGTAAAACCGTTAATATTAACCCCTATGACTCCCGGGTTTGGGAATGCTTACTTTCATGCGTGGCACCATGCATTTTAAATTGCTTAATTAATTTAATCATCTATTTTTCGTAAAGCAAGTCTATTTTACAATTTATATGATTGTTTGTATGATTGGTTTGCTGAGTACTTTTCGTACTCACCCTTGCCCCCTAATGTTTTTGGTTGCAGTCGAGACTAGCATGCGGAAATTGTCGTCGTTACGAGGAGTAGGCTGGATCAGTGGGCGGGAAGCGAATTAGAGAGTCTAGTTATATTCCTTTGTAAATGTAAAATAAATATGTAATATAATTATTTTTTTAGCTTCTCTATGTCCACTGTGCCTGTTTTTAGCCTTACGGGTATATAGGCCTTCCGGTCTATATGCACGTGGCGGCTGTCATTTCTCCCGGGGCCAGTCTCGGGGCGTGACATGTAGACATGGTTCGGAAAAAGTGGATCCTCAAAACCCGGAGGTTGCTTGACGTATACCAACTCTTTCAAAGGACCATTAAGAAAAGCACCCTTAACATCCATTTGATACAATTTAAAGTTATGATGGGTAGCAAAGGCAAGGAGCATACGAATGGATTCAAGGCGAGCAACGGGGGCGTAAGTCTCACCGTAGTCGATGCCCTCAACTTGTGAGTATCCTTGGGCAACTAACCTTGCCTTGTTGCGCACGACAATTCCATTCGCATCGCACTTGTTCTTGAAGACCCACTTGGTTCCAATGACATTTTGACAGTCTTTAGGCCGCTCAACCAATGTCCAAACATTGTTCCTCTTGAAGTTGTGAAGTTCCTCGTTCATAGCATCAAGCCAATCATCATCTTCAAGAGCTTCGAAGACTTTCTATGGTTCCACAAGAGAGATAAACGCATGGTTAGAGCAAAAGGAACCTAGTTGCCTCCTAGTAGTGGAACCTTTATTGAAATCTCCATAGACATTATCAAGGATATGGCCATCTCGAACAAGCTTGGCGAGACGATAGGCTTGACGACGGGCTTGTGCTTCAATTCGAGATTCTTGAGCTACCACTTGGTCATTTCCACCAATTGAGCCGCCCCCTTGACTATAAGCACGAACACGAGGGTCATCTTCATCAATTTCCACTTCGGGGGAGTCATCACTTGGAGAGGATCATTGACTTGATCTTGATCTCGACGAGCTTGACCTTGGGGAGAAACGTGACCTTGAGGAGGAGCCCCATCTTGGGGAGGTTGATGAGGTTGATGAAGAGCTTGTCTGTGAGAGGTGCCTTGAGGAGGATCCCCATCGTGGGGAGGTTGATGTTGTTGATGAAGAGCTTGTTCTTTAGAGCTTGGAGAGTCATGATCATGGGAAGCTTCAGAAGAGCTTGAGGGAGCTTGTGCCAAGAAAGTAGGTCCTTGAGGTGCAAGATGATCTTGTGAGAGTGAGGGCTCCACTTGAGTAGAGCTTGGTCCTTCTCCTTCGTCCATAAGGGGATCCTCAATGGGGAGGTGGAAACCCACACCCATTCTTCCTATGGCCTTGGGAGGAATTTCATCACTTGGATCACAAACACCATCTTGCCTAACAAGAGACTCATGATTTTCATCAAACTTCACGTTGCTCGTCTCTTCAACTCTTCCATTGGCTTTGTTGTAGACTCTATAAGCATGGGATTGATTTGAGTAACCAACGAAAATTCCTTCTTGAGCCTTGGATTCAAACTTTGACAACCGAACTCCTTTCTTGAGTATGTAGCACTTGCACCCAAACACCCGAAAGTAGCTAACATTAGGCTTTTTCCCGGTGAGAAGTTCATAGGGGGTCTTGTTCTTATTCTTGCGGAGATAAAGCCGGTTGGTTGCATGGCAAGCGGTGGAGATGGCCTCGGCCCAAAAATTGTATGGAGACTTGAACTCAGCTAGCATAGACCGAGCCGCATCCATCAAAGTGCGATTCTTCCTTTCAGCAACTCCGTTTTGTTGAGGGGTGTAGGGAGTGGAGTATTGATGCTTGATTCCTTCATCACTGAGAAACTCATCCAAGGTATAGTTTTTGAACTCGGTGCCATTGTCACTTCGAATTGAGAGAATAGTTGCATTGTGCTTCCGTTGAACCTCATTAGCAAAGTCAATGACGGTTTGTTGAGTCTCACTCTTGTACTTGAAAAAGAACACCCAAGTGTATCTTGAGAAATCATCCACAATGACCAAGCAATACTTCTTGCCTCCAAGGCTATCATGAGAGGGAGGACCAAAGAGATCCATATGCAAGAGCTCCAAACATATCTCGGTAGTGATTTGATTGAGCGCTTTGTGAGGAGTTTCATGCATCTTCCCTTCAATACAAGCCCTGCAAACATGATCTTTGGCAAAAGAAACATCGTTAATTCCAAGGATGTGGCCCTCGGAGTGAAGTCTTTGAAAAGTTCTCATGTTAACATGGGCTAGGCGGCGATGCCACAACCAGCCCTTGTCCGCTTTAGCATAGAGACATAGAGCATGAGGAGTAGTGGTCCCTGAAAAGTCCACCACGTACAAGTCATGTTCTACATATCCTACAAAAGCCACCTTGAGCGACTTGCTCCACATGAGGACCACGGAATGAGAATTAAAGAAAGAAGAAAGACCCATAAGAGCAAGAGCACGAACTGAGAGTAAGTTGTAACCAAGAGTTTTGACAAGCATGACGTCAACCAAGGATACATCCGGGGTTACCACCACTTTGCCAAAACCCAAAACCTGAGAGCTTGTTTTGTCACCGTAGGAGACCATGGTGTTGGCAATATTGGGTCTCAACTCGGTCATGATAGACTTGCTTCCGGTCATATGACTCGTGGCACCACTATCAAGCACCCATTTTGATCCGCCGGAAGCATAGTCCTACAAGAAAATCAAGCCTTGGTTTTAGGTACCCATTTTGCAATGGGTCCCCTTTTGTTAGTGACAAGAATCTTTGGCACCCAAATGGCCCAATGATAATCATGCGTGTAAGATGTCCCCACATATCTAGCATATACATGACCATCATAAGATTTGCAAAGAATATAAGAGGGATTGTTCTTTCCGGCAAAGTTGTCACTTTGCAAGAGGGTTAGGCCATTTGGAACTCCTTGGGCCATGCCCTTGTTCCTTTTCTTCTTCTTGTTCTTCTTCTTCTTCTTCTTCTTCTTCTTCTTAGTCTTGGCAAGTTGATCCTTCAAAACCTTGACCTCCTCTATGAGATGCTCATGCTTGCAACAAGGGTTAGGAGAGCTAGACAAGTCTATAATTTGCACAGCAGAAGACTTAGAAAGATCACAAGTTAATTGAGTTTGAAGCTGTTCATGAGCCTCAAAAAGACTTGAGAATTTACTATCCAAGGCTTTGTGTTCCTCTTTGAGTTTCTCAAGATCCTTTTGAGTCCTATCATGACCACCCACAAACTCAGCATTTTATTTCTTGAGAACCTTAATCAAAGCAAGAGCATGGTCACGTTCTTTAATTGTAGAGGTCAAAGTGTTGTTATGATCATCTACAAGCTTAGACACATTTTCTTCAAGATTAATTCTCATATTTTGTTCATCCTCAAGACTTTGAGTGAGAGAGGCAATTTCATCGGCGGCATCTCTTTCATTTTTACTTAGCAAGTCAAGAAGTTCTTCCTTTTCATCTAAGGCATCTCTAGCATTTTCAAGTTGTGCAAGTAAGGACTCAAAGCAGTTTTTAGTTTCTTCATCTAAGGTAGCAACAAATTCACACATGTCAATCATCTCTTTCTTCACCTCTAGACCAACAAGATCAAGAGAGGAAGGCTCACTAGAGATGGGTTGAGGAGTGGGTTTCGGTGATACCTCGGTGGCCTTGTCCATGAAACACTTTTGGTTGGAGGAGATGACATTTTCATTTGGCGAGTCGAAGAGGGATAGACGTGGAGTTGAGGTAGTGGCAATAGCAGCAACCCCCACAATCTCTCCACCATGACCTTCATCATCATCATCTTCATCCGTGCCCGAAAGATATTCTTCATGGACCACAATTGCTCGTTCCTTGTTAGTGGCATTCTTGACGGTGTAGTTCTTGTTTATGGGATGAGGAGATCTTGACTTGACCTTGCAAATGAGATGACCACCATTGTCTTCACGGTTCTCAAAGGGACACTTGGCCACAAAGTGACTCTTGTCGTTGCAATTGTAGCATGACCTTGCTTTGGGAGACTTGTTGGGTGAGTTAAATCTTGAGTTATCCCTTGATCTTGACTTGAATCCGGACTTGTTCCAAAAGGCCCTTGAAGCGAGAGCAAGATGTTCGTTGAAGGCACATTTGAGATCTTCTTGAGACCACTCACTTGATGTATCATCATCATCAACTTCAATAGCCTTGGACTTCAAAGCAAGGTTCACTTTTGTTGATCCAATGGCTCTAGCTCGAGCGGACTCCGCATTCTTCTTAGCAATAGTCATGGCAATTACTTCACTCAAGACTTCTTGGGAGGTCATTAAGTGAAAGTTGGTTCTTCCCTTGATAGAGTTGAGCTTTTGTTCTTCAAATGGGAGAAGATCTTGAATGAACTTCCTCTTCATAAACTTGTCATCAACATAGTGAGCCCCGAGGTCCCTCATAGTGGAACAAAGGACCTTAAGGCGCCTATACATGTCTTCAGGGGTCTCATCATCTTGCATTGCGAAACCATCGCACTCGTTGTTGATCTCATCAAACTTGGAGCTTTGGATGCTAGCATTCCCAACAAAGAGCTCGGTGAGTTGATCCCAAGCTCCCTTGGCAGTGTCAAATTGGCGAATGTGAGCAAAATCCTTTGGAGTCAAAGCCTTTTGAATCATTCCCAAAGCTGTAGCATTGAGTTGCTTGTCCACCACTTCACCTCGTGTCAACTTCTTTGGGTCAAATGGAGAGAATCCATCCTCCACAATCCTCATTAACTCAATGGATGAGCTGGAAATATGTGAGTGCATTAGATATTGCCAATTGGCGAAATTAGACGTATCTAGCATGGGTGGTGCTCCTTGAGGTATAATGTGTGGCATGGGAATGGGTGGATCCGGAGTGTACTTCGGCGGTGGGGGTACCGCCGAGTAGTCCTTTCCTCCATTATCCCCTTTGGAAGTTGGGTTCTCGGGCTCCTCGATGTTCTCACTTGGAACCTTGGTAGAGGTTTGAGCAACAAAACCAAGTCCCAAGTGAGTGGTGGCAGCCGCGGGAGTTACCCCGGGGGCGGACACCGTAACAGTGGGAGGAACCTCGTTGGATTGGGGTGTGTCAATAGTAACCATGGGGTTTGGCTTGAGAGACTGCAAGAGTGTCATCATTTCCTCGAACTTGGACATCATGGATGACTCCAATTGCTTGAGGTCATCCATAGTGGCCAAGTTCTTGGCTTTTTCAGTTTCACTACCCCCTTCGTCGGCCATAGTCTCTTAGGCGGTAAAGCCCGAAGTAAGAGCCTGGGCTCTGATACCAATTGAAAGTACCGACTTGATACGACTAGAGGGGGGTGAATAGGCGTCTACCAATTTTAATTTGTTTCTCACTTTTAGGCTTAACGAGAAAGGAAGTTATCTAGAGATGCAACTAAGTGGACAACCTAAATGCAAGAAAACAAGCACCAACCACAAGAACAGTAAATAGCAAGGAGTAAAGGAGGGGAACGAAGTAACCGGCGAGGAGACACGGAGATGTAATTCCCGTAGTTCACTCCCAAGGAGCTACGTCTACGTTGGAGAGGTGTCGGGGCCACACAAGGTCACCCGAGCGCCACAAAGGCCTCACCTTCTTCTCCGGTGAGCTCCCCCACAAAGGAGGCCTCACAATCCACTAACCGGTGACCTTGAAGGCGCCAACCGAAACCTTTACACCAAGGTTGAGGGGGAGGCTCCACAACTCAATTGGAGGCCCTCAACGACACCTCGAAGCTTTACAACACATGCCTCAGCTCCGGGGATGCCCTACACCGTCTAGGGTTCCAAGAAACCCAAGAGCAACAAGATCCACAAAGGATGGGTGGGGGAAATCAATTCTTCTTTGGTGGAAGTGTAGATCTAGGTCACCTCCCTCACATCTCAAAAGATCAGGTCATTTGAGTGGCTAGAGAGAGAGATCTAGTAAGGTGAAGCTCAAGCATTAATGGAGGAGAGAGAAAAATTCGAGAGAGAGTGGGAGGAAGAAGAGGGGTGCCTTAAATAGGCCTCCCACGCTGAACCGTTACAGCCTCCCCGCGACCTCACCGGAAGTTCCGGTGAGGGGCCGGAAGTTCCGCCCAGCCTGGCTCCAACGGTCATCAGACCGTTGATGCCCGCTCCAGAAGCGCGACCGGAAGTTCCGATCAAAACGGACCGGAAGTTCCGGTGAACTTCCGACCAAGTTCCGATCAAGTTCCGGCTAAATAGCACACTTCTACACAGAAGGTTACTGAGCCTTCACCGGAACTTGGGCGGAACTTTTGGGTCGCGAAGCGAGTCTGACCGGAAGTTCCGGCCTCCAGGCGGAAGTTCCGCTCAAGAACTTTTGCCAGGACAAGTTCCGATGCAAGTTCCGGCCAAGTTCCGGCAATTAGCACACTTCAAAACAGAAGGTTACTGAACCGCCACCGGAACTTGGGCGGAACTAGCGTCGGAACAAACGGTAGAACAACCCGCAGAAAAAAGTTTGAGCGGAACTTCCGGTCTAGACCGGAAGTTCCGCTGAGACACAAAAGGCCCCAACAGAACAGGGAAATGCTCTCTCTTAAGGAATAATGGGATGGCTGTGGCGGTGCATATAGGTTTGTGCAAGAACAAGTGATTTCCCACAGTCTTCCAACATGGACCCCCTCTTAATAGTACGGTGACCTAAAAACAACAACCGGAAAGAAACTAGGAGAAGACTAAAAAAGGCCACCGTCTTCAAAAGATCACAAGAGAGCATCCATCACACTAAAAAGAAACATCAACGACGTCTCCCCTGAAACTCAAGAGAACAGTTAAAAACACGGTTGGGATTGTCATTTAACACCAAAAACATCATGGGAAGATATAGTCCTTTCAGTCTCTGATCCCAACCGTCCACTCGGGGCCTACACCCCTCAACAGGGTCTCCCCACGCGATTCTTTACCTCAAGACATTTATAGCGCCAAAATCACCCTATCAAAAGAAATTCGAGCCCCTCCGGCCAATGTCAGCGTCCGATTTTGGCTGGAGGCAGGGAGTCGATCCCGACAGTCACGCTGAGAATTGGCGGCGCCCCGTAAACTTCCCTCCTACCAAGTGAATAGGATTTTTTACTTTTGTATATACTCAAGAAATTGTCTCCCATGCTATAAACTTGCCGGATAGGTGTCTATGGAGGACTTCTTTTTAGCTTAAGATTCTGGAGAAGCTAGCTTCTCGAGAATCCTGGGAGAATCTATGGTGTGGAGAAGCTCATAGAAGCTAGTTTGGACCTTTATTTTTGGCTTCTGAAAATTTAGCTTGTTTGATGTGTTGACTTGTGAAATGTCTACAATGCCCCTAAATTTCATATGTGATCTTAAAACCGATGATACCAACATTTGTATAATTCATTACATGCCAAAATAAAAGAAATGTCTTAGTGATTGCGACATTACAATAATAATAACAATATGAGAACATAGTTTCATTTACCATACATTGAGAAGAGATTGAAATAAAAGAACAATAGGAATTACTAGCAGAATCAGGTACAATAGGAATTAACTTGTATCATTTAATTACTAGCAATCATCACAGCATCACTAAAAATGTAACCATCAAGAAGATATACATCCTTCTTCTCATGTGCAGAATAAAGTAGGATTAACCAGTACAATCATCCATCACTAACACTGGCGGAGCTACTCAAGGGCCGAACTGGTCTGTGGTCCGCCCAATACAATCATCCATCACTAACAATCCCTTCTTCTCCCATACCGGACGCCCCCACGCTACTCCCCGAGTGCCGCCGTCGCCGATCCATCCGCATGCATAGACACAAATCGCCACGTCCGGATGAGAGACGAAATAATGCGGGGAAGAGGTGTACGTGGATCACGGAAAGGGCGATGGGGCCATGATTGGGGAAAGGGGAAGGAGCTCGCGCAGCGGACGAGGTCGCGCGAAATGCCAGGTGGGTTGGACGGCGGCGGGCTGTGGCGGCGGCGAACAGTGGCGGCAGCAGAAACCCTAGCACAGGTGCATTATGAGCGAGCAGGCGTCGATGCGGTCGAGCGAGATGAAACGTTTTCCCTTTTCTCATACGGTGGCAATTCTCCGTAGTTCCTTGCAACGATAAGGGCTGGTTGGGATACCGTTTCGGTCCATTGGCTCACAAGCTCGGGAATCTGGTGAGAAGTAGGTCGGAGGCCGCTTCTAAAAATACACACAAAGTGAGATTCGCGGTGGAAATAAGCAGCCCAGAAGCAAGATCCTTCTTTTAGGCTTGTCCGATAGTAGACCGCGAAGCCAGTCCAGAAGCTAAAAAGAAGTTGGCCTATATTAACGCCGCCACAGAAGGAGAAGAGACTAAACATCGCGCTGGCCACGCATTACTGTAACGACGGGACGACTCTCTACGCCGGCCACGTGCCACTGCGACAACAAGGCGACTCTCTACGCCCGCCCTTAAGCCATCGCACAAAGATCTCTCAAAAAAAAATAAGGATGACCAGCCGCTGCCAATCGCCATGTTGCTCGCCGCTTGTGTCCGAGACACCCACAACGTCTCCTGTAATAGTAGGATGGTCTCGGCGCGCTGGACACGCTATTGAACCACGCCAAACGAAAACGGCTCTTGGGACGCGCTGGACACGGTTTCCTGTCCGGCGCGTCCCATAGACCTTGGGGCATCGTTTGGGAGATGCGACTGGAGATGCTCTGGCCATGATCAAACTGTATCGCATCCACTATGGTCTCCGAGGACGAGGAGCGAGGTGACGGCTTCTAAGTTCTAACATTAGCATTCTATCAGTATGTCCCTTTGACTACTATCTTAGAATGCTAATGTTAGCACAGCGCTAATGTTAGAACTTAGAAGCCGTCACCTCCTGCCTTAGACTATCAGTACTCGGAGGCCTCATATTAGACTATCAGTTCTAACTAATATGGGTCGGAGGGAGTACCATTATTTGGTTACGATCATTTTTTTATGTTTGTTCTGATCAATGTCAGCTACTCCGTTTATGTTGGTGTGCCTACAGTCAAGAAAATACATACAGTATATTAGATGTACCGCACCGAGTGAACAGAGCAGCTTAAAACCTCCGGAATTCTTTTTGAAACCTCTGGAGTTCTTGACACCATGACTGTAAAGACAATACTCCACAACAATCGAGAATGGGAAAAAGAATTTCATTCTATTCTAGATATGTCTCTGGAAAAAGTAAGCATCATTATGAAATACCGTCCCCTCTGAATTTCATGCTGAGCAGCACGAGAGTGACAATGAAATGGAAAGATGACAAAAGCATAATAAGATGCCTAGCTATGCCTTAGGGCATTGGCAAGACTTGACCTGGCGTGCTCCTGCTGCTGCAGTTGGAATCTCGCACTGACACAAGGAATCCACAGAGGTGCAGAGCCGTGTCCATCCATATCTTGGTGAGAACAGATTGAAGAAGATACAGTAGAACCTATCAGTTACTTGAAGATAGATAGATAGATGGGTGGCTGCACTGACGGTGTGAGATGAACACGTACCAGCTGCAGCTCCACTAGACACTAACCCCTCTCCGTCTCCGGCCTCCGCTGCTAGATCGCAACCTCCCAATGTGTGTGTATCTTCAGTCACTGCCTTGAGTGTGCTCTGAGAAGGATCAGCTGCAACGAAAACTCAATTTAGAGTCTAGTAGTTGCCAGCCAAGAAAGTTGTGTTCAAGCTATTGGATTGGACGGAGGTGCCCAAGAGAAGAAGGTAATGTACCACATGGAGATGATGTTCTAATACTTCCTTTGTATCCCTCTCTCACAATTCACTGTCGATGTTTCTTTCATGGACTCTAATTATCTTGCTCTATCTTTTTCAGGACATGCAGCTTCATGCAGAGGAGAAAACTGGGAAGAACAGCTGAAGGTAGTGTCTGGAGAACACATACTTTTTTCTTTCTATGAAAGGGATTTCTCCCCGATTTCATTAATGAAACCACTCTAGAGGTTCAACAACATAGAAGCAAGAAAGCCAACCATAACACGA
Organism: Avena sativa; assembly: GCA_916181665.1. NCBI lineage: Eukaryota > Viridiplantae > Streptophyta > Magnoliopsida > Poales > Poaceae > Avena > Avena sativa. The sequence continues at coordinate 342,392,661 of OV702283.1, forward strand.
AGCTAACGTTTTTTAGAGCCTAGCTATTACAGGACCCTACGCATGAGCTTATTGAAGTTTTGGAGCACAGATAGACCACTGTACCTCAGTAAGTTTTTGATCTTGCTATCATCAGCGCCAGAAGCAGCTGGGGAGGGAGACTACATAAGCGTCATCTCGCTGCAATCCTCATCCCCAGTGGCGTGCATCCCTGCGATCTAGACAAAACCCCATGAGTTCTCTGGGTCCTCGACGGAGAGCCATATGTTCCCTCTCCTTCTGTGATCCAGCCCAGTCACCAACAAAGCGACATAAGTAATGTACAATGGAAATTGGATCACGGGGAAAAATCCTTTGGAAACAAGCTTTGTTCTGGGCTTTCCAAATTGCCCAGAAAACAGCCGCTATACCAACGGCCATAAGTCTTTTCTCATATCCTGAAAAAAACAGCCAAAAACCTCGCACACACACTGACAAGTTTGTTGGAACAGAGGAAAGTTGAAAGCACACTGTATCAGAATCCCAATGTATCTAGACACAGACCACTCTTAAGTATAGATGATCAATCTATTCATCTGCTGGGTAAAACAAACAATTTTATCACAGCTTCCACCTCTGTGAAGCAAAGTATCTCTTGTCATGACACTTCAATTAGAAACCAGCCAAGAGAAAACTTTGATCTTAGGTGGAACTTTCATTCTGCAAAGCAGATTATTATCACATAGTGGTAAACCTGCATGTGGGCATAGAATGTTCTAACACGAAACCCTTTCGTTAGATTTGGAATCCAAATAAGAGTCACTTTCAGCGGTTAAGTTTACCCCAATCAATCAATCAATCTATTCAAAGCTATATATATCTCCAAATAAGGTCCCCCACAAACTCTCCTAAATTGTAACACTCCCAGTCCCCCAGAGATCGCAGAGAGGACTGTGGTATTCTGAGAAGTGGAGATAGCATAGAGCCGATCAAATTTTCCAGATAAAATATGATCACCCAGCCATTTATCTTCCCAAAATCTGGTATTTTTTCCATTACCAATTTTTCTTTGCAGAAGGTGTAGATCTTTTTGATATCCATCAAGCCATTCATGTCAGAAGAAATCAACAACAAACAGCACCAACCATTGCTTACTTCTGCTCCAGAGTCCATAATCGAGCAGAAGCAGCTAATTTGAAACTATGCTCGTTACAAATAACTTGTTTCTTCTGCACTATGCCATCCGGTCACATGCGTCACTAATTACATAACTGTCTGCCTATTCTACAAAAAGCTTTGTGCTATAGTGGAGAAAAAAATGACTGGAGCGGACAAGTTAGAAAATTAACTCAAAGTAGGTAACAACCTGAGTCTGATTTGAATATTTATAGACATCTTCAACACTAATTTTAACTGTTGCCAACTTCCACAGGGCCTAACTTGGTTTATTACAGTTACCGAAGAATGTTGCATTTGCTAACTCAATTTGCTATTTTGGCTCACAAGATTCATAAAAGCTGTGAAGTAGTATTATTCCAAGCCCAGAAGATCTTTCATACATCCTAGATACTTTGGCTTATCTAGCACATTACTTTGCTGCGGTCTATCTGAGAAATTTTCATTTGTGTGCAGAAGAGCAATGTCCAACGGGGACCAAGACAATTTGAGGCTGTCAAAAGAATTAGTAGAAAGTTTGTCAGAAAGAAAAGTATGACCAGAACTCGGGAAGTGCGGAAAGTGTAGGAATACCACGAGTTCTGGCAATAGGGATCAGAAGAAGTACAAGAAAAAATGAGGGGAATCAAGCGAACTGAACTAGTGAAAGCAAAGAAATGGATGCCCTACCTGCCAGTGCCATCAGCTATACAGAATCAACAAACACTGAACTGGAGACTGGAAAAATTATGTACCTGCGGAAAATGCCAAGTATTCAGAGCAAATTCAAATTATGGACCAGCGCAAGTCATAGACTCATCAGTTGTAGAGAGTGCAATAGTGGCCGAACAAATGATGAAACTAAGACGATGGGACGAATTAACAAGAACAGCGCGAATGAAGAGGAAGGCACAAATTCAACTCAAGAGGAGCAGAAAATGTGCTAGAACCAATATCAGTGAAATAAGCAAAGAAAATAATTCCAAAGCAAGTAAGATATGGAACTTTGGGGGGCCAACATGCATCTGCCAACACTGCCATGCACTTATGTGGCACGGAGAAAGAATACAATCTTATGGAATTAGAAAGCCAACCTTCGGAATTTGCTGCAAGAGAGGAGAGATTACCTTGCCACCTTTGAAAGAACCACCGCCATACCTTACGAGTTTATTGACAAGAGATGGAGGAAAAAGATCAACAAACTATCGAAAGAACATAAGGTCTTACAACTCCATGTTTTCATTCACATCAATGGGAGGAACTTTAGATAAAAAAATAAACAAAGGGCGTGGACCTTATGTTTTCCGACTAAATGGCCAGAACCGTCACCAGATAGGAACCTTGCTACCTGAAGAAGGAAAAAAGCCTCGTTTTCAGCAGTTGTATATCTATGACACGAAGAATGAGATCAAGAATAGGGTAGAAGCATCAAGATCTGGTGAACATAATGCCTCACTAGATGAAACTATTGTCAGTGGCCTACTAACCATGCTCGACGAGAATAACACACTGGCACAATCATTCCGAATGGCAAGAGATAGATTTAAAGAAGATGACTACAACGATTTTACTCTACGTTTACTTGGCAATAGGGATCAAGATGGGAGGCAAGAAAACATGCCATCAACATCAGAAGTTGCTGCGTTGATAGTCAAAGATCCAACCCAAAAACATTATGGGCGTGACATTGTTCTTGAGTACAAAGATATGAAACCTATAAGGATATCAGAAATCCATCCAAAATTCATGGCCATGCAATATCCATTGCTCTTCCCATATGGAGAAGATGGTTTTATACTTGGGATCAAATACAACAAAACGAAAGGTGTAAGTAACAAGAAATGCATCACCATGCTGGAATATTATGCATATCGCCTCCAACAACGCCCGGGTCAGTCAATGTTGCTGCTAACGTGTGGAAACCTATCAATGCAGTTCGTAGTAGATATATATACATGCATAGAACAGTGTAGGCTCAAATGGATTAGAACACATCAAGGAATTTTAAGAACGGAACTTTATGATGGACTACAGGATGCATTCAGAAAAGGAGACACACGGACAGAGCAAGTAGGGAGGAGAATAGTACTCCCAGCAAGTTTCACAGGAAGTCCTCGAAACAAAGAGCAGAACTACCAAGATGCGATGGCAATATGTCGTTGGGCTGGACCTCCTGACTTGTTTATAACATTCACATGCAACCCTAATTGGCCTGAGATTCAGTTGATGCTAGATGACACCGGGAACCAGAAACCAGCAGAACGCTCTGATGTTGTAGTTCGAGTGTTCATGATAAAACTGAAGGAGCTAATACACGATATTAAGAGGAAACAACATTTTGGAAAGACTAAAGCAAGTAAGTATTAACAAATCATCAATTATCAGTAATAGATGCTTGCACTTTTTTATTACCGGTCATTTACTAACATACTGAAAAAAAACTGCAGTTATTTTCACAATAGAATTCCAGAAGAGAGGACTCCCACATGCCCATATACTAATATTCCTTGACGAAAAAGAGAAAGGAAAGTGTCTCATGCCCTCACAAACTGATGACATTATATGCGCTGAAATCCCGGACAAAGACAACGATCCAGAAACATATGAAGCTGTCAAGAATTTTATGATTCACGGACCATGTGGAGAGGCAAACCCAAAATCACCCTGCATGGAAAAACATATGTGCACTAAGTACTTTCCAAAAGGATTCTGTGATGAGACGACCGTTGATGAAGACAACTTTACAAGATACAGGAGACGAGATGATGGCCGACAAATAGATAAGGGAGGAGTCAAGTTGAACAATAGATTTGTTGTACCATACAACAAAGATCTCCTGGTAAAATTCCAAGCACACATAAATGTGGAGTGCTGTAACCGATATAGGGCAATCAAATACCTCTTTAAGGATATCAATGAAGGAGATGACCAAGCAACAGCATTGGTTGAAAAAACAGACCAAACAGAAAATAATGATGAGATTAAAATGTACCTAAGATGCAGATACATAACAGCAACTGAAGCATGCTGGCGAATATTCAAGTTTCCTCTACAGTACCAGGAACCATCTGTTGAGAGGCTATTGTTCCACCAGGAGAACAAGCAACAGGTAATTTTTCCTGACTCAACAAACCTAGACGAAATAATGCGGCGCCCAAGATCACGTGTCACTATGTTTACCGAGTGGATGGAGACAAACAAAAAGCATGAAGATGCGAGAGAATTAACGTATTTGGAGTTTCCTACAAAATGGACATGGTATACGAAGATAAAGAAGTGGAGGAGACGAAGAGGAGGAAAGAAAATTGGGAGGATATACAATGCTTATCCTGCAAGTGGTGAAAGGTACTATCTTAGAGTTCTCCTCAATACCGTGAAGGGTTGCATGACATTTGAAGACATCAGGACTGTTAATGGAATCATGCACTCATCATACAAATCAGCATGCCATGCGTTAGGATTTCTGAAGGATGACAATGAGTGGATTGAGTGCATCAAGGAAGCATCGAGTTGGGCATCTGGGGTGCAACTACGCCAATTGTTTGCAACTATTCTGTGCTACTGTGAGGTTACTGACCCAAGGATGTTATGGGAATCCAACTGGGAGGCACTCTCTAAAGACATACAGCATACATCAAGCTGGATCATAAACTTTGCAATCCCGTCTACTCCTTCACACAATAGAGAATGTACTTTAATAGAAATTGAAAAGCAAATGGGACAAGCTGGAAAGTCACTAAAGGAATACCCTGGAATAGAGCTACCTAATACGCCTGAGTTGAATGAAATTGGGAACAAGCTTATCTATGAAGAGCTTAACTATGATAAAGACGGATTGAAGGCTGAGCATGTGCAAATAATGAACACTCTAAATATAGATCAGAAGAAGGCCTTCGATGCAATAATAGAATCAGCGGAACAATCATTAGGGAGAATAATATTTGTGGATGGCTATGGTGGGACAGGTAAGACATACCTTTGGAAAGCTATCACAACAAGGCTAAGATCGGAGGGAAAAATCGTACTTGCAGTTGCATCTTGTGGCATCGCAGCGCTTCTGCTTCAAGGAGGAAGAACAGCACATTCAGCATTCAATATTCCAATCAATCTAACAGATCAATCTACATGCTACATCAAACAAGGTTCACATATGGCTGAGCTATTAATGAAGACATCACTGATACTGTGGGACGAGGCTCCAATGGCAAATAAAAAATGCTTTGAGGCACTTGACAAGAGCCTAAGAGATGTGCTCAGGTTCACAAATGAGAATAGTTGCAACAAGCCCTTTGGCGGCATGACAGTTGTTCTAGGAGGGGACTTCCGACAAATCCTCCCTATTGTGCCAAGAGGACGAAGGGAGCAAACTATAAGTGCGTCAATAAAATGTTCATACCTCTGGCAACATTTTGAGGTATTCAACCTGACAAAAAATATGCGGCTCAATTCTCTGACCAGTGATCAAGCAGAGCAGCAGAAAACTGCAGAATTTGCAGACTGGATACTACAAATCGGCAATGGAGACACATCTTTATTAGATGAAAAGGAGTACATAAGTATCCCCAGTGACCTGCTGCTACAAAACAGAGATGACTCAAAAACAAAAATCATCGAAAGTACCTATCCTGACCTGCAAGACAATCTCTACACACAGAAATTCCTAGAAGAAAGGGCGATATTGTGTCCGTTAAACGAAAGTGTCAATGAGATCAATGAGTATATTATGGGTCAAATCCAAGGTGACATGGTGACATACCTGAGTTGTGACAGTGTGAGCAAATCAATGTCTTACAGCCATGAAATTGAATTATTGTACACTACAGAGTTTTTAAACAGCTTAAAGCACCCAGGATTTCCAAACCACCAACTTAAGCTCAAGGTGGGCCTTCCAGTGATGCTTCTTAGCAACATCAACCAAAGTGCAGGGCTATGCAATGGTACTAGAATGACAATCACAAAGCTCGGAGAAAAAGTCATCGAAGCGCAGATCATAACTGGAGCACACATCGGTGACAAGGTATGCATCCCTCAGATCATCATGTCACCATTCGAGGCTAAATGGCCATTCGTGCTAAAGAGAAAGCAATACCCTCTGTCTGTGTGTTTCGCGATGACAATCAACAAGAGCCAGGGACAATCTTTGAATAAGGTCGGCCTCTACTTGCCCAGGCAAGTTTTCGCCCATGGCCAACTCTATGTGGCAGTATCCAGAGTAACAAACAGGCAAGGCCTGAAGATCCTGATAGCTGACCAGGAAGAACATGCAAGCAAAGGATTGGCGAAAAACATAGTGTACAAGGAGATCTTATAAATGGCTTCCTAGCAGTGTAGTACTGTTCTTGATGTAGTAAATAAAATTATGTCAAAATTGGCCGCGCTGCTGTTCTGGCCATTAATAAGCTAGTGGCTAGAGTACTGTTGCAGAGCAACTGATGCTGAGACTCTCAACTGTGAATTTGTGCTTTGGTATCACCATCTATTTTCTCAGATTAATATTGCTGTCCTCGCCGGACTAAATTATGGCAACAAATCGAGGCTGCGTCCAAATGCGCACACGTAGAACAGCTTAAAATGGCCCGTTGGAGCAGAGTAGAGTGGTGGTTCTTACTGGCGCGTTGAAGTTGATTCGCCTGAGGCCAGAACGGAAGGCAGCGCGGGAGGCGGGCACGGCGACGGCACCAGCATCCTGCTCCAGTGGTGGGCACTGTGAGCTGTAACCGTGACGGCGGCGACAGCTCCACACGAGAGGGGGCAAATTTGGGGGAGGTGGTGACGGAGTGCATTACGCAATCAGTAAAGAACCAGCACCCTTTCCCCATGCTTTTAGGGATGTGCTAAAGGAAGAACGCACACCTTGGAACCGTGTAGTAATCGTGCATTGCAACTAAAAGCATTTTAGTTCATTAGCTGTTACATACAAAATACTTGAGCTACCTATTTGTCAGCATATTTAGAATGAACTGTCGGCTGGGCTGTAAACATGCATAAACATGACATATCATACACAGGGTGCATTGACTGTTTTTGAGCTCCCACATCTTTATTTTGTGCATACCGCTTCCTATAGCTCTGCCTGTTGACCTCTTTTGCATACACCACACACTTTAGTATTTCACGTAATAATCACCGTATTATACATTGCATTTGTTGTTAACTACCTTTGCTTCGCCCGTTGGTTATATCGGTTGGAAGATGACATACAGATTTCTGCTTTATATATCCAGGTATTAAACAATACCGCCTCACTGCAAACTGTAGTAGGTCAATTGTGGTTGTCAATATACACATGAAACCTATTGAGAGAATTGATTGTAAATCCCAGCCAGTAGTTGATATACACATGAATTGCGGTTCAAAACCTATTAAGAGAATCTTCTGAACCATAAAGAAAAACAAAGGGCCTTTACTGTACAAACCTAAATATGCAAACATACATGTCATTGACCACAGTTCCTCTTGCTGGAGACGAATTTCAAGGTACAAAACTAATTTCGCAAACATTTATCCAACCAAACTAACTTATTAAACCCATTTTCATGCAAAAGTCTGTCACTTATTAAACCCAATGTCCCATTCAGGTATCTGTTCAAAGGTAGGTCAATAAGCACAGGAAGACGTTGAACCTGAAGATGTGGAGGAGAATTGCTGCACCTGCGGCGGGGGTCGGCCTCTCGTGCCGTCGCCTCCCGTGCAGGCTACTTCGTCGCTGTTGCGGACGGCGGAATGGGGCAGCGGCGGGAGGGTTTCAGCGGAGAGCAGCGGAGTACTGTGGCGTACGGCTGCGGAGGTATAGGGTAATGGCAGAGGTATGGGGCAAAGACGGCGGTATAGGGCGGTGGCGGCGGCGGAGGGCTGCGGCGGTTTGCGGGCGACAGCGATGTATCGGCGTGAAGTGAACGGTTCGTTCGATAGGATTGCTAAGGAAAAAACATACTCCAATTAGCACTTTGTGTTTTTTTTCCTGATAATCCAATGAATTTTAAGACTGGTGAAGTTATCGTAGAGGTCTCACTGTCGACGGAAATGTGTCTCTCGCTGAAAAATATTTTGTTTTTATGAGATACTAAGATGCCAAATCTAGGGTTTAAATTAGGATATCACTGCTCTTCTAACCACCCAACCATAAATTTGATTCTCATGTTTTGCGGATTTATCTGCTCCTGCCACGATGAGCTCGGGTTTGTCCGCTCCTACCGCGATGAGCCGCTAGAGGAGCATGTATCCTGGGGTATTCTGAAGCTTACCCATATGGACAAGAAAATCAATAACCACTTCTTTAGATGAGAGGACTAGAAAACTTGCTTCAACAACTTACAAGTGGGTTGCTCGCCATAATTTTTTTGGTGATCACCAATTATTTATTACTTCTTATCCATATATGGGTAGTTAGACATAAATTTTAGATGAGAGACAACTCTTACTCATATGTTGTCACTTAAGCCAAAATAGAGGTGGGAGACTACCATATGCTCGCGCAAAAAATTCGGCCCGACACGCGTGAGGATGTCGCCACATGTCGTCGCCCCTTCGGCCACCGACGACCGCCTGACATGTCGCCACTTTGCGCCCCTCCACCTTCGCCCAGCCCGCCGGCCTCCATCGCCCAGAGCGGCCCTTCTATCGATCGGGAGCGAGCCACAACAGCCGCTCCTATCGGCGACGCTAGCTCCAATTCGCTGTGGTGGGGTCTCTTCCAAGCCCGCATGCAGCTTCGCAGCCACCCTACCCGCTAGCTCCACCACCTCCCCCCACAAGTGAGCACCACAAGCCCTCCCGCACCCCCTACATGCGAGCTCTGGTCGCCGGCCTCGACCATGTTCCCGTCGACCGCCGACCTCAATCCCGGCCACCGTGCCCCGACGGCGATGCAGGCGAGACCTAGGCACGCAACGACACGGGCGAGGACCGAGCAGGCAGCGGCTCCGGCGAGGCCAGTTTATTGCTAGTGGATGTCCTTGATTGTTTTTTGGTTTTTTGTAGGGTCCTCGATGTAAAAATATGTACCATGTTATAATTTATTTATTTATTAGGTCTCAGTTGTGTTTTACCTAGGCAAAAAAATAAGCTGTTGCAGCAAACATTTTTTTCTTACTCATACATCATCTCTCTCCTCTTATCTAACCACTTTTTTTCACATATATAGATAAGCTGGTAGCTAGAGTTGCTCCTACAATAACTAGATTTATGGGTGCGCCTTGGCGCATGACCCCGTTGAATTTAAGCAAATTTAGCGATTATAGTGAACAAAAAATAATGAACATTTTTTGATTCATACAATGTGTCAACTGAAACAAATCCGAGTTCATCTCTAAGTTGGTCCGCTACAAACATACATCAAATACCACAATTTATTTAAGACGTCATTCAAAATGCATCAATGAAATTAAACCCAACTGCTCCAACATCATAAATGTGCTTAGCCATACAATTCATTATCTGACTCGAACTGAACTGCAATGCAAGGAACTTCTCCAATCTGCACGAATCCTGAAAAAAGGTTCAACACCAAATTTAATCTCACATGGAGAAATATGAAACGATGTGCAGACACCATGATTCTATTCATTCTCCCTTTAATATGTACAATTCCTCTTCATACAGTATAATATTTAGGGATGCACCTATTTATTTGTACCCTATTCTATTGAAGTTTATAGTTCTATACTTTTTCAAGAGCCGTCCAACAAAAAAGAGCTATTAAATGTGACATGTTCAGTCATATCCTAAAATACAACATTCTAACAGCGTATCCATATTATCGGCCCAAAAAACATTACTGGTTCTTTTAACAGCTAGAAGCGCAAGCAAAGCAAATATACAACCTATCCAACAACCTGAGCGGAGAAGATGATGTTATACCCGACAGTACACAATTAAGTTCTTTTTAAATCGTATAAAGCTTAAATTGAAAATGATGACTTTTTAAATGTTGCTGAACTGCCTGGGAACATGCTAATATACAATGGTAGAGAACATTTTCGTATGTTTTATCTATGAAGATTGTATTGCATTTCTTCCCTTTATATGTTTTATTTATTAATACTTAGTCAAAAGAATAATTATATTATTGTATTGCATTTCTTCCCTTTATATGTTTCATCTAGACCTGGCAAGTTATCAAGTTTTTTATCTGAACTTATCAAGGTACCAATACTATTGCATATAAAAAGTTGAGGCAGGTGTGCAGACATGGACATGTACCTCTCACAACAACGCTAGCTTGTTACAAGCAATCATCGATGTCGGTCACAATACATGAGGACATCTGAAGGTCTTCATGTCTCAAGTCACCACTCCAATCCATGGCAGGCTTGAAGACTACTGATGTGAAGTGGAGTAAGACATGAGTCTGTTACCTTTGCATACAACAAGGTGTTGTGGAGTGATAGTGCTGCGTTGAGGATGGAGTCGCGTTGTAGTCTGCTGGGTGCAATGGGCTTCCAACTTAGAAATCAGCGGCTGTAAATACTGATAAAAAAATTATCACCTCTCCTGCAGGTACATCACTGTAGATATATAGTTAATCTTGTAGTAGCAGCACCACCAGCTCAGTACCAATCCGTACAAAACTAAAGGACCGCCAAATTACACAATAAGAAAGTGGGCATTCAAGATTGCAGGTATACCAATTGAAAGGCTACACATCTGCACCATAAGTCGTTTATTTTGGCTCATAGGTAACAAAGTAAGCAGTAAAATATTTATCTTAAAAAGAATTTTCAATCGTAAGTAGAAGCACGCCATTAGAGCTATAAAACAGGGACAAAGATCCATTTATGTAGCTTCACACTAAATATAGTCTTGGTAGGTCCATACCATATTTTTGATTATGTGTGCAGCTAATACTATAAGCGGTGAAATGGCAACATATATTTTTCTTGTAAGAATTATGTTCTCAATAATATTGTACTTTCCTATACCTTCTTTCAAGTATTTTTGTGCCAACTTCTATTCTACAACTGATATCGGTTGAGAGCTTGTTGCACATACAGCTGGAAAAACCATTGAATTGATGAGTTATATGTGTAGCATTGAGACATAAATGGTATGATCGGTTTATTTCTTTCCATTGAGACATAAAAATATATGAAATTAGCCAAACACTGAAGTAAGAAAACATCATTATTTCAATTGAAATTCTATTGGGAAAAATCCTAATTGATTACTGATGATAGGCCATGCAGAAAATCCTATAAAAATAAACCGAGTGGAACTCCTGACTAATGCTGCATAAATACAGGCAACCAAAATAGACTCCAATCCTCTCTATAAAACACAAAGATCAGCTATCTCATGATTTCTAGAATGATTTTTAGTAGAATAATCATATTCTCGGCAGCAAGACAATAACTGCAAAAAAGGACAATTGATCTATTCGATATAGAGAAAATACCGCATAAAGGAAATTTAAGTGTAGACACGAGGGATCACATCGTTCGGAGGGTACATAAGTAACATCTGGAACATGGCGTGGCTTCTGTACTATAAGATGATATTTCACCTCGATGTCAAGGCCAGCATGATAAAAATCATCAGACTGGTGAGATACATATTGTTATATCATTTCTAAGTTGCAAGAAATGGAGCAAGAATTAGGTCCTACTTGTAAGCATCAATACACCCATGTATCATTGTTAGTTTTGAGATGCTCGTATCATAATTAGATAGCAACCACAACACATGAGTATTTAGAAAACGATTCAGATAGACATTTCATGAATCTAGATAAACCTTCAATACTAACTGATCAGATAGATAACTTGTGTCTCAACCTCACCATACACCAAAAAAATACAAAGATAAGATCAAGATTGATTCTTTTTTTAATCTGTGCACAATGGACATTATAGAAAAATAATGAGATCATGTTCATAATCAGGAAAAGATTCATACCAAAAATCAAATACCAGGCCATAGAAATGGATATCAAAACAATGGTGAAAACAAAGAATACGCATGTCAGCTAGTTCCATCTCATGAGGTCTTACAACCAATTATGTAAGCAATTTAAGTCAGATTTTTAAACCGATTCACCAAATAAGGAACAATCGGGATGATAACATTACCACATTAGTCAACTGCCACAACAATTCAAACAAAATATATCAGGAATTTGCATATATATTTTTCTATAATCCCACGAAAGTACATTATTTCACGAATATATTTCAAAATGCTTGGAAACAAATATTAAATGTACGCAAGAGGAATCAGACATGCAAAAATGTATCTTTCATAGCACAAAGCCCCATTCAAGCATATATATACTGCAACTTTTGGGTGAAGCCATATATGAAAATAGGAACAACAGAAGGAAGTCTAGCTACCTTTGGGTGAAGCCATATCGAAAATCTGAAAGAAAATCTATGATGCAGTACTCACTTTCTCTTGTGGTGCCAACCATGAAGGATAGTTTAGCTAAGCTCCCACATTGGAATAACTTGCAGCCAATAGCCCATTACTCGAAGCAGACAATCTTCTACAATCTACATATAAGAAAATCAGCTCAAGGATATTATTGACCACGGGCTGTTACTAAGACAAACACTGAACCAGTCTACCTAGTTCTAGCTTCCACAAGAGTTCATTCCTAGTGCCTTGTCACACATCCATAAAAGCATAGTCTGTTTAAATATGTACGTTTGTACATCACTATCGACTTACTGCCATCATAAGCTGCAGTGGCTACATACACCAAAGTCTACATACAAAGCTCCAAGCACGTTTCCTTTTACTTAGGTAAACAACCTAAAATATCTGAACCAGATTTAAACAAAAAATCAACTCCTTCCTGGTAAAAACATATCTCCCAGAACACACGAATGGTTTTCACTTGAGCAACACCTTTTCTTTGCCCACAACACATACATCTCTGGACAACTTCAGTTTAATTACCAAAAGCAGAAATTAAAAACACCATATGATCAGTGTAGAAGTGAAACATGGTGAAGTTCTGCTCTCCACTATATGAAAGAAGAAGAGAATCCAGTATGATAAACTATTGTCAAACAAGTTTATTGCAGCTTTTTCATTAGTACCAGACAAGTTTACAGGAAAAAGGAATGGTAAGCTAAAATCTGCACTGTAGAGAACAACTTGAGTTTATAGGACGGTTATCCAACACATACCCTAACACACCGGAGGAGGAGAAGAACTGATTTAGCCCCCTTGGTGGGGACTTACCACCGTCATTCCATGTCACGGCAAAGATTCTACAGAAAAAACATAGTGGATATAATGATCAATCAGTGAATCCTTCGACATACTGTAACAAAGTTAAATTGCCGGAGCTTCCTTACAACAATAAAAAACAACAATATAGACAACCATGGTCAGGCAGAGATGCAAGATTGCATCCAATCTACACCACTGATAATACACAACGGAACTGATGGCCCTAGCATAAAAAAATGATGCAGTAGTGTTACCTATCTGTAATCTTCAACTTCTGTCATGCGTGCCACATCAAAACCATTCCTTTCTCGGAGGACACAATCAGCGCCCCTTTTTGACATGACAAAACCAAATAGAGTTATTCAATTGGGGCTTGCGTCGTCTAATCAATAAGATATCAAGTCAACAACTTTAGGTTTCTTCAAAAAGAAAATTCAGCACATGAAGCTAGTCGCATATTTTAGCTAAATTTGAAAAAAAATCTACCGAGAGGAGTGTTCTAGTCAACAACAGATCAAGAAGTGGTCTAGTAATAAATTGCAATATAGAGAAAAATGCATACAGGTAGGAGGAGTGAATAGAGTTCGTGATGAACTTAATTTTAGCTAAATTTGAAAAAATAAAAATCTACTGAGAGGAGTGTTCTAGTCAACAACAGATCAAGAAGTGTTCTAGTAATAAATTACAATATAGAGAAAAATGCATACAGGTAGGAGGAGTTAATAGAGTCTGTGATGAACTCTATGTGAGAGCAGAAAAACTTCCGGCCTCTTGTAGATCAAGCAGGCATCGACGGCGAGGCTGCAAACACGAAGAAAATCAACAGGGAGGAAGACTCAATGGTAGAGGAGGTTGGTCAAGGGCGGCGTCGATCTTGTGCATGGGAGAAACGGTGGCAGCCTTGTTTGTCCGTCTGTGTGCCGCTTCCCTACACGTGGCATTATAATCCGAAGAGCAAAAAACCAATGACGACTTTCTTTCCATTTATCCCAATTGCCAGGCTTACTAAGTTGAGAGTAGAAGTTATGCCTTTCTCACTCCACTGTTTAGCAGTTCTTGTTTGATGTCTGAAATAGCAGAAACATTCTACAAGAAACATCAAAAAGGATACAAAAACAAATTGCAGAAAAAACAGAAGCATGCCAAACTGAAAGAGGTAATTTCTGACTAATAGAAGGTTAAGACCAGCAGCTAGAAAATCAGTGTGTTGAGCTTAAACTAAAAAATATCACCAAGGAAAAGAGAGAAACAGCAAAACGGCTAATTAGCAGAAGGATATAACCACATGCATACTTTTTATTTCTACATATACCAGTTTCAAAGACCAAGTCAGCACATAATTTATCTTGTTGTACGTACGTAGCATTCTCATAATATTTTAAAGCTAGCCAACGACGGTTAAATCATAGCCGTAACAATTAAGGAAACAATATATTTGCTTGCAAAGATAATCGTACATATGCTCAAAGCCTCTATGATTTGTCCACTAAATAAATTCAGAAAAACGGTTCAATCATATATATAGCAGTAACAATTAGTAGGTATTTTATGGGCATCCCAATACGACAATACCTGAATACATCGAGGAGAGCTCGGAGACATGGATCTGGAGCTGGCGACATGATTTTTGTCGCATATAGGTTTGGAGGAATTAATAGAGTTCGTGATGAACTCTATGTGAGAGCAGAAAAACTTCCTGTCCCATGTAGATCAAGCAGGCGGCGACGGCGAGGCTGCAAACAAGAAGAAAATTAAGAAAATCAACAGAGAGAAAGACTCAATGGTAGAGGAGGTTGGTCAAGGGTAGCATCGATCTTGTGCATGGGAGAAACGGTGGAAGCCTTTGCCTGTTTGTCGGTGTGCCGCTTCCCCACGCATGCTCGGTGGCGGCCATTGCCAGCGTCCTCCTCGCCCGCCGCTAACGATGAGGCGCAGCGAAGGCCGAGGGGAGGAGCCTTAGAGGCGGCGCGAGGGAACAGGGCCCGGTAGCGAAGACAAAGTAATACATATTTTTGCCCAATCTTCCATAGAACTCATCTTCTTGCTTCAAAATACATATGAACCAAAAGACAAAGAAGGCTGAATCAGAAGCACAACAAAAAATGAATCCATAGAAATCAGCATTTGTGGTTGGCCAGGCTGAACCGCTCTCTCACTAGCCTTCTTCCTCGCTACTCTCTTGCGTCTCCATATTCCAACCCCAACAAAAAATGAATGGAAACCTTGCAGATACGTACCAGATTTTTGAGAGGGGGCTGGGTTCCTCCAACGGGATCGGAGCGTTCTTGTTTCCGTGACGCGTGGAAGACTGCGACGGTAGGAGGGACGCCTGGTCCTCCTCGGCACGGGACCTCCTTGGCTCGCCGTCCTTCACCAAGGAGAGAGGAGGATGTGAGAGGTGGTCGCTGGTCAGATCGATCGGTGATGAAGGGGAGGAGGCGGCGGCTAGCTGCTGCTCTCCGTTCTCTCCTTGAGGAGAGAGCAGGCCATGGGTAAGAAAATGCGGACGACAACAAAGATGAATGGAAGAGGACAGCAGAGGCGTAGTATACGGCGAGGAGGGAAATCACGGGAGGGAAGAGGGAGACGGAGCGCGCCAGCCGCCACACGCGAGGAAGAGGAGAGGGAGGGGCGCGTGAGTCCTGGGGGTCTAGGACCGGTGGTTAGGGTTGAGCTTTTTATATGGGGCAGTTAAAAGCAACGCACGGCTAAGATTGTTTAGAGACAAGATTGAACGGCTGGTATTTTCTAATTAACCTGGAGGCTCCTTGAGAGGGCACCAATTACATATTTAGATACTAGGCTCATGTCCAAGAACAGAAAAAGTGCATAGAGTACTAGACATGATACTGGGCTCCACCGTAAAAGAAAATAATATTTATTACCTCAAACTTGCTATGATTTCTTACCATTTTCTAAGGGCATAGGGAGTTAAACCTACACTAGACGTGGTCTATTGTAGGTCCAATGAAATTTTTCTTAGCTACACTCGGTTAGAGCAAGTTCAATAATAAAACTTGTTGTTACGTTGCTTAGAACCAACTTAACTACCAACACATATAATAGTTAGATATAAGAAGGTATTACTTTATTAATACATGGCACATCTCATATGCTCGCAAGGTCTAGGAGGACGTGTTGCAATTGTTTCTTAGACTAGTCACAATGGGAAATATCATATAGTAGTATCATGCATATGATACTAGTATATGATACCATCTTCACAATGCATAGTATCATGTAGTAGTATCATAGTCTTATTGTATTTATTGTTTTGTAGAATCTCAATTAAATTTGTGTGCAAGATTTATTTGTGATTACTTTTTCTAGTTCTATGTGTTATGATACTGTATCTATCTATGATACCAACACAATCTCTTTCATCATTAATTGCAGTGACACATAAGACTAGTCATAACGGGGAGTATCATATAGTAGTTTCATGCATATGGTACTAGTATATAATATCATCTCCACAATGCATAGTATCATATAGTAGTATCATAGTCTTGGTGTATTTATTGTTTTATAGAATCTCAATGTAAAATTGTGGACAAGATTTGGTTGGAATTAATTTTTCTAGTTTTATGTGTTATGATACCGTATCTATCTATGATATCAACACAATCTCTTTCATCATTAATTGCTATGACATATAAACATTTTGTATGCATGTGGTGCATGATACCACCTATGATATCCCCATTGGGGCTAAGCATTTTGCATACATGTGGTGCATGATACTACCTATGATATCCCCATTGGGGCTAGTCTTAATTTAGAAAATACTTCTTTTCTCTCTCACCCAATTAAATAAAAACTTAGTATTTTAATCCTTATAGTCTGACTAAGTCTTAATACTTGCTCTTAGACCGTCTATGAATTGTTAGCCCTCACGTTAAGCAATGATGCACACACTCTAAGGCCGGCCTCCCTGGTGGACTTTAATTTTTTTTGAACAGTTCAAATTTTAAAATTCAAAAAAAACTAAAAATATTTAGGACACAGGTAATGATTTATAATATGCATAAATCATGTGAAAAAACTTTGTATTCTAATCTCAGAAAAAAATAGATCTAGACGTAAACAGTGTAATTTTGAATGGACCTCCGATTTTCTCAAAAAATATCATATTTGTCTCTTTAATACAACCGAAATATGAAGTATTTTCCTCTAGTCACTGTTTTGACATAGTAGTCGATCCACTAGCAATATGGTAGTACTATCCGAAATATATACAAGTAATGAATATACGGTATGGGTACACTAAATGTCTATACGGTCACGTGTCATCAATTTCTACGTACGTACATACGTACTACTCCATGTAGGAACGTATGAGTACTTTTGAGGAGTTAATAATGGCCTAGAATTTGGCTACACGCAACCCTGTTGCGGTAGTGTGGATGTATCCAAATTTAAGTGCGTCCCATGTACGCGTGCAGTGCAGGACCAAGATGCAACACATGCATGGCCGATGGTCCTTCCCTGTCAATGCATACATGAATGCATGACAAATTTAATCTTACCTATAGATCGCGATCCGGCGTTCATGGTGCCACCGTGTTAGAGCAGAGCCAAATCTAGTTTCAAATTAGATATTTGTCTTTTAAAACTAGTTTTATATATTATGAGGCTAGTTCCAAAACCGACAAAAGTGAGAACCCTAGCAACTCCTTGCTTCCATGCCAAATAGCTCTTTTCAAATAAAATAATATTTCTCTATGTACTACTCGCAGGGTCGTGTGTATAAGGTAGTAAACTGGCAGCCAAAGTTCAACTTCTTGCTATTTTCTATTCGTTGGTGGGACATCTTAGTGCGGATTTTTGGAACCAAAATGTTGTGGTACTCTTGCTATATCAGGCTATAGCCAAATTCAACCTTTTGGCGGAATTAGCTATGGTAACATTGTCTCTACTGAGCTTAGCTCCCCAGCAAAAGAAGACCACCAGATCAGAGGAAAATAACTTCCACGCTGCGGGAATCGCGTACATAAAATAAAGAGTGAATTTTATTTGTTACTCTTTATTTGTGCATTTGTGACACTAATTATTTTATGTAGTGAAAATTCATCTAAAAATTACCATGTTTGAAAACTTTAAACCCTCATTTTCTAATGCATATCTATTGGGCAAGGTGTGAGGTGATGATTGAACTTTGAAATTATCGAGATGACAACAAAGAATAAAACATTTGGTGCAGAGAAGGGTAGATATGATCGACGACGACGTCTTCCGATTTTAACATATTTTGTGGCGAAACATGGTCCTAACATGCCAGCCTTATCCAAGAACACGTGTTGAATACTAAAACGGGACAAAAACATGCTTAGAATTTTCTTAAATAGAACATTTGGGTACAACTTCTACTAAATGGGATAATTAGTGTCTCAAATACACAAATAAAGAGTAAAAAGTGGAATTCACTCTAAAATAAATGGGTTGCTAAAGTACTCTCATGATCCGATCCGATCCGATCCGATCTGATCCAATCAATTTTGTGCATGTGATGTTTAATTCTAATTGAGGGCCTACATCAAGATGAAAGTCGAGGAAGACATGCTTGAACTAGCTCAATTAGTTGCGGTGACCACTAACTCACACGAATGGAATCGTCATCGAGTATAGACCTTTCAAATCATTAAACTACTACTTCGATCGTGGAGGGCCAGATCATCACCATATATATAGCTAGTGGTAGTGGCTAGCTATTGCGTTGTGTGCCTTTCAATTCATTAACGACGACTTCTGTTCCTTGAGCAGCAAGAGAATATCCATGATTGAAGCCAGATAGATAAAATCACATGTGTAATGAGAGAAACACTCGATGCAAACAATGTTGCGTCACATCTAAAACATATCTCGTCATGATGCTGCAATCCATAGTCGGTGCCACTAGCATGCATGTACCACTCCTCCTCCTAGTCATCGTCGGAGGGCATCTTCGGGCGAAGCCTGGGCGGTGGGGCGACCTCTCTTCTTCAGGCGGTGGATGGCGGAGCAGGACATTCTTGCCAGCGGGAAATCGGCGCCGGGGAGGGGCGTGATGACGTGGTACTGCCGTGGCGGTGCGGTGACAATCTCCCCTCGTCTGTGTGCTCGAGGAGATGGCGCAGCGCGGCGCAGATCGTTCCCCTCTGTTGGCACGAGGCCTGGACTTCGGTTCTAGTGGTGGAGATCGGAGCGACTTGGACCCGCGAGTGATACGTCTAAAACGTATCTACTTTTTCGAACACTTTTGCTATTGTTTCTCCTTTAAACTTGTGTGATTTGGATACAACTAACACGGACTGACGCTGTTTTCAGCAGAATTACCTTGGTGTCTAGTTGTTGTGCAGAAAATCAACTATCAGGAAAAATCCTGAAAAATATGCCAAAAATCCTATTTCGTCAGAAGATCCACGGAGCCAGAAGACGAGACGGAGTGGAGGCCTGGGGGGCCACACCCCTGTCAGGCGCGGGTGGGTCCAGCCCGCGCCTAGGGGGTGCGGCCATCCCAGGCACCCCCTCGGTCTCCCTCTTCGCCTATAAGTTACCTCTTAACCTAAAAATCGAGGGAGGTTCGATGTTTTTCCAGAAAGAGTTCCGCTGCGCCGCCACCACCAGAAATCGCGATTCGGATCCAGAAACTCCGTTCTGGCACCCTGCTGGGACGGGGAATTTGGGAAGGATCATCGCCATCGTCATCACCAACGCCTCTCCATCAACCATCAATGTTTCCCTCATCCATGAGTGAGTAATCCCCCGCTGTAGGCTATGGGGATGGTAGGGATTGGATGATTTCTATCCTGTAATCGAATAAGATTGTTAGGGCATAGTGCCTAGTATCTCTATTAGTGCTATTTGACTTTGTTGCAACATTGTTGTGCTTAATGCTTGTCACTAGGGCCCGAGTGCCATGATCTCATATCTGAACTTATTACTGAATCATTATAATAGTATTGTTTGTGATCTTATCTGCAAGTTGTGTACACATATCATTGTCCGGATCCAAAGGCCCCGAAGTGATAGAAATTGGGACAACCGGAGGGGATGGCTGTGGTGTGAGGATCACATGTGTTCATGGAGTGTTAATGCTTTGCTCCGGTGCTCTATTAAAAGGAACACCTTAATTGCCAGTAGTTCCCTAGAGGCCTCGTTGCCACGGATTGGCTGGACAAAAGATGTTTTGCAAGTTCTCATTGCGAGCATGCATGACTATATATGGAGCACATGCCTATGATTGTTTAGTACTTGGATGCTTATTCTTATTTATCTGCAATGTCCTGGATCTTGAAGTTACATGTTTAGACTCGTCCATGCAACGCCCGTCCATCCATCCCTATGCCTACCGCGCTCGTATCCTACTGTTTACTGCTACTGTTACTATTGTTCTTATTTTGATGTTGTTGTTGCTTTGTTGTTGCTACTACAAACTGTTGCTACTCATAAACTTCTGTGAGCAAGAACTATTTACAGGTGCAGCTGAATTGACAACTCAGTTGTTAAGGCTTGCAAGTATTCTTTGGCTCCCCTTGTGTCGAATCAATAAATTGGGTAATAGTACCCGCGAAGACTGTTGCGATCCCCTATACTTGTGGGTCATCAAGACTTTTCTGGCGCCGTTGTCGGGGAGCATAGCTTTATTTGTAAGTTCACTTGGATCTACTATTGTTTACTGCTACTCCTTTCATCATGGGTAAGTCTCGTGATGGAAAGTTTCCTATTTTACCATCCACTACAAGAAGAGGTACAGTCCTAAACACCTCTGTTGCTCTTGATTCACCGTCTGTTATAAGTAAGCTTGTTACACCACCACATACTCATGCTACACACACTGCTACTACTGCTGAATCTGAAACCGCTTTTGATACTCATGATGTTACTTCTACTGTGCTTGATGCGAGTGGTTCATTAGGTCCTTTCCTAGATGCTACTATGGCTAGTCTATAAAATACTGAGACTCCTAGTGAAGACACTGTTACACCTATTAGCTCATCTGAGTCTAGAGAGAGTTATGATATTAATGATGGTTACATTGAGTTTACTGATGAATTTGTTGAAGAGTGCCGAAACACATATGGTACTAGTGCTATTAAGAGTCTCCTTGCTAGACGTACTATTATTCCTAAGTTGTCCTCTGATCCTAAGTTTGCCACTTCTCCCATAGATATCAAAGATAAAGATTATGATTTCTCTCTTGAATTATCCTATTTAGACATTATTGACAAAGAACCTTTTTGTGGGACTGAAAATGAGATTGTTGTGGCTCATATGAATGAGCTTTCCACTATGAGTGCTTTTTTCTCTGATGATTTTAAGATGCGCAAGTACTTTGTTACTAAGATCTTCCCTTTTTCACTAAAAGGAGAAGCTAGGGCTTGGTTTAATAGATTACCTCCTGGTTCCATTGATAGCCCTGATTTCTTGATTTCTTCTTTCGTCCAGAAATATTTTCCTCCAAGTGCTAGACATGCTGCTTTGCAGAGACTTTTTGAATTTAAATAGGGAGAAGAAGAGAAATTGCCTGAGTCATAGACAAGGTTCTGTGCCTTGATTCATGCACATCCTGGATGTCCATTACCTAAGAA
The DNA here is from genome assembly GCA_916181665.1 of Avena sativa. Lineage (NCBI taxonomy): Eukaryota > Viridiplantae > Streptophyta > Magnoliopsida > Poales > Poaceae > Avena > Avena sativa. The sequence continues at coordinate 342,414,518 of OV702283.1, forward strand.
TGAGCTTCTTGATATTTATTATAATGGACTAACTGATGATTCTAGGACATACCTAGATAGTTTTGCTGATTGTGTTTTCAGGAAAAGGACTCCTACATATGCTGAAGAATTAATGGCTAAGATAAGCAAGAATTATGATAATTGGACTTCAACTGAGCTAAATACACCTGAGCCTATTACTCCTGAACCAGTTGTGCCTGAACCAGATCCAATACCAACACCAAAGAAAAGGGGAGTTATTGCATTAAATGATGAAGTGATGAAGGAAGCTAAAAAGTGTCTAAAGGAGAAAGGTATTAGAGCTGAAGATGTGAAGAATCTACCTCCTATAGAAGAATTATGCAAGCCAATTCCTCACTCATCTACTATTGAGGTACACTCTCTCCAACACTTCGATGAAGGTGATATTTCCTATGGTAATCCTCCTAATCAATGTTTAGAGGAACTTGACATTTTTATTGTTAAACAAGGTAATTTTAATAAACAAGTTCAGAATCATAAACTCTAGAGCTATTAATGAGTTGAAAGATATTGTGGAAAGAACTTCTAATGATATTAAAATGCTTTATAAACACTTTCAAATGGTCCAAACCCAACTTGATTAACTTGCTAAGGTACAAAAGGATATGCTAGTGAATGCCTCAGGAGATAAACATGCTTATGGAATTAGAACTAGGAGTGGTATAGCTACTCAAGATCCTTTATATCCTGAAGGACGCCCTAAAAAAATTGAGCAGGATTCTCAACAAGGTGAGAGTAGTGATAGTCCTCGTAAGAGAAAGAAAAATAAACATAAGGTAGTTGAGGAACCACTTGAACCTGTTGTAGATCCTAATAGTATATCTGTCTCTGATGCTCAAACTGAGAGTGGTAATGATAAAAATGATGCTCCTGTAAGGAGGAAGTTGAGGAAGAATCTGAGAATCACACTAAGAACACCAGGTACACTAAGGAAGATTTTATTGCTAAGAAACATGGTAGTGAGAGAGAACCTTGGGTGCAGAAACCTATGCCTTTTCCAGGTAAGAAACACAAGTCAAAGGAGGAAGAACACTACAACAAGTTTTGTGAGTGGATGAAACCTTTATTTTTGCAAATTCCTTTGAATGATGCTATTAATTTGCCTCCTTATTCAAAGTATATGAAGGATATTATCTCTAATAAAAGGAAGATTCCTAATGAGGAAATTTCTACTTTGCTTGCCAATTATTCTTTCAATGGTAAGGTTCCAAAGAAACTTGGTGATCCAGGTATACCAACTATTCCTTGCTCTATTAAGAATAATTATGTTAGAACTGCTTTATGTGATCTGGGAGCTGGAGTTAGTGTTATGCCTTTTTCTCTCTACAAGAGACTCCAGCTAGAAAAGTTGATACCAACTGATATATCTTTGCAAATGGCTAATAAGTCAACTACTATTCCTGTTGGTATATATGAGGATGTTCCTGTTTAGGTGGCTCATAATTGCTTGGTTTTAACTGATTTTGTTGTGCTTCAAATGCCTGAAGATGATAATATGTCTATTATTCTTGGGAGACCTTTTATTAATATTGCAGGTGATGTCATTAATTGTAATCAAGGAAAAGTAACATTCAATATTAATGACAAAGAACATACTGTTTATTTCCCTAAGAAGGTTGCTAGAAGCTATTGCCTGAATTCCATTGAAAATATTGAGAGAATCAAGGTTGGAGAAATATATTGTCCCATTTTACAAGAAAATTTTGAAACTATTATGATTGGGACTATTGCTATCAAGGTTGAGGTAACATAATCACCTTGTGAAATGCTTAGTTTTGTTTCATATAAGATTGTTTTTGTAACAAGACTTGATCAACCTTGTTAATAAAAGGATTTTAATGAACAAAACAATGCTTTCACAATGGTTATACTTGCTCACTTTTACTTTTCTCCTTCCTAGTCTTTGCCTTTTCTTTTGCTAGCTTTGGTTTTGCTAGTTGTTTGCTTGTTAGAGTGTCTTAGAACTTCTGTAGTTTGGTTTTTTGGTTTGCTTTTGCTTCTTCTAAAAAAAATGTTTCTGCGATAAAATCAATTTTCATACCCTGAAAATTGGCAAAAAATAAAGTTTCCCGAAAAATCCCAGAAAATTCAAAATAATTTTTCCCTCGAAAAAAGGGGCAGAGGGACACCTGGAGTGACCCAGGGGGCCACCCCAGGCACCCACACCCCTGGTGGGCGCGGCCTCCCTACAGGTGACGCCTAGGTGGGGTGTGGCCCACCTGGGCCCCTCCAAGGTGCCTCCTCCCAGCCATCTTATTTCTCTCTCCCGAAAAACACCGAAAAACTTTCTCAAGCTCGAGTTACTGCTGTTCTTGCTCGCGATTTTCGATCTCCTTGCTCAGCCCATCTTTGTTGCTGATTTTTGGAGGGATTGCTCCTTGGTATGTGCCTCCTCCACCTGTCCAATTAGATTTGTGATTAATAGATTGTATTTTGAGTATTTTGCTGCTATAGGTGACATGTTGTGTGAGGTTGCATGCTTGTTCTATGCTTAGAGATTTCATTTTGATGCATGTGTAGCCCTCTAGCAAGTTCCTATAGTAGTTTCTCATCATTATCAACTTGGAAATCACTTGGTTTGATGTTTGTCTAAAAATTTCAGAAAAAAAGAGGTCATGTACAACCACACATTTTGTGAAATATTTGAGAGTGATGCACCTAGAAGGGCAAGGCCTTCAAGATCATCCTCCCGAGCTAGGCCCTCATACAATGAGGATCTCATTACTCCATGATTCAGCGACGAGGGAGATGAGGGGGATGCTCACCCTTCCACCTTTCCTTGCCAGATCTTTCTGCGAGCTGTTGGGATTCTTGATGATTTTACAACCTTGGTTCGGAGGACTGGACTAACAAGCTTTATGCAGGATGAGAGCGTGCAATATGCAACGCTCACTAAAACATTTGTGGAGAGCATTTATTTTACTAACAGCTTGTTCAAGCCAGATGTGTCTTTCAGAACTTATGGCAGGCCTTACACCATGACATTAAAGAAATTTTGTGAGGCCCTAGGACTTGGTACAACTGGGTCGGCGTAGAAGATTCCAGCTCAACCCGCTGATTTGTTGGAGCTCTACCGCGGGATAACCAATGATGATAACCATAGAGCCCAACGGGGAAAGATAATAAATATTCAACTCCCAGCCATCAGGTACTTTGCTTACTATCTTGCCACTAGTGTTCTTGGTAGGGAGAACACTAGTAATATTTCCAACTATCATTTGGCCTTCATAGCTGCTGCGCTCAACAATGAAACTAAGTACAATCTTGGTTCTCTCATTGCTCGTCGCTTAGCTGCTAAGGGATCCATTTATGGGGGGGATTATTGTTGCACGTGTTGTTGATGCCTTGGACCTTGCTGTTGATCCAAATGATACAGTTTTGTCCCCTTAGAGGCTTGATCTTGCTGCCATGAAGGCACATCACTTTGTCACTACTGGCTCTACCCTTGAGAGTTTGGTTTATAGAATGTTGTTTATTGACGGGGAAGAGAGAGAGAGAGATCCCTCTCCCCCAAACCACTTTGTTCAGTATTTCTTAGGGACCTTTGTCGTGCTCCAAGGAGGAGATGGATGACAAGCTACACATTCTTGGCTTCCATGTACGCTATTAGGGGGACGCACCCTTATATGACCCCTCTGTATCCTACATGGGTGAGTCCTCGAGCTCGTACCAGGACAAGGGGGCCTCCTCGTCGTACTACGGAGGTGCACCTACTTGGTCACCATAGAGTTGATCCCCACTTAGGCCAAAAGCCTAAGCTTGGGGGAGGTATACCGACATCACACTCATATATATATCATGTTCAGTCGGTTTTTTGTATATCCATTGTTTCGCTTTCTTTTTGGTTCTTTCTGCTTTCTCAAAACACAAAAATACCAAAAATATTTTCGTTGTTTCTCTTGGTTTGTTTCTTTGCTTTTTAGCTTTGGTTTGCCTTAAAGAAAAAATCCAAAAAGATTTTGCTTTGTTTGGTTTGTTTTTGCTTTGCTTGTTTTTGCTTTGTTGGCTTGTTTGTAAAATCGAAAATACCAAAATATTTGTTGTTCTTCTTTGGTTTTGCGAGTTCTTTGCAGGTTTCAGCCGTCCCTAGTGGATTTTGGTTTCATGTTATTATTCAAGTCACACAAGTGAAGGGTAATAATGAAGATTAAGACAACTTGAGATGTGGTAAGAGGCTGGTAACGAACTCTTTTTATTTTCATTTTTGTACATATACTCATCACTGTGACTATGCTTAGTCTGTTCATGTAAGGTGTATGTTACTGATGGATGCTTAGTAGTTCTTGCTTGGTTGTGATTAGTTTCAGCTTGCTAATAGTTTGTAGCATCTCATATGAATGTTTGCTTGCATTGTTTTATTCATATTTTGGTATGATATTGTGGTATCCTCCTATGAATGTTTCATGTGAATCGACTTGGCACATGCTCACGCATGCATATGACTAAACAATAGTCAGTAAGCCTCGGTGATTTATTTTGCCTCAAAGTTCTTGTATCACTTTCATGCCATAATTAGTCATGTTTTGTTGCAAGCTTGATTATGACAATTATTGCTCTCTCGTTTGTCGCTCCCTCTCTATTGCTAGCCTTCACTTGCACTGAGTATGAGCTCTACTTGTGCTTACAACTCCCCAAAACCAATATTGCCAATAGTGTCCACCATACCTACCTATTAGCATCAATTGCTATTACAATGCATATTCTATATGCCTTGTTTTCTTCCAAATAAAATGTTAGACTGCTTTGAGAAAGTTAGTTAGTAAAGCTCTCACGAACTTGATGGCATGCTTTATTTCTTGCATTTAATAATCCTGAACCATTGTGACCTGTCCATGAAAGTTATATGCTTGCAAATTATAGGCTGGGAGTTAGCAGAACCGTGCTGTCACGGGGAATGTTTTCAACACTTATGGATGCATATCCAGTTGATACCTTGCTCTTTTGTTTGCGGATGTCGACGGTGTGAAATAAAAGGGGAGCTTGTGAGTTCATGGAGTATATATATGTATTAGAGAAACGCCTGGGCCGCTAGCCTAAGCCATGCCTAATCATGGTGGAAACTTGCAGAACCACCATAATGAGCATTCTGTGAAGCATCCTCAATAAAAATTTATTCACATAGTAAATAAAAAGATCGCTGAGATGTTCATTGTCTGCTTGCCTTGTCATTTTGATCACGGGATAGCTCCTGTATCATGTGCAAGGAGTACCCCATTGGCGACCTCTATGATATGCATGTATGTACAATGACAAGAACTTGCAGGTAACCAAAGTTGAGTAGCATGCGGAGCAACCCTCGTACTCAAGGGATATGGGATTTCCAGTTTATGGTATGTTAAGCCTATAACTCAGATTGGACCTCACTTTCACCATAACCACATGAAGATGCCTTGATAGGGGAAATGAGAGCTCAAATCTAGTGAGTACCTTACTTTCAACATTTGGAAGCATTTCAAACATTTCAAAACCTTCTCACTTCCTTGTTGAGTCACCACTTATTCTATGAGCACCTTCTTGAGAGCATAGTTGTCATTCTTGTGTTTGTCTCAAAACTTGGTTAATTATGTCATGACTTTGATGCCTGTATCTCTGATATCTTTACTTCTAGTCTTCACTTGAACTTCAGAGGTGCCTTGGCATTTATATTGTGCTCTACAAACAAAGGAAAGCGAGATACCATAATATCATACCTTATTATGAGCATTGCAATGTTGCTTATATTTATGTTCCATGCTACTTATTATTATTGCGTTGGTTTCTCTTCATAGCTTGCAATGACTATTGAGTAGACTTAGTTGCATACTTCTTATTATGAATGGTTTAAGTATCTACTCCTATGCTGATAATATAAACATCATATGAAGCAAATGTGTTTGTGAAAGTTCTTTGATCGCACTCAATTTTGAACTGAATTGCTTGAGGACAAGCAATAATCTAAGCTTGGGGGAGTTGATACGTCCAAAACGTATCTACTTTCCCGAACACTTTTGCTATTGTTTCTCCTCTAAACTTGTGTGATTTGGATACAACTAACACGGACTGACGTTGTTTTCAGCAGAATTACCTTGGTGTCTAGTTTTTGTGCAGAAAATCAACTATCAGGAAAACCCCCCGAAAATATGCCAAAAATCCTATTTCGCCAGAAGATCAACGGAGCCAGAAGACGAGACGGAGTGGAGGCCTAGGAGGCCCACACCCCTGCGAGGCGCGGGTGGGCCCAGCCCGCGCCTAGGGGGGTGCGGCCATCCCAGGCACCCCCTCGGGCTCCCTCTTCGCCTATAAGTTACCTCTTGACCTAAAAACTGAGGGGGGTTCGACGTTTTTCCAGAAAGAGTTCCGCTGCGCCGCCACCACTATAAATCGCGATTCAGATCCAGAAACTCCATTCTGACACCCTGCCAGGACAGTGAATTTGGGGAGGATCATCGCCATCATCATCACCAATGCCTCTCCATCAACCATCAATATTTCCGTCATCCATGAGTGAGTAATCCCCCACTGTAGACTATGGGGATGGTAGGGATTGGATGAGTTCTATCATGTAATCGAATAAGATTGTTAGGGCATAGTGCCTAGTATCTCTATTAGTGTTATTTGACTTTGTTGCAACTTATTGTGCTCAATGCTTGTCACTAGGGCCTGAGTGCCATGATCTCAGATCTGAACTTATTATTGAATCATTATGATAGTATAGTTTGTGATCTTATCTGCAAGTTGTGTACACATACCATTGTCCGGATCCAAAGGCCCCGAAGTGACTAAAATTGGGACAACCAGAGGGGATGGCTGTGGTGTGAGGATCACATGTTGTAACATCCCAAAAATACTAAACTTGGATCATCAAACTCTAATCATCAAAATTAGGGTTAACAAAAACTTTTCAAATTAAAAATATGAAAGCATGCATATGTGTATGCATTACTAATTTGGATTCTTTTGAATTGCCATGCTTGTGTGTTTCCTTGCTTGTAAAAGGATTCTTAGGCGAAATAAACATCATCTAAACAATCCGCACACTTTTCCCAAAGACAAGTAAATCAAAACAAACAAAATAAGTGAATGGTCACTTTGGCCAAATTAACTCCCATGCCTACTTTGGCTATCTCTAACTTTCAGAACCTAACAAAAACTTGTTTGGATCTTTGCACCCCTTGATAGTACTCATAACAAAGTACCAAGGCCCACTTTGTGATCTTCCAAAATCATTCAAATGCATAGTTTAAAGGACAGTTTAAAATTGAATCTTTATCATATGGGAAGATCCCACTTTTTCAAAAACCACTCAAACAAGCTCAACTTTCAAAACCCAAGCAACCACAGACTCACCAGCACATGCCTAGAACACCCACCAAAAATCTTTTCAAAATTCAAAACTTGAATTCATGCGGCCATTTCATCAAACACCTTGCAGATTCAAATCAAACAAAATCAAAACACTATAGTGTGCAGTGTTTTGGGCCTAACTTGTTCCCTCTATGGACACCACTAGCCTTAGTAGATCATCTAACAACCCTAACTAATCCCTAGCACCACTGTAAGCTCGCCAATGTCATCAATGGTGAACAGGCCGAGAGCACCATGTCACACTAGTGTGGACAGCAGGCTAGAGGAAGAACTAGCCGTGCCAACCTTGTCTGGGAGGTAGCCCATGCCTCACCGCCCCTCTCGACCAGCCCTGCCTCACGAACATCAACCAGAACCGCCAGGAACGTCGCGCCCGTGCCGTTGTCGACCATGCCGACCCGCGCCGCAGAGCATGCACCGTTCCCACGCAACCCGACCACCTCGAGCCCTCGCCGCCCGCCAGCATGCTCCCCACCGTCCCAGGAGACCGCCAGACATGCCCATTTCACCGCCCGTACCCCGTAGCCACCGCTCGCCGTCGAAGACGCCGCCTCTGCGTCGCAGAGCATCGCGTGTTCCCGACCGTTTGCCACCCCCCCTACACGCGCATTAAAGCCCTAGAGCATCGCCAGGAGACCACCGATCGATCGCCACCCTCGGCCATGCCTCTAGCAGCCCGTAGCCATGTCGCCACCATCGCCTGCCCATCCCGTTCGGTCTCGCGTCGAGCCTATAAAAGGAGGACTCCCCCGCTCAAATTCTTCACACCATTCCACTCCTCTCTCACCCAGAACCACCCCACCTCAGTCCCGGAGCAAGGCGAGCAGCACATCACCGGAATTGTGTCGGAGCAGGCCGCCTCTGGAGAAGAAGGGCGCCGTCGATTTCGTCCACCCCAGGAGCTGCCGCGACCACCCCTGAGTTCGCCGTCGTCGACTTCATCGTTCGCCCGCATCGCCGACCTTCGCCTGAGCCCCGGTGAGCCTCCCACGTCCCCCACTGAGCCGCTAGGGTTCGAGCTCGCCCGTGACTAGTTCATCGTCGACGACGACCCTCAGCCGTTGATCTTACTTCTAATCCAACGCACCACATCGCCCCGTACCGCTTCGCGTTTAATGAGTCGCTGACTAGTAGACCCGCCCTTTCAGTTGCGCCCCGCGCCGCGGAGTGACACTAGGCCGGCCCATTTCCTCTTCCCGCGCAGCCCACTCATTTGAATTTGGATTTTTCCATTTTCATTCAAACACAGTTCTGTACCTAGTTTCAAAAATCAACCCAGCTCAGTTCAGTGAACCAAATTGAATGAAACCAATTTTGTTAGAAAGGTCTTGAAATGCTTAATCCAAGCCCGTTGGATTCAAATCATTTGGATCTGTAGATCACCCTTGGTAAAAATAACAAGGCAGAAGCTTTTCTGCATTCAAACATTTTTCAAATTTAAACCATAATAGCTTTTGAGTTGATTCCAACTCTCAAAAATCACATTTGATCATACCTTTCAGAATATATAAAAATATATGGTTTTACTTACAGAAATAATGTCCAAGTAATAAAAGAATGTCACATAGGCATTTCTAGTCACTTATTTTAATTAAAATAAAAGGTTAAACCTTATTAAATTGTGACACCACTTTATTGAAAGGATACGGATGTCGCCTAGAGGGGGGTGAATAGGCGATTAAAACTTTTTCTAGAGTGGCTCAACAAAGGCGAATAAAACTAGTGTTTACTTTGTTAAGCACAACCTAGAACAACTAAGGTTCACCTATGTGCACCAACGACTTATGCTAAGCAATACAAGCAACAAAGTGATAGCAAGATATATATTACTTCAGGCACGAAGGCTATCACAATGTAAAGTGCATAAGTAAAGAGCTCGGGTATAGAGATAACCGAGGCACGCGGGGACACCGATATTTTACAGAGTTCCTCCAAAAATGGAGTACGTCTCGTTTGGAGAGGGGGTGGTATCAAACCACCAACGCCACAAAAGGCCTCCCTTATTCTCCGGTGAATCTTACCCCAATGGGATCGATCCACGTTTCCACTATCGGTGCACTTGTCGGTGGCAACCGGAACCTCTCACAAGGTTGGGGCACTTCTCCACAACTTGATTGGAGGCTCCCAACAAATGCCACAAAAGGCCACAATGCCACCAAGGCCACAAACCGTCTAGGGTTCCAAGAACCCAAGAGGGACAAGCTCCAATGAGTAAATCAAACCAAATCCTCCGAGGAGAACTCAAACCGATGCACCAAATGCAAATGGCAAGAACACCACAAAGGTGCTCAAATCCCTCACTCTCAAGTTTCAACAAAGCTACTAAAGCTATTGGGGGAACAAGAGAGGAGGAATCAAAGAGAGACACAAAATCCCCCAAAATCTAGATCCCCAAAGATACACTCACAAAGAGATGTTTTGGTTTGGTCAAAACGTAGATCTAGATCTCCTCCAACAACCCCTCAAATATATGCAAGAATCAATGGAGGGGTGTGTAGAAATCAAGCTCAAAGAGTAAAGCAAATGGGGGCAAAGCTTGGACAAGAGGAGAAGGAAGAAGTAACCCTAAATGAAAATAGACAAAAGACTTATATAGGGCTAGACAAAATATGGCCGTTGGGGGTGTTTTTTCTGGACATTCCGGTAGTACCGGATTGGGCCGGTACTACCGGTCCCAACGAACCAGACAGCAGCGAGCGAGGCAGAGAGAAAGCAGCAGCAGGTGGGCCATGTGCGGGGCAGAGCAGCAGGAGCAGCTGCGCATGCGGCAGCAGCAGTTGCAGGCGCGGCAGCTAGCAGCGCAAGGCAGCAGCGCGACAAGCAAGCGGTTGCAGGCAGCGCGTCAACGCGCGCGCGCACGCAGCTAGCGCAGCGGCAGCAGCGCAGTGCAGTGCAGCAGCAGGGCGGGGCCAGGGGGCGAGCGCGCACAAGAGAGGCAGTAGCAGCGAGCGCGTGCGCGCGAGGCGTGGGCGCGGCATGCGGCGGCAGCGGGCCCCAGCGCGAGAAGCGGAGCGGGCGAGGCAGACGCATGGGGCCAGACAAGGGCGGAAGCTGCGCACGCGGGCAGGTCAACGTTGCGCGGGATCGGACGCGAGCGAGAGAGAAATCGAGTGCGGGGCGTGCACTAGATCTGGATCTGTATCAGGGAAAAGAAAACTGGGCCGGCCGGTACTACCGGCCCACCCGGGCGGTACTACCAGATTTAGGTACCTAGCCAGGCAGAAAGAAAACGGGCCGTTTTTAGGCCTAGGCGGTAGTACCGGCCCATCCGGGCGGTACTACCGCTCGGCCTAGAAAACAGATTGACAGGCAAATATTCAAACGACAATAACTTTTGACTGGAAGCTCCGATTGACCCGATTCAAATTGCGTTGGATAGAGGACGACAAGGGCTTCCCAACGATTATCACCAAGTGAGAAAGTATCAAGTAGAATAATGTGTGATACCTCACTTGGTGAGAAACCGAAAAACCGCATAAATCAAAATCGCAATAAGATACATATGGGAGATCCGATTTTGATGAACAAGAGCTTGTTATGGAGATTACCACAAGCTCTATATCCTCACATGGATAAGACCAAATAACAACCAAATATGATGATGCAAGTATGCAAAGGTTTGATCTCTCTCCGAACGATGTGACCGAATTACTCATACGAGAGCCCCTCTTGATAGTATGGTTATCTATCCTAAACCCGGTATTCCACTAACAATATAAGACCGGCAAAATGGAAAACCTATCAAGATTATACCTTTGCCTTGAGCATTACACTTGAGCTCGATGTAGACGGTCTTGCCCTTCTCAAGATGGAACGCCTTTCTTAATTCCTCATCATCGACCTCGCATATTGAGCTTGCATGACAAATCTTCTTTGCATTTTATCGACCTTGAAGTCAACACATGCTCCAAGCGATGCCAATGGACAAATCCTACAAGTATAACTTAATACACACATTAGTCCATAAAGATTGTCATTAATTACCAAAACCACACATGGGGGGGCCAACATGTTCTTTCAATCTCCCCCATTTACTGAAATATGTGGTGATGACATGTGTCAACATGATCCCATGTTTGGTTTGGAGAATATTAAATCTTAAGTAGTTTTTCAATGAGTAGAAATTACTTTTCTAAAAATAAAATCATTAAGCCAAATGCTTTAGTCTTGTAATGTTAGTGATGATGCTAGATCATCTATAGAACCCCTTTGTGTGATGATTGAAAGTAGTTAAGTATTGTCTGGTGATTGTGTACCTCGTATTTATTCATAGACGCTAGTACCGACCAAGGATACGAGGAGGAAGGAGGATACTATGAAGAAGAAGCCGAGGAGAACTTCAACCACTGCTCTGCACAAGGCAAGCCAATACTTGCAAGCTATTAACTTAGCAAGCTTATACAGATACTTGTGCAAGCCTTACTAATCAAGTTGACCTATGCAAGCCTAATACTACTAGTTGAATGTGCAAGCTAACACTTGCAATTATGAAAGTTAGATAACCTATGCAATGCACTAAGCATGCTTGGTGGACCCATTTGATGATACCCCCTCTTAGTTTTACTTGCAAGCTTTCTACTTTATTTCTTTATCAAAGCTACTTCCTTAGAATGTACTTAAGTGACTTGTAGATTCTAGAAAGATAACTGAAGGTTGCATAAAGAGCATAAAATTTGTCCTAAGCTAGATACTCTTGATGTCATCCTAAGGCATGAGATGGTACCTAGTTGAAACTCCACTAGTTTACCACCCCTCCTTAGTACTCACCCCCACTTGTAGATGCTAGTGCTAACCATAAAACTTGATCAACTTTAGATGGGAATACTTGGTGAAAATGGTTATGAAAACCTTGGAATGATGGATCATTCTACTGAGATGTTTTGACATATGTTTCCGAACACCAGATGATTTTGGTGATGAAAACGTTGAGGCATGAGCCTTAGCCCTCTTTAAAACTGATGGTTGTCTGGATGCGATACCATTCCAATTTTACCGTACAACCACAATACCCGAAGATTGGGTAGGGCTTGACTGGAAACTTATATACCTTAGTATTGGTTCCCTCACGGCTAAGGTCTGAGCTGAGGCTACCTTGTGAAGATTGTCCACCTGTGCAGTACCCAAGATGAAAGTTGGTCATGGTTGGGAGGCCAAAATCACAAGAGAGGTGCCTATACTAGGGCATGTAATTGAAAGGTTAGGATTGATTATCCGCATACTGAGTATGGTGAATTCAGGATTTGTTCCTGACGGATGTATCGAATGTTGTGGTGAAAGTGTACAATCTCTGCAGAGTGTCAAACTATTCGAATAGCCGCGTCTGCGGTTATGGACAGTTGGAGTGGCCATACTGTTCCCCCGTCAGATGTTTTCAAAATGACTTGTGAAACGAATTGAGATTTTGACTTGACCACAACAGAGTTGTGACATGAGATACAAGTTTCCACTTAGGTGTTATAAAATGTGACTAGTTTTCTCTTGCTTCTGAACTTAGTAGAGGTAAATCTGGCTTTTTGCAAAACAACCCTAGAGCTTAGTGTCCTATTACAAAAACCCCCTTCACTTGTTAGTATTAGTTTGCGACTACTTAAAGAGTACTCATGGCTTTGTCCCTGGCTATTCTCGTGGCCAGACTATGAAGAGGAGTACCAGGATGATGGACCCCAGGAAGGTTACGACAACTAGGATCATCTCCCATCGCCAGCATTGCATGTGACCCCGAAGATGGAGCTTCGCCTACGCTACCGTTATTATTACGTATTTCCGCTGCTTGAGTTGTATTAAGAACTGGATCATTGAAGGGTTTCGCGGCATAGTAAATCAAAAATTTCTACGGATGTGAACAGAGGGAAGCCAAGATCTAATCTAGGAGATGCAAACAACGAGAGAGATTGGATTAGATCTTCATACCCTTGAAGATTCGCACAGCGGAACGTTCGTCAGAACGTGGGTGATGTAGTCGTACTCGCTTTTCCTCCTCGCGATCCGATCCAATCTAGCACCACAAGTGGCGGTGCCTCCATGAGATGCACACGTGCAGCACCTCGACGTCTCCTCCTTCCTCGGACCAGCAAGTATGGTGGAGAGACGGATTGGATCTACAACACGACGGCGTGGTGTATATGGTGGAGAATTTCTGCAGCAGGGCTTTGCCTACAAACAGTCGGGAGGGAGAGAGGAGGGCAGCAGGGCAGCTAGGGTTGGAGGGGAAGGTGTGAGTGTAGGGTTTCGTAGCATGGAAAACAAAAATTTTCTACCGCATACAAACAAACAAGCCAAGATCTATCTACAAGATTGTAGCAACGAGTCGATGGAATAACTCACCCTCGAAGATTCCAAAGTGTTTAACGAGAGCGGATTCTCGTGGGTGATGTAGTCGTACTCTTCCCGATCTCAAGATCGCGTAGACGATCCTTCCGGCGCTGCGTTCCGGCAGCGCTCCCGCAGTCGGTCACACGTTCGGTACTCGACGAAGACCTTCCTCTCCCTTGTTCCAGCAGGCAGCGGAGGTTGTAGCACTCTCCTCGCGATTCCGACAGCACAACGGCGTGGTACCGGAAGTAGAGGGGAGATCTCGCAGGGCTTCGCCTTAAGCCGGAGCGAGTATGGTGGAGTATGAGAGAGCTCCTCGGCGATCTAGGGTTTATACACACCAAGGAGGAGGTGCTAGAGCCGGCGGCTAGGGCAAGGGGCAGCCCAAGTCGGCGGCTAGGGCAACCCTAGGAGGCGGCGGCAGCTGCAGGAGGTGGTGGCGCCAAGCTAGGGTTTGGGGCAGGGAACTTGTGTGTGCTAGGAGGGAGCCCTGCCCCTCCTTATATAGGTGGAGGGGCCGGCCGGCCAAGGGGAGGGAGGGGAGTCCCTCCCCAACTCGGCTTGGGTGGTGCGCCGCCGGTTGGAGGAGGGATTCCCTCCCCAACTCGGTTTCCCACTCCTCCTCCTCTTTCCAAAAACTTGCCGTTTGACTTTCAAACTAGCCGTTTGACTTTTCAATTTAGGATTTGAATAAACCCTTTATTTTGGACAGCGAAGACACTTAGTACATGATGCAATCATTCCAACTTGCAATGACACATTCATGTACCCCTTCCCCTCCGGAGTGCCGGACATTCCGGAACCTTCTAGAACATTCCCGATGAAAACACCGGAATCATTCCCGAACTCCGAAATGAGACTTTCCTTATAAGAATCTTATTCTCCGGACCATTCCGGATCTCCTCGTGATATCCCGGATCCCATCCGAGACTCCGAACAACATTCGGTCTCTTTCTCATCATACCATAACTACTCAAACAACGTCGAATCCTTAAGTGTGTCTCCCTACGGTTCGTGAATTATGCGGACATGATCGAGACACTTCTCCGAACAATAACCAATAGAGGAATCTGGAAATTCATATGGCTCCCACATATTTCTACGATTACTTTGCGATCGAATGGACCACTTACATACGATACCAATTTCCCTTTGTCTCACGATAGTTTACTTATCCGAGGTTATGATCGTCGGTATCTCTGCATACCTAGTTCAACCTCGTTACCGATAAGTACTCTTTTCTCGTTCCCGTGATATGTGATCCCTTGTGAGCCAGTCACATGCTTGCAAGCTAATTGGATGACATTTCACCCAGAGGGCCCAGAGTATATCTATCCGTCATATGGATGGACAAATCCCACTCTTGATCCATGTGTTTCAACCAATACTTTCCGAACACTCAATGCCACCTTTATAGCCACCCAGTTACGGTGTGGTGTTTGATGTCATCAAAGCATACATCCGGCAAAGGTGATATGCATGATCTCATGGTCGAAGGAATTAGGTTACTATTTATCAGAAAGCATATAGCAATTGAACTATTGAAATGACTTGATCTTTATGCTACGCTTATCTATAGGAGTATGTCCACCATATCATTCTCCTAACGATATGATCTTGTTGTTAATAACATCTCAATGTTCATGATAGGGAAACCAAACTCATCTATTAACCAACAAGCTAGTATTATATAGAGGCTTTACTAGGGACTTCAAATTAAGTTTACAAATCACACAAGTATTAATGTTTCCTTGTTAATACTATTATAGCATGAATGTAAACATTTATCATAAACACAAAGATATAATAATAACTACATTTATTATTGCCTCTAGGGCATATCTCCAACAGTCTCCCACTTGCACTAGAGTCATCTAATCTAGATTACATGGTAATATACCGAACACCCATGGCAGTTTGGTGCTGGTCATGTTTTGCCCTCGGGAGAGGTTTAGTCAACGGATCCGCCACATTCAGATCTGTGTGTACTTTGCAAATCTTTATATCCCCATCTTGGATATGTTCTCGAATAGCGTGAAAACGTAGCTTGATATGCTTCAGCTTCTTGTGTGACCTTGGTTCTTGCGCATTGGCTATGGCACCCATGTTATCACAGTAGATAGACATTGGGTCCAGCGCACTAGGAACCACACCCAGCTCTGTAATGAACTCTTTCATCCATATCACTTCTTGTGAAGCCTCCGAAGCAGCCATGTATTCCGATTCAGTTGAAGATCTCGCCACAACGCTTTGCTTTGCACTCCTCCAGCTAACTGCTGCACCATTCAAAATAAATACGTATCCAGATTGTGATTTAGAATCATCCGGATCGGTGTTCCAACTAGCATCGGTGTAACCATTAACAACGAGCTGTTCATCACCTCCATAAGAAAGAACCATATCCTTAGTTCTTCTCAAGTACTTAAGGATGTTTTTGACCGCTGTCCAATGATCCACTCCTGGATCACTTTGATATCTGCTAGTTAAACTAACAGCATATGCAATGTCGGGTCTAGTACATAGCATGGCATACACTAGAGATCCTATGGCTGAGGCATAGGGAGTCTTACTCATCCTTTCTCTATCTTCTGCCGATGTCGGACTTTGAGTTTTACTCAAGGTCGTATTGGGCAACATGGGAAAGAACCCTTTCTTGCTTTCTTCCATTCCAAACCTCTTTAGAACTTTGTCCAAATATGTACTTTGTGACAATGATATTTGGCGTTTCGATCTATCTCTATAAATCTTTATGCCTAATATGTAAGCTGCTTCGCCAAGATCCTTCATTGAAAAACTATTATTCAAATATTCCTTGACACTATTAAGAAGGTCTACATCATTCCCAATCAACAATATGTCATCTACATATAGTATTAAGAATGCTACAGAGCTCCCACTCACTTTCTTGTAAATACAAGCTTCTCCATAAGTTTGTATAAAACCAAAACTTTTGATCACCTTATCAAAACGTTGATTCCAACTTCGGGATGCTTGCTTCAATCCATAGATGGACCGTTGAAGTTTGCATACCTTGTTAGCATCTTTAGGATCGACAAAACCTTTGGGTTGCATCATATACAACTCTTCATCAATGTCTCCATTGAGGAATGCTGTTTTGACATCCATCTGCCATATCTCATAATCATAATATGCAGCGATTGCTAACATAATCCTCACAGACTTTAGCTTCGCTACTGGTGAGAAAGTCTCATCGTAGTCAACTCCTTGAATTTGTCGAAACCCTTTTGCGACAAGTCGAGCTTTATAGACAGTAACATTACCATCAGCATCTGTTTTCTTCTTGAAAATCCATTTGTTCTCGACATCCTTTCGGCCATCCGGTAAGTCCACCAAAGTCCATACTTGGTTTTCGTACATGGATCCAATCTCGGATTTCATGGCTTCTTGCCATTTATTGGAATCTGGGCTCATCATCGCTTTCTCATATGTCTCAGGGTCATCGGTGTTGTCCACCAACATGACACTCATAATGGGATCATACCAATCTGGAGTGGTACGAGTTCTCGTTGACCTGCGAGGCTCTGTAGCAACTTCAACCGAAGTTTCATGATCATCATCATTAGCTTCCTATCTAATTGGTGCAGGCACCACAGGAACTTCTTCCGGTGCTGCGCTACTCGCAATTTCGAGAGAAGGTTCGACAACCTTGTCGAGTTCTACTTTCCTTCCAGTCACTTCTTTCGAGAGAAATTCCTTCTCTAGAAAGGATCCATTCTTGGCAACGAAGATTTTGCCTTCGGATCTATGATAGAAGGTATACCCAATAGTTTCCTTTGGGTATCCTATGAAGACGCATTTTTCCGCTTTGGGTTCAAGCTTGTTCGGCTGTAACTTCTTTACATAGGCTTCGCAACCCCAAACTTTAAGGAACGACAATCTAGGTTTCTTCCCAAACCATAATTCATACGGTGTTGTTTCAACGGATTTAGACGGTGCCCTATTTAAAGTGAATGCGGCTGTTTCTAATGCATAACCCCAAAATGATAGCGGTAAATCTGTAAGTGACATCATAGAACGAACCATATCTAAGAGAGTTCGATTACGACGTTCGGACACACCATTACGCTGTGGTGTTTCCGGCGGTGTCAACTGTGAAAGTATTCCGCATTTCTTCAAATGCTCGCCAAACTCGTAACTTAGATATTCACCTCCACGATCAGAACGTAGAAATTTAATCTTCTTGTTACGTTGATTCTCTACCTCACTTTGAAATTCCTTAAACTTCTCGAAAGTTTCGGACTTATGTTTCATGAAATAGATATACCCATATCTACTCAAGTCATCCGTGAAGGTAAGAACATAATGATAACCACCGCGCGATGCTACACTCATTGGACCACATACATCGGTATGTATGATTTCCAATAAGTCCGTAGCTCGCTCCATCATACCAGAAAATGGAGTCTTAGTCATTTTACCCATCAGACATGCTTCGCATCTATCAAGTGATTCGAAATCAAGTGATTCAAGAAGTCCATCGGAATGGAGTTTCTTCATACGCTTCACTCCAATGTGACCAAGACGACAGTGCCACATATAGGTCGAGTTATCGCTTGATTTCAACCGTTTAGCCTCAATGTTATTAATATGTGTATTTCCACTATCGAGATTCAATAAGAATAGACCATGTATCAAAGGTTCATGTGCATAAAACATATTACTCATATAAATCGAACAACCATTATTCTCGGACTTAAACAAGTAACCGTCTCGCAATAAACAAGATCCCGATATAATGTTCATGCTCAACGCATGCGCCAAATAACAATTATTTAAGTATAAAACTAATCCCGATGGTAGATGAAGGGGCAGCGTGCCGACCGCGATCACATCAACCTTTGATCCGTTTCCCACGTGCATCGTCACCTCGTTCTTCGCTAGCTTCCGTTTATTCTGCAGCACCTGTTTCGAGTTACAAATATGAGCAACCGAACCAGTATCAAATACCCAGGCACTACTATGAGTACTAGTGAGATACACATCAATAACATGTATATCAGATATACCTTTCTTCTTGATGTTGCCGTTCTTCAAATCCGCCAAGTACTTTGGGCAATTCCGCTTCCAGTGACCTTCTCCCTTGCAGTAAAAGCACTCAGTATCAGGCTTAGGTCCAGCCTTGGTATTCTTCGTCGGTGTGGTAACTTTCTTACCACCCTTCTTGAAGTGTCCCTTCTGCTTAGACTTGCCTTTCTTGAATTTGGTGGTCTTATTGACCAACAACACTTGGTGCTCTTTCTTGATCTCCACTTCTGCAGATTTCAACATGGCAAAGAGTTCTGGCAACGTCTTGTTCATGTTTTGCATGTTGTAGTTCATCACAAAGTTCTTGTAACTTGGTGGTAGTGATTGGAGGACACGGTAAATCCCCAAAGCATTAGGAATCACAATACCCAAGCTTTGAAGTTTGTTTGCGTGCCCAGACATCTTAAGCACGTGCTCACTGACGGAGCTGCCCTCTTCCATCTTGCAGTTAAAGAACTTTTCAGAAGCCTCATAGCTTTCAATTGCCGCATGAGTCTCAAAGATCAATTTGAGATCCTCGACAATATCATATGGGTCTGAATTCTCAAACCTTTTCTGAAGCTCTGATTCCAAACCATACAAGATAGCACACTGAACTGTGGAGTACTGAGTCTTCCGAGTGAGGTAAACATTCTTTACTTCATCGGGAGCATCAGCTGCAGGTGGGTCACCCAGCGGTGCATCCAGCACATAGGTCAAATTACCAGCTGTGAGGACAATCCTCAAATTGCGGAACCAATCCGCGAAGTTGCTTCCATTGTTTTTCAACTTTTCTTTCTCTAGGAACGCATTAAAATTGATGGTAGGGGCTGCCACTGATCTACAACATATTTGCAATAGTTTAGACTAAGTTTATGACAAATTGAGTTCAAATTAATAATAAAATTAATCTAGGTGAACTCCCACTCAAAACAATATCCCTCACATTGTTTTAGTGATTACACGAACCAAATCCACCACATCAACACCGATCATCATGAGAGTTGATATAGTTTCAATGGCGAACAATCGACATGTTCATCATATCTACTATATGATTCATGCTTTACCTTTCGGTGATCTGTGTTCCGAGACCATGTCTGTACATGCTAGGCTCGTCAAGATCAAACCTTAGTTTCCGCATGAGCAAATCTGGCTTGCTCACGTTGTATACACTTGCAGAATCTAACACATCCGATCATCACGTGGTGCTTCGAAACAACAAGCTTTAGCAACGGTGCTAACTAAGGGTGAACACTTTATGACTTGAAATTCATGTGCATGAGGGATCATCTTATAATGCTACCGTCGTCTACTAAGCAATACAAGATGCATAAAGGATTAACATCACATGCAATTCATAATATGTGATATGATATGGCCTTTCTTCTTTGTGCTTCCGATCTCCATCTTCAAGCATGAACATGATCTCCATCATCACCGGCATTGCATCAAGGTCAATGACGCTTCTCCATGGTTGTCGTCCACCGGCTTCAACTATTACAACTACTTTGAATAGACACGCGGATCTTAACAAAATTAAATACAACCATATGGCTCCTGCCGGTTGCCAACTTACAATAAGGAACATTGCATACATCAAATATAATCACAATCATGGCCATATCACATCACAGCACACCCCTGCAAAACAAAGTTAGACGCCTCTACTTTCTTTGCATGTTTTACGTGGTTTGGGGCTTTCAATAAGTGTCGTTCTAACTTACGAACAAGAACCACAACATTGATACTAGTATTGTTAATCACCCGTTGTAAATTGGATCTTAACTATTCTAGGAGAAACAGGCACCCGCAAAGCCACTTATGCAATACAAGTTGCATGTCAAGCGTGGAGCAAGTCTCATGAACGATGTCATGTAAGGTTAGCCCGGGCCGCTTCATCCCAACATACCGCAAGATGCAAAGTACACAAGAAGCAATAGACAATAAAAGCATCAATGCCCACAATGACCATTGTGTTCTACTCATGCAACAGATCTACATATAGACACGGCTCTGATACCACTGTAGGGTTTCGTAGCATGGAAAACAAAAATTTTCTACCGCGTACAAACAAACAAGCCAAGATCTATCTACTAGATTGTAGCAATGAGTCGATGGAATAACTCACCCTCGAAGATTCCAAAGTGTTTAACGAGAGCGGATTCTCGTGGGTGATGTAGTCGTACTCTTCCCGATCTCAAGATCGCGTAGACGATCCTTCCGGCGCTGCGTTCTGGCAGCGCTCCCGCAGTCGGTCACACGTTCGGTACTCGACGAAGACCTTCCTCTCCCTTGTTCCAGCAGGCAGCGGAGGTTGTAGCACTCTCCTCGCGATTCCGACAGCACAACGGCGTGGTACCGGAAGTAGAGGGGAGATCTCGTAGGCTTCGCCTTAAGCCGGAGCGAGTATGGTGGAGTATGAGAGAGCTCCTCGGCGATATAGGGTTTAGACACACCAAGGAGGAGGTGCTAGAGCCGGCGGCTAGGGCAAGGGGCAGCCCAAGTCGGCGGCTAGGGCAACCCTAGGAGGCGGCGGCAGCTGCAGGAGGTGGTGGCGCCAAGCTAGGGTTTGGGGCAGGGAACTTGTGTGTGCTAGGAGGGAGCCCTGCCCCTCCTTATATAGGTGGAGGGGCCGGCCGGCCAAGGGGAGGGAGGGGAGTCCCTCCCCAACTCGGCTTGGGTGGTGCGCCGCCGGTTGGAGGAGGGATTCCCTCCCCAACTCGGTTTCCCACTCCTCCTCCTCTTTCCAAAAACTTGCCGTTTGACTTTCAAACTAGCCGTTTGACTTTTCAATTTAGGATTTGAATAAACCCTTTATTTTGGACAGCGAAGACACTTAGTACATGATGCAATCATTCCAACTTGCAATGACACATTCATGTACCCCTTCCCCTCCGGAGTGCCAGACATTCCGGAACCTTCTAGAACATTCCCGATGAAAACACCGGAATCATTCCCGAACTCCGAAACGAGACTTTCCTTATATGAATCTTATTCTCCGGACCATTCCGGATCTCCTCGTGATATCCCGGATCCCATCCGAGACTCCGAACAACATTCGGTCTCTTTCTCATCATACCATAACTACTCAAACAACGTCGAATCCTTAAGTGTGTCTCCCTACGGTTCGTGAATTATGCGGACATGATCGAGACACTTCTCCGAACAATAACCAATAGAGGAATCTGGAAATTCATATGGCTCCCACATATTTCTACGATTACTTTGCGATCGAATGAACCACTTACATACGATACCAATTTCCCTTTGTCTCACGATAGTTTACTTATCCAAGGTTATGATCGTCGGTATCTCTGCATACCTAGTTCAACCTCGTTACCGATAAGTACTCTTTTCTCGTTCCCGTGATATGTGATCCCTTGTGAGCCAGTCACATGCTTGCAAGCTAATTGGATGACATTTCACCCAGAGGGCCCAGAGTATATCTATCCGTCATATGGATGGACAAATCCCACTCTTGATCCATGTGTTTCAACCAATACTTTCCGAACACTCAATGCCACCTTTATAGCCACCCAGTTACGGTGTGGTGTTTGATGTCATCAAAGCATCCATCCGGCAAAGGTGATATGCATGATCTCATGGTGGAAGGAATTAGGTTACTATGTATCAGAAAGCATATAGCAATTGAACTATTGAAATGACTTGATCTTTATGCTACGCTTATCTATAGGAGTATGTCCACCATATCATTCTCCTAACGATATGATCTTGTTGTTAATAACATCTCAATGTTCATGATAGGGAAACCAAAATCATCTATTAACCAACAAGCTAGTATTATATAGAGGCTTTACTAGGGACTTCAAATTAAGTTTACAAATCACACAAGTATTAATGTTTCCTTGTCAATACTATTATAGCATGAATGTAAACATTTATCATAAACACAAAGATATAATAATAACTACATTTATTATTGCCTCTAGGGCATATCTCCAATAGTGAGGGGTTGGTGCGCCCCCACCCCTCTTTATATAGAGGGGGGGGCAGCCCTATCCCGTCCCCCAAGCCCAAACCGGTGGCCCCAAAGGATAAGGAGTGGGGGGCAAGGAAACCCCCCCCCCCCTTCTAGAAGGTCTATCTCGAGTTTAAACCTCTCTTGGCCGGCTGGGCCCTATGGGGCCTTGTGCCCCTGTCCCAATGCGGCCAAGACACTCCCTCATAGGCCCATGCCCCCTCCCGGAAGGTGGGGCCACGTTGGCCCCCTTCCGGAAGGTTCTAGAAGCTTCCGGTACAATACCGATTAACCCGGAACAATTCCGAACTCCAAAAACTGCACTGCCTTATATGAATCTTATTCTCCGGACCACTCCGGAACCTCTCGTGATGTCCCGGATCCCATCCAAGACTCCGAACAAAAACTCATAAACCAATTATCCAATCTATCCTAGCGTCGAGACACGTTAAGTGTGTGACCCTGCGGGTTCGAGAATATGCAGACATGATCTTCTATCAATAATCAACAGCGGGGTCTGGACACCCATATTGACTCCCACACATTCATCGATGATCATATCGGATGAACCACGATGCCAGGATTCAATCAATCCCATATATATATTCCCTTCTTCTCGCGATATTTTACTTGCCCGAGATTCGATCGTCGGTACCGTCATACCTAGTTCAATCTCGTTCACAGCAAGTACTTTACTCGTTCCGTAATCCGATATCACTTTGTGATTAACTCCTTAACCACATGCTTGCAAGCGGTGTTGATATCGATTACCGAGTGGGCCCGAAGAATATCTCTCCGACTTGGGAGGGACAAATCCCATCTCGATACATACAACCCAACAGATACTTTCCGATCACCTGAGAGACACCTTTATGATCACCCTCTCATAGGATGACGTTTGATGACCTCAAAGCTTTCTTCCGATACCAGGGAGTTGTATTATATCATGGTCTAAGAAATACAATATTTGACATAAGAAAAGCTTCGCAAAGACGAACACGATGACACGATCTAATTGCTTCGCTTAGTTTGGGTCTGTCCACCATATCATTCTCCCAATTATATGATCTCATTATTAATCGACAACTCATGTCCATGGTTAGGAAACCTTAACCATCATTAATCAATGAGCTAGTCCATAGAGGCATACTAGGGACACGGTGTTGTTCACAAACCACACAAGTATTAAAGTTTCCGCTTAATACAATTCTAGCATGGAATATAAACATTATCATGAACAAGAATTATAATAATAACAGCTTTATTATTGCCTCTAGGGCATAATTCCAACAGTCTCCCACTTGCACTAGAGTCAATAATCTAGTTTACATCTGGCAACAATATCACACCCATGGCACTGAGGTGCTGATCATGTTTTACAGGTGGAAGAGGTTTAGTCAATGGATCTGCGACATTCAGATCTGTATGTACTTTGCTAATCTTCAGATCTCCATCTGCTATATAATCTCGGATTATATGAAACTTGCGGTTGATATGCTTGGTCTTTGGATGATATCTTGGTTCCTTAGCGAGTGCTATGGCGCCAGTGTTGTCACACAATATCTCTAGTGGGTCCAATGCACTTGGAACCACGCCAAGCTCAGTGATGAAGTTCCCGATCCAAACTCCTTCACTTGACACTTCTGCAGCAGCCATGTATTCCGCTTCTACTGTAGATCCCGCGATCACGCTTTGCTTGCAGCTTCTCCAGCTCACAGCTCCTCCATTCAAAATATACACGTATCCTGTCTGAGATTTAGAATCATCCTTGTCGGTGTCGAAACTAGCGTCGACGTAACCTTTTACGACGAGCTGTTCATCACCCCCATAGACTAAGAACATTTCTTTAGTCCTATTTAGGTACTTTAGGATGTTCTTCACGGCTGTCCAGTGTTCCACTCCTGGATCACTTTGATACCTGCTCGTCAAACTAAGAGCATTGGACACATCCGGTCTAGTACACAGCATGACATACATGATAGAACCTATGGCCGAGGCATAAGGCACTTTGCTCATAGCTTCCCTATCATTTACCGTAGCTGGACACTGAGCCTTGCTCAATATCTTACCTGACAACATGGGCACTGAACCTTTCTTTGCCTTATCCATTCTGAACCTTTTCAGAACTTTGTCTAGGTATGTACTCTGGCTTAAAGCTATCAGGCGTCTTTGTCTATCTCTATAGATCTTGATGCCCAATATATAAGCAGCTTCACCTAGGTCTTTCATTGAAAAACACTTGTTCAAATAACTCTTCACATCGTTAAGCATGTTGATGTCATTTCCAATAATCAATATGTCATCCACATATAGTACCAGAAACGTCACCGAGCTCCCACTCACTTTCTTGTAGATACAAGCTTCGTAGCAATTTGGAACAAATCCAAAGCTCTTGATCACTTGATCAAAACGAAGGTTCCAACTCCGAGATGCTTGCTTCAGTACATAAATGGAACGCTGAAGTTTGCATACTTTATCAGCATCCTTAGGATCGACAAAACCTTCGGGTTGCATCATATACAACTCTTCATCAATGTTGCCATTGAGGAACGCAGTCTTGACATCCATCTGCCATATTTCATAATCATGAAACGCAGCAATTGCTAATAAAATCCGAATGGACTTAAACATCGCTACGGGAGAGAAAGTCTCATCGTAGTCAACACCTTGAACTTGTCGAAAACCTTTCGCGACAAGCCGTGCTTTATAGACGGTAACATTACCATCCGCGTCCGTTTTCTTCTTGAAGATCCATTTGCACTCAACGGCCTTTCGGTCGCTAGGAGGGTCCACCAAAGTCCATACTTGGTTTTCGCTCATGGATCCCAATTCGGATTTCATGGCTTCTAGCCATTTCTCAGAGTCTGGGCTCATCATCGCTTCCTCATAGTTCGTAGGTTCACTGTCTTCTACCAATAAGACAGTCAAGACAGGGTTGCCGTACCACTCAGGAGGGGCACGCGACCTTGTCGACCTGCGACGTTCAGTATTAGCATCGTCCGAAGCTTCATGATCCTTGTCATTAGCTTCCTCTATTGTTGGTGCAGGCGGCACTGGAACAATTTCAGGTGCTGCGCTACTCTCCAATTCAAGAGAAGGTTCAATAACCTCGTCTAGCTCTACTTTCCTCCCACTCACTTCTTTCGAGAGAAACTCCTTCTCAAGAAAGGAACCGTTCTTTGCGACAAACACTTTGCCTTCGGTTCTGTGATAGAAGGTATACCCAATAGTTTCCTTAGGGTATCCTATGAAGACGCATTTCTCCGCTTTGGGTTCGAGCTTGTCCGGCATCAACTTCTTGACGTAAGCTTCGCATCCCCAAACTTTAAGAAACGACAACTTAGGTTTAGCACCAAACCATAGTTCATACGGTGTCGTCTCAACGTATTTAGATGGAGCCCTATTTAAAGTGAATGCAGCGGTTTCTAATGCATAACCCCAAAATGATAACGGCAAATCAGTAAGAGACATCATCGATCGGACCATATCTAATAGGGTTCAGTTCCGGCGTTCAGACACACCATTGCGCTGTGGTGTTCCGGGTGGCGTGAGTTGTGAAACGATTCCACTTGCTTTAAGATGCGTGAGAAAATCGTAACTCAAATATTCACCTCCACGATCGGATCGTAGAAACTTAATCTTTCTGTTACGATGGTTCTCCACTTCATTCTGAAATTCTTTGAACTTTTCGAACGTTTCATATTTATGTTTCATTAAATAGATATACCCATATCTACTTAAGTCATCGGTAAAAGTGATAAAATAGCGATATCCACCGCGCGTCGAAACACTCATCGGTCCGCATACATCGGTATGTATGATTTCCAACAAGTCTGTTGCTCGCTCCATCATACCGGAGAACGGGGTTTTGATCATCTTGCCCATGAGGCATGGTTCGCATGTGTCAAATGATTCAAAATCAAGAGACTCCAAAAGTCCATCAGAATGGAGTTTCTTCATGCGCTTTACTCCAATATGACCTAGACGACAGTGCCACAAATAAGTAGTATTATCACTATCTACTTTGCATATCTTAGCCTCAATGTTATGGATGTGTGTTTCATACCTTTCGAGATTTAGAAGAAATAAACCATTCACAATAGGTGCATGACCATAAAAGATGTTACTCATACAAATAGAACAACCATTATTCTCCGATTTAAATGAATAACCGTCTTGCAATAAACAAGATCCAGAAATAATGTTCATGCTCAACGCAGGCACATAATAACACTTATTAAGGTTTAAAACTAATCCCGAAGGTAAAACTAAGGAGAGCGTGCCGATAGCCATCACATCAACTCTTGATCCGTTGCCAACGCGCATCGTCACCTCATCCCTTGCAAGCCGCCGTCTATTCCGTAGCTCCTGTTTCGAGTTACAAATATTAGCAACTAAACCGGTATCAAATACCCAGGCACTACAACGAGGGCTAGTAAGGAAAACATCAATAACATGTATATCAAATATACCTTTGATGGTGCCAGCCTTCTTGTCCGCTAAGTACTTCGGACAATTGCGCTTCCAGTGACCCTTGTCCTTGCAATAGAAGCACTCAGTGTCCGGCTTAGGACCAGACCTGAGCTTCTTCTCAGCAGGGGCAGTGCGTTTGCCGCCGCCCTTCTTGAAGGGCTTCTTTGCACCCTTACCTTTCTTAAAGGTGGGCTTGTTGACCATAAACACATGATTATCCTTTTTGATGTCCACTTCCGCGGCCTTCAGCTTTGCGAAGAGCTCGGTGATCGTATCAGTGGAACCAATCTGATTATGAGTCACTACAAAACTTTTGTAGCTGGGAGGGAGTGATTGCAGAACCCTGTCAATTTTGAGCTCCTCTGGAATCGTGCATTCCAGTTGCTCAAGGCGTTGAGTGTAGCCCATCATCTTAATGGCGTGCTCACTAACGGAACTCCCTTCCTCCATCTTGCAGTTAAAGAACTTCTCAGAGATCTCATATCTCTCAGAACGGGCCTGGGTCTGAAACATGGTTTTCAGCTCTTCGAGAATCTCAAAGGGCCTGGGATAGTCTTCAAAACGATTTTGAAGTTCCGGTTCCATAGCAAACAACATGGTGCTCTTAATCACACCATAATCATCTTTGCACGACTGATAGACAACTTTCTCATCAGCCGACGCAGTTGCAGCAGGGGGGTCACCTAACGCTTTCCCAAGGACATAGTCCTTTTGACCGCCAGAGAGAATGATTCTTAGATTGCGGAACCAATTGGTGAAGTTAGACCCATTGTTTCTAAGCTTTTCCTTCTCAGCAAAAACGTTGAAGTTGAAGTTGGACTTAGCCATTTGATCTACAGTATTTGCAAGTACAAATTAGACTATGTTCATGATAACTAGTTCAACTTAATCAAATTACTAGATGAACTCCCACTAAATTCAACATCCCTCAAGTTGTTTAGTGAACACGATCCAGATTCACCACACCTAATCCGATCATCACGAGAAGAGATGTGGTTTCAATGGTGGACAACGAAGTGTCGATCATATCATTCATATGACTCATGCTTAACCTTTCGGTTCATGTGTTCCGAGGCCATGTCTGTACATGCTAGGCTCGTCAAGTTAGACCCAAGTATTTCCACGTGTGCAAAACTGGCTTGCACCCGTTGTATGTGAGCGTAGAGTCTATAGCACCCGATCATCACGTGATCCTTGGACACGGCGAACTTTCGCAATGGTGCATACTCGGGGAGAACACAGTTTTATCTTGATCTTTAAGTGAGGAATCATCTTATAATGCTACCGTCGTGATCTAAGCATAATAAGATACATAAAAGGATAAACATCACATGCATATAACTTTATGTGACATGGTATAGCCAATTTTCGCGCAATGATCTCCATATTGTGCGTGCCGGCATGATCTCCATCACTCCACCATGATTGCCTCCACCACGAATAGTAACTACAACTATTGCTAACTACTTAGCGATAAAGTGAAACTATTACATGGCGTATAAGAAGTTGACACACAGGTCATACACAATTATAAAGACAACCATATGGCTCCTGCCGGTTGTGTACTCATCGACATGCAAGTCGTGAAACATTACAAAACATGATCATCGCATACATTATACACATCACATCTTGGGCCATACCATATCACAGAAAACACTCCCTGCAAAAACAAGTTAGACGCCTCTACTTTGTTGTTGCATGTTTTACGTGGCTTATGGGAGTAGATGCTAAGAACGATTCTTACCTACGGAAAGCCACAACGGTGCTATTATGGTTGCCAAACTCCGGTGTTAATCCCATGACAACTATAGTGAGAGAAACTGGCATCCATCAGCCGCATGTGTGGAACAAGCCACACGTCAAGTGCGGAGCCGGTCTCGCGAACGACGTCGCGTAAGGTTGGCCTGGACCGCTTCAATCTCACTATCCTGCGTCATAAGAAGAACACAAACAAGAGGGTTGCAACAGAAAACATCAACGCCTGCAACAACCATGTTGCGTTCTACTCGTGAAACACATCTACGCATAGATCTAGCTCTGATACCACTGAAGGGTTTCGCGGCATAGTAAATCAAAATTTTCTACGGATGTGAACAGAGGGAAGCCAAGATCTAATCTAGGAGATGCAAACAACGAGAGAGATTGGATTAGATCTTCATACCCTTGAAGATTCGCACAGCGGAACGTTCGTCGGAACGTGGGTGATGTAGTCGTACTCGCTTCTCCTCCTCGCGATCCGATCCGATCTAGCACCACAAGTAGCGGTGCCTCCGTGAGATGCACACGTGCAGCACCTCGACGTCTCCTCCTTCCTCGGATCTACAACACGACGGCGTGGTGTATATGGTGGAGAATTTCTGCAGCAGGGCTTTGCCTACAAACAGTCGGGAGGGAGAGAGGAGGGCAGCAGGGCAGCTAGGGTTGGAGGGGAAGGTGTGAGGGGTTGGTGCGCCCCCACCCCTCTTTATATAGAGGGGGAAGCCCTAGCCCCTCCCCCAAGCCCAAACCGGTGGTCCCAAAGGATAAGGAGTGGGGGGCAAGGAAACCCCCCCTTCTAGAAGGTCTATCTCGAGTTTAAACCTCTCTTGGCCGGCTGGGCCCTATGGGGCCTTCTGCCCCTGTCCCAATGCGGCCAGGACACTCCCTCATAGGCCCATGCCCCCTCCCGGAAGGTGGGGCCACGTTGCCCCCTTCCGGAAGGTTCTAGAAGCTTCTGGTACAATACCGATTAACCCGGAACAATTCCGAACTCCAAAAACTGCACTGCCTTATATGAATCTTATTCTCCGGACCACTCCGGAACCTCTCGTGATGTCCCGGATCCCATCCGAGACTCCAAACAAAAACTCATAAACCAATTATCCAATCTATCCTAGCGTCAAGACACGTTAAGTGTGTGACCCTGCGGGTTCGAGAATATGCAGACATGATCTTCTATCAATAATCAACAGCGGGGTCTGGACACCCATATTGACTCCCACACATTCATCGATGATCATATCGGATGAACCACGATGCCAGGATTGAATCAATCCCATATATATATTCCCTTCGTCTCGCGATATTTTACTTGCCCGAGATTCGATCGTCGGTACCGTCATACCTAGTTCAATCTCGTTCACAGCAAGTACTTTACTCGTTCCGTAATCCGATATCACTTTGTGATTAACTCCTTAACCACATGCTTGCAAGCGGTGTTGATATCGATTACCGAGTGGGCCCGAAGTATATCTCTCCGATGTGGGAGGGACAAATCCTATCTCGATACATACAACCCAACAGATACTTTCCGATCACCTGAGAGACACCTTTATGATCACCCTCTCATAGGATGACGTTTGATGACCTCAAAGCTTTCTTTCGATACCAGGGAGTTGTATTATCTCATGGTCTAAGGAATACAATATTTGACATAAGAAAAGCTTCGCAAAGACGAACACGATGACACGATCTAATTGCTTCGCTTAGTTTGGGTCTGTCCACCATATCATTCTCCCAATGATATGATCTCATTATTAATCGATAACTCATGTCCATGGTTAGGAAACCTTAACCATCATTAATCAATGAGCTAGTCCATAGAGGCGTACTAGGGACACGGTGTTGTTCACAAACCACACAAGTATTAAAGTTTCCGCTTAATACAATTCTAGCATGGAATATAAACATTATCATGAACAAGAATTATAATAATAACAGCTTTATTATTGCCTCTAGGGCATAATTCCAACAATCATGAGATCCTTATTTGTGTAAGACCTTATGTATGGTTTGTAATGGATGATATACTGTGGTATCCAATTCTGTTATGTCTCGCAAAAATGGTAATCCTGGGATTGCGATGTATGGCATAACAGGCATCTGGGATTAAAAATCTGGGTGTTGACAAGTTGGTATTAGAGCCATCCTGACCATAGGAGACCCTAGTTAGACTGGACGTTTGAATCAAAAACTTAGTTTCAAAACCAAAGGAAGCAAATATTTACAAAAACTTATTCCCATTCTTATCACCTTGATTCTTTCATAAAAATTCATGTTCCTCAAAAAATCTTGCAAAATACATAAAATTTGACACACTGGATCACTCTACTAACTTACTCATCCTATAGTCTTATAGATGGACGTGAAGTACAACAAATTTTATCAGTTGGGGAATGGAGAAGACCTTATCTTTGAGAGGGATTTGGACCAGCTTTCGGAACTTCTAGAGCGTCCGCACCCCGAGTTCTTCGGAGCTCAGCTCAATGATCAAGGAGGAGAAGATCTGCAGTGGCTAATTGTTGCAAGTCTCCGAGGAAAGATTGAAACTCCCACCGCTGAGGGAATTCAGTTCACCTTAAGAGAGAACAACTGGCTCGATGGACTTGCCAGGGCCATGCAGGAAGCTCTTGCACGTCTGTGTGGGCAGAGTATCAACAAGATCAAGGGTACCCGTTTTGAGTTTTGCCCAAGGCGTGATGCTAATGGACAACCACTGGAAGCCCCATACCACCCCGAGCTGAAGACTCAATTGGACCACCTTAGATTCATGATGTACGATCGTCAGCAGGAATTGGACAATTGTCGTGACTACTCCAACAACAAGTCCGCCATCATCAAGACGAAGGATCAGACCATCGCCATGCTAGCGAAGGATCGCAAGTCTCGCCGCCGTCAGCTCGACAAGAAGGAGCGCATCATTTCTCATCTTCGCCACCATATCTTGGACTTGGAAGAGACCATCCACGAGAGAGACATGTAGTTGGAGGAAAGGGAGAATGCCGAAGAAGATCTTCGTGGAGACCCCTACTCCTATCTCAGCGATGATGATGATTTTCTGGAGGATCAGGCTATGGACTTCTTCACCGATGAGGAGTATTTCGCCTTCATCGATGACGATGAGGATGATGAGGATGACGACTACACCGACTCCGAGGAGTAGTAGCACTTGAGCACTAGCGTAGTGAGTTGTATTCGGACCCACTGTATCGTAGTTTCCAGAATGGTTCTTAAAACCATCTGTTTACCTTTGTTGTGGTGTGTGTTTGTATCGTGTTCTATGAATGAATGAATGAAAAGCAAGTTGCTAGAAAATCTGAGTCAAACTTTAAAAACTTTTCAAAGTCCCAGAACCTTAGAAATTTCCCTCTTTTCTCATGATCTATCTCAATCTTCAGATGCCACGCGGAGGAAGTGGTTCATCCCCGGACCCGATGTTGCAGATCCTACAAATGTTGGTTTCTAACCGCGAAGCTAAAAGAGCCGAACGTCAAGCCAACCTAGCCACCCTTCAGCAGATAGCTCAGCTGGCCCATAACAACCAAGGCCAAGGAAATCAGGACAACCATGGATCTAAGATCAAGAATTTCTAGAACACCAACCCACCTGTTTTCACTAAGTCGGAAGAGCCCCTAGACACCGATGATTGGCTGCAGACCATGGAAAATAACCTAGAAGTCGCCGGAGTGGAAGCCAACGAGAAAGTTCTGTTCGCCACCCACTATCTAGCCGAAGATGCCAGAGCATGGTGGAACAGTGTTCGTGCAATTACCGGAGGACAGATGATGACCTGGGAGGAATTCAAGGTCAAGTTCAGCAGAACCCATGTGCCACTGGGTTTGATCAAGAGAATGAGAGATGAGTTCAGAGAACTGAAGCAAGGACTAATGACCATAGTGGAATACCATGACAAATTCTTGTCATTAGCTAGGTATGCCCCGGATGAGATCGACACTGAAGCCAAGAAGAAAGAGATATTTCTGAATGGTCTGCATGGTGAGATGCAGACTGTGTTAGTCAATATCCCCTTTGCTGATATTGAATCCCTTGTCGACTCTGCCATCCAGATGGAAGGAAAGATCAACCAAGCCAATGAGAACCGTAAGCGTCGCATGATGCATCAGCCAGGACCCCATCAGACCCCAAAGTATCGCCCTAACCCATCTCCAGGATTTGCCCCGAGAACCAACAGACCCCCGATGAACCGACCGACCTATCCCAACCGTGGAAACCCTAGGCCCGGAGGAAATCACAACAACCCCGGCAACTCTAACAATTTCAACCGTGCCCCACCCAAGTTCAACAACAACAATGCTACCGCCAACACCAACACTGCCCTGAGGACTGGAAGCAATGTTGTGCCTGTTGTAGCAAAGGACAAGTCGCAAGTGACTTGTTATGACTGTGGAAATAAGGGTCACTACTCTAATGAGTTCCCCAACAAGAAGAATGCCGCAACCCCCAATGCAAAGGCCCCAGCTCAGCAGCAGTGTCATGTTCAGCTAGGAAGAAGGTTTGCCCCAGGGAATTCGCTCAACCGCAACGGCCGTCTTTTTCTCATGCATGCTGAAGAAGCTCAGGAAGCACCAGACGTCGGGTATGTTTTCTATTAATTCAGTACTTGCTAGAGTGTTGTTTGATTCTGGTGCATCGCACTCATTTGTCACCGAAGAATTTGCATGCACTAGTAAAATTCAACCAACCAAGCTGAAGCATGTCATGATTGTTCAAATCCCCGGTTCAACCACCAAGGCTAGGCAAATTTGCAAAGCCGTCCCTATCCGAATCCATGGCATAGATTTTTATGCTAATCTGATAGTACTCGGAACTAAAGGTTTGGAAGTAGTACTAGGAATGGATTGGATGTCCAAACATAAAGGATTGATTGACTGTGCCAAGAAAGCCATAACCATGACCAGTACCGCTGGAATATCAGTCGAGCATATATCTGAAACCTTACCGCGTCAATTCAAGTGCAACAAGAGTATAGCCCAACCTACCATTGAACAAGTCCGGATAGTCTGTGAATACCCCGATGTATTTCCAGATGTTTTGCCTGGTATGCCCCCAGATCGGGAGACCGAGTTTATCATTGAACTAATCCCCAGAATAAGACCCATAACTCAGAGACCATATAGTATGAACCCGTATGAACTAGCAGAACTGGAGAAGCAACTAGATGCCATGCTGGAAATTGGATTGATTCAACCAAGTGCGTCACCATGGAGATCACCTGTCTTATTTGTGGATAAGAATGATGGAGGTAACCGTTTGTGTACGGATTACCGGAAGTTGAATGATGTCACCATAAATAACAAGTACCCCTTGCCCAAGATAGAAGATTTGTTTGATCAGTTGATCGGTGCCAAAGTGTTTTCTAAGATTGATCTTAGAACTGGTTATCATCAACTCAAGATTCGCGCAGAGGATATTCCCAAGACCGCCTTTACCACCAGTTATGGATTATACGAGTATAATGTCATGTCTTTTGGATTAACCAATGCCCCCGCTTATTTCATGAATCTCATGAATAAGATTTTTATGGACTTCCTGGATAAGTTTGTCGTTGTTTTCATTAATGACGTTCTGATTTATTCCAAATCGGAAGAAGAACATGAGCTACACCTAAGGACCATTCTTAGAACCCTTAGAGAGCATCAGTTGTATGCCAAGTTTAGCAAATGTGAATTCTGGTTACAGGAGGTAGGATTCCTCGGCCACATTGTATCAGCCGGAGGAATTGCCGTTGACCCTGCAAAGGTGAAAGATGTAGAAGATTGGCAAGCCCCAACCACTCAAACCCAAGTTCGTGCATTTCTCGGATTGGCGGGATACTACCGCAAGTTCGTAGAAGGATTCTCGAGTATCGCCAGACCCATGACCCAATTGCTGAAGAAAGACAAGAAGTTTGAATGGACGGACAAATGTGAAGCGAGTTTTCAAGAACTCAAGAGAAGATTGATTTCAGCCCCTATCTTAATCTTGCCGGATATCACGAAGCCCTTCGACGTGTATTGTGATGCATCCAAGATCGGTCTCGTATGTGTGCTAATGCAAGAAGGCAAAGTCATATCTTATCTATATTGACAACTGAAACAACATGAGCAAAATTACCCAACCCATGACCTCGAACTCGCAGCCGTAGTTCTAGCCCTGAAGACATGGAGGCACTACCTGATGGGAAACCGTTGTGAGATTTATTCGGATCACAAGAGCCTGAAGTATATATTCACTCAGAAGGATCTGAATATGAGGCAGAGAAGATGGATTGAGCTAATCAAGGATTGCAACCTGGACATTCACTATCACCCCGGTAAAGCCAATGTGGTAGCAGATGCCCTTAGCAGATTGCCGTGCCGCTTGAACTCCATGATTTTGAAGGAGCAACCAAGCTTGCACAAAGGGATGGAAGATTTTCGAATGGAATTAGTAAGTGAAGGATTTTTGGCTAGCATAGAACTTCAACCCACTTTGATCAGCCAGATCAAAGAGGTGCAGAAAGGAAATGCTAGTATCGATGGAATCAAGCGGCGTATCGGTACAGGCAAAGTACCCGGATTCATCAAAGACGAAAAAGGAGTTCTGTGGTACAAAGGACGCCTTTGTGTACCAGCAGATTCTGAGTTGAAAGAAGTTATTCTGAAGGAAGCCCATGATACTCTTTATTCTATCCATCCCGGAAGGACTAAGATGTATCAATATTTGAAAGAGCAATTTTGGTGGCATAAGATGAAGAGAGAAATCGGAAGCTATATCGCCAAGTGTGATTTATGTCAGCGAGTCAAGGCAGGACATCAAAGACCTGCTGGATTGTTGCAACCATTGCAGATTTCGGAATGGAAATGGGATTCCGTTGGAATGGACTTTATCACCGGATTGCCTACTTCTAGTAGGGGAAATGAATCTATCTGGGTCATAGTGGATAGATTGTCCAAAGTCGCCCATTTCTTACCCGTCAAGACCACATATCAGAGTGCGAAGCTAGCGGAGTTATACATCGCTAGAATCGTCAGTTTGCATGGAGTCCCCAAGAACATCGTATCGGATTGAGGAACTCAATTTACCTCGAGATTCTTGAAGAAAGTCCAAGAAGGTTTAGGAACCCGCCTAGATTTCAGCACCGCGTATCACCCTCAGACCGATGGACAGACGGAGCGAGTAAATTAAATACTCGAAGATATGTTGAGAGCATGTGTGTTAGAATATGGATCTAAGTGGGAAGACTGTCTGCCTTTTGTAGAATTTTCATACAACAACAGTTATCAAGCTAGTTTGCAAATGGCCCCATTTGAATTCATGTATGGAAGGAAATGTCGCACCCCTTTGAACTGGTCGGAAGTAGGAGAGAGTCAGGTTTTCAGACCTGACATCCTATGAGAAGCAGAAGAGAAGGTTCACAAGATTCGTGAGCACCTCAAGATAGCCCAGTCCAGACAGAAGAGTTATGCCGACAAGAGACGTCATGACCTCGCCTTCAACATAGGAGATTTTGTGTATCTGAAAGTGTCGCTATTGAAAGGAATGCAGCGTTTCCAACTGAAAGGAAAGTTAGCCCCCAGATATATCGGACCCTTCAAGATTCTGAACCATTGAGGAGAAGTGTCGTATCAATTGGAACTGCCCGAAGAGATGTCAGCAGTGCACAATGTGTTCCATATCTCATTACTTTGCAAGTGCCTCGAAGTTCCAGAGAAGACCGAAGTATTCAAGAATATTGATCACCGGACCATAGAAATTAACGATGACCTGACCTATCCTGAAGTACCCATCCGTATTTTGGAGGAAGCTTTCAGAACTACCAGAACCCGGAGCATCAAGTTTGTCAAGATTCAGTGGAGCAACCACACAGAAGAGGAAGCTACCTGGGAGCGTGAAGATCACATCAGGACGGAGTTTCCCGATCTCTTCAAATCCTAGGTAATCTTTTTCATCCTTTTTCAAATCTCAGGACGAGATTTTGTTTAAGGGGGGAAGGTTTGTAACATCCCAAAAATACTAAACTTGGATCATCAAACTCTAATCATCAAAATTAGGGTTAACAAAAACTTTTCAAATTAAAAATATGAAAGCATGCATATGTGTATGCATTACCAATTTGGATTATTTTGAATTGCCATGCTTGTGTGTTTCCTTGCTTGTAGAAGGATTCTTAGGTGAAATAAACATCATCTAAACAATCCCCACACTTTTCCCAAAGACAAGTAAATCAAAACAAACAAAATAAGTGAATGGTCACTTTGGCTAAATTAACTCCCATGCCTACTTTGGCTATCTCTAACTTTCAGAACCTAACAGAAACTTGTTTGGATATTTGCACCCCTTGATAGTACTCATAACAAAGTACCAAGGCCCACTTTGTGATCTTCCAAAATCATTCAAATGCATAGTTTAAAGGACAGTTTAAAATTGAATCTTTATCACATGGGAAGATCCCACTTTTTCAAAAACCACTCAAACAAGCTAAACTTTCAAAACCCAAGCATCCATAGACTCACCAGCACATGCCTAGCACACCCACCAAAAATCTTTTCAAAATTCAAAACTTGAATTCATGCGTCCATTTCATCAAACACCTTGCAGATTCAAATCAAACAAAATCAAAACACTATAGTGTATAGTGTTTTGGGCCTAACTTGTTCCCTCTCTGGACACCACTAGCCTTAGTAGATCATCTAACAACCTAACTAATCCCTAGCACCACTGTAAGCTCGCCAATGTCATCAATGATGAACAGGCCGAGAGCACCATGTCACACCAGTGTGGACAGCAGGCTAGAGGAAGAACTAGCCGTGCCAACCTTGTCTGGGAGGTAGCCCATGCCTCACCGCCCCCTCTCGACCAGCCCTGCCTCAGGAACAGCAACCAGAACCGCCAGGAACGCCGCGCCCGTGCCGCTGTCGACCATGCCGACCTGCGCCACAGAGAACGCACCGTTCCCACGCAACCCGAACACCTCGAGCCCTCGCCGCCCGCCAGCATGCTCCCCACCGTCCCAGGAGACCGCCAGACATGCCTATTTCACCGCCCGTACCCCGTAGCCACCGCTCGCTGTCGAAGACGCCGCCTCTGCCTCGTAGAGCATCGCATGTTCCCGACCGTTTGCCACCGCCCCTACACATGCATTAAAGCCCTAGAGCATTGCCAGGAGACCACCGATCGATCGCCACCCTCGGCCATGCCTCTAGCAGCCCGTAGCCATGTCGCCACCGTCGCCTGCCCATCCCGTTCGGTCTCGCCGTCGAGCCTATAAAAGGAGGACTCCCCCGCTCAAATTCTTCACACCATTCCACTCCTCTCTCACCCAGAACCACCCTACCTCAGTCTCGGAGCAAGGCGAGCAGGGCATCGCCGGAATTACACCGGAGCAGGCCGCCTCTGGAGAAGAAGGGCGCCGTCGATTTCGTCCACCCCAGGAGCTGCCGCGACCATCCCTGAGTTCGTCGTCGTCGACTTCGTCGTTCGCCCGCATCGCCGACCTTCGCTGAGCCCCGGTGAGCCTCCCACGACCCCCACTGAGCCGCTAGGGTTCGAGCTCGCCGGTGACTAGTTCATCGTCGACGACGACCCTCAGCCGTTGATCTTACTTCTAATCCAACGCACCACATCGCCCCGTACCGCTTCGCATTTAATGAGTCGCTGACCAGTAGACCCGCCCTGCCAGTTGTGCCCCGCGCCGCGGAGTGACTCTGGGCCGGCCCATTTCCTCTTGCCGCGCAGTCCACTCGTTTGAATTTGGATTTTTCCATTTTCATTCAAACACAGTTCTGTACCTAGTTTCAAAAATAAACCCAGCTCAATTTAGTGAACCAAATTGAATGAAACCAATTTTGTTAGGAAGGTCTTGAAATTCTTAATCCAAGCTCGTTGGATTCAAATCATTTGGATCTGTAGATCACCCTTGGTAAAAATAACAAGGCAGAAGCTTTTCTGCATTCAAACATTTTTCAAATTTAAACCATAATAGCTTTTGAGTTGATTCCAAGTCTCAAACATCACATTTGATCATACCTTTCAGAATATATAAAAATATATGGGTTTACTTGCAGAAATAATGTCCAAGTAATAAAAGAATGTCACATAGGCATTTCTAGTCACTTATTTTAATTAAAATAAAAGGTTAAACCTTATTAAATTTTGACACCACTTTAAATCACATTCCCATATACTGAAATATGTGGTGATGACATGTGTCAACATGATCCCATGTTTGGTTTGGAGAATATTAAATCTTAAGTAGTTTTTCAATGAGTAGAAATTACTTTTCTAAAAATAAAATCATTAAGCCAAATGCTTTAGTCTTGTAATGTTAGTGATGATGCTAGATCATCTATAGAACCCCTTTGTGTGATGATTGAAAGTAGTTAAGTATTGTCTGGTGATTGTGTACCTCGTATTTATTCATAGACGCTAGTACTGACCAAGGATACGAGGAGGAAGGAGGATACTACGAAGAAGAAGCCGAGGAGAACTTCAACCACTGCTCTGCACAAGGCAAGCCAATACTTGCAAGCTATTAACTTACCAAGCTTATACTGATACTTGTGCAAGCCTTACTAATCTGACCTATGCAAGCCTAATACTACTAGTTGAATGTGCAAGGTAACACTTGCAATTATGAAAGTTAGATAACCTATGCAATGCACTAAGCATGCTTGGTGGACCCATTTGATGATACCCCCTCTTAGTTTTACTTGCAAGCTTTCTACTTTATTTCTTTATCAAAGCTACTTCCTTAGAATGTACTTAAGTGACTTGTAGATTCTAGAAAGATAACTAAAGGTTGCATAAAGAGCATAAAATTTGGCCTAAGCTAGATACTCTTGATGTCATCCTAAGTCATGAGATGGTACCTAGTTGAAACTCCACTAGTTTACCACCCCTCCTTAGTACTCACCCCCACTTGTAGATGCTAGTGCTAACCATAAAACTTGATCAACTTTAGATGGGAATACTTGGTGAAAATGGTTATGAAAACCTTGGAATGATGGATCATTCTACTGAGATGTTTTGACATATGTTCCCGGACACCAGATGATTTTGGTGATGAAAACGTTGAGGCATGAGCCTTAGCCCTCTTTAAAACTGATGGTTGTCTAGATGCGATACCATTCCAATTTTACCGTACAACCACAATACCCGAAGATTGGGTAGGGCTTGACTGGAAACTTATATACCTTAGTATTGGTTCCCTCATGGCCAAGGTCTGAGCTGAGGCTACCTTGTGAAGATTGTCCACCTGTGCAGTACCCAAGATGACAGTTGGTCATGGTTGGGAGGCCAAACTCACAGGAGAGGTGCCTATACTAGGGCGTGTAATTGAAAGGTTAGGATTGATTATCCGCATACTGAGTATGGTGAATTCAGGATTTGTTCCTGACGGATGTATCGAATGTTGTGGTGAAAGTATACAATCTCTGCAGAGTGTCAAACTATTCGAATAGCCGCGTCCGCGGTTATGGACAGTTGGAGTGGCCATACTGTTCCCCCGTCAGATGTTTTCAAAATGACTTGTGAAACGAATTGAGATTTTGACTTGACCACAACAGAGTTGTGACATGAGATACAAGTTCCCACTTAGGTGTTATAAAAATGTGACTAGTTTTCTCTTGCTTCTGAACTTAGTAGAGGTAAATCTGGCTTTTTGCAAAACAACCCTAGAGCTTAGTGTCCTAGTACAAAAACCCCCTTCACTTGTTAGTATTAGTTTGCGAGTACTTAAAGAGTACTCATGGCTTTGTCCCTGGCTATTCCCGTGGCCATACTATGAAGAGGAGTACCAGGATGATGGATCCCAGGAAGGTTACGAGAACTAGGATCATCTCCCATCGTCAGCATTGCCTGTGACCCCGAAGATGGAGCTTCGCCTACGCTACCGTTATTATGACGTATTTCCGCTGCTTGAGTTGTATTAAGAACTGAATCATGAGATCCTTATTTGTGTAAGACCTTATGTATGGTTTGTAATGGATGATGTAGTGTGGTATCCAATTCTGTTATGTCTCGCAAAAATGGTAATCCTGGGATTGCGATGTATGGCATAACAGGCATCTGGGATTAAAAATCCGGGTGTTGACACATGTGTTCATGGAGTGTTAATGCTTTGCTCCGGTGCTCTATTAAAAGGAGCACCTTAATTGCCAGTAGTTCCCTAGAGACCCCGCTGCCACGGGCTAGCTGGACAAAATATGTTGTGCAAGTTCTCATTGCAAGCACGCATGACTATATATGGAGCACATGCCTATGATTGTTTAGTACTTGGATGCTTATTCTTATTTATCTGCAATGTCCTAGATCTTGAAGTTACATGTTTAGATTCGTCCATGCAACGCCCGTCCATCCATCCCTATGCCTACCGCGCTTGTATCCTACCGTTTGCTGCTACTGTTACTATTGTTCTTGTTTTGCTGTTGTTTTTGCTTTGCTGTTGCTACTAAAAACTGTTGCTACTGATAAACTTCTGTGAGCAAGAAGTATTTACAGGTGCAGGTGAATTGACAACTCAGTTGTTAAGGCTTGCAAGTATTCTTTGGCTCCCCTTGTGCCAAATCAATAAATGGGGTAATACTGCTCGCGAAGAATGTTGTGATCCCCTATACTTGTGGGTCATCTGCGAGTTGGAGGCATGAGGGATACCCCACCCGGGTCAATAATTTGAGCGGCCCTAGAGTTCTTCCAGTGCCAAGGTCATCGATCTACCCTTTGTCAATCCTTGTCGATCCAGTAGCCGACGAATTCATGTATTCTCCTTTAGGGATCTTCTTGGATTGGCGCAAGACGCTCCTGGATCTCAGGATCGGATGTGATCCGGTCGTGTTCCCCATACATCAGCATGTGTGGCTTCAGAGGGCGATACATGAAGCTCTGCTTTTTATTGACACCATCGGACATGTCTACTTTTAGATTTTCATGGTACAAACAGAGATGGAGCATGTCATGTTTGATGTGACCAAAGGACCAGATTATGGTGAATAGTGGCCTTGGTTGCCATGAAGATTTTGGTTGGTGCTTAGTGACTTGCGATAGCGGTCTCGGTTAGCAGGGTCTATGTTGGTGGTGCTCCTTGAGTACTGAGGCTCGAGTCTCAGGGCGAAAGCACAAGGTCTGACCTTCATTGGTTGTAGTTGGTTTTACAACTGGTTGTGACCTTATGGAAGACATTGTTTTTGAGAATTTAGACCTTTTATAGGGTGAAAACATAAGATTATTGATCGGACGATAACGATACTTATGCACTAATTTGTTTTTGGAGGTCTTGCTTTTAGAGAACCACTTTTGTAGGCCAGTGTTGTCTTTGGTGGTGGTTTGTGAGATGCTGGTGCAAGTGATTGACCACTATGGAGGGGCTTTTTTAGGTTGTGTACATCCCAATGTTTGTTGTTTATTTTGTTGGTACAGAGGCTGAGCGTAATTGATATCTTCACGATATTGATATATTCTCTTTGTAAAAAAACTATGCTATATATAGATTTACCCTTCACCAAATCAAAGTACAATGATGCACATTAACATACTTTCTTCCCTATGAAAAATGAATCTGCCCCGGTGTGCTGGATCATATGGGCACCTAGAGGGGGGGGGGTAAATAGGTGCTAACCAATTTTTAATACTTTTTCAATTTTAGGCTTGACACAAAGTAAATTCTATAGATATGTAACTACGAGAATTTCCCTATATGCAACCCTAGCTACTAAGCATGTAAAGAGAGGAGCGAAGGAACCATAGTGGAGCACGCGGAGACACAGGGATTTGTTTTACCGCAGTTCCTTCCTTGTTAAGGGAAGTACATCTGCGTTGGAGGGGTGGGCGGTTCTAAGGCCACCACACCACAATAGGCCTCACCCTATTCTCCGATGGATCTCGCCACGAGAGGACTGATCCACCTCCACTATCGGATCCCTTCGAGGCGGGAACCGGTGCCTTTTACAACGCTACCGGGGCACACACCCACAACTGAATTGGAGTCTCCCGAGATGACAACAAGTTGTCACAAGAACAAGGTTTATCAATATAAACAAAACAAGGATCTAGGTATTTGCAAGAAATACTAGATCGATGATTCTCCAAATGAATGGAGAGGAGATGAAGCGCTTGATTGCTGATGATGAAGATCGAGTTCTCTTCCTTCGATTCCCCAAGGGACGGGACCTTTGGATGGATCTAGGTGGAGCTCTCTTGGATGAAGGTTGCAGATCAGATCTTGTCTTTTTCG
This sequence comes from Avena sativa, assembly GCA_916181665.1. Classification (NCBI taxonomy): domain Eukaryota; kingdom Viridiplantae; phylum Streptophyta; class Magnoliopsida; order Poales; family Poaceae; genus Avena; species Avena sativa. Next base: position 342,457,645 of record OV702283.1, read on the forward strand.
AATTAATCAAGAAATCTGGCAGGAGGGGGAAGGCTGGCTTAAATACCCCCTCCCCAGATCTGGCCGTTGAGCAACTTTGGGGGCGGATAATCCTTCCCCCACTAGGGGCGGATTATCTGCCCCCTGGGAAAACTCCGCCCCAACGGCGGATTTTCCGGGAGAAACTCCGCCCCCTCTCTGGGGCTGGCGCCTGCGTGACTTGGTGAAGATCTTGGGGGGGGGGGGCGGATAATCCGGCCCCTTCCTAGGGCGGATTATCCGGCCAAGCCGGGAAGTCCGGCCAACACTCCGCCCCCTCTCTGGGGCTTCCGCCTTGGCGGTGAGCAAGGGGGGGGGGACTATCCAGCCTTCCAGAGGGGCAGATTATCCGGCGAGGCCGGAAAATCCGGCCAAAACTCCGCCCCCTTATGGGGCTAGCGCCTGCTTGAGAAGAGGGAGGGGCGGATTATCCACCCCTGGTGGGGGCGGATTATCTCCCCCAAAGGCAGATACTTTTCCCTTTTTCTTAGAGAGAGCTGCAACACTTCAACACACATTAAATAATCCTTGATATTGTTATCTAGCACACAGAACACTAGGGATTAAAAAATGTTCTTTCACCCGTCCGCAAATGTGACTACACTCTAGAGTCTAGAGTAGGTTAATACACTTTGGAAGTTCGTGCAGAAACAAATTGTACCTAGGTTTGGTGCAATCCACCTTGAAAAATTAGCCAAAAAACGTGTTTGTAAGCTTTATAAATCCTGAAAAAACAATACATATGTATATTGAGTTCAAAACTTACATATTTAAACTATTATTTGCTAGGTTTCGCAAAATGATAAAGTTAGAACTGCTAAATTTTAAGTTTTAAATCTTAGGTTGTTTGGTATCCATCATTTGGGCCTGGAATCCTGGAATTCATTTTGCAATTCTATCCCTATGCTGTTTGGTTGGCACGGAATTGTGCCGTCATTTTATTTAGCAAATCCATTGAAATATCCTTATGTGTAAACCTGATTTCTATCTCAGACCTGTCATTTTCAAATTCCGGTGGTAGCCAAACATGCGGGTGTTTTTGGAATCATAATATAAATGAAATGAATCCATGTATTCATTTCATTTCTACCTAGATGCCAAACGACCTCTTAGTGTCGTGCCCGCTCAAATTTTCTACTAAGTGTTTTGCTAAATTTAGAAGTGAGTCCACAAAAAGTCACTCAACCGCATCGTGTTTAAAACATGCATCATGCACGCCTAGGTTACTACTAAATGTAAATTCGCTTTGTTCTCCGATACATTGTAGTACCAGTACTAGTACTGGAGTTTGGCCGGGTGTCCGAGATCAGCTGTCACCTGCGAGCACAAGGGGCTCCACTAATCACTACACAAACTGCCACAGCTGCCACAGCTCGAGCACTTCCCTTCCCCAATCCATACGTTGGAAACAGCTTGGGCAAAGCTAGTCAACGTGTGACTGGCCGTTGGGCCTCACCATTTCGGCCCCACTCCCCAGTGACCTTGCAGTACAAACGGAGAGGCCTCTCCTTTACAGGACAGGAGAGGTGTCACTTGCACAAAAGCCCCTAGCAAGAATCCAAACGTTACGGAAAAGGACACCCTGGACAAGCACACAGGGCACGCGCTGCGTTGCCCCACCACCGGAGACACCGTACGCCCAGGGGCAGATCGGTAACTACTACTGGTGCCGTGACAACTGTAAGCGCCGTGTCTTCTACTCTTCTGTTCCCACTAAAACCTCCAAAATACAGTAATTCCCATCAAGACCCTCACCAAGATTGCTGTCCCGTCATCCACTCCACTCGCCCTCCCCCTCCCGTCGATGTCGATCTCATTCCCTCCCCCCTGGCGTCGCAATCGTCTTAAATCCCGCGGCCTCCGGTCTCCCTGCTCTGATTCCTCCAAAATTGATTCGCTCCCCGTCTAGAACCAAATCTTACTGGTACTCCTCTCCCGAAAAAAAAAAAGAATATTTATCCAGTCTTGTTTTCTCAGTCTCGTCTTCGTCCCGTCCTACTAGCTAGCTTCCATCCACACTGCTGCCGGTGGAGCGATCGAGCCTGCGCCGTTGGAGCTAATGCGCGTCCTTGCAGAGAATCCCAGGGTTTTCCGCTCCGAATCTCGTCCTTCTTCCCCCGAGTTAAGAGCCGGAGGTGGTAATTCTCGTACGCCCGCGCGCCACTCTTAGCTGCGGTCCTGGACGAGGAGGGGATCCTCCTGAGTCCTGAGTCCTGACTCTTCTCCTCGGGCCGCCTCCTCCTCGCTCTCTCCTCTCCTGGATTCCTCGCGGTGCCGATGGGTTTCTTCGCATGCGTCTGCCTCCTCCAGCTGCTGTTCCTGTGCTCGCCTCCGGTCGCGGCGGCGCAGCAGCAGCCGTCGGCGTCGCCGGCGACGGCGCTGGACGCAATGCTGCAAGAGCACGCGTACCAGGCCCTCGCGCACCGGCCCCGCACCGGCATTGTCTACAACGGCACCGTCCCCGGCGACCTCGCCGGCGTCGCGGTGTCCGCGGTCCGCCTGCGCAGCGGCAGTCTCCGGAGGAAAGGATTCGCCGGCTACTTCCAGTTCGCCCTGCCCACCGGCGTCATCGCGCAACCGCACGCGGAGAGGGTGGTGCTCGTGTACAGCGACCTGGGCAACTGGTCGGACCACTACTACCCGCTCCCCCACGGGTACACCTACCTCTCCCCGGTGCTCGGGCTGCTCGCCTACGACGCCGCCAACCTGTCGGCGGCGGAGGGGCTGCCCGAGCTGACCATCGTCGCCTCGGCGAGCCCAATCCTCGTAAGTTTCAGCGATGTCGTCAGAGCATTGCCGCCAGGCGGTCCGGCGCCACGGTGCGCGTGGTTCGATCTGGACGGCGTGGCGCAGTTCCGGGATCTGGAGGCAAGCGGCAGCAACGTGTGCGCGACGTACCGCGGAGGGCACTTCTCCATGGTGGTGAACTCCAGTGCGAGTGTTCCTGCTCCGGTGCCGCCGGCCGCAATCGCCCCGCTGATACCGGACTCGGGAGGTCCTGCTACGGGTAACTCGCAGGCCTGGAAGATTGCCGTCAGCGTGGTTGGGAGCGCCGTAGCATTGGGGCTGTTAGCTTCAGTTCTCCTGTGCTTGGTGAGGTACAAAAGGGTCAAGAAGCTGGAGGTCATGGAGCGGAATTCAGAGGTTGGGGAGACGCTGCGTATGGCGCAGGTTGGGCGGACGCAAGCACCCGTAGCGCTGTGGACACGAACACAGCCGGTGATGGAGAGCGAGTATGCTGCATAGTTGGTTTCGGATTTTCTGCAGAGTTCAGGCAACACCAACATGGCTTGGGGACATGGAATTTGTTCACCATCTGGTTGAAGGTAGTAGCAAGTGTTCCATCAGTCAGGTGCTGCGAAGTGCTAAATTCAGTGCCGAGCCGCTGACCTTGCAGGTGCAAGGAATTCTTTTGGCAAAAGGTTAATTGTTCTGCATAGGCCACTGTTCATGTTCATAGTTGCCATCTTCATAGCAAGGAGCTCTGTTCATCTTCTCCATAGTAAGGGACAACTGAATTCATCAAGTCAGATTTTGAATCATCGATTCATTTTGGTGTTGCTGTATTCTGACGAAGTAGGTCAGCATTTTTTTTACACAACTGTTTTGGCTAAATTCATTCTAGTTTTAACACAACTCCATTTTGTGCGCGGTTTGGCTCATCCTGTTTAGACACCTGTTAAGAAGATGATGTAATTAGCCTGATAATTTAGATTTTCAGTGTAACTTGTTTTGACATCAAGTCTGTATGAAGTGAGAAAACTCTCCATTATTTTTTCTTGACATTTCTAGTTTGGGTATTTATTCGGTTGATGATTTGGTGTTATGGTCTATTTCCCCGACAGCGATAGCGCACTCTGAACTTAACCAGGGTGTCATTTTCGTTGTTCAGCAACCAGCACCAACAATTCGGGTTCCAGCATATGGTTGTTGCTGAGGCCTGATATGTCCAGCCATGAAACCAAGATAATCTAACAAAACTATGCACTCCCTGGTCCAGATTGTCCGAATTCCTTGAGAGGAGAGAGCTTGAACAACCAACTATCTGTGACCTGGCTTCAGGCCAAACTATCTGGGCATGTGCTGCATATTCTTCTTTCTGGCTCGTCGTGGGCGCACGTTCATTCTTATGTTGGATATCATATGAGGCGCGACGAAACCGATGGTTAGCTGTTTCTTGATCATGTTTAAGTTGCCAGATGTGGTTTGCCAGCTGAAGTGTCCGGCAGAAGCAACCTGGATTGCTAAATTGGTTGCTAGCACATGCTGCATCTTCAAGCAAATGCATGTCGTAGAAGTGTGATCACCAGGCAGCCCTTCACACTTGGAGGGCGGCCTTCAAGGGTCAAGATAAGGAGGAAGGAACATGCGAGCCAGCTGAAAGCTAACCTGAAATTAATTGACGAAACAGAAGCTAGGTCTTACCTGAAGCCTGAAGACACATATAATTTTATTATTTTGAAACATGAAGGCACATGTAATGTTCTCTGTGTAGATAAACCAGCAGCGAGCTGGGTCTTTGCTGCCACTCCCCTAATTCAGTATAGTACTATTGTGATGGGAGTTTAAACTACAAACTGTACTAATTTAACTGTTGGATTAGTTAAGCAGCCCTTGATTTGCGTGCTTGTTAATTAACTAATTGTTGCAGCTGGCTTGCCATTCGTGTTGTTCACTAGTGAGACGGTAAAAATCTTGGTCTCTTATCACAGCTGAATATCGTTTGCATTGAGAGTTGATAGATTAAGTCCAGTGCACGCGACAGGTCTGCGGAGTGAATCAAATGGATTCAGGCGAGTGATGTGAGTAGTAAAATACCTCTTTCTGTCCATGCAGCAATTTGTCAGCATATCTGACATCACTTGTTTTGGGTCACGCTGAGGCTGGTCATGCAGATACTTTGATCTAGTTGTATTACAGTCTTAGGGCCTCTTTGGTTCATAGGATTTACATAGGAATTTTGTAGGATTTGGATCCTATGGGAAAATTTTCCTACACAAACGTTTGATTTATAGGAACATATCCCATAGGAAATAATCCTATAGGAATCTAGTAGTGTTAAATCCTATGGGAAGAAAACATTAGGTTATACCTCATGGAAAATTCCTTTGCAACAATCAAAGACACTTTATATTCCTATAGGATTCAAGTATGCATGACATTCTGATCCTATGTCTTTCATATCCTATAGTTTTCCTATCCTATGAATCAAAGGAGCCCTTATTGTATTCAATTATTTATAGAATCTCAATACAATTTGATGTATAAGATGTATTTGATATTAATTTTTTTTGTTACATATGCTATGATACCGTATCATATTATGATACTACTATCATCTTTCTTTTTGTTAATTATTCTGTCACATCAACATTTTGCCAAGGTGGCATACATGATACTATCACTAGGGACAACCTAAGGACATCTCCATCGACGCGACCCAACCCGTGCGAATGCGTCCGCGCGGACGTGCGTGGTCTCCCCAGCGGCACGACCCATCCGGACCGACGCGTCTGGCTCGACCCATTCGTGCACCAAATTTGGGCAACGATTGCGTCGGGGCGGACAACGGGCCTTCCATGTCCTCCCGCGGGGGTCGAGGCCTGCATGGCAGCGACCCAACGGCCTTCTTCCACTATCCATCAATGGAGAGAGAAAAATGTTGCTTCAAAGGTTGGCCGCGCCGCTACTGGCGCCACCCGATGCCTGCACTCCTACCGCCACACATCAATGTCGTCGCTTCGGCCTCCTCGTCGGCATCTAATCCCGTGTCTTTTTAATAGGCCACCTGCGGCCATCTTCTTCCACACCACACCCTCCTCCCTCCCATCCTTCACTACTGGTAACAAGCCATAGCCAGCGGCATTGGATCAAGGGGAAGGCGTCTAGGACGACCACTAGGCCCTGGTCGTGGCCGTTGAGGTATGCGCGGAGGGCGCGGCCAGAGCAGCACGCCGCCACGATCTTCCTCGCCACCGGGGCCTAGTCTTGGCCATCGAGGAAGGCGTGGGGGACGCGGCCAAAGCAGCGTGCCACCACGATCTCCCTCACCACTGGCCTGGACACGATGGAAAACACTCGGAATGGGTAGGAAACGGCAGGAAAGAAAAGCGGGGTGCGGCGGGAACACTGAAAGGGTAATTGCCCCTATGTGTGGTTTTGGTGATTAGTGACAATCCCTATGGTCTAATGTTTTCACTGAGTTTTATATAAAAAAATATTCCATAGGTCATACTTGTAGTCCATGTGTTGGATTCAAGTATGGATGTCATGAAGATAAAAATATACCTTGAGTATTGGCATCAAAATCATCGAGTTGAAGAGAAGAATATGATACGATCAAGATCTTGAGAGTGTGATCTCAATAGAAGAATTCAAGATATGGATCTAAGTCGATGTCATGATAGCCTCATTAGTTGAGCTATGGTTGACTAAGATTTAGAGCATGTAATCAAATGAAGAGTTCTTTATGTACCTCAAGATATTGAGATGGAGCACAAGAAGATACTTGGCCGATCAATACAAAGAGTGAAGAGTTATTTCAAGTTGGTCAACACATGAAGCATAAAAAATGTACCACATGGTCTTGTGGTATGGTAAGCCTTGTCAATTATGCATCATGAACTAACCCATTATATATGTGCCTTTGCGTTTTATATATGGGATATGTATCTTTCCATGGGCATGATTCAAAAGTGAAGATCTTATATAGCCCATGAGAGGATGACATCAAGTGGTGATCATCATCAAGGTTAAGAAGGGCAAGTTCAATATAAGTATCTCGAGAAGATCATTTGCTTGAAGCTTGCCGTCCATATTGGTGATAATGGACATGTGAAGACATGTATTAATGAATCTATCCCATAGTGGTGTATGGGGGAGCAAATTAGGAGTCTTCACGAAGAAACAATGATCAAGTGTTGTATTCCGGCTTGGGTGGAGCTTAAAGAGTTGTCATCAAGATCAAGCGGGATGCGCAAGGCAAAGGTATGTCCTTGCTAGGTTTTCCTTTTACCGGTCTCAAGGTGGTTGTTGGGAGACCAGGTTATAGGATAGATAGCCGCACTATCAAGAGGGGCTATCGGTTGGGTAACTTGATCACATTATCATAGGGAGCTCAATCTTTTGCATACTTTGCATCTTCCTATTTTGTTTCTTCTTGGTGTTTCTACATGTGAGGTTCTTGATCTTGTTGCTAGCTCTTCAACAAGCCCAAGTTCATCGAAAACAGAATTCGTATGCATCTTCTATGGCGTTTTCGAGTTTGAATGTTTTATCGGTTCTTCTTTAGGGAGGCTTCTTACCTTTCTTCATTTGGTTCTATCCTCCTTTGTTGGTCTATGATGTTTCTCTGCACAATCTTGTAGAGATTGTTGTCCTCGTCAAAACTAGCTCAAGATCATCGAAATCAGAGTCTGTATGCAAAATTTATTGTGTTTTTCGTGAAGCATGTTTCATCCCAGTTGTGAATCCGGCTCAACCGGCTCCCAGACCGTGTGGTCCGGTGCCAGCACCGAAAAACCGGATCTTAAACCGGGATTTTCGGGTTTGCTATACCGAGTCTATCCGAGACTGTGGACAATACCTAATTCCAGTTTTAAGTTCGGTTTTCCGGTCCAGGAACCGGACCGTCCAGTGTGAGGGCCGGTCCAACTGAACTTTTAACCGAGTTCGCACAGATTTCTTCCAACGTCCATATTTGTTTTCCCCTATAAAAGGGGGTTCTTCTCCAACGCGTTTTTTTAGAGTTATTGACCATTAAATTAACCTCCATTGTTGAACCTCTTGAGCTTGCTTCCTCCCTCTTTCCTCCTATGATTCTTGCATCTTTTTGAGGGCTTTGGAAGAGGAGATCTAGATCTACAATTGAAAGAACATGTTGGGCCCCATGTGTGGTTTTGGTAATTAATGACAATATTTATGGACTAATGTGTGTATTAAGTTATACTTGTAGGATTTGTCCATTAGCATCGCTTGGAGCATGTGTTGGCTTCAAGGTCGATGAAATGATAAGAAGATGTGATGTGCAAACTCAAAATGCGCAATCTATAGAAGATCTCATGTTTGAGGCTTGCCATCCTCGGTGATCATGGATCGATGATGAAGAATCAAGAAAGGCGTTCCATCTTGAGAAGGGCAAGATCGTCTACATCGAGCTCAAGTGGAATCCTCAAGGCAAAGGTATAATCTTGATAGGTTTTCCCTTTTGCCGGTCTCACGTTGTGTGTGTGAGACCGGGTTTAGGATAGATAACCGTACTATTAAGAGGGGCTCTCGTATGAGTAATTCGATCACATCGTTCGGAGAGAGCTCAAACCTTTGCATATTTGCATCATCATATTTGGTTGTTATTTGGTCTTATCCATGTGAGGATATAGAGCTTGTGGTAATCTCCATAACAAGCTCTTGTTCATCAAAATCGGATCTTCCATTTGTATCTTGTTGCGATTTTGATCTTGGCAGCTTTTCGGTTTCTCACCAAGTGAGGTATCTCATATTATTATACATGATACATTCTCACTTGGTGATAACCAATATTTTCACCTTTCATAGGGTAGCCCATATCGTCCTTTTTCCAACACAATTGGAATCGGGTCGATCGGAGTTACCAATCAAAAGTTATAGAGGTTTGAATTTTCCTAGGTACCAAAATGCGGTAGTACCACATTTTAGTACCTGGCGCGGCAGTAGATTTTGGAAAGTTGCCAGATGCCACTGCCCTCCTAGGTACCAAAATGCGGTAGTACCGCATTTTATTACCTAGCACGGCAGAAGGTTTTTGACAAGTTTCCAAAAGCCACTGCCGGGCTAGGTACCAAAAAGCGGTAGTACCGCATTTTAGTACCTAGCGCGGCAGAAGGTTTTTTACTTCATCATTTGGATCTATCCTCCCTTGCTGTACTATGATGTTTCTTTGTATGATCTTGTAGAGGTTGTTGTCCTCTTCGAAACGAGCCCAAGATCATCAAAATCGGAGTCAGGATGCAATAGTTATGGTTGTTTTCGTTCTGTGATGATCGGTAGTACCGGTCCAGGATCCAGTAGTATCGGGGTCCGGTAGAACCGCATTTTGGTACCGGGGAGCGCAGAGAAAAAATGCATTTGGAGCCCCAGGAACCCCAGGAAATGTCCGGTAGTGCCGGGAAAGTCCGGTAGTACCGGGAAAAAGACCGGTAGTACCGGGAATCGCATTTTTGGGCTGCAACGGTTGGATTTTGGAGGGACCTATATAAGGGGCCTTCTTCCCCAATGGTTCCTCAACCCTTCTTGCAAGTTTTCCCCTCCATTGTTGACCTTCTTGAGCTTGCTTTCTCTCAATCCCTCCGATGATTCTTGCATACTCTTGAGGGATTTGAAAGAGGAGATCTAGATCTACAATCCCACCAATCAATCTCTCCTCTAAGTGAGGGGAACATATTGGGATCTAGATCTTGGAGTCTTTTGTGGATTTCCTCCATTGTTCTTCCTCTCTTATTACCCCATAAGATTTTGTAGCTTTGGTGGAATTTGGGAGAGAAGGATTTGAACATCTTTGCGGTGTTCTTGCCATTTGCATTTGGTGCATTGGTTTGTGTTCTCCTCGGAGGATTTTGTTTGAGTGACTCATTGGAGCTTGTCCCTCTTGGGTTCTTGGAACCCTAGACAGTTTTGTGGCCTTGGTGGCATTGTGGCCTTTTGTGGCATTTGTTGGGAGCCTCCAATTAAGTTGTGGAGAAGTGCCCCAACCTTGTGAGAGGTTCCGGTTGCCACCGACAAGTGCATCGATAGTGGAAGCGTGGATCGATCCCGTTGGGGTGAGATTCACCAGAGAATAAGGGAGGCCTTTTGTGGCGTTGGTGGTTTGATACCACCCCCTCTCCAAACGAGACGTACTCCATGTTGGAAGGAACTCGGTAAAATATCGATGTCCCCGCGTGCCTCGGTTATCTCTATACCCGAGCTCTTTACTTATGCACTTTACATTGTGATAGCCTTCGTGCTTGAAGTAATATATATCTTGCTATCACTTTGTTGCTTGTATTGCTTAGCATAAGTTGTTGGTGCACAATGTGAACCTTAGTTGTTCTAGGTTGTGCTTAACAAAGTAAACACTAGTTTTATTCTGCCTTCGTTGAGCCACTCTAGGAAAAGTTTTAATCGCCTATTCACCCCCCCCTCTAGGCGACATCCGTATCCTTTCAATTGGTATCAGAGCCCGGTCTCTCATTTTAGGCTTCACCGCCTTGAGAGTAAAGATGTCGGCTAGAGGATTAGTGCACAATGACATGTTCACATTCGATGGCACAAATTATGATATATGGAAAAATCGCATGCTCATTCATTTTCGGGACATGGACCCAAATTTGGAGCGTATTGTAGATATAGGTTTTTCTCCTCCAATGGATTTCAAAAATCTATCTAGTGAGTATGAGAAAAACTTATATCTCGATGCTCAAGCTTCTAATGTGCTTGTTAATGCTTTGAGCTATGTAGTTACATCTTCAATCATTCCTTTTTGGAGCGCTCATGAGTTATGGACAAAACTTCAAGATAAATATGTTGTGCCCAACATTATTGAGGATGATTGTGTTGCTTCCACTTCCGGCCGAGATGAGTTCTCATCCTCTACCACTTCACCAACATGTGACTTTTCACAAGGTAATGATATGGTGAGTGTTGATAGAAATTGCAATATGGATAGTGTGTTCACTATTTGTAATTGAAAAGGATACAGATGCCGCCTAGAGGGGGGGGTGAATAGGCGGTTTAAAACTTTTACGAGATGGGCTTAACAAAGGCGGAATAAAACTAACGTTTACTTTGTCAAGCACAAAACCTATATAAACTACGGTTCACCTATGCGCACCAACAACTTATGCTAAGAAAAACAAGCAACTATGTGATAGCTAGATATAAGAAATCAAGCACGAAGGCTATCACAAAGTAAAGCGCATAAGTAAATAGCCCGGGTATAGAGATAACCGAGGCACGCAAAGACGATGATTTATTACCGAGTTCCTCCCATAAAGAGAGTACGTCTCGTTGGAGAGGGGGTGGTATCAAACCACCTACGCCACAAAAGGCCTCCCTTATTCTCCGGTGAATCTCACCCCAATGGGATTGATCCACACTTCCACTATCGGTGCACTTGTCGGTGGCAACCGGAACCTCTCACAAGGTTGGGGCACTTCTCCACAACTTAATCGGAGGCTCCCAACAAACGCCACCAAGGCCACAACCTGCAACACCAATAAACCGTCTAGGGTTCCAAGAACCCAAGAGTAAAAAGCTTCTCAACTTTCACTCACCAAATCCTCCGAGGAGAACTCAAATCGATGCACCAAATGCAATGGCAAGAACACGGGAAGTGCTCAAGTCCTTATCTCCCAAATTCCACAAAAGCTACAAAAGCTAGTGGGAGAATAAGAGAGGAAGAACACAAGAGGAAATCCACAAAAGAAATCCCAAGATCTAGATCCCAATATGTTCCCCTCACATAGAGGAGAGATGGATTGGTGGAGTTGTAGATCTAGATCTCCCCTTTCAAATCCCCCAAAAAGATTCAAGAAATATGGGAGGGATTAAGAGTATTTGCAAGCTCTTGAAGGTAAAAAGAATGGAGGAGAGAGAGAATGCAAGCAACAAACCTAAGGAGGAAGAAGGGGTTTATTTATACCCCTCCCCAACGAAATATGACCGTTTGGGACCTTCCAGGCCGGATAATCTGCCCCTCCCCCGGATATTCCGGGTTCCCCGGACCAAAAAAAATGGCTAAGGACTTCGCGGCGCAACCCTCAGTATAGGGGCGGATATTTGGGGCGGATAATCCGCCCCCATGGCCGGATAATCCGCCCCCCTGAAAACTAGCAGGAACAGCAAAACTGAAACCATCATAACTTTTGCATTCGGACTCTGATTTTGATGATCTTGGGCTCGTTTCGAAGATAGTAACGAGATCTACAAGATCATGCAGGTAACCATCATAGTACATCAAGGGAGGATAGAACCAAATGATGAAAGGTTTAACCTATCTATAAAAGACAAACTGGTAAAACCTCCAATATTGAAAACACAATAGAGAATGCATATGGAATCCGTTTTCGATGAACTAAAGCTTGTCATAGAGATTGACACAATATCTAAAACCTCTCATGGATAAGAACCAAATAAGAACCAAGAAATATGATGCCAAGTATGCAAAGGTTTGAGCTCTCACCGAGGGATATGATCAAGTTACTCACTTGAGAGCCCCTCTTGATAGTACGGTTATCTATCCTATAAACCGGTCTCTCCAATTAACACCACGAGACTAGTTAGAAAGAAACCCTATCAATATCAAACCTTTTCCTTGTATATTCCACACCTCAGGATGGAGCACCTTTCTTGATTGCACTAGCTTGGTGAAGATGCTCCCCCATACTCCACTATGGAAGGGCCTCTCTTTTAGGCATATCTTCACATATCCATGATCACCATAAGGATGGCACGATACACTTGAGATCATCTTATGAAACCTTGATCAACACTTTATCTTCTTCACTTTATTCTTATTCCAACCTTGAAGCCACCATATGGTTCAAGCATTGTCTATGGACAAATCCTACAAGTAAAACTCAATGCAAACATAAGTCCATAAAACATTGTCATTAATTACCAAAACCACACATGGGGGCACACATGTTCTTTCAATCTCCCCCATTTTGGTAATTGATGACAATCCTTTAAGAGGGTTTATATAATCAACTTAATAAATAAAAAATGGTTGCGCCAACATCAAATACTACACAAGTATGTGATGTTGGTACGCCCATAATATATAGAGCAAGCTCCCCCATAATATATGCGTGTGTGATGAACCATTACGGTTGGTGGAGTTTCCTCTATATATTCAACATGCAAAGCAACAACAAAGATGCAAGAGCATGAGAGGCAAATGCTTAAGAACAAACTTCCCTTAAACCCTCCAAAACATCTCCCCCATTGGCATCGATTGCCAAAATGGGTGAATAGTTCTAGACGACCAATATAGTAATAATTCCTCCAAAGGTGTGTCTTCGCACATATACAATGATGAATACTTGGGAGGGAGTAAAACTATATCGAGGATCCGAAGATTGCCAAAGGAATAAAATAAAAGACGCAAGAAATCACAAGATCCGACAAACCAATTTGAAAACAACAAATGAGTCCAAATGGAAACTACAAGATATTATGATATGAGCAAAAGAGTGTTTTAAATAACAAAAAGAGAAGATCTCCAATATTTGTGCACAGTTTTAAAATAAATGCATTGGAATAAATAATGCACAAATATGGAATCCTTGTCCCCCCATAAGAATTTAAAACACAACACATGAAAGATCAAATAAATGCTTAAATAGAATTGAGAAGCTCCCCAAGATTTGTGCATACTTTAAAATCGGTGTATTTCAATACAAAAATGCACAAATATGGAATCCTCACTCCCCCATAAACATTTAAGGAACAATAAATGAGACAGAAGATAAATGAGCATTAATAAATGAATTAGATGAGCTCCCCAAAGATAATGCACCAATTATGATAATTGCATTTGGGAACAAGGTGCATAATCATGGAATCCTCACTCATCCAAGTTCATTGAACAATACAAGGCATGAGAGAACAAATATGAGTGCCCAAAGATGCAAACAATAGGAACAAGCACCCATAGGCAATTAAATTTGGAAGCCACCAAAGAATCAAAAGGAATAGAAAGGTGGTCTCCAAGGATTAAAAGCCAACTAACATTATCTTCACATATGTGTGTATATTTCTAAATGGATAACATCACAAAGACATATGCCCATAACAAAACAAGCACACACAAGGAAGATATACAATAAATCACATAAAAGGATAAAACCAACTCCCAAAAAGAGTAAGGTTCCAACAAGTAAACCAAACTCTCCAAACTTTTCATGATGGAACAAAATACCAAAACGAATAGATCAGACTTCCAAGCACATAAAACCAGATATGGATCAAACAAGGAAGCATAAAAAGATTGTTCTAGATAATATAGGAGAGCTCACCCATAAGTAGTACATTATATAGAATTTTCTTTCGAATGCAAAATGCACACAAATGGGATCATCACTACTACCTACAATAAGAAAAACACAAGAGGATATCAATAAAATAAGAAGATTCAAAAGAAGCAAGGAAGGCTTGGGAGACAACACAAAACATTTTCTTGGCCAAAGATAGGATAAAATTAAACAAAGGCCAAAGTGAACATGATCAATAAATTCTACCATAGATTGAGTACTCATTGTCCAAGGACAAGAAATATTGGGAATAATTTTCCCAAGGTAGCTTGCATGGATATCCAAGATCATAGTCACAACAAGAAGCATATAACAAAATATAAGAATTAAGCATGATACTTCGAACAAGATTCTTGGTAGCTTCCAATAGTCACACAATCACTAGTGATTAGATTAACTTGAAGCAAATGGTTTCCATGATGATATAGAGATCTAAATATGAGGAAACACATACCAAGAAACACTCTCATATACAAGATCCAAAATATGATCAATAAATGCATTCAAGCAAATTGGAACTTGTATGAGCAAATGTGTCACATAGGCACTAGATAATTATCCATATCAATTATAAGTGACACAACCTCGAATATTCACATGTTTTAGGATTGTAATATGCACTAAGCATATGACTCCCCCATAATGTGATACTACCATAAAACCAACACGAGGCAACGGATCCAAATAGATATAATTAATGGACATTATAGAACTTAAATTTCTCATGTACACACATTTTTAGGATTGTGGAATGCCCAAGCATAACACTCCCCCAAAATGGGGTAGTCCATTAATCTCTCACAAGAGCCAAATAAGATACCAATAACCAAGAAAGGCTCAAACATAAGAAACACACATACATGGTGTGCCACCTAATCATACACAAAAATATGCTTGATTCCTCAAGATAATTAAGTGGAAATCACAACATGTACAAGAGCATGGAAGATACAAAACCAACACATGCACAAGGGGGCGAGTAACTTTCAATGTAATGAGTTAAGCATATGTTACCGCTAGGAGGAACATTGGATATATAATAGAATCATGATAATCCAAATGGTTTAGCTTGACAATAATAATTGATGAATATCCCTCAATTCTTCATAATGTAGCCAAGTCTCCAATTCCCTCCACAACACACCTATTGATCAAGTTTCGGCTTGTTGGTACCCAACGAAGTTGGGTCCTAAGAAGTTAGTCACAATAGGCTTGGCAACCCAAATGGTTCTTTTCTTGAACCCACATTGAGCACCAACAAATTTGGCAAACACATTGCCAACCTCATCCTTACAAAGATAATAAGCATCATCAATAATGATAGGGTTGGATGAGGAGATACCAATAGTGCATGAGGAAGAAATGTGCCCCTTCTCACGGCATATGTAGCAAGTTCTTCTCTTGCCATCTTTCTTCTTAGGTGAAGCCACAACTCGAGGAAGAGCTCGAGTAGTCCTCTTAGGAAGAGGCCCGTCAATGACTTGAGGTGGGGTTTGAGGCCGCTTCCCTTGTTGCTTCACACTAAGAGGCTTTTTCTTCAATGGGCAAGATCTAACATGGTTCCCTTCTTACTTGCACTTGAATCAAACAATGTTGGCCGGATTCTTGACTTGAACTTGGCCATTTTTCTTGTTTCCCTTATGCTTCAACTTGATAGTGGACTTGTTCTTGACATTGGAGTTGAATCCAATCCCACTCTTGTCATTGGGGGATTTTTGCACACTCAAGATTTTGTTGAGTGTGGCCTTCCCTTGATGACCCTTTTTCAAGTCATTCTTCAAAGAAGTGACTTGAGCCTTGAGCTCTTTGATTTCCTCTACATGGTTAGTTTCAACAAAAGTACTAGAGGAAGTAGATGCTACATTGTTAGAGCAACAAGGCACGGAATGTAATTCATCGCGAGATATAGCATGGTTGTGAGAGGATGAATTACAAGGACTAGCACATGGCAATATAACATTTGGAGTAGATATAGTGCTAATGTCCACATGAGGCCCACTACATGTTACCTTTGACACGATGGCCTCATGAGCTAACTTTAGCCTACCATCGGAGACTAGAAGATCCTCATGCGAGCTCGAGAGCTTAACATGACTTTCTTCTAATTTCCCATAGTTGCTCAAGTTGAGCCTTTAGCTCAAAATTCTCCCTCAGAATAGATGCTTTACAAGAAATAGAGTTAGTAGCACAAGCATCATTATTAATTGCAAGAGGTGAGTGCAACTTTGAAAGCTCTTTTGAGTAAGAGGCTTTAAGTTGCTCATGTGACTCGGTGAGTTTGATGAGCTCACCCTTTATGACCGTAGAGCCATTTTTTAGGTGCTCAAAATCCTCAAGGAGTTTAGCATAAGCAACTTGAATCTCATCATTTTTACTTTCGAGATCACTTGCCACCTCAAGATCTCTATCATGAAGAAGGTGAAGACGAGATTGCATTTGTGGCTTCATTCAAAACCTTGTCTTGGCCCATAGAATCTAGTGAGTATGATAAAAACTTATATCTCGATGCTCAAGCTTCTAATGTGCTTGTTAATGCTTTGAGCTATGTAGTTACATCTTCAATCATTCCTTTTTGGAGCGCTCATGAGTTATGGACAAAACTTCAAGATAAATATGTTGTGCCCAACATTATTGAGGATGATTGTGTTGCTTCCACTTCCGGCCGAGATGAGTTCTCATCCTCTACCACTTCACCAACATGTGACTTTTCACAAGGTAATGATATGGTGAGTGTTGATAGAAATTGCAATATGGATAGTGTGTTCACTATTTGTAATTGAAAAGGATAAAGATGCCGCCTAGAGGGGTGGTGAATAGGCGGTTTAAAACTTTTACGAGATGGGCTTAACAAAGGCGGAATAAAACTAACGTTTACTTTGTCAAGCACAAAACCTATATAAACTACGGTTCACCTATGCGCACCAACAACTTATGCTAAGAAAAACAAGCAACTATGTGATAGCTAGATATAAGAAATCAAGCACGAAGGCTATCACAAAGTAAAGCGCATAAGTAAATAGCCCGGGTATAGAGATAACCGAGGCACGCAAAGACGATGATTTATTACCGAGTTCCTCCCATAAAGAGAGTACGTCTCGTTGGAGAGGGGGTGGTATCAAACCACCTACGCCACAAAAGGCCTCCCTTATTCTCCGGTGAATCTCACCCCAATGGGATTGATCCACACTTCCACTATCGGTGCACTTGTCGGTGGCAACCGGAACCTCTCACAAGGTTGGGGCACTTCTCCACAACTTAATCGGAGGCTCCCAACAAACGCCACCAAGGCCACAACCTGCAACACCAATAAACCGTCTAGGGTTCCAAGAACCCAAGAGTAAAAAGCTTCTCAACTTTCACTCACCAAATCCTCCGAGGAGAACTCAAATCGATGCACCAAATGCAATGGCAAGAACACGGGAAGTGCTCAAGTCCTTATCTCCCAAATTCCACAAAAGCTACAAAAGCTAGTGGGAGAATAAGAGAGGAAGAACACAAGAGGAAATCCACAAAAGAAATCCCAAGATCTAGATCCCAATATGTTCCCCTCACATAGAGGAGAGATGGATTGGTGGAGTTGTAGATCTAGATCTCCCCTTTCAAATCCCCCAAAAAGATTCAAGAAATATGGGAGGGATTAAGAGTATTTGCAAGCTCTTGAAGGTAAAAAGAATGGAGGAGAGAGAGAATGCAAGCAACAAACCTAAGGAGGAAGAAGGGGTTTATTTATACCCCTCCCCAACGAAATATGACCGTTTGGGACCTTCCAGGCCGGATAATCTGCCCCTCCCCCGGATATTCCGGGTTCCCCGGACCAAAAAAAATGGCTAAGGACTTCGCGGCGCAACCCTCAGTATAGGGGCGGATATTTGGGGCGGATAATCCGCCCCCATGGCCGGATAATCCGCCCCCCTGAAAACTAGCAGGAACAGCAAAACTGAAACCATCATAACTTTTGCATTCGGACTCTGATTTTGATGATCTTGGGCTCGTTTCGAAGATAGTAACGAGCTCTACAAGATCATGCAGGTAACCATCATAGTACATCAAGGGAGGATAGACCCAAATGATGAAAGGTTTAACCTATCTATAAAAGACAAACTGGTAAAACCTCCAATATCGAAAACACAATAGAGAATGCATATGGAATCCGTTTTCGATGAACTAAAGCTTGTCATAGAGATTGACACAATATCTAAAACCTCTCATGGATAAGAACCAAATAAGAACCAAGAAATATGATGCCAAGTATGCAAAGGTTTGAGCTCTCACCGAGGGATATGATCAAGTTACTCACTTGAGAGCCCCTCTTGATAGTACGGTTATCTATCCTATAAACCGGTCTCTCCAACTAACACCACGAGACTAGTTAGAAATAAACCCTATCAATATCAAACCTTTTCCTTGTATATTCCACACCTCAGGATGGAGCACCTTTCTTGATTGCACTAGCTTGGTGAAGATGCTCCCATACTCCACTATGGAAGGGCCTCTCTTTTAGGCATATCTTCACATATCCATGATCACCATAAGGATGGCACGATACACTTGAGATCATCTTATGAAACCTTGATCAACACTTTATTCTTATTCCAACCTTGAAGCCACCATATGGTTCAAGCATTGTCTATGGACAAATCCTACAAGTAAAACTCAATGCAAACATAAGTCCATAAAACATTGTCATTAATTACCAAAACCACACATGGGGGCACACATGTTCTTTCAGTAATCCCTCATATCTATCTAGTTGCAATGATCTATCTTTTGACCTTAACACTTCTAGCACTCAAAATTCCTCACATGCTTGTGTTAATAGTCCTTGCATATCATGTAGAAATGACTTGAATAAATCTCGTGATGATATTCTCATGTTGTCTTGTTGCCATGATAAAAATGCTTCTATTTCCTCTAGTGCTTGTGTTGCTAACCATGTAGAGGAAAATGAAGATTCTATGGGCCAAGACAAGGTCTTGAAGAGAGCTACAAGTGCAAACTCATCATCACCTTCCTCCGGTTCTCACATATGCCTTATGGCTAAGGAAACAAAGGTAACCTCTTTGAATCCCTTTATATCTCATGATGATGATGATGAGGTTGAGAATGATAATGATGATTATAGAGGTAAGTATGATATTACCTCTATTAAGAAAATGGGAGATGTTGTCTATAGCGCTCTCTTCAAAAATAAAATTGCTTCCTCCAACTTTCTTGAAATCTTGAATTGTGCCATAGAAGGCAATGATCTTATTGAGGAGCAAGAAAACTTAATTGATGAAAAGTTTGCACTTGAGCGTGAGTATGCTAATGAAGTTGCACAACTAAAGGAATCCCTTGAAGAAGAACAAACCACCAAAGAATCTCTTGAGGAGAATTTTACTCTAGAATTATCTAGAGTAAAGGAATACCATGAGAGAGAACTTGCGGTGGCAAACTCCTTCAAGATAAAAAATGATGAACTTGAAGTTGCTTATGCTAAACTCCTTGAAGATTTTGAGCACCTCAAAAATGGCTCTAGGGTCATCAAGGGTGAGCTCATCAAACTCACCGAGTCACATGAGCAACTTAAAGCTTCATATTCAAAAGAGCTTACCAAGTTGCCCTCACCTCTTGCTAATAATGATGATGCTTGCGCTACTAACTCCATTTATTGTGAAGCATCTATTTCGAAGGAGAATGTTGAGATAAAAGCTCAACTTGCTTTGCTAACTAGCAACTATAGGAAATTAGAAGAAAGTCATGTTACGCTCTCAAGCTCACATGAGGATCTTCTAGTCTCCCATGGTAGGCTAAAGTTAGCTCATGAGGCCATCATGTCAAAGGTAACATCTAGTGGGCCTCATGTGGACATTAGCACTACTTTTACTCCAAATGTTATATTGCCATGTGCTAGTCCTTTTAATTCATCCTCTCATAACCATGCTATATCTCGTGATGAATTACATTTCGTGCCTTGTTGCTCTAACAATGTAGCATCTACTTCCTCTAGTACTTTTGTTGAACCTAACCATGTAGAGGAAATCAAATAGCTCAAGGCTCAAGTCACTTCTTTGAAGAATGACTTGAAAAGGGGTCATCAAGGGAAGGCCGCACTCAACAAAATCTTGAGTGTGCAAAAATCCCCCAATGACAAGTGTGGTCTTGGATTCAACTCCAATGTCAAGGACAAGTCCACTATCAAGTTGAAGCACACGGACAATAAGAAGAATGGCCAAGATCAAGTCAAGAATCCGGACAACATTGTTTGCTTTAAGTGCAAGGAAGAAGGGCACCATGTTAGATCTTGCCCATTGAAGAAAAAGCCTCTTAGTGTGAAGCATCAAGGGAAGCGGCCTCAAGTTCCACCTCAAGTCATCAATGGGCCTCTTCCTAAGAGCACTACTCGAGCCCTTCCTCAAGGTGTGGCTTCACCTAAGAAGAAAGATAGCAAGAGTAGAACTTGCTACATATGCCGTGGGAAGGGGCACATTTCTTCCGCATGCACTATTGGTAACTCCTCATCCCATCCTATCTTGATTGATGATTATTATTCTCTTTGTAAGGATGAGGTTGGCAATGTGTTTGCCAAATTTGTTGGTGCTCAATGTGGTGTCAAGAAAATAACCATTTGGGTTGCCAAACCTATTGTGACTAACCTCTTAGGACCCAACTTGGTTGGGGACCAACAAGCCAAAACTTGATCAATAGGTATGTATTGGAGGCATTGGAGACTTGGCTACGTTATGAAGAATTGAGGGATCTTCGTCAATTATTATTGTCAAGCCAAGCCATTTGTATTATCATGATTATTATATATTTCCAATGTTCCTCCTTGCGGTAACATATGCTAAACTCTTTACATTGAAAGTTACTCGCCCCTTCTGCATGTGTTGGTTTTGTATCTTCCATGCTTTTGTACATGTTGTGCTATCCACTTAATTATCTTGAGGTATCAAGCATATTTGTGTATGATTAGGTGGCACACCATGTATGCGTGTTTCTTATGTTTGAGCCTTGCTTGGTTATATTTGGTATCTTATTTGGCTCTTATGAGAAATTAATGGATTATCCCATTTTTGGGGAGTGTTATGCTTGGGCATTCCACAATCCTAAAATTGTGTGTACATGAGGAATACCACCTAGTATTTATATTGGATTATTTTCTAGTCTCTATGTGGTACAATTCTCATGATAAATTTAAGTTTTATAATGTCCATTAATTATCTCTATTTGTATTATTTTGCCTCGTGTTGATTTTATGGTAGTATCACATTATGGGGGAGTCATATGCTTAGTGCATATTACAATCCTATAAAATGTGAATTTTAGAGGTTGTGTCACTTAGAATTGATATTCATAATTATCTAGCTCCTATGTGACACATTTGCTCATACAATTTCCAATTTGCTTGAATGGCTTTATTGATCTTATTTTGGATCTTGTATATGAGAGTGTTTCTTGGTATGTGTTTCCTCATATTTAGATATATATATCCTCATGGAAACCATTTGCTTCAAGTTACTCTAATCACTAGTGATTGTGTGACTATTGGAAGCTACCAAGAATCTTGTTCGAAGTATCATGCTTAACTCTTATCTTTTGTTATATGGGTCTTGTTGTGACTATGATCTTGGATATCCATGCTAGCTACCTTGGGAAAATTATTCCCAATATTTCTTGTCCTTGGACAATGAGTACCCAACTTATGGTAGAATTTATTGATCTTATTCACTTTGGCCCTTACTTAATTTTATCCTATCTTTGGCCAAGAAAATGTTTTGTGTTGTCTCCCAAGCCTTCCTTGCTTCTTGTGGATCCTTTTATTTTTATTGGTATCCTCTTATGCTTTATTTAATGTAGGTAGTAGTGATGATCTCATTTGTGTGCATTTTGGATTAAAAAGGAAAATCCTACATAATGCACTATCTATGAGGGAGCTCTCCTATATTATTTAGAACACTCATATTTATGCTTCTTTGTTTGGTCCATATCAGGTTTTATGTGCTTGGAAGTTTAATCTTTTCGTTTTGGTATTTTGTGCCATCATGAAAAGTTTGGAGAGGTTGTTTTACTTGTTGGAACCTTACTCTTTGTGGGAGTTGGTTTTGTCTCATTCCTTGTTTCACATTTTGACCATTTTAGAATGAGATAAATCCTTGAGCATTTGTATTTTTATATATCTTTTGCTCCTTGGCTTTTTCCTAGTTCATTTGTTGAACTTGTGATCTTTCATGTGTTGAATTGGTTCTTTGATACAATTTGGACATCGTTTGTCATGTCACACTCTTGTGTGTGCAATCTCGATTTACTTGGTGTTTTTGTTCAAATTGTATCTCCTTTTTGGTTCTTGAAAGCTTTATGCATGCATATTTACTATATGTTTATATTATGGCATGCTTGCTTTCTTTGATCCAATATATAGGGGAAACTCCACCAAATCCCATCGGCTAAGTTGTGCATGAAATTCAATTTTATATTAATATGCACATATTTATGTGGAGTCTCTCCTATGTATTGTAGTTGCACTAACTACTTTGGACCCAATAAGGTTGGGGACAATTTTTTACTTAAATGTGTTTAGGTACATTGGAGATATATTGGATGCTTGTCTCTCAAATCTTGAAGAAGTGGTGCACTAACGAAAATTGGAGGCAAGCTATAGGATGATTAATGAATTCATATCCTCTACATCCTACCAATTATATCTCGATAACAAGTATCTCTTTCTCATGCATATTTATCTTGCTTCCAACCTTTTGTAGGTTGCATCTTGGCATGAATTGTTGTAGTTGTATTTGTGTGGTTCTAGCCTTGATTTTAAGAGAACTCTCTATTGTAAATGTGTATAAGTTGAGATGAGTGCATTTATTTGGGACTATACAAAATCATGCATATGATCCACCAATCCCAAATATGTCAATCTATCAATTTTATTGCCCATCCTTTCCTCAACTTCTCTCATGTGCAATAGTGGGATTTTGCTAGTTTTAGTGATACTTGTTGCCTTTCTCCATATATTCCAACTTTCTCCTTTTCCCTTGGTGATAGCTGTAATATATGTAGTGTGTTGGTTTTTGAAGCTCATTAATGTACAATAAGATATATGTGAGACTTTGGCCATGCTTTGAAGCAAAAATCTTATTAGTATATGTTGTGACTTCATTTCTGCTTCCATGTGCTTTATTGTATATCTTCCTTGTATGTGCTTGTTTCTTTATGGGCATATGTCTTTGTGATGTCATCCACTTAGAGACATATACACATATGAGAAGATAATTTTAGTTGATTTTTAAATCCTTGGAGACCACCTTTCTATTCCTTTTGATTCTTTGGTGGCTTCCAAATTTAATTGCCTATGAGTGCTTGTTCCTCTTGTTTGCATCTTTGGGCACTCATATTTATTGTCTCATGCCTTGTATTGTTAAATGAACTTGGATGAGTGAGGATTCCATGATTATGCACCTTGATCCCAAATACAATTATCATAATTGGTGCATTATCTTTGGGGAGCTCATCTAATTCATCTAATAATGCACATTTGTCTTCTTTCTCATTTTTTGTGTTTTAAATACTTATGGGGGAGCGAGGATTCCATATTTGTGCAATATGTATTCTAATGCATTTATTTTGAATTATGCACAAATCTTGGGGAGCTTCTCTATTTGTTATTTAAAGCACTATTTTGCTCATTTCATAATATCTCGTAGTTTCCATTTGAACTCATTTGTTGTTTTCAATTGATTTGTCAGATCTTGTGATTGCTTGCATCATTTGTGATGCGTCATTTTATTTTATTCCTTTGGCAATCTTCGGGTCCTCGATATAGTCCTACTCCCTCCCAAGTATTCATCATTGGATATGTGCGAAGGCACATCTTTGGAGGAATTATTACTATATTTGCCTTCTAGAACTTGTCACCCATTTCGGCAATCGATGCCAATGGGGGAGAAGTTTTAGAGGGTTTAAGGGAAATGGTTTATGCTTTGAGTTTGTTTCTAAGCATTTGCCTTTCATGTTCTTGCATCTTTGTTGTTGCTTAGCATGTGGTATATATAGAGGAAACTCCACCAATGATAATGATTGGCAATATATGCAATGAAATTCAAGTTCATCACACATGCATAGATTGTGGGGGAGTTTGCTCTATATATGGTGGTGGTACCAATATAACATACTTATGTAGTATTTGATATTGGTGTTCCATGTTGTTCATTAAGATTCCTTATATAAACCCTCTTAAAGGGATTGTCATCAATTACCAAAATGGGGGAGATTGAAAGAACATGTTGGGCCCCATGTGTGGTTTTGGTAATTAATGACAATATTTATGGACTAATGTGTGTATTAAGTTATACTTGTAGGATTTGTCCATTAGCATCGCTTGGAGCATGTGTTGGCTTCAAGGTCGATGAAATGAGAAGAAGATGTGATGTGCAAGCTCAAAATAGGCCATCTATAGAAGATATCATGTTTGAGGCTTACCATCCTCGGTGATCATGGATCGGTGATGAAGAATCAAGAAAGGCGTTCCATCTTGAGAAGGGCAAGATCATCTACATCGAGCTCAAGTGTAATGCTCAAGGCAAAGGTATAATCTTGATAGGTTTTCCCTTTTGCCAGTCTCATGTTGTGTGTGTGAGACCGGGTTTAAGATAGATAACCGTACTATTAAGAGGGGCTCTCGTATGAGTAATTCGATCACATCGTTCGGAGAGAGCTCAAACCTTTGCATCATCATATTTGGTTGTTATTTGGTCTTATCCATGTGAGGATATAGAGCTTGTGGTAATCTCCATAACAAGCTCTTGTTCATCAAAATCGGATCTTCCATTTGTATCTTGTTGCGATTTTGATCTTGGCAGCTTTTCGGTTTCTCACCAAGTGAGGTATCTCACATTATTATACATGATACATTCTCACTTGGTGATAACCAATATTTTCACCTTTCATAGGGTATCCCATGTCTTCCTTTTTCCAACGCAATTGGAATCGGGTCGATCGGAGTTACCAATCAAAAGTTATAGAGGTTTGAATTTTTCTAGGTACCAAAATGCGGTAGTACCCGCATTTTAGTACCTGGCGCGGCAGTAGATTTTGGAAAGTTGCCAAATGCCACTGCCCTCCTTAGTACCAAAATGCGGTAGTACCGCATTTTATTACCTAGCACGGCAGAAGGTTTTTGACAATTTTCCAAAAGCCACTGCCGGGCTAGGTACCAAAAAGCGGTAGTACCGCATTTTAGTAGCGCGGCAGAAGGTTTTTTACTTCATCATTTGGATCTATCCTCCCTTGCTGTATTATGATGTTTATTTTTATGATCTTGTAGAGGTTGTTGTCCTCTTCGAAACGAGCCCAAGATCATCAAAATCGGAGTGAGGATGCAAAAGTTATGTCTGTTTTCGTTCTGTGATGACCGGTAGTACCGGGGTTCGGTAGTACCGCATTTTGGTACCGGGGAGCGCAGAGAAAAAATGCGTTTGGAGCCCCAGGAACCCCAGGAAATGTCCGGTAGTGCCGGGAAAGTCCGGTAGTACCGGGAAAAAGTCCGGTAGTACCGGAAATCGCGTTTTTGGGCTGCAACGGTTGGATTTTGGAGGGACCTATATAAGGGGCCTTCTTCCCCAATGGTTACTCAACCCTTCTTGCAAGTTTTCCCCTCCATTGTTGACCTTCTTGAGCTTGCTTTGTCTCAATCCCTCCGATGATTCTTGCATATTCTTGAGGGATTTGAAATAGGAGATCTAGATCTACAATCCCACCAATCAATCTCTCCTCTAAGTGAGGGGAACATATTGGGATCTAGATCTTGGAGTCTTTTGTGGATTTCCTCCATTGTTCTTCCTCTCTTATTCCCCCATAAGCTTTTGTAGCTTTGGTGGAATTTGGGAGAGAAGGATTTGAACATCTTTGTGGTGTTCTTGCCATTTGCATTTGGTGCATCGGTTTGTGTTCTCCTCGGAGGATTTGGTTTGAGTGACTCATTGGAACTTGTCCCTCTTGGGTTCTTGGAACCCTAGACGGTTTTGTGGCCTTGGTGGCATTGTGGACTTTTGTGGCATTTGTTGGGAGCCTCCAATTAAGTTGTGGAGAAGTGCCCCAACCTTGTGAGAGGTTCCGGTTGCCACCGACAAGTGCACCGATAGTGGAAGCGTGGATCGATCCCGTTGGGGTGAGATTCACTGGAGAATAAGGGAGGCCTTTTGTGGCGTTGGTGGTTTATTACCACCCCCTCTCCAAACGAGACGTACTCCATGTTGGGAGGAACTCGGTAAAATATCGGTGTCCCCACGTGCCTCCGTTATCTCTATACCCGAGCTCTTTACTTATGCACTTTACATTGTGATAGCCTTCGTGCTTGAAGTAATATATATCGTGCTATCACTTTGTTGCTTGTATTGCTTAGCATAAGTTGTTGGTGCACATATGTGAACCTTAGTTGTTCTAGGTGAAGGGTTTCGCGGCATAGTAAATCAAAATTTTCTACGGATGCGAACAGAGGGAAAGCCAAGATCTAATCTAGGAGATGCAAAAAACGAGAGAGATTGGATTAGATCTTCATACCCTTGAAGATTCGCACAGCGGAACGTTCGTCGGAACGTGGGTGATGTAGTCGTACTCGCTTCTCCTCCTCGCGATCCGATCCGATCTAGCACCACAAGTGGCAGTGCCTCCATGAAATGCACACGTGCAGCACCTCGACGTCTCCTCCTTCCTCGGACCAACAAGTATGGTGGAGAGACGGATTGGATCTACAACACAACGGCGTGGTGTATATGGTGGAGAATTTCTGCAGCAGGGCTTCGCCTACAAACAGTCGGGAGGAAGAGAGGAAGGGCAGCAGGGCGGCTAGGGTGGGAGGGGAAGGTGTAGGGGGTTGGTGCGCCCCCAGCCCTCTATATATAGAGGGGTGGGCGCAGCCCTAGCCCCTCCCCCAAGCCAAGGCCGGCGGCCCCAAGGAGGAAGAGTGGGGGGCAAGGAAACCCCCCTTTCTAGAAGCTCTATCTAGAGTTTAAACCTCTCTTGGCCGGTTGGGCCCTATGGGGCCTTGTGCCCGTGGCCCAATGCGGCCAGGGCACTCCCTCATAGGCCCATGCCCCCTCCCAGAAGGTGGGGCCACGTTGGCCCCCCTTCCGGAAGGTTCTAGAAGCTTCCGGTACAATACCGATTAACCCGGAACAATTCCGAACTCCAAAAACTGCACTGCCTTATATGAATCTTATTCTCCGGACCACTCCGGAACCTCTCGTGATGTCCCGGATCCCATCCGAGACTCCGAACAAAAACTCATAAACCAATTATCCAATCTATCCTAGCGTCGAGACACGTTAAGTGTGTGACCCTGCGGGTTCGAGAATATGCAGACATGATCTTCTATCAATAATCAACAGCGGGGTCTAGAAACCCATATTGACTCCCACACATTCATCGATGATCATATCGGATGAACCACGATGCCAGGATTCAATCAATCCCATATATATATTCCCTTCGTCTCGCGATATTTTACTTGCCCGAGATTCGATCGTCGGTACCGTCATACCTAGTTCAATCTCGTTCACAGCAAGTACTTTACTCGTTCCGTAATCCGATATCACTTTGTGATTAACTCCTTAACCACATGCTTGCAAGCGGTGTTGATATCGATTACCGAGTGGGCCTGAAGTATATCTCTCCCCCTTGGGAGGGACAAATCCCATCTCGATACATACAACCCAACAGATACTTTCCGATCACCTAAGAGACACCTTTATGATCACCCTCTCATAGGATGACGTTTGATGACCTCAAAGCTTTCTTCCGATACCAGGGAGTTGTATTATCTCATGGTCTAAGGAATACAATATTTGACATAAGAAAAACTTCGCAAAGACGAACACGATGACACGATCTAATTGCTTCGCTTAGTTTGGGTCTGTCCATCATATCATTCTCCCAATGATATGATCTCATTATCAATTGACAACTCATGTCCATGGTTAGGAAACCTTAACCATCATTAATCAATGAGCTAGTCCATAGAGGCGTACTAGGGACACGGTGTTGTTCACAAACCACACAAGTATTAAAGTTTCCACTTAATACAATTCTAGCATGGAATATAAACATTATCATGAACAAGAATTATAATAATAACATCTTTATTATTGCCTCTAGGGCATAATTCCAACACTAGGTTGTGCTTAACAAAGTAAACACTAGTTTTATTCCGCCTTCGTTGAGCCACTCTAGGAAAAGTTTTAATCGCCTATTCACCCCCCCTCTAGGCGACATCTGTTTCCTTTCAACAATCCTCACCAATCAATTCCTCCTCTAAGTGAGGGGAACCTATTAGATCTAGATCTTGGAGTCATTTGTTAATTTCCACCATTCTTATTCCTCTCTAATTCCTCCCTAACACTTGTTGCTTGATACATTGTAAATGTATCTATAATTTTTGATGTTCCATGCTTGTTTAATATCTACTTTGCTTTGCTTTGCTTTGTCTACACTTGGAGGTATTTTTATATGTTTTCTGGGACTAACCTATTAACAAGATGTCACAGTGCCAGTTGCCTGTTTTCTTCCGTTTTTGGTTCTAGAAAAGGCAGAAATTGAATATTCTTGGAATTGGACGGGACAAAAGCCAAAGTCAATATTTTACCATGGGGAACACGGAGCCAGAAGACGAGATGGAGGAGGGCCTCGAGGGGGTGTGGCATCCCGCAAAAACCACTACTAGAAAATCGCGTTGTTTTTGTGCACTACATCATCATGACCGCATGCTCATGTCATCATGCCACATTGCATTTGAGCATCGTCATCATCTTGCATGTGCTTGTATAAAACTATCTTCGGAAAAAACCGGTTCCTGTTTTCTAAACGCCCCGTCTTTATTCAAACGCAAACCCGGGTCGCCGGAATATTTTGTTTTGACTAAATCTGTTTTGCAAACGATCCGTTTAAATAAATAAAATATTGCATTATTTTTTAGTGGGGCAGTCGAACGGGCCGAATCGACCCGAACGACCACCCCAGATTAAATCGGTCCACCCCGTTTTCTTTTCCTACCAACCTATCTACCCATCCCTCTGGCCACATCACCCCGGCCAACCCCGTCGCGCCACCTCACCTCTTCTCTCCCCCCACCCAATCAGATGCTGCCACTTGGCCTCCCTCTCTCTCTCACCCCACTCCCCAACCCCACACACACACCCCAAACCGGCCGCTCCTCTCTCCACTCTCTCTCCCTGTTCCTGTCCCCCCCGGGCCCCACGCCCCTGGGACCCACCACCTGTCCCGCCCCGATCCCCACGCCACCTGCCCCCGCGTCCCCTTCCTCGAGAACCTCCCACCTCTCTGCTCACCCCAGCGCCCGCTCACGCCTCCTCCCTATCTCCCTCCGCGCGCGCGTCCCGCCTCTACTCGCACCCCCGCCGGCGAGCTCCGTCTCCCGCCGCGGCGCCTCCCCTCGCCCCTCCGGCCGTTAGCCGCCGCCCATCCCCGCATCTCTCCGTCGAGCCACCACCGGCGACCCCGCCGCCGCGCGCCAACCGCCTCCGCTCCTCCAGCCACCAGCCACCGCCGCGGCTCCCGCCCGCGCCGCCTCCACCGCTCACCTCCCGCGCGTCCCCTCGCCCCGCTCTGCTCCGGCCACCTCATCTGCCGCCGCCCACCTCTCTGCAAGCTCGCCACCGCGCCCGCGGCCGCCCACCGGCCACCGCCCTCCTCCGGCCGCGACCGTCCGCGTCCGCCGTCGCGCCCTCCGCTCCCCGCTCGGCTGCGTCAAGCCCGCGCCGGCCGCGCGTCCGCCCCGAGCATCCCGTCCTCGCCGCGCCTCCAACCCCGCCTCCTCTCCTCCGAGCGGGCCGCCTCACGCCGCCGGCCTCGGCTGCTCTGGCTCCGCTCGCGTGGCCGTGCTCGTCCCGCCTTCATCCTCTCCCGAGCTCCACCGCGACCCACCTCGCCTTCCTCGTCCCGCTGCCCCTCTGACCGCCAGCAGCCGCTGCAAGCGCTTCTGCAGTACCGTTGCCGAGTTCCTCTTCCTCGGCGGCTGTCGACCCGGCGTAGCACCGACCGTGGCATCCGTCCCTCCTCGCTCGAGCCCCTCCGATTTCAGATGGTGTGGCGACGATGGTTGTCAAGATGGATTGGTGGTGATGTAGTTGTGCTACTCCTCCGACTCAAGACCAGAAGCTAGACCGGGCCCTTCTCAAGATCGACGGATATCAAGACCGCTACACCAAGTACAACTGCACAGGAAGACCGTTGGTGCCTACCCAAGCTGTCATCGGTACCAAAGCCAGAACCACAAGACCTTCACGGAAACCGAACCGTCGGCACGTCATGATCTTCCTCGTGGAGGCCGACCTCGTTGACCCCCGGACGCCAAGACCGACTCGATGGCGCGGTATCGACAAGACCCTCGCAACGGCAAGATCGACCCCGTGGGACCCGACAAGATCGGCACGACGACAAGAACGACACCGTCTAGGGTTAAACCGATGCGCCCCGACGCCACGCCAAGTTCTTCTACCCGAACGCCAAGAACTACTTCCGACCGCCGAGAACGTTTCCGTCGAACCCCGAACCCTGAACCCCCGAGACCCAACCCCGAACCCCGGAGCCCCAAGATCGTCGAGCCCCCTCAATGTGTGACCCCTTTTCTCGAACCCTATTTTATAATAAAATACAACTTGTCGCATATTAATTGTTCATGCATGCATGTTGTCATGTGGTTTGGGGGCCTTTTGCCGATTCACCTAATAATTAAATATGGGGCCCATATGCGGGCAAATCTAGTCTCATATTGGCCTCATTTAATTTGTGTAGCGAACCGGTGCTATCTTCTGCCTTGTTAAACAACATTTAAATTGCGGGGTAGCTAAACAACTTGAACCGCCTTATTAATTGTCGGGACCCCCGGTTCCGCTTAATATGACCTAATCGCATCGCACCCCTGCCATGTCATTCATCATACATGCATCATGCCGATCTTTTGCCGTAGTATTAAATAGTGCATCCGGTGTTTGTTCTAGTGTTTTGGCTCTTCGCGGATAAGGCCGTTGAGTTGATGTGAGCTTCGCCCCGATCTTCTGTTGATCCTTCGACAATGTTTTCAGGCGAGCATCTTCCCCTTTCTACCCATCTTACTTTTATAGTATTTATTCCCTCCTGTTGATCTATTGCTATCTGTGTTGCGATGTTTTAGTTTCCGTACCTGTGATATACCGTGCAGCCCTATATTGCCTTGGACACATCCTATTACCTGTTGTTTGGTAGATAGTTGGACTTGCGCGTCGTAGTCGCTTGCTCAAGTGCTGTTGCGTTTTGTCAAGTGCCACAGTTGTCGGAGTAATGCCGCATGTTGATGTTGTAGATGATCATGGCTTTACTTATCGTTCACTTTAATTCCTGTTTAACAACTAAAATTGAAGTAAGCAGAGGCATCGGTGGGTGATAGATAATATTTGGTTTCCGAACGCCCACTTGTGTCCCGTAGGACCCCGAGTACTTGATACCTGTTCCTTGATTTATCGCGCTATCCATATCCGGGAGGTATATGGGACCCCCCTGAGCCAGAGCTTGATTCAGTCTTATTTCTTGGGGCCACAAACTAGTTTGAGGTTTTATTACGATCCTGTACTTATGCCATGCTTTACTGCTTTATTTACGTTTGTGCGAGGAGCACACTGTACTGTTTAGGATCGTGGCACGATTCCGCGGTGTCGATAAGCCCAGCCACACTTTCGGGTTCCCAGTCGTTCACAGCCGTCCCCACAACCTTAAGTCCGTCTCGGAGCCGGCCGGCTTCGTTGCGGGTCTACTTTAAGGGGTGGCCCCCTGAAATATTTCTGAATCCTGTGATTGCTTTGTCGTGAAAGCCTCGTTGGGTTTTGATTTGGTTTTTCCGAGGTTGATCGAGTGTGTGTTGCTATTGGTGCACCCCGGCCGGGTAAAACTTTCTGAAAGCCGTGTCCGCGGTTATGGACGACTTGGAGCACAGTATCTCGACCATAGACAAGCATAACTAAAGTTTATTGCTATAAATTTGACTTATAATGACTAGTAATCAGCTTCACTATAATGGAATGGCTAACTAATATTGCCCACAACTGCTTGCTTTGGGTGTCGCTTGCGACCATTGTACCTGACTAGTAAGTATTGCAACTACAACGGAATGGCTGAATAAAAGTACCAACAACTGCTGGGTTTTGGGTTTATCTCACGCTATCTGTATCTGATTAGTAATTGTTGCAACTATAACGGAATGGTTGACTAAAAGTGCCCACTGCTTATTTTATCAGGATGATTATCCAAATCTGACTAGTAATTGCTGCAACGATAACTGAATAAATAAAACTGCCAACTGTGTGAGTTCCTCGGTTGACTTCCTCGTTTGGTCTCGAGGGGGAAACACCAGGATGGTTGGTTTGGTGTTAGCTTCAGGTTGGATCCGGATAGGTCATTCTTATCCCTCTTTGATAACCGCCAGTTGCATCGAGTCTCTATAGGGTGTTTAGTGCATGCTGCCGCT
Source organism: Avena sativa (assembly GCA_916181665.1). Taxonomy (NCBI): domain Eukaryota; kingdom Viridiplantae; phylum Streptophyta; class Magnoliopsida; order Poales; family Poaceae; genus Avena; species Avena sativa. The sequence goes on from OV702283.1 coordinate 342,490,204, forward strand.
GCCGCTTTAGTCCACCATACCTATGTAGGCGAGGACCGCCGAATTCTAGTCTCGCCGTGTACTGGCCTCAGTACTGACGCTCCTCTTTTTCCTTTGCCCTTTGTCGGCACCCCTTTTGTTTAAGCAGGTTTTGAGATCGACGTCGTTAGCAGGGTTACCCTTCCGGCTTGGCCTGGGCAGGGTTATGGACGCCATTGGTTATTCTTCAGGGCTCTTAGCCCCATTTGCATCTTGTCCGTAGTCGGACGCCCTATCAATTTCAAGGTGATTTGGATCTTGTATATTATATCTGTATTCCTGACTCTTTGAGTCGCTGTTGTATATATCTGTTCTGTGGGTCCCATCGAGGACTGTTGTGTAATGTTATTACTTCGTTTTCCACCCGCACGAAAGTGCCTGGTGGGCACCTTTGAATCGTTTCTATGCGGGTTTGGCGGGTTTCGCTAAAACTTGCATAGGTCCGATTCTGAGGGTGTTACAGGGGGCCAGACCCCCTGGCCGCGCGGTCAGGCCTGGCCCGTGCTTGGGGGGTGCAGCCGCCTCGGGCACCCCCTCGGCCTCCTTCTTCTCCTATAAGAATCCCCCGATACCTAAACCCTAAGTACCCGATCAATCTTCCATGAAACAGTCTGTAGCCGCCGCCAACATTGTCCCTAGATCAGGGAGGGGGGATCTGAAGCTCTTACCGGCACCCTACCGGAGGGGAGAGATCATCCCGGAGGCCTTCTTCATCACCATACCAGCCTCCGGTATGATGTGTGAGTAGTTCCACCTTGGACTACGGGTCCATGTAGTACCTAGATGGTTGTTTATCCTCCTTTCTGCTACCATGTTTAGATCTTGTGAGATCTGTTCATGATCAAGATCATCTATTTATAATCATCCATGTTGTGTTTGCGGGGATTCGATGGATCTTGAGATTACTATGTCAGATTGGTTAATGATTCTATCTTATTAATTCTATCATGTCTGTGTTGTTTGAGATCTTGCATGCTCTCCGTTTCTAGTAGCTATCTTGGCCAAGTAGATGCTAGTGACTCCAAGAGGGAGTATTTATGCTCGATAGTGGGTTCATGCCTCTATTTAATCTGGGGAAGTGACAGAAATCTCTAAGGTTGTAGATGTGCTGTTGCTACTAGGGAGAAAACAACAGTCCCTTGTTCATGGAACAAGTGGATTATTTACCTTACACACTTTGCTTAAAGCAGTTATCCGTTGCTTGCAACTTAATACTGGAGGGGTTTCAGATGATAACCTGAAGGTGGTTTACTAGTCATAGATAAAGTTGGATGGCGGTCTATGTATCTTGTTGTATTGCCCAATCAAATCTCATAGGATCATTGTCAACACTCGGATATTTAATTCTAGATGCATGTTATGCCATACATCGCAATCCCAGGATTACCATTTTTGCGAGACATAACAGATTGGTACCATAGTTCATCATCCGTTACAAACCATAATAAAGGTCTTACAAATAAAGGATCTTATGATCCAGTCTTAATACAATTAGTGTAGCGGAATAATATAATAACGGTAGCATGGTCGAAGCTCCATCTTCAAGGTCATAGGAAATGCTGACGATGGGAGATGATCCTAGTTGTCATAGACTTCATGCTGTCCATCATCCTGGTAGTCCTCCTCATAGTTTGGCCACAGGAATAGCCAGGGACAAATCCATGAGTACTCTTTAAGTACTCGCAAACTATCACTAACAAGTAAAGTGGTTTAAGTAGGAATCGTAAGCTCTAGGTTTATTTGCAAAAAGCCAGGTTTGTCTTAACCGAGTTCAGAAGTAAAGAAAACTAGTTTAAGGTTTTATAACACCTAAGTGGGAACTTAGTCTTCATGTTCACAACCCTGTTGTGGTCAAGTCAAAGTCATAGTTCATTTCACAAGTTCTTTTGAAAACATCTGACGACGGAACAGTATGGTCACTCCAACTGTCCATAACCGCGGACGCGGCTATTCGAACAGTTTGACACTCTGCAGAGGTGGTACACTTTCACGACAACATTCGATACATCTGTCAGGAACAATCCTGAATCACCATACTCAGTATGCGGATAATCAATCCTAACCTTTCAATTACACACCCTAGTATAGGCACCTCCCCTATGAGTTTGGCCTCCTAACCATGACCATCTGTCATCTTGGAAACTACACAGGTGGACAATCATCACGAGGTAGCCTCAGCTCAAATTTCTTCCGCAAGGGAACCCATACTAAGATATATGAATTTCTAGTCAAGCCCTATCCAAATTCGGGTATTATGGTTGTACGGTAATATTGGAATGGTATCGCATCCGAACCCAACCATCAGTTTTATAAAGGGGCAAGGTTCATGCCTCAACATTTTCATCATCAAATCATCTAGTATTCATAACACATGTCAAAACATTTCATTAGAATGACTCATCATTCTAAGGTTTTCATAATCATTTTCATCAAGTATTCCCATATAAAGTGATCATCTTTTATGCTTAGCACTAGCCACTAAATTTGAGGGTAGTCACTAATGAGGGGTGCTAATCAAGTGTGACTATCCAAATCTAGATCTCATGCCTCAGTATGACATCTAGTTCTAACTAACTTAGGCCAAGTTTTATGCTCTTTATGATACCTCTAAAATATTTCCAAAACTCACTAAAGACTAACTAGAAGTAATAAAGAAATAAAAGAATAAAGCTTGCAAGTAAAACTGGGATTTGGTATAATCAAGGTTGCATAACCAAATATACCTAAGGTCTCTAGTTTGCATAGTTATCATGCAAGTGTTAGCTTGCATAGTGTAGCTTGTCTTGATTGGTGCAGTGATTGAAGTTCTCCTCTTCTTCTTTCTTGTAGTAGTCTCCTTCCTCCTCATATGCTTGGTCGGTACTAGCGTTTATAAATAAATATGCGATACACAATCACCAAACAATACTTAAATATTTCTATTTAGCACACAAAGGTTCACACTAGATGATCTGACATCATCACAATCATCACATGAATTAAAGACCTAATATTATTTATTTTATTTTGGAAAAGTAATTTCTACTCATTGAAAACTACTTAAGATTTAATATTCTCCAATCAGAATATGGGATCATGTTGATACATGTCATCACCATATATTTTAATACTTGGAAAAGTGATTTAAAGTGGTGTCACAATTTAATAAGGTTTAACATTATTATTTTAAATAATTAAAGGGACTGGAAATGCCCATGAGGCATTCTTTTAATACTTGTCCAAGATTACTGCATGTAAACCTAAACCAAGCCGGTGCAGTCCTTCTTGCAAAGGAAATAGGGGCCGAACTCCCGGATGGCATGCACGATCTTGAGGAAGAGCTTCCGGCTCATCCTGAAACGGCGGCGAAACACGTCCTCTCCATGGAGTGGATGGTCGGCAAAGTAGTCGGCATATAACATGCAGTAGCCCTCTATCTTTTGTCTCGCCTTGCACTTCCGGTGACCTGGCGCCGAACCACCGCGCTTCGGCTTCGCCATCTGCATGTACAGTTGGGCGAGCGATGCGAGAATCTGCAAGTGCTCTTCACCTTCGGCGACCTCGGCGCTCTCCTTCTCCAGTAGTACGGCGAGCATATCCTCGTCGTCGGAGTCCATGGCGAGTATCTCGTCGTCGTCGGAGTCCATGGCCGAATCCAGCCAAATGCCGAACACTTGGCGGGCGTGGTGGTGGGAGCACACAGCGAAGCAGAGCTACGGCGAAGCTCGGGCGGCGAAAGCGGCGACGAAGAAGGCGTGGAGGTGGGCGGCAACTACGGCGAGCGTATCTAGAGACATGGGCATGTCTCGGCGCGGGGGAGCTCCGCCGGCGAAGTCATGGCGACAAGGGGCGCTGGGAGCTCTTCGCCGCAGTCTGGGCGAGTGGAGTGAGTGGGAATGAGACTGTCTCGCCGACAGAGCTGGCCCACGCTCATTTTCGCGGCGTCCGGCGTCCCTAGGGCATACCCGGAAACCTGGGTTCGGCTTGGGTAGGCCGGACCAAAACACGCCGAAATCCGGACGAAAAAGGTCCATAGATACGCGACTGAACCGATTTTCAGCGTCCGAACCAAATTTCAGCGTCCAGATCGGCTCGTCCTGAGTAGACGGAGTGAAGATGCTCTTACCCTTTTTCCCTGCTCGAGCGACAAAGCAATTTACTTTCACGAACGGCAATGTAATCAACAGCTCCTTCCCGATTTGTATCAGCAGTACACTCAATCACTCATCATCATTTAGGGAAAGAACAAACACTAAATTACCCATCTATCGTGCATGACCAATTTGGGCTAAAAGGCTCCTGAAGGCCGAGTGGCTAACTAACAGCCAGTCAGCCAGTAGCTCGGGCATCTCCATGGGCTGATTCAACGGCGTCCGAACACGGCTGCGTGGACGTGTGAAAGCATGTCGCACGACTTATTTAGACTGACGTGTCTGGCTCAACTTATTCGTGCATCAAATTTGGACAACGGTTACGTTAATCCGTGGACGGACCGAGGGCGTGTTCTACCCGCGCGTGCCACTGCCCCCACCCCCAACCCCAACACACACAAGTACGAAAAGGGACTTTCCTTATAAAAGGAATTTTGTAGATCCAAATTCCGGAAAAAGAATAAGAAAATTTAATTAGGAAAGATATTTTTTGGAAGCTCCATTGTGGAATTCAGACCTAACCATTCAAGGAGAGGCGGTCATCGTGCGCGGCGGCACCGATTTATACGCAACCGCGACAACGATTCAGATGCGCGGGTGGAAGGCTGGTCGACGGCAGCCTACGCCATCAATACCGACGGGATATCATCCTGACTGACTAGACGCCGCCTGCGTTCCTGCACCGACATTGATGGCGAAAGAGCGGGAACCTGCGTGCGTTCGCAGGCGAAGAGGCTATTTAACCATGCGCCCATCGGTGCCGCACTTCCCACCTCCCGCCATCGCCAGTTACAACCCTAGCAGCCACGCCGCCAATGATAAAGACGTCGGGATGGTTCAAAAAGGGAAAGAGTGACCACGAGGCGACCGGAACTGGCTCTAGCCACCGACGCAGTGGCATGCCGGCCTTCCTTCGCGGCGCCATGCCGCCTCTGTCGTGGCCAAAGGACTTTGCCCACCGCCCCATGCGGGACCGTGGCTACTCGCCGGTGCGGGACCGCCTCCGTGATACTTCCGCGTTGTGGTGTGCGAGCGACGATGGAGGGAGGGCGTGGACATCAACCACCATGATGTCTCCCTCCCGACGGGTGGCACCTCAACCGGGAGCGGATCCCGGCGCCGCCCGTGCCCAAGCAGGGCAAAGGGATGGAGGAGGAGATCTGTCGCCGCATCCTCAACCTCCCACCTGCAATGCGGTGGGACAGTGTCTACCAAAGCAAGGACATCTGGAAAGAGTTTCTTGACCGGGAGCACAAGGCGAGGGGCGCGAGCACCTTTCGCGGCAAGTTGCAGTCGTGGTAGTTCTACGACGTCCCCGACTCCGTAGAACGAGCTCATTAGCGATGAGGACGACGCAGGAGATGGTGGACCCAGTCGAAGTCACCGCCGCGCACCTGCCCCGGAGTACCGGGAGGTCCTGTCGAGGGGCTACGACGAGGATGCCTTCACCAAGCAGGCTAGCCAGCGCGCGGGACAAGGACGCGTTGTAGGGCAGCTGCCAAGAGGCCGTCCAGCTCACCGTCCTGGTGGCGCAGGTAAATGCCCAGCTGCCTCCACCGCCGCCGTTGCTGGTGTGTGCGCCGCAGATCACTCCGGAGGAAGGAATGGAGCTGGCACACTTCCATCACCACATCGGCAGCCAGGCCCATTTAATATTCATATGATTATTTTTATCTTATCTTTTTCTATTATTTTGTTTTCTTTTTTGATAGTTTAGATTTTTTTAATTATTTTTTCTTGATTTCCTTAAATATTTATGGATTTTATAAAATTTGTTCATGATTTTTTTGAAAATGTTCTTGATTTTTTTAGAAATGTTAATTATTTTCCAAAAAAGTTAATATTTTTTAAAAATAGTTCATGCTTTTTGCAATTGGTTTATGATTTTGTCAAATTGGTTCATGATTTTCTTAAATTGGTTCATGGTTTTTTGAAAAATGTTCACGTTATTTAAAGAGTTGTTGATGATTTTCAAAATTGGTTCATGATTTTTTGACAAGTATTCATGATTTTTTGAAAAATGATCATGTTTATAGAAACCCATTATTTTTCAAATTCATTTATAACAGAATATGTTCAGATTTGAAAAATTGAAAAAAAAAAGCCACGTACCGAGTCTCCAATGTAATGGTCTGCCCATTTTGGCCTTGCTGTAGGCGGCGTGCCTAGGTCAAGCCGCTTTGAGCGGCCAATAGCACCTTCCCGCTCTGTTGGGGGGCACGACACACGCCGGGAGAAAGATATGAGCCGACCCATCTTAACTAATTAGCGTCGTTCTCGCTCGCTTAGTTCACCCTTGATTGTTTCGTTTCGACTTTTTTCTATTGTAGTTCTGTAAGCATTTTTCTGCTTACATCCAGTTCCTAGTTTATCAATTCTGATTTTTTAAAATTTGAACAAAATTTAAATCTAAACACATTATAAATTTGTACAATTTTCAAATCTCCTTTTTCAAATTTGAATAGTTTTTTGTATTTTCATTTCCAAACAATTTCATATTTGAACATTTTTAAATTCCAACGAATTTTCAAAACAATCTTCAAATTTGGACCTTTTTAATAATATATTCCATATTTATTTAGAAAAAATAAAAATCATAAAAAGTAATGGTGAAAAGAAAACAGAAAACCACTAAAAAGAAAAGGAAGAAGATAAAAAAATGTGAAGGAGAACAGCCGACTTGGCCAGCCCATACCGCACTCGGGATGTGCGACGCACAGTAAATGCCGACCTGGTTGGCATATAGGAATTGCCGCTTCATTGCTGCATTATGTGACAAGAAGTGCATTTGGCCATGGTTCGAGCATCTCCACCAAAGGAGGAAATTGCACAAACCACCGACTATTACTGTCGTCGTTGCGCAAAACACTAACTTTACATGTCTTTTGCACAAACCACCAACTATTGGTGTAATATGTTGCACGTAAGTCCAAATCACATATTAGGTTGATTAATTGCAAATATAATGACGAGGGTCCATGCGGTAGTGATGATGTGGCGGTCAACCTGTCTTTCTCCAATGTGTCGTTTAAAAAAATAGAAAAATGAAAAACTTTTAGTAATTAAAACAGTATAAACTATCCTATAAACTAACTAATTAATCTAGAAATGTTTGAAAGAATTTTCTTTTAGTTGTTGCAATTTTTTTATATTCTTTTGTATAAAGTTTGAAAAAAATTACTAGATAATGGCACATGGATGCCACATCCTCACGCCATGGGGCCCGGTCATTAGGTTTATAGTTAATTCACTTAATACGATTTTTGGACCTGTGTGCAACATGTTACACCAATAGTTGGTGGTTTGTGCAGAAAGCATGTAAAGCTGGTGTTTTGCGCAATAACGACGGCAATAGTTGGTGGTTTGTGCAATTTCCTCCCACCAAAGCCTACGAGCTCATAATTTTCTGTTTTATCTCATCTTAATTTATTTATTCCTTTTTTTGTGGAACATTTTTCTAAACACATGACACACTTTTTAATGTATATGAAGATTTATCAGTATTATTTACACATATATAAACCTTAATTATATAAAAAAAACTTTTTTTATGGATGCATCGCCCGAGCCTTTCTAGAGTTAGGACACGCGGGGCTTTTGAAGTTTGGACCTTTGAGGACTATACTTCTAGCTGGACCGAATTTCCTTTGTCTTGTTTTCTTTTCCTTTCTTTTCTTGGTGTGTGCAAATCTGAAATCAATAGTTCGCCCATTTTGGAGTTGTGAGCTGTTTCTCCCCACGAAGCCCAGCACTTGTTCCTGGGCCAGAAAGGAGTTTGCTACTCCTCCTCTTTCTCTGTCCGAGACAAAGTGGCTCCTATTCCTATCCACAGCATCTATGCAAAAAATGCATGTGGCCCCTGTGATGCTGGCCTTGGATCCTGCGCTAGAAAACAAAAGCGCGATCTTGGTTCCCACTCCATGATCGATCTTGACCACATGCAAAGAGAGCCCACGCACACATGGTGTAAAAGCCATCCTCCAATTACAAGATGCCCGTGGCTAAAGCAACGGATTACTAGTACTACCTCCATAACATAGATGTAGTAGTAGCACACATACACACAGTCCACACCGCGCATCATGTAAAGAAGATACGTAGTACAGGTACAGTTGCTTAATCTGAACCAGAGCATCAATGCATGCATGTCTGCCCTCGCTAGTTTAATTATGTCGTCCACAAAGCTCCGAATTAGCAATAAGTCGTGCATAAACCATGCTGTATTTTTTTCTGTGAAAATGAAAGAATTAGCTTCCACAGCTTGAAGTACTAAAAAAGAGAAACTAATTTATAGGTAGTATAAGAAAGAAAAAGTGTGTGATGAAGTTGATGATGAGAGAGACAAGGAGGCACTAGGAGCTGCTGGGCTAGGGTCACCGGCTGCTGCTGCCATGATGCTTCTCTACTTTCGTCCCGTCCGTCCTTTTTATCGGGCTCTGTGCCTCGTCGTGTCACGCTCTCTCTATTCCCCTCTTCCACATCTTCTTCCACCCACCGGCCGCTCGTTGCATCGACGATTATTACGTTCCACGGCGTGCTCTGCTCGCCTGGGTCGGCTTCTTGTCTCTGTGTTTTTTTTTTTGAAAAACCAGAAAAGTTAAATAGTACTCCCTCCGTTTGAAAATATAAGATGTTTTAGTTTGCGAGTAAGATGTATTTAGACAACTTTTAGTGTCTAGATTCATTTGAACCTATACACTAAAAGATGTATAGATACATCTCCTTCATAAAGCTAAAACATCTTATATTTCTAGACGGAGGAAGTATAAGCTACGCACCGATTATTACAAAATTCTATAAGACGTTTTGTCTTTCTAGTGACTACTGTACATGTCTTTGTAAATAAAACCAGACAAATTAAATCCTAACCACGTGACCCATTCCTCTCGCTAGAAAGACGGACACACGAGACATGCCGACGTCGTTTCCAAAAGGAAAAGAAAAACAAAAGGCATCACAGCGGAAACAGCATAAGCTTTTGTTGCCATTTCGATACGTGTACGCCCCCACATTTTCCTTTCTCTCATCCTCTTTCTTTCATTCCACAAAGAGTTAAATCCATCAAAACTACTTAGCCCACTTGATCAGGGAAATAGACGTATGACCTAGCCACCTAGGTTTCAAGTTCTCATGGACGGAAATTTGGATTCTTATTATTTTAAAAACAAAATCCTTGTAAGGACTTCTCCTATCGCATTTGTTTTAAAGAAATATTATTGAAACGGAGGTCGTACTTGTCTTGATCAGTGTACATCACCATATGCAATTTACGGTAGATTAAGGCAGGGAAGGGTGCAAGCCGACCTGCTCTGGTGCTTCACCGCACGCCGGTCCCGCTCTGGTGTCCCCGTGGCCGAGCTCCACGTCCCATTGCCACGGGCACCTCCATGGTCGAGTCATTGTAGGAGCACGAGGACCTAGCATCCGACGGAGCTTGAGGGGCAGGGAGCGCCAAATCTTGAGGGTGCGGGAACGGCGAAGCATGACCAAAATCGCCGGAGAGAAGCGATGCTACACATGGTGAAGTGGATCTTTTTAGCATTGTCAAGTTTGTAATTTAGCCCTTGTTGTCATTTTTATTAGAACATGGTCTATTTGGACTGCAGGGTTTGATAGATGGGTCCGCAACCTGCCACGTCAGCAAAATATGCATATCTACCCTCTCTAAGTGACCTAGATGGCCTTTGATGTGTATTCTATGACCATAAATTGCGTATATATTGATGTGCGGTGACCAAGTCGAGTAACGACATTCGGTCCAGTGACATTTGATGGATTATACTCTTCCCAACAAAAAAAGCAAAAAATCTCGACTCGATCAAAGCTTGGAATAATGCACCACGCACATACACCGTTGATTGCATCATAATGCCGCGGATCGATGAAGTTTTGCCCGCACGAACACAAACCGGAGTACCAGCTCGCACTGTACTGTACCACATGAGCCCCAGCAAAGCTCGTCGTCAGCTTCGGTTCGATCGCTCGCGCGTCTGACCAGCAAGCAGTGGCCACTGGTGGCCAGTGCAATGGAGTGTGAGCGGCAGGGAGGCAGTCTCGTGGCTTTCTCGTGGTGGACCAAACTCCGAGGCAGCAGGCAGGCGGGCGAGCGAGCGGGGCTCTCTTTCTCCACTCTGCAAAAGTAAAGTGGTGTCCATTGTGGTGGTGTGGGGTGGACAAGACGGGCAGCCCGAGCAAGGGGCATCGAAATCATTTCCACCACCGACAGCCTTCCACCCGACTCCACTCTCCCTTCTACATTTTATACTACTGCTATGTTTTGCGCATGTTCATGGATTGACTACCGCCTGCAATTTTATGGCCTACCGTTGCTCCTTTTTAATTACACCATTGTTCAAACAATGGAGCATTCACGTGCCAGCAAACGGTGCTACGGTCGTTCAGTTTCTTAGGGCCTCTTTGGATGTTTTTTTTCCCACAAATCTGACACTTTGAAAAACTAATACTCCCTTCGATCCTAAATAAGTGTCGTCATTTTGAACTAGAGTTAGTTCAAAACCGTGACACTTATTTAGAATCGAAGGTAGTACCTCTCATCAAAACTATTTCAGAATCTAACCCAAACTTGGGTGACAACTACTCCCTCCGTTTTAAAATATAAGATGTTTTAGCTTTGTGAATCAAATGTATCTAGACTACTTTTCGTATATAGGTTCACTCATGTTTAAAGTGAATCTACATACCAAAACAAGTCTAGATACATCTCTTCACAAACCTAAAACATCTTATATTTTGAAACGGAGGGAGTAGAATAGAGCAGACGCAGTGCAGTTCGGCGGCACGCATCTATGGTCGCCGAACCGTCACAATGGTAGATCTCGCGTACAACGAAGACGTGCATGAGCATATCGTCGGACGAACTTCCCCAATCTAGGCAGGCATCCGCACTGACATTGCCTAACTACCCAGGTGATCTTGCTCGCAAATGCTAAACAAAATTGCTGAAGAACTAACTCAGTCATCCATGAAGACCGACATGACAAAAACTCCCAAGGTCCTGGTGGTGACAAACCAAACAAACCGTTATGCGATCGGAGTTGGAGGACTTTTATCCAAGACAATATCATCATCACCATTTGTGCGAAGTAGCCGCGACACCAAAACCAAACAAAATAATTCTACCAACACGGGATGAGAGAATCCTCGCCTTTGGAGGTGACAACTAGGTCTCCGATGCTAGATATGGTAGCTTTATTTTACTGTCATGAACTGAAAAAATAACATACCGTGGATTATATTACAAAAACATCTTTTCGCTTATTACGGTAAGAAAAAAAACCAAATGTTTCCTCCTCAAGAAAATAGCGAACGTGAGGAATATGGCAAACATGCGCTAACCATAAGCATGACCACACAAGATCAGGCATTTGCTGTAGCACCCACAAGCTGACAGTAGACCAGGCTTTGTCCCCTAGTCACCCAACTATTCCTCCCTCATCAGTGTCACTTTCTCAGCTAATAAGCTAATCCCCTAAACCAAAGACACACGATACTCTGTCATCTACTAGCTCCTTCCTCTTGAAGAGTTTCTTCAGACACACTTTTGTCGCTTTGCACCTTGACAGATAACATTGTTCCCGATAGCACCTTCTCACGTTCTTGTAGTTGTTGTCTCTACTTGACACTTCCGGGATCATGCCAGCATTTTACGTTCAAAAGCTCAAACACTAACAAAGGGAAACTTGCGGTTTCTGCTAAAATTCCGTTCCATCAGTGTATGGCCAGGTTTATTTCAAACATACCCTTTAATTTTGCTCCTCTAGAATGGGCGCTTGTAATTATTCATGTCCACAGTCTGCACAAAAGCAAAGAGAAGAGAGGAGGGGCATGTTAGCAAATTGTAGGAGAGTGCAACGTGGAAAACGGAAAGGGGACAATGCAAACCAAGAAATTGGAATGCCTGTCATTGAATATCTCCTTCACGCCGACGACCAGCCGTTATTCCTTCCTTCCTCCTCCTCCCCCTCCTCCTCGCCGCGTGTGCTTGAGCTGTGACGTCTCCTCTACTGCTCATCACTTTTCTTTGCTCCTTCTGAACAAGAGGCGAGGTCGGTAGGTAGCATCATCCATTTTGGCAAGGAGGAAGGTCCAGCAATGGGGCTGGCCAGCGACAGCGCCGGGCTGCCCTTCTCCGCCAAGCTCTCCGCGGCCCCCTCGCCGCGCTTCCGCAACCCTATGAGCAGGAGGTAAATGCCTCGCCCGAGTCGCCTCCCATCTCTTATCTGCGGATTTTTGTTACGTATCTCTTTTCCGAGGTCGGTTTTGTTGCGGTTCCAGTTCTAGCGTCTTCTGCGGCTAGAACTTCAGAATCCCTTGCGGTTCAGACCAAGGTGCGAATGATTCCAGGGTTTCAGGCCAAAGGACAGGGTGAGACCCGAAGAACCATCTGATGAGCTGAAGAAACCAGTGGTGGTTTTCATTTTTTTCTTTGGGTTAGAAACATCAAAGCTCACGCTACCCTGAAAATGTTCTTTTGGTTAGAGCATTATTGCCAGGAGTTGGTCCTCCTGGGGATAGCAAGAGCCCTGCACATTTATTTTTGGATCTCGCATGTTTTTACCTAGATTCAGGCTCAGGCCCCTCCGGCGAGTACATATCGCCTGGATACCTCAGCAGTTTCTGAGTAAGTTGGTGCACAAGATTCCTGTACAGCAGACTTGGTGTGCTAGCACCATTAGCTCGGATGGATTGCTTTTATTATACTTGGTCCGTTCTTCGCAGTTTATTTTTCTTTTTCTTTTTAGAAAAAGAGTGTTTTACCGTTTGGTGATTCGGAACCAAAACCTGAATTATTTCTTCTTTCTGAACTGTAAGAAAATGCACCTAATAGACAGTTCCCCAGAAAGAAGGGATAGTTACTTCAGGTTCAAGTTTTCCGTAGTCAGAAATTCCAAGCATAGTCGGAACTAGTCTGGGAATCATTATGCTTGCTGTTACATGTATCAAGTGAAAATCTTTGTATTTTAATACTTCTGGAACATTGCTGTGCAGGATATTTTCAGATGTTGCTGGGGATATAACGGTATCGGTGGACGGACAATCTTTTTTACTCCATAAGGTGCCTCATCTATTTGAAATTTTTATACTTGCCATTATTCCTCCATCTTTTGAGTTGAGAAAGCAGTGTTGTCTTTTTCATTCGAATTTATCTGCAGTCACCATCTACTTCATGGCTGAAGCTTGTCCAAGTAGTTTTAAGCCGACGAAGCTACTTTTTAATTAAAATATCTAAACATAATATTTAGCACTGACTGAAGTGAAGTAATTATATTGGAGAATAGGAAGAATTAAACTGCATATCTTCAAGAATGTAGTAGTGTCACGGCTCATAGTTCTTGTGGATGTAGCAATTTTGCAGATATTGTAACTACCAATCCAATGTAGATTGTGGTTTCGGCCTAATGGACTTCATCTTACTAGATAGGCTAGTCTGTGATAAAGCAGTAAAAACTAATTGGAAGATTGGATGTGGTTTTTATCTTCTATGCATTTCCTACATCAAGAATGAATAATTCTTTCGGCATAATCTGAGTAGATTGTATATACTGAAAGCTGAACTATACGCTTCATCAGACAAGTTTGATGTGCCCTGTACTTATTGTGCAGTTTCCCTTGGTCTCTCGGTGCGGAAGAATACGAAGAATGGTAGCTGACTCCAAGGATCCAGATCTCTCGAAGCTGGAGCTTGTAAATGTACCAGGGGGAGCTTTAGCATTTGAACTTGCTGCCAAGTTCTGTTATGGGAGCAACTTTGAAATAACTACAGTCAATGTAGCTCATCTCCGATGCATCGCAGAATATTTGGAAATGACAGAAGAGTATCAAGACGAGAACCTCATCGTTCGGACAGAAATGTACCTGAACGATCTTGTAGTGAAGAACCTTGAGAAGTCCTTGGAAGTTCTCTGCGCGTGTGATGGCTTGGATCCGATGGTGGAGGAGGTCGGATTTGTCGATAGGTGTGTCGATGCAATTGCGATGAATGCAAGCAAGGAGCAGCTGGTTTCAGGCTTGGCTCACTTGGAATGTGACGCGGGATCCGGGAAGTTGCGAATGCATTGCCAGGACTGGTGGGTTGAGGATCTTTCTGCTCTAAGAATTGACCATTACCAGCGAGTTATTGCTGCGATGAGGAGAAGTGGGGTGAGGCCAGAGAGCATCGGCACTTCTATTGTGCACTACGCGCAAACAGCTCTGAAGGGCATCGAAAGGAGGCACGTCTGGGATTCCGGCCCACTTGTTGGAGACAACCAAAGAGTGATTGTGGAAACTCTCATCAATTTGATGGCAACTGAGAAGATCACAGCTGTTACCCTTTCGTTCTTGTTCGGAATGCTGAGAATGGCAATAGAGGTTGATGCAGGACTAGATTACAGGATCGAGGTTGAGAAAAGGATTGGACTCCATCTCGAGATGGCATCGCTTGATGATCTTCTCATCCCGTCGATGCAAACGAGCGACTCCATGTTCGACGTCGACACTGTCCATCGCATATTGGTGAACTTCTTGCAAAGGATCGAAGAGGATGATTCAGGAGACTCATCACCTTGTGGATACGAGTCCGATGGGCTGAAGTCGCCAAGCCACAGCTCGGTGCTGAAGGTCGGAAGACTAATGGATGGTTATCTTGCAGAAATAGCACCAGACCCATACTTGAAACTGCAGAAGTTCATGACTCTCATCGAATTGTTGCCAGATTATGCTCGTATTGTTGACGACGGACTCTACCGAGCTATCGACATATACCTCAAGGTACAAAACACTGCACTATATCACAATGACACATTTTGGTAGCTGTGTGTTGCCAACTTCTGAATTTAAAGGAGCAACTTCTAATTCTCTGTTTGCCATCAGAGTCTGCATAGATGACAATGTGATGAATTATACAATCAAATGTACATTGTAAATCTTGATTTGAATAAAGTTTTGCACCTCGTAGAGTACAGTTCATTCATACCTTTGTGTTTAACTGTGATCGATCAGGCACACCCATCTCTGACGGAGTCCGAGTGCAAGAAGCTGTGCAAGCTGATCGACTGCCAGAAGCTGTCGCAGGACGCGTCGAGCCACGCGGCGCAGAACGACCGGCTCCCGATGCAGATGGTGGTGCGCGTGCTCTACTTCGAGCAGCTCCGCCTCAAGTCGTCCTTCTCCGGCGGCCACGGCCACTCGGGCGGCGGCGGCGGCGAGTACTGCTCCTTCTCGCAGCGGATCACCATGCCGATCAGCGGCAGCGGCGTGCCGAGCTCGTGCGTGTCGCCCCGCGCCGCCGGCGCCGCTGACAGCTACGCGTCGCTGCGGCGGGAGAACCGGGAGCTGAAGCTGGAAGTGTCGCGGATGCGGGTGCGGCTGACGGAGCTGGAGAGGGAACAAGGGATGATGAAGCAGGGGATGCGGGACGGCCGCCCCGGGGAGCACGGCCGAGCCTTCTTGGCGTCGATATCCAGGGGGATCGGGCGGATGGCCATGTTCGGCCCGGCCGGGGAGAGGAGGAAGAAGAGCTCGAGGGCGACGGCGAGCTCGCAGTGCTCGGAAGGGAAGAGCCGGAGGAGGAAAAAGGCATCGGTGACGTACGCGTAGCTAGAAACTTAGACACCACACGGGAAGAAGACGATCCAGAATGTATGTAAACTATGCACTCATGTCGCACTAGGTAGCTGATGGTGCGGTGGATTGCAACAAGATTTTCTCGCAGTTCTGTCTCGGATCCGATATGACACCGTGAGATCTGGCCCGGAGCCACTCTCATGAGGGCGACTCGTGTGCGACCAAACCCTAGCCACCGGTTCCTCCTCTCCTCCTTTCCTTTCCCACTGTCATCTGAGGGCGTTGCCGGACATGTCCAAGTGGCCTCTAGGGAGGGTGGCGGCGAGGATCCGCGCTGCTCGGCGACCTTGGGTGGTGTGGCGGTGTCGACTGGAATGCAGGTGGCATGTACTGGTGTTGGTCGTCTCCTTGACCATGAGAGTGGTGAGGAGCCGGTGGAAGTCCCACCGGCGGTGCTCCAATGTTTTCCGCGTCAGATCTCTTGGTGTCCCATCCTTGTGTGGTCCTTGGGTTGCCCGATTGACGAGGTTTAATCTCGTCAATGTCTATTGTTATGAGCCTGGGTTTTGGAGAAGATGGGGGTGCTGGAGATCGCGGAACGGTTAACAGACAAGCAACTAGGAGACACGAGATTTACCCAGGTTCAGGCCCCCGGAGGGAAAACCCTACTCCTGCTTGTCTGCTCTTGATTACGGTGGAACCGAAAGTTACAGGGGTGCGCAGATGCAATCTGGTGTGGAGGTGTGTATGCGGTGGTATGAGAGAGATCCTCCTCGTCGTACTCTCCTAGCCTTTATATAGAGGTAGGCAGGTTCCTGACACAGATCGAGTCGGTTACAGATTTAGGGTTTACCCCTTTGAATATTCTATCTATTCTAGTCTTGGTCTCCAAGGATCCGAAGACATCATGGGCTTGGGCCACCCGAAAATCTTCATGGGCCGCGTATATTCTCGTGGGCCTTCCTTGGGCTGGACCAGGTATGCTGATGTCGTGTACCCGTTGGGTATAACCATGTCAGTAGCTCCCGAGTGTTCAGTCGAATCGTAGATTCAGCTGAGGACTCTTCAATCTTTCGGTTGCAGCTGTTTCTGTTTATCAGAGAATGATTTTAGTGTGTAGGGATTGTTGATGCGTGTGCCTGACTCTCCTGACGGATCAGGGTCAGTTAACTGTCGTAGGATAAAACAACACGATCTTCTTCAGATTCGAGTCCCTCGACTCGAACCCGGAACAGATGCTGGCGTAATTCGACTCAGGCCGTTGAGGGCTTACAGGAGTAGAATCCTAGTAGTTTTCGAATGATGTACCCAACGCGTTCGTCGGGATTTTCATCGCGCCTGTTGGTACGGATTTTCACTAGCAGAGCGCAGTCGTGTGTGTTACCAGACCATCAGATAGTATCTATAGGTGTTATCTTTGCGTCGCAGACACAGCATCCGAAATTTTATCACCGCGGAGGTGTTTCGGGTGGCCAAGGAGGATGTTTCTCACTTAGCGTTAATTGGGGCAAAGTTGCCGAAAAGTTTTTTGCATTCTGGTCCGAAGGATCGCATTCGAAGAATTCATAGGGTGCGCGACCAGTGCTCCCTTGGGAGTAGCCCCAGAGTGTCTGTTCGAGTCTTAGACTTGAGCAGAGACTCTAATTCAGCCGTTATGGGCTTCAGGTCCGTAGGACACAATTTTTGCGGATGCTTGAATCAATCATCCCTATGGGAGTAGCCCCCAAGTCCGTAGTGGAGTCATAGACTCGACGTAGGACTCGAAGAAATAGATCATTGACGTATTCATGCTTGAATCAATCATTATTCATGCTTCGGGTGCGTGGCCAACGCTCCTGATAGAAGTAGCCCCCGAGTAATTGCTGGAATCATAGATTTGAGTGAGTACTTTAGCTGTTCGGCCGAAGATTTATAACCGTTGCCAGTATGGCTTTGATGACGTCAATGCTGATGATCCGTGACCTCAATCGTCTGCAGCGCCAGAGGTGACGTGACTGGACGAACGTGGGTTCCACTTTCTGACTTGGAGTTGACTAGTCATACGAGACGTGGTGAGAATTACGGCGTCTTCTTGATTTCCGTGCGTAGTGGGCGACGTGTGAGCGACGG
Organism: Avena sativa; assembly: GCA_916181665.1. Classification (NCBI taxonomy): domain Eukaryota; kingdom Viridiplantae; phylum Streptophyta; class Magnoliopsida; order Poales; family Poaceae; genus Avena; species Avena sativa. The sequence goes on from OV702283.1 coordinate 342,508,026, forward strand.
TTCGCTTCTGTGCTGACACGTGGATGGTTAGATTTGATCCTGGCGCTAGGGCTTCCCGATGAACGGACCCTGTTCATCGTCTTCGTCCTTATAACTGTGGGGAATTTTTTTGTTTGTTTTCACCGCAGCCACTTGCTTTCTACGTTTTCCATTTTCTTGAGCTTTTCTCGCCGCGCGCTGGAAGTTCTCCGATCTTTTCCCTCCTCTTTCTTGCGCTCGCACCGCCGCCGTCGTCGCGCTGCAATGGTGAAATCGAAGAAAACCTCCACCAGTGCCGCCGCTGGCGGCAAGAAGGGCACCGCCGCCACTCGTGTCACCGATGGTGGGTGGCAGCGCACGGAGACGCGTGAGAGCGACCTGCGCAAGCTTCGTGAGCGGGGTTTAATCCCACAAGACAAGAAGGCCGTCAAGATCCCCGGCGACGAGGTATTTCCCCGTCCTCCTGCAAGGTTTCGGGTGATGTTCATTTCCTTCATTATTCGCGGCCTTTCTTTCCCAGTCCACGACTTTCTTCGTGGACTGTTGTTCTTATATGGCATTCAACTCCACCATCCTTCCCCCAATTCTATTCTTCACATTGCTTGCTTTGTTGCGTTTTGCGAGTGCTGGGTCGGCATTGAGCCGCACTTTGGCCTCTTCCGGAAGCTCTATTCCGTGAAGAGGCAATCCGGCTCTGACAGAGTTTATCCGATTGGCGGCTGCGTCATTTCTCTTCGATCTACTGCTCTTTTCTTCTCTTTCTCTATGTCCGAGTCCGTCCAGAACTGGCGGAGGAAGTGGTTTTATATCCGCGACTCCATAGTGCACGGGCAAAACTTTGGCCTTGCCCCTTTCGACTCCACCCATAAAATCTAGCCGAAGATATCCTGGAAGAACCATATCCTGGAAGGTGAGGTGGAGGAGATAGAGTGATGTGGACATCCCTTCTATTGATACAACCGTTGTACCTACAGCTACACACATACAAGGACCCATCACAAGATCTCGTGCCAAACAACTTAACTATCAGGTACTTTCGTTTTTTGGAACTATTCCTCACATACACGAGAATATGATGCTGCCTAAATCAGATGTATTTCTTACTCTTAGGAATGATGGACCAAGCATGGATGAGAGGGACAAGCATTGGAGCATGGCCATGCATGAAGATGGCAGCAAGCATGTGATGATCCAAGAGAAGGCCACAGATGGGATTTCAGAACTTTGAGGCCACCATAATGAAGAAAGAAGGCGTGGACGAAATATTCAAGATTAATACTTCATGAATTCGTCCATAGCTTAATATGGTGCTGCGACACCTTTATTTTGGGCCAGGCCCATGTAATTTTCGCAGGATTTTAAATAGCCACTTTTTAGAGTCCGTATTTGAGGGGAAAAGGACTTCTAGGGTTGGATTCGGCCACCACTTCCATGGCTGGCCGAAACCCCACCTTTTCCTCCTTAAATACTCCCCATAGCCGTCACACTAGACTCGGATTTTGTTTAGACATTAAGTTAGCCATCGTAGCAACTTCGCCAAGGCTCGAGCGTCGCAGAGGCCTCTTGTACTTCGCACCTATTCAGGATCCCACCTTTTCAATAAAGCTTTCCTCTTAATCCGCAATATCTTGATTGCAATATTAGTTCTTACTTGTTCTTGATTTCAGGTAGGAATTAAGACCCTCGCTGGTCAGGCTGATCGTGTTCCCGCAGGATAGGTAACCTCCAGGTGATTGGCCTAGCGATTTCATTGGCGCTCGTGCTCGCACGTGTAGTCGGATCGTCAAGCCCGAACTCCACCAAATCGACTATCATCATCTCATCGAAAGATCGGACACCTTTGCCCTATCATAGAGGATCTCTACCTTCGGGTGGAGGACCTCCAGGTGATTCCGAAGAAGGAGGTGAACGGTGTGGATATCATCCGCACCTTCCTCAAACGTCGGGTGCAGCCACTCCAGGCTAGGACGCACCCGATGTTTCTTTATTCTGGCCGCCATGACCCATCGAGAGTTGCGTTTGAGGAGCTCTCCAAGGGGGACCTTGACAATGTCCTTCGGCCGCTGCTGAAGTAAAAGGCCGACGAGGACCTTCCGAGGAAGTCGTAGACCCCTCCGTCCAGTGCTTCTCGGCCCGTTCCGCAGGTGTAGATCTGGGACGTGCGCGTAGTGATATTTTTGAGTGTGTTTCCTTTGAAATTTCCTTTTCTGATAGTTTGTCTTTGTTGTGCAGGAGTTCAAGGTACCTGGCATGGTGCCTCCGCTACCTGAACGGTTTTCGAATGCGCCGGACAACGAAGTCGTGGACTCCATGTCCGAGCTTCCCCCGGTGCAGTCACCGACTGAGGATGCTCCGAAAGCGGACATGGAGCTCAAGCGAATCTTCGGATGCCTCGACTCCGCCAACTCCTAGGGACCCGTCATGCCTTGTCCATCGCAGTGGAGGTGATGGTGCCTCTTCCTCCCCCATTCAGGCCGTGCCTGTGCGGGCTGTAGCTCCGCAACCGCCGGCGAAGCGGAAGAAGGAAGAGAAGAAGGGAAAGAGGGCCTTGCCTGTTTTTGACTTGAGCGATATGGACTCGTAAGTTCCTTCGGATGCCTTTTGCTACCTTTTCTTGTTGTTTCTTGTCTTTGACTGGTGTTTTATTTTGCAGCCACTCCTCTGAGGGATCTTTTAGCGATGCCACTCAGAAGATTGTAGGGGAGTCGAAGATGACGCCTCCTGCCTCTCAGACGGTGGCCACCTTTGGGGGCGCTGCTCCGAACCCCTCTCCAGAGGAGGCTCGGGTGATCGTCTCCCAGAAGACTACAGCCGGACCTTCGGAGTCGCCGTCTGAGCATGTAAGTGTGTTCTCTCTTGCCGTTGGGGTAGCCCCCGAGCCTTCTTTTCGTATGATCTGTTGATCGTTGCTTCTTCTTTGCGTGTCTCGGGGGCAGCCCCCGAGCGTTTTTCATATGCTTGATATTTTGCTCGTTTCTTGGGTGCAGCCCCCGAGCCCTTGTCTTGACAAGTTGTTTCTTCTTGCAGCCTTTTGTGCAAGGTGCGAACCAGCTGGTGAAGCAGCACCTGGCGTTGGAGGCCCGCCTGCGGCAGCTTCAAGGTACGTCCATAACTAATCTTCTATTTTTTTGTCCGCTTGCTAGCTTGTTTGAGCTCATGTACGTTCCTTGGCTTTTCACAGATGATAATAGCACTGCCCTCCGCGAGCTTGATGCTCTCAAAAAGAGCCTTGGGCGAGCGGAGAAAAAGGCCGAAGATGCCATTGGGGCGAAGGAGCGCCTCGAGCGGGAGCTAGGCGACGCAGCTGCGGCCAAGGAGCGCCTACAGCAGGAAGCTACGGACCGCGAGCAGCAGCTCGCTATCACCACGGCTTCGCGCGAGAAGGAGGTTGCCGAGAAGCTGATGGCTGCTGCCAAAGCTGTTTCGGGTGAGTAATTTCGCCTGTATGTTCTGTTTCGGCTGCCTTGTCTCTGTGCTTTTCTTCGACTCTTACTGTGCCTTTTCCATTTTTCTAGATGCCGCAGGCATTGAGTTCAACCGCAGTGCACTGGAGCACGGTAGTGCTTTAGATGATGCTACTGCGGCGGTGGAAGACCGCTGCATTACTGTGGTTGGCTCTCTTGCCAAGGCCAAGGAGGTCCTCGGGCGCTTCTACAAGGAGCTCGTTCCCAAGGGCGCTGCCCTTGAGGATGTCGACCTGTTGGCGGATGCGTTGTCAGTGGATGCACCTGTAGCCTACAAGCGCAAGCAGAAGGGCATCAGCGCATCCATGGGGCTGGCAATGGCCATGGCATCTGGAGCGGAGCTGGATCTTCATCAGGTCACCTCCCAGATGCCAACGGCCCCCGACGGTTCCGAGGTAGCCTTCGCTCTCTTCGCCGACCGCTGTAAGCGCTATGGGCCGAAACTTATTGACCTTCTGGCAGAGTATGCCGCGAAGCAGCAGGAGGAGGTCAAGGGAAGGTGCTCTGGCTCCGAGGCCACTCAAAATGCAGCTGTTTAGGCTTTGTATTTGTAGTTCTAGGATAAGTACCTTCTACCTTTGCTGTAATTCGCTTGATGAACATTTCATGTGCCACGCCGTGGCTTTTGTTGTATATATTGAGCCTTCAAGGTGTTGCCCAGTCTTGTGTTTTTATATATCCTTTCTGTTTTCCTTAGGGACCTTCGGGTGATGACCCCCTCGATACTTCTTCTACTCCGTAGCCGCAACCATCCTTGGATGATGCGTCACATCTTGTTTTTCTTCGCGACCGCGTCCGCAGTCTTGAGAAGGAGTTGCTTGGCATCCGAGGCCATGCGGACGTTTGGAAGTCGAAGGCGGAGCAAGGTGCCGCGAGAGAGGAATATCTGATGGGGGAGCTACGACAGTTGGCTGAGCAACTGCAGTGTAAGTTTCTTCGAGCTGCTGCTCTTTTTTGGATGTGCCTGTTGGCGGGTCATCTTAATTTGTAGTTGTTGCAGGTGCTAACCTTGTTCCGAGGGAGGAGAAGGAGCGTGTTGCAGTTCGGATCAATTTCCTGACCCAGCAAGATATAGAGGCTGGTGGCTTTTTATGTATGGATCGCGACCGTGCCACGGTCCTTGCGACTGTGCAGGATCGTGCCCACCAAGTGTCACGGGTGCTGCGGCAGGTGAAGACTTCATTGGCGTCAATTCTGCACGTCATGTTTCCCCTTGATGAAGCGCCATCGACTCTCTGGGACTTGCTGGCAAAGTTTCGAGATGTGCGTCATGTCAGGGAGCTGGTGCGGCACCAGTTAGTTGCGAGGGTGAAGACCGCTCTTTCCCTTGTGCGGCTGCATTCTCCTGACGTAAATCTTGCGGCTGTGGCGGCTGGGCCGCACCCTCGACCATATAGTGGCCTATGGGACATGCGCCCGCACTATGCGGCTGTGAGGCAGTATGCCGAGGAAGTTGTAGATCTCTTTGAGCATCGTGCGCAGGTGATCCTTTAGAATAGGTATGACCTGTAAAAAGATAGATGTAAAATTTGTATATATTTTGATTGGGTATGTTGTGCCCTTTTCTGTGAAGGTTGATTGTATTAGCATGTGGTGCTTATTCGTATGCATGCCCTTTTCATTAGCCTGACATGATCAGCTACTCAGGTGTACATGCGTTATCCTCAGTCGACGGAGTCGTGGGGTGAGGGGGAGCCCCCGAGTGTGTTTGTAGCATAAATGAATGCGAGAAAAAGATAGATTTTGGGGCAAGACACTTAGATTTATTCATATCGTAATGAGGAGGTACATTGTTTGGCTGAGTAGCCTTGGCTGAATAGCCTTATTGAAAGTAAAGGGGGATAGCTAGGGTTAGAAGCGTCGCAGTTGTGCGACGTTCCATGGATTGGAGTATGCGACTCCAGACTCCACGTGCTTGAGGTGGTAGGCTCCACCTGGGATGACTTCGGTGACGACGTAGGGTCCTTGCCAGGGTGACTCGAGCTTCTTCGGTCTCTCTTGCTTGAGTCGTAAGACGAGGTCTCCTTTGACGAAGGACCTTGGGCGCAACCGATGACTGTGATAGTTGCGGAGGCTCTGCTGGTAGACCGCCGATCGAGCCGCGGCGATGTCGCGTGCCTCGTCGAGTGTGTCGACGGCGTCTTCGAGTGTGGCCGTCGATTCGGCTTTGCTGTAGGCGACGATCCGTGGGGCCTTATGGCATACTTCCACAGGCAACACAGCTTCGGCTCCGTGCACCATGAAAAAAGGCGTGTAGCCAGTTGAGCTATTTGGCGTTGTGCGCAAGCAGAGGACGGAGGGTAGCTCTTCCATCCATGCTCCCGCAAGCCGCTCGAGTGGGCTCAGTAGGCGCTTCTTGATGCCGCCGCCGACGAGGCGCGTTGGCCTTTTCGAATGCCCGTTGGTTTGCTGGTGCGCCACATAGGCGTATGATATGTTGATCCCGAGGCCTTCGCAGAAGTCCTAGAATTCTTTGGAGATGAAGTTCGACCCGTTGTCGATGATGATGCTGTGCGGTACACCGAACCTATAGACTATGGATTGGAAGAACTTCACAGCCGTTTTACCCTTCTCGTTGGTAACGGGCATGGCCTCGATCCACTTGGTGAATTTGTCGACTACGACCAGGAGGTAGACGTGGCCTCCTTTCGAGGATTTTGGCAGTTTGCCGATCATATCGAGGCCCCATTGGGCGAAGGGCCAGGCCAAGGGTATGGGCCCGAGCTTCGATCCGGGTACGTGCGGTTTGTCTGCGAACCTCTGGCACCCGTTGCACCTTCGGACGATGTCCTTGGCGTCGTTCATGGCCGTTGGCCAGTAGAACCCAGCTCGTAGAGCTTTGGCGACGAGGGCGCGGCTGCCCGCGTGATGGTCGCAGATGCCCTCGTGGATGTCTTGGAGGATGGTTTTGCCGTCACCGATGGTGACGCACCTTTGGAGCACATCCGAAATGCTGCGCTTGTATAGCTCGCCATTGATGATGGTGAAGGCCTTGGACCGGCGAGATATGCGTCGGGCATCTGTCGGGTCATCAGGCAGTTCCCTGTTTATCAGGTACTGCAGGTACGGCTGCGTCCATGTTTCTTTGACTGCCATGACCTGCATCAGGTTGACCACTTCAACCTCTGTGTCGAGCTTTTCGGATCCTTCCCATCCTTCGGGTAGCGCAGCCCTCGAGTGCTTTGCTTCTTCGGGTGATCCCTTGGGGAATTTCCTTTTGATGGATGGCACACAGATATGTTCGAGGAACGCACCTGGTGGCACCCGTGCGGAGGTGGAGCCGATATTGGTGAGCCTGTCGGCTTCTTCATTGCTTTCTCTGCCAACGTGCCGAAGCTCGCAGCCGTCAAAGTCTCCTTCAAGTGAGTTGTAGAGCGCGCAGTACGAGATCATGTTGGCGGCATGCGCGTCGCACTCGTTCATCGTTTGCTGAACGACAAGGTTCGAGTCGCTATAGATGACCAGGCGCATTGCACCGCAGATCTTGGCCATCCTCATGCCATGGACCAGGGCCTCGTATTCGGCTTCGTTGTTGGAGGCTCGAAATTTCATCCACGGGACGTACTTCATCTTGTCGCCCTGCGGGGATGTCAGTATGACCCCGGCTCCTGCTCCAGCCTCGCACTTGGAGCCATCGAAGTGCATCGTCCATGACAGTGTCATGTCCGGGGTGTCTGGCAGCTGCAGCTCCATCCAGTGGACAAGGAAGTCCGGGAGGACCTGAGACTTGATCGCATGGCGCTTCTCGTATACTATGTCTAGAGGGGACAACTCGATGCCCCACAAGGCCACGCGTCCTGTGGCCTCCGGGTTGTTCAGGATGCTGTTCAGGGGTGCCTCGTTGACGATCATCACCTAATGCTCCTGGAAGTAGTGGCTCAGCCGATGAGCCGTCATGAACATGCCGTAGGCGATTTTCTGGTAGTGAGGGTACCTCTGCTTTGTTGGCGTCAATACCTTGCTGAGGTAGTAGATAGGGCGTTGGACCCCATGAGTCTTGCCATCTTCGGGTCGTTCGACCATGAGCATGGTGCTTACCACCTTATGTGTGGCTACTATGTATAGCAGTAGAGGCTCGCGCTCCTTTGGCGTGACCAAGACGGGTGAGGTGGAGAGCAGCCGCTTCAGATCTTCAAATGCGTCGTCCGCTTCAGGCATCCACTTGAATTTGTCTGCTTTGCGTAGCAGCTGGTAGAAAGGCAGGGCCTTCTCACCCATGCGGCTGATGAATCTGCTCAACGCCGCGATGCGTCCAGCTAGTTGTTGGACACCTTTGTTGGACAGCTAGTTGTTGGACACCATACCGTGATGTTCAGCGATGTGAAGTCCACGGACATCCGCAGGATATCCGTGTCCTTTTTAGGGACCATCACGGTGTTGGCCAGCCACTCGCTTTCCTTGATCTCCCTGATGAAATCAGCGTCGAGTAGTCTGTTGACTTCGACTCCGATGGCTTCGGCCCGTGGCTCAGACAATCGTCAGATGGATTGTTTCACGGGCTTCGCATCTGGGAACACATTGAGTGCGTGCTCGGCGAATTCCCTAGGAACTCCTGGCATGTCCGCAGGACACCAGGCGAAGATTTCCCAGCGCTCACGGAGGAATTTGACGAGCGCGCTTTCCTATACGGGGCTGAGATCGTTGGCGATCAACGCCGTCTTGGAGGCATCCGTCGGGTGGACCTGCACCTTTTTCGTGTTGACTGCTAAGTCGAACGACATGTCTGGTGCGTTTTGCCTCGAGACTCGGGGTGCCCCGGTGTCTGTCACCTCTCGGAGTCTTATGAGCTCCTCCTGCATGCCGAATGACTGGGAGATTCTGTTGAAGTCCCTGTCATAGTGATCCGACCGGGTGAAGCTCCCGTGGACCGTGATGACACCCCTAGGTCCTGGCATCTTGAGTAGCAGGTACGCATAGTGCGGTACTGCCAGGAACCTTGCGAATGCCACACACCCGAAAATGGCGTTGTATTGTGATGGCCATTCCACCACTTTGAACTCGAGTCGCTCGCACCAAAAGTTGTCGGGCTTGCCGAAGATGACATCGAGCCATATCTTTCCCCGGGGAATATGTCCTTTCCTGGGACGATGCCGTGGAACGTTGTGTCTGATTGTTCCAGGCTGCACAGCGGGATCCACATTGCTGCTAAGATGCTAGCGAACATCAGATTGATGCCGCTGCCGCCGTCCATGAAGACGCGACTCATCTCGAACCCTCTGATCTGCGCCTCGAGCACCAGGGCAGCATGACCTGGGCGAGGGATCTGGCGGGGGGTGATCCGAACGGCTGAACGTGATGCAGGACTCCGAACCGCTAAGGTACTCAGGGATGGCGGGTGGAGCAGTCACAACCAAACTAACTTGGCGGGTGATTTTATTTTGCACCCTATTTTTTGGGCGCCCCTTTTGGATCATCAATGACCCTTTCGGCGCGGGGTACCCGTTTCCGCCGTTGTTCTGCGTGGGTGCGATCGAGTGATTCGAAGGTCCCACGGGTGGTGGTGGAGGAGCTTCGTGGGCCATGTCACCTGGTGCGGGTGCGTGCCCGTACCCAGGATTCGGGGCTTGCTGTCTCATCTGGGACATGCTCTCGCTGAGTTTCTGGAACTCACGACAATCTTTGAGCATGTGGCTGGCCTTCTTTTTGCCATCTTGCTTGTCGATGTAGAAGTGGATGGTGCAGGGGCCCGACAATTTGTCGTATGCCGAGGGCTCATCATTGCGGCCGCGGCGTTTCCATGTTTGCGTTGGGCGTCCTCCATCGTGGAAGTTGTTTCCACGGTATCCGCCGCTGCTGCGGTTGCTTTCGTTGCGGCGGTCGGCAAAGCCAGCCACGATCATGTCGGGTCCGTCGCGATCATCATAGATGTGCGATATTCGCTTGCTACGACGCTCGTGTCGGCGGCTGTAGTCATCTTCCTCCTCCGAATGTGCTTGGTGGACGGAGTCCTCGCCATCTATCCACCTGTTGGCGATGTCCATGAGGTGGTCGAGTGTCTTGGGCTTGACGCGCCCAAGTTCTTCCTTGAAGTCCTGGCGTCTGATGCCATCCTTGAAGGCGTCGATTGTTCTCTCCTTAGAGATGTGTGCCACGGAGTTCTTGATGTTGGACCAGCATAGTATATACGAGCGAATGGATTCGCCTGTTCGTTGGGTGCAGGCTCGCAGCTCTTCGATCGAGGCTGGCCTCTTGCTGGTGCCCTTGAAGTTTCGGATGAAACTGTACGCCAGTTCCTCCCAACTTCGGATGGATCCCGAGGATAGGCTGCTGAGCCAGATCCGGGCTACGCCTGTCAGCTGTAGCTGAAGGCATTGTAGGGCAGTATTTTTGTTGCTGCCGTGCAGCTTGACGGACAACAGGTGGTCGCTGAGCCACGCCTTAGGGTCATGCGTGCCGTCAAACTTCGGAGTGTCCAAAGGAAGCTTGAAGTTCCTCGGCATCCACGTCCGCCGAACATATCTGCTGAAGCATCGAGCCCCGCAGAGTTCTCCTTCATCGTCATCCTCTTCGGATTTGGATGAGCACACGCGCTTGGCGCGTGCCTTGTCGATCTTGCGTTGAGTGAGTTCGCTTCGGGCTCGTAGTCGTGGCTGCAATGTCGTGAGATCTTGTGCCATCGAGGTAGGTCGTGTTCCTCCTCGTTGGATGAAGGTGTGGGGCTACGGTTGAATCTGACCGCAGCGTTCTTTTTCGGATCCGCAGGAGCTTCCCCGTGGAGCGCAGCTCCAACAAGTCCGAGTCCAGCTAGTGCGGAGTTGTGCATGGCCCTTTTCGGGTCCCCCACCGGAGGTGGATGGGACACAAGGTATTTGGTGGCTGCCATGATCGCAGCTTGCGGCGTCTTCGTGATGACGTTACCGTTGGCGTCTATCTCCATGAAGGACGTGTTGAGGGTTCGGGTCACCTCGCGACGTGCATTGGGGTCCATGTTCTCGACGCGAGAACGATGCTTGTTGGCGTTGTTTCCATGCGAGCTGGAGCCGCCAATGGCGGAGAGCGCAGCTCGCCGTGCGCTAGACTCCGAAGCCGCTTGCTTGCGTTTGTCGAGCACTTCTTGCATCTTCACCTGCTTTTTGTGCTCTTCGATGAGGAGCAGGTGGTATGCCATCAGTAGGTCCCTTGAGGCACCCACAGGCAGGATCTTGTTTCCCGCCACAGCTTCGCGTGCTTGGTTCCATCCTTCCTTGCTGAGGTGGATTACCCGATTGGCGCCAGGGTCGTCCTCGTTGGGCAGGGGGGATTGGTTTCTCCTGTTTTCGCCGTTTCTACCCTGCGGGTTGGGTGGCGGTACGTGAGCACCCGAACCTGGTGGTTGTTGCTCCACATCGCTTTGTATGACCACGGCGCATTGGTAGCGTCTGTATGCCGGATCGTTGCTGCCGCAACTTTCGGATCCGGAACCGTAGGTTCCTTCATCCGATGGAGAATCGCACAGATCTGAGTTGCAGCTGCTACTGTCATATGACTCATCTATCGATGTTGACGTGCATAGCACGAGATGTGGAGCCCACAAGACGGGCCTGATCGATGGTAGTGGCACTCGCTCTGGGAGGCGGAGAGTGCCGGTCTGTCCCACCTGGAAGCAGAAGCTCCCAAACAGGATATCGAGCCCATCGCCAACGGGCTCGAAGTCCTTCAGGGTGGCTGGCGAGTGGGCGGTGAAGTCGAAAGCGCCGAAGAGGAGATGGCTCTCCATCGCTGAGGAATTGTAGATCTCTTTGGTCGGGACCGTCACAATCGCACAATCAGCGCCCCCGATTCCCACAGACGGCGCCAATTGGCGAGGTTTAATCTCGTTAATGCCCATTGTTATGAGCTTGGGTTTTGGAGAAGATGGGGGTGCTGGAGATCGCGAAACGGTTAACAGACAAGCAACTAGGGGACACGAGATTTACCCAGGTTCAGGCCCCCGGAGGGAAAACCCTAC